>CM032449.1:82807288-83006619 GCA_019049505.1 Pachyrhynchus sulphureomaculatus | reverse complement strand
TATATATATATATATATATATATATATATTATATATATATGTATGTATGTTGTATATATATACCTATATATATATATTATATATATATATTTATATACTATATTATATATATATATATATATATAATATATATATATATTAATATATATATATATATCTATAATATACTATATATATAAATTATATCTAATATAAAAATATATATCCCCCCCCCCCCCCCCCCCCCTATATAAATATATATATAATAATACATATATATGTATATATATTATATTTTTTGCTACATGATATTGTTCCATATTTAATGGTTTAGCCCCACGCAGGGTATTTTTTCCGAGTTGATTCACTATTATAGTCACTACTTATTCCTTGTGTTACCTAACATAATGAAATATTTCCTGTAACCCGGCCAGAAACATATGGTGTGCATTAAAAAAATCACGTAAATCAGATAAGTGTTTCTCGAGTGTTAAAGCGCACTAACGGACAGACAGAGAGACGTTGCATTTTATATATATTAAAGATATAGATTACTATTATTATTATTACATATCCTGGTCAAAGAACACATGTATGAATTTAAAAAAAACACACACGTAAATTGGATAAGTGGTTCTCGCGTGATAAACGCACTAGCGGACAGACAGACAGACAGAGAGATGTTGCTCTTTATATATATTATATTCTTGGCTACATGATATTGTTCCATATTTAACGATTTAGACAGCGTATTGCAAGAGCTTAGCGAACTTTTTTCCGACTTGATTCCTTATGTTACCTGACGTAATAAAATATATATCATTATAACCTGGTATGTATGAAATAAAAAAAAAATCATGTAAATCGGATAAGTTGGTTCTTGAGTGATAAACGCACTGACGGACAGACAGACAGGGATACGTTGCATTTTATATATATTATAGATATACATTATACAAAAAAGTTCTTCTTTCTCACATTTGATCAATGTGGTTCCATGTTTGGCTGACGGGCTCAAGCCAAGTCAGCACAAATGCTATTACCATTGTGTATTAAAGAATGACGTGACAATGTTAAATGTTTTCAAAATCACGGACTTCTGAATATTTCTATGTATGTTAGCGTTGAGTCCTAATTATACTAAGTATGGTGTGAATGTTATTGGTGTAAGGCCTGTGGCTGATATGATGTGGGGGACAATGACTTTTTCTTGTTTCCATATATAGCCTTTTTATTTCTGTTGCAAGGTCTGTGTATTTGGAGATTTTTTCTGTGTATTTCATTTGTGTCGTTGGGGGCAGCTATGTCAATTAGATAGGTGACTTTTTTCCTTTTTTACACTGAAAAGTAATATCGAGTCTATTAGCGGAAACTGTTTTATCTGTATGGATACTGATGTCCCAGTAGAGCTTGCAATCTTTATTTTATTATTATTATTGTATTACTTGGCCAAAGAGAGACGTTTTATTTTATATATTATAGATATAAATTGCTATTATTATTACTACAGAACCTGGCTAAAGTGAATTTAAAAAAAGAAAACACATAAATTGGCTAAGTGGTTCTTGCTTGATAAACGCACTAACGGACAGACAAAGAGACGTTGCATTTTATATATATTATATTCTTTGCTACATGATATTGTTCCATATATAATGGTTTAGACAGCGTATTACAAGAGAGCGCGCTAGCGGCAAAACTTTTTTCCGACTTGATCCATTATTATCGTCACTACTTATTCCTTATGTTACCTAACATATTAAAAGATAACTAACCTAGTCAGAGAACATATGTATTAATTAAAAAAAAAATGTAAATCAGATAAGTGGTTCTCGAGTGATAAGCTCACTAACAATCAGACAGACAGACAGAACATTTTATATATATACTTACTTCACATCCGTATGAGGTTCAGCTTGTTACTCCTCGTACAACCCTTTTCACACAGTCTTTTATATGGAAAATCTCATTTCTCTGGTATAATTTGTCTAGGACTGTGTTTCCCACCGAGTACAATTTACATCGATTCGAGATCAAGGTAAATCACTTTTTCCGCCGCACACCTGTTGCTCCTGTAGCGCTTTAGGGATTTCCCTGCAGCACTTGTGCTAGACCCTCAAAAAAAAAACTGGGTGTACCACCTCTTACCGTAAACGAGGAGTTTGATGTCATAATTAAAAAGCCTCTCTGGAAACTGTTCGTAAGCCAAGTCCAACATAAACACGCGATGTCAAAATAATGATTTTTTTCTACGAATTCACGTTAATGTTCGTTAACTTTCCAAAATATTATGCGAGGTTATTGATTGCTATGTTAAATTTTTTTCACAGAAGCCCTGTCTAGCATGATCGGAAATTTGCTTTATGGCTTTTATACGACTTATAGACGATCTATTCTCTTCCCTAGAATGCTTACTTTGTAAGTCATTTGTCCTCTGGTAAAGTTACGGACAATATCTGCGGACGTTCGTTAACGTACTTAATTGTTAGATCTTCTTCACCATTCTCGCGTCATTTTGCCAGCTCTTGAGGTGAGTTAAATCCTAAACTTGGCTCATGGTTATGTCCGATTTGATACAGATGTTTTTATACAGCTCGATCAAAGTGAGCACGAACTTATTTTTCAGAATCGGATGGGGTCGTCCACCTTCAGTGGGCGAGGTATTTTATCATTTTCACTAAGTCAAAAAGTTTTCTTGGGCGTCATTGACGCACCAGGAACAATTAGGACTAATTTATTCATCATATTCCAAAATTTAAATAATGTATACTTACATTTTTTGAATAAATAATACAATGAACACCTCAAGATTAAAATAATAGTTTTATTGAATACTTTTTTAGTACATTTTTATCTATAATCTGTAATATATATAAAATGCAACAGCTCTGTGTGTGTCTGTCTGTCCGTTAGTGCGCTTATCACTGCAGAACCACTTATCCGATTTATGTGCTTTTTTTTCTAAACATACATACGTTTCTCTGGCCAGGTTATAAGGCTATATTTTATTATGTTAGCAAACATAAGGAATAAGTACTGACGATAAAAGTGAATCAAGTCGGAAAAAAGTTTGCCGCTAACGCGCTCTCTTGCAGTACATTAAATATGGAACAATATCATGTGGCAAAGAATATAATATATATAAAATATATCTTTCTGTCTGTCTGTCTGTCTGTCTGTTAGTACGCTTATCACACGAGAACCACTTATTCGATTTACGTGTTTTTTTTTTTAATTCATACATATGTTTTTTGGCCAGGTTATATAATAATAATAATAATCACATCCAAATAGAAGAGCTGCACATCAGAAGGGGTACATTTCAGGGAGACTCGCTCAGCGCTTTATGGTTTTGCTTCTGTCTCAATCCACTCTCAAATACACGAAACAGAAAAGACCATGGCTTCAACATCAGACACCGAAAAGTGAACCAACATAAAATAAACCACCTCCTATATATGGATGACATAAAACTCTATCCTGCCACAGAAACACAGTTGAATGAACTCCTCAAAATCACAGAAAGATTCACCTTAGATATCAATATGGAATTTGGTATAAGTAAATGTAAAGTACTCCACATCAACAAAGGCCAATGGCAAGGCTACCATGAGACAGAAACTGTCAATAACGAAACACTCGATAACATGCTCGACAAAGAAACATACAAATATCTAGGCTTCTAACAAAGCACCAAACTCAACCACACTCACATCAAAACAGAGCTCATAACCGAATTCAAAAACAGACTGACGAAACTTTTACAAACAAAACTCAACTCAAAGAATCTCACTAAATCTATCAACACGTTCACCATACCTATACTCACATATTCATTTGGTACCATCAAATGGACACACACAGACATAGAAAACATTCACATCCTTATATGGTACGTTCTCAATTTACCAAAAAACAGAAAATTACACCCCAACGCATGCAAAGAGAGACTTACCATCGAGAGGAAGGCAGAAGGAAGAGGAATCATAGACATAAGATCACTACACACAAAACAAATACAAGCACTTAGGAAATTCTTTCACACCAAGCAAACCAGCCTCCACACAGCAACAGTCAAAGCAGACAAAAACTACACCCCACTCGACTTATCCCGGGTAGACCACCCAGCAGACATACACAGTAACACCCAATTACAACAGGAAAAGATGAAAACGTGGTTAGAAAAAACACGGATACCACATAGAACAAGACCACGTAAAAAATAAAAACAATCATACACCTGGTCACAGGATGGGCAGCTATTCCCGGAAACAGAAGGCTTCTTACTTGCCATCCAGGATAAAGTCATATTACTCAAAAAACTGCCAAAAGCATATCATCAAAGACCCAGCTATTACAGAAGACAGATGCAGGAAGTGCCACCAGCAGAAAGAGACGATTGAACACATAACAAGTGGATGTAAAATGTTGGTCGGTACGGAATACACAGCCAGACATGACTCAGCGGCAAAAGTAGTTCACCAAGCACCAGCCACAACATACAAACTCATAGAAAACACAGATCCCTACTACAAATACACACCAACATCCATACCTGAAAATAAAGATTACAAGCTCTACTGGAACATCAGTATCCATACAGATAAAACAGTCTCCGCCAATAGACCCGATGTTACTTTTCAATGCAAAAAGGAAAAGTCACTTATCCAATTGACACAGCTGTCCCCAACGACACAAACATCCAAACTAAATACACAGAAAAAATCTCCAAATACACAGACCTTGCAACAGAAAAAAAAGGCTATGGAAACAAGAAAAAGTCAGCATTGTCCCTCTCGTCATATCAGCCACAGGCCTTACACTAACAACATTCACTCCACACTTAGTACAATTACGACTCAACACAAACATACACAAAAACATTCAGAAGTCAGTGATTTTGAAAACATGTAACATTGTCAGGTCATTCCTTAATACATAATGGTAATGCGTTTGTGCTGACTTGGTTGTTGTTGTGAGAAAGAAAAACAAAACCAATCAAAATAATAATAATCATAATCTATATCTATAATACATATAAAATGCAACGTCTCTCTCTCTGTCTGTCTGTTTGTCCGTTAATGCGCTTATCACTCGTGAACCACTTATCCGATTTACGTTATTTTTTTTTTTTAATTCATGCATATGTTCTCTGACCAGGTTATAGATGTATACTTTATTACGTTAGGTAACAAAGTGACGATAATAGTGAATCAAGTCCGAAAAAAAGTTTACCGCTAGCGAGTTCTCTTGCAATACACTGCCTAAAGCATTAAATATGGAACAATATCATGTAGCAAAGAATATATTGTATATAAATCTATAATATATATAAAATGGAACGTCTCTCTGTCTGTCTGTCTATCCGTTAGTGCGCTTATCACTCGAGAACTACTTATCGGATTTACGTGCTTCTTTTTTAAAACATAAATATGTTCTTTGGCCAGGTTATAGGATATATATTATTAATTTAGGTAACATATGGAATAAGCAGTGACGATAATAATGAATCAAGTCGGAAAAAAGTTTGCCGCTAGCGCGTTCTCTTGCAATATACTGCCTAAACCATTAAATACGGAACAATATCATGTAGAAAAGAATATAATATTATATATATATATATATATATATATATATATATATATATATATATATATGCAACGTTTGTCTGTATGTCTGTCCGTTAGTATGCTTATCACTCGAGAACCACTTATCCGATTTACGTGCTTCTTTTTTTTTAAATATTTATATGTTCCCTGGCCAGGTTATAGGATATATTTTATTACGTTAGATAATATAATGAATAAGCAATGACGATAATAGTTAAACAAGTCCACGAGAGCGGAGCCGCGAGCACGGCTAGTATTAAATAAAACAAAGTGATGAGTTAAAAAATAAACATAAAATAAAATAATAGGAAATTTTTTCAGAAGCATCGGCAACAATAAGAATGAACGAAAGTTTTACTTGCAAATACCATTTTTAAGTGAAAAGTTTATGAATATTTTTTTTCTAATACAGAATACGATGATTAAATAAAAACTAAAGTGATTTCTGAATATTTCTTGAAGCACAAATTTTAGATGACTCGTGAACTTGAAACACTTCTGGAGAAAAAAGTGAGTAAAATGAAAATTATTGACTCTAAAACAATGAATAAGTACTTTTCAAAGTTGACTCCTAATTCGAAGTAAGACTACTTTCACTATATTTTTTTAGCTTTAATATTGGAATGAAGTGCACGAAAATTTTTATCGATGACTAATAAATGTGCTAAACCATTTAGTTCTTGTTCTTTCTTACAAAATTTGTTGTGTAGATTGTTCAATCTCGTCTAAATAAGTCAGCTTATTAACTTATTACTGTGTATGTAATATTAGGTATAACTAAACCTGCTTTCTTTACTTAGTTTTAGTGACTAAATGAAGATATTTGCTTAAAATTTCAAGTATAATAAGTAAATAATTTTTGTAAAAGAAAATAGATTTCTCATGACTTTTCTTTTTAGTGTATTTAGTTAGACCTCGAAGCACTTCATTATAATTATTCTTTTGATGTACCGACTTTGGAACTTGATCAGGCTATAAGTACCTCAGCATGTCTTTATAATGAAATGTTAGTTTAGACGCAATGCTAATTACCATGCCGCAGGCGGTTGCAATCCTCCCGCTTGCTACTTTTACGCAAAATAATGCTGAAATGTAGGATATTAATTAAATTGTTGCAGGTCATAAAAATCCATTATTTAAAGCCGCTTTTATATAATGACAAAACTAATATTTGAAGTATATGTCTTAGAGTAACTTATTCCACACCTTAATATGCGTTATTTATAGTTTCAATGTCTTTTTATATTATTATTTACCGTAAAATATTTTATTTACATAATTCTCAAAAACCAAAAGAGAAATACACATTTAGCAAATATATATATATATATATATATATATATATATATATATATATATATATATATATATATATATATATATATATATATATATATATATATATATATACCAGGTGTATAAGTATGAAATGCAGATGCACCAATGTAGTTTGTGCTATAAAGATTTGACACTGCGCTTTTGTTGTGTCATCAACAAGTGTCAGACGAGCACGAGTGCTAAATTGGAAAAGTGTGTGCATAGTGTTGTGTTGTGTTCAATATGTCGAAATTTATATCGAACAAAGAGCATTCGCGGACAGCATTAATTTTTTGTTTTCATTTGAAGAAAACTTCTGTTGAATCATACCGATTACTCCGAGAAGCTTATGGTGAACATGCTTCATCGCAAGATACGTGTGAACGATGGTTTCGGCGTTTCAGAAGTGGTGACTTCGATGTTGCAGACAAGGAACGTGGAAAACCGCCAAAAAAATACGATGATGTGGAATTGCAAGCATTGTTGGACGCAGATGATTCGCACACACAGAAACAACTCGCCGAACAATTGGGCGTTAGCCAACAAGCTGTTTCCAATCGGCTACGAGAGATGGGAAGGATTCAGAAGCCGATAGATGGGTCCACATGAGTTGAACTACAGGCAAATGGAAGAGCACAAAAACACGTGTGACATTTTGCTCGCTCGGTACAAAAGGAAGTCGTTTTTGCATCGTATAGTTACAGGGGATGTACAAGCGTAAAAATCATGGGTAGACCCAGGTGCACCATCCACATCGACCGCAAGACCGAATCGCTTGGGCACAAAGGGGAGGTTTGGTGGGAAACCTGGGGAAACGGTGAATACTAAACGTTACCAACAACAATTGACAGATTTGAACCATTCGCTGTTTGAAAAAAGACTAGAATACCGAAAGAGGCAACACAAAGTCGTTTTTTCTTCATGACAATGCTCCATCACATAGGGCAAGAACAGTTCGCGACACGTTGGAAGCACTCAGCTGGGAAGTTCTACCCCATGCGGCTTAATCACCTTACTCACCAGACTTGGCTCCTTTCGTTTACCACTTGTTTGCATCGATGGGTCACGCACTTGCTGAGCAGCGCTTTGGTTGGTACGAAGATGTGAAAAAATGGCGCGATGAATGGTTCCCAGCAAAAGGGGAAGATTTTTACTGGCGTGGTATTTACAAATTGCCCGAAAGATGGGAAAAATGTATAAAAGCGATGGAGCATACTGTGAATAAAGCTCTTTTTTATCATTCTTCCGAATTTAACATGTTTTTTTAGAAAAACAATCCGCATTTCATACTTGTACACCTGGTATATATATATATATATATATATATATATATATATATATATATATATATATGTATATATATATATATATATATATATATATATATATATATATATATACATATAAATATATGTGTATATATGTATATATATATATATATATATATATATATATATATATATATATATATATATATACATATAAATATATGTATATATATATATATATATATATATATATATATATATATATATATATATATATATATATACATATATATATATATATATATATATATATATATATATATATATATATATACATACATATATATATATATATATATATATATATATATATATATGTAAAGTTATCCAAGCATACGCACCAACCTCAGATTACGGCAATAAAGAAATCGAAAGCAACCCAACAAAATATAATGCTCGGTAATTTTAATGACAAAATGGGAGAAGGAGGTAAATAAATATGTGTTGGACCGTTTGGCTTAGCGAATAGAAATAATAGGGGAGATACGCTGGTCAATTTTGTTTATGCAAATGGATTGTTGATTATGGATTTCTTTTTCAAAAAAAAAAAAACCTGAAAATAGACAGTGAACATGGGAAAGTCCTGATAAAAGAACTAAGAACGAAATCGATTATATAATAACGAATAATTAAAACATCATACTGGACAGAGCCGTAATAAACTCAATAAAAATATATGGTGACCACAGAATGCTTATAGCTAAAGTCTACATAAATACAAAGTAAAAACGCATGAAAATTAACATGGAACAACTCAGCTTTAAACAGCATGATTACCAAGAATAATTACAAGAAAAAATGCTAAACGGAAATGAGACGCTCGACATATGCACATAGAAAGTCACTAAAATGTTACCGGAAGCATCAAATGAATTAACAAAATATACAAGAAGAAAACAGCATAAAGTAAGCAAAGAAACTATAGATCTAATAGTAAAAATGAAAAAATACAGCGACTTACCCCCGAAAATACAGACAAGATAAGGGAAATGAGCAAAGAAATAAATCGGCAAAATAAAAGGAATTATGAAATTAAAAACATACAAGAGTTTCTAGAAGATGGAAGAGGCCTCAAAAAGGTACTAAGAATAATGTCAGAAGGTAAGCGTCATATAATAAAAATTAGAAACGATAATAACGAACTCATAACAAACAAGAAACCACTTCAGATCCTCCAATAGATGAAAGAAGTGAGAACAGAATTAAAGTCACAATCGTGGGGTCAGAGGATATACCAGAAATAACAGCAGACGTAATTATTCAAGAAGTCAAGGAGGTCGGTAATGGTCGTGCCCCAGGAGATGATGGCGTAATTATCAATACGGCGGCTCGACTGCAATACATATGTTAGAAGTAATAAACAACCAATGCTTTACCGAAGGATGAGTCCCCAAGAAATGGAACAAGGCCTTAATGATATTGTTGTTCAAAAAAGGCACCAGAAAATTACAGGCCTTATAAGTTTACTGTCAACTATAAAATATTTACAAAAATTATAACGACAAGGCTAACTAGTAAGTAATCAGCCAAAAGAGCAGGCATATTTTCAGAAAGGCTTCAGCACTTTGAACTACCTATAAGCCGCAAGAAAGCTTATCGCGAAAGTTAATGAGTACAACATTATATTGTGGGTAGCATTCATAACACTGGTCAACACAAGTCTTGTTTCCTTTATTTTTTTTTTTTCTGTTTTGGCCCTGACTATGAAAAAAATACTGGGAGATTACTAACAGCTTTACTTTTTGAAATATACAATTTTATTATTTTGCCAAAAAAATACAAAAAAATAATACATTATGTTAACAAAATTTCTATTGAACACTAGCAAATGATCTTTTATAAGATTTCCTTGAATGAATGACTTTAGGTAGATCTCGTTGCAAACTCCAGCAGTAGTCTGCCATCATATGTGAGTCCCACCGCCCCTGATAACGCTCTTCCATTGTCCGAAGATCCTGATGAAATCTTTCACCCTGCTCCTCACTAAAATCACCCAGATTTTGTGGAAATCGGTCTAAATACGAGTGCAGGAAGTGGTTTTTTTATGCTCATGTTGCACCCTAGCTCTTGCAAGTTCGATAGCATGCACTCAACAACCTCGATATGGTCGTCAGATTTCTTTTTGCCTAGGAAGCTACTCATAACCAAAACAAATGAATTCCAAGCTTTGGATTCGACTTCAGTCATTGATTTGACAAAATTAGGATCTTTCACAAGTTGCCTAATCTGTGGCCCATCAAAAATACCAGCTTTCAATTTTTCTGAACTTAATCCTGGAAACTTTCGTGAAAGAAAATTAAAACATTCGCCACTTTTGTCAAGCGCCTTCACAAACTGTTTCATTATGCCGAGTTTAATATGAGGTGGTGGAAGTATGATGCGGTCTCGGCTAACTAAAGGCACGTTTATAACATTTTTTGTACCAACTTTTAGCTCTTCCCGCACTGGCCAAACTTTTTGTGACCAATGGTGTTGTTTGTCACGACTATCCCACAGACACATGAAACAAGGGAACTTTGTGTACCCCCCTTGTTGACCTAAAAGAAAGTTAACCATTTTCAGATCAACACAAATGACCCATTTGTGGTCTTGATACTTAATTTTTTTCCATAACCTTAGAAACATTTACGTATTCTTCTTTAAAGTCGTCGAATGTGCAATAGGTATAGATCCGTACTTGTTACCGTTATGAAGCAAAACACACTTTAAACTTCTTTTGCTGCTGTCTATGAAAAAGACGCCAATCACTAGGTTGGTACTGTTTTAATCCCATCTGCTGCAAAATACCACCAACATCGTTACAAAAAACTAAATCCTTCTCTTGAGAAAAATACGGTAACAGATTTTTTTCTCGGGTACGATAAAATGTAATGTTGGTTTCCGGAGTAAGTAAATTTTTTTCTTTTAAACGAGATGCTAAAATTTCAGAAGCTTCTTTTGGTAAGTTCAGATCTCTTACTAAGTCATTTAGTTCTTTCTGATTAAATGGTTGAGGTTCTGAAAGGCTACATTTGTAGTCTGAATCAGAGTCTTCACTTGATGTATTTCGTTCGGTTCACAGAGATTTGGATCATCAGAAGATTTAGATGTGCTGGGTTGTACCTCTTGTGATTTTAATTAAGGGCGTTGAGCAGAAGATAACTTAGGACATGACCACTTACTTCGATTTCTAGGGTTAATTCCGTTTATTTTCACAACGCAGAAGTAGCAATCGTCATGATGGTTTCGAGGTTCTCGCCAAATCATGGGTGTTACGAACATTATTGCATCTCTTTTTCCACTGGACCATAACCGTAGACATACCACACATTTCTGGCATACAATATGAGGAACCCATGGCTTGTCCTGATTACACAATTTTATTTTAAAGTATTGATGATACGCAGTTTTCACAAAGTCCGATATAGGTTTTCGATATTTTGCAAATATATATTCACCACAAATATAGCAAAAACAATCGGGATTGAGCACACAACATCTTCTTGACGAAGCCATATCTAAAACAACAACAAAATATATTTTAGTGTCCAATAAAAAACGAAAATCTAAGTAAAAATAGTAAATGAGGGTAGTTAGCTATAACTCAAAAACAAAAGCTGTTAGAGAAAAATTGTTGCCATATTTAAAAAATACGCGTCAATTTGAGATAGAAACAAAAAAAATCACAGGAAACAAGCAATTTTCTTTTTTTTGTTGACCAGTGTAATTTACGAGAAGCCTTTCGACTTAATTAAAACATAGGCAGTTCTAAATGCATCGAGCAATTGCCGGATAGACTACCGATACACAGAATTAATTGGTAACAACTATGAGAACGTCACATTTCAGGTATTGCTGAAAGAAAAAACAAACACAATTAAAACAAAAAGAGGAGTAGAGGAAATGTTCAAACAACTAAGTTGGGACAATAAGAGAATATCCATAGACGGAGAACAGTTACACTATCTGCGTTTTGCAGATGATATCACATGGATCAGCGAACCCATCAAAGAGCTTCAACAAGTGCTGAACGATAAATCAAAACGAATATCGAAAGAGGCAACACAAAGTCATTTTTCTTCATGACAATGCTCCATCACATACGGCAAAACCAGTTCGCGACACGTTGGAAGCACTC
The DNA here is from genome assembly GCA_019049505.1 of Pachyrhynchus sulphureomaculatus. Taxonomy (NCBI): domain Eukaryota; kingdom Metazoa; phylum Arthropoda; class Insecta; order Coleoptera; family Curculionidae; genus Pachyrhynchus; species Pachyrhynchus sulphureomaculatus. Next base: position 82,994,269 of record CM032449.1, on the reverse strand, counting down.
AGCTGGGAAGTTCTACCCCATGCGGCTTACTCACCAGACTTGGCCCCTTCCGATTACCACTTGTTTGCATCGATGGGTGACCCACTTGCTGAGCAGCGCGGATGGTTCGCAGCAAAAGGGGAGATTTTTACTGGTGTGGTATTCACAAATTGCCCGAAAGATGGGAAAAATATATAACAAGCGATGGAGCATACTTTGAATAAAGCACTTTTTAACATTCTTCCGAATTTAATATGTTTTTTTAGAAAAACAAAATCCGCATTTCATACTTGTACACCTGGTATATACATATATATATATATATATATATATATATATATATATATATATATATATATATATACATACATACATCAGTTAACTCAGCTTATTGACGAACCAACACGGATCCCTGATCGCGAAGGGGAGTTTGCTAGTCTTCTTGATCTGTTTTTAACCACCAATCCGGAGATGTACACGGTCAGCGTAAATCCGCCGTTAGGTTTTTCTGACCATAAACTACTTTCGACATCGAGTATCCTACCAATCAGAGACAGAGAGGCGCCTAAACCGCGCAAGATTTGGCACTACAAATCTGCTAAATGGGAAGATCTCATGGAATATTTTCGAACTTTCCCTTGGTTAGAAGTTTGTTTTCGATCCGAAGACCCATCTGAATGTGCCAGGGAGGTTTCCGATGTTATTTTGGCCGGTATGGTGGCTTACATCCCTTTCTCGAGGAAATGCCCTTCCAACGACAAGCCTTGGTTTGACCGAAAATGCAAAGAAGCTGTTGCTTCTAAACATCTTGCCTACTGACAATGGCGTGAAAATCATAACACCATAAACCGTAACACCTTTGTTCGTGCCAGGAACACATGCAAGGAAGTTATCGACGAGACCAAGGAGGCACACAATTAACGAATTAGAAACAAGCTTCTCGCTTGTCCCCACAATTCCAGGTCCTTTTGTTCTGTCGCTAAGTCAAAATTTCACCAAATCCACCATACCACCACTCACACGGCCAGATAATTCTATTACGACACCTATTAAGAAAGCGAACTTGTTGGCTGAACTCTTTGCTACACATTCTACTGTCGATTTCCTAGGAAAAATATCACCTACTATTCCCATAGTGCAGTCAAGGATGCCCGATATTGTCTTCAGACAGCGTATCATAAAACTTAATGAAGCTAGACACCAAAAAAGCGTCAACGCCGGTGTTCCCCAAGGCTCCATACTGTCTCCTACTCTCTTTCTCATTTACATTAACGATCTGCTGGAAAAGACCGAGAATCCAATCTACAGCTTTGCAGATGACAATACACTTATCTCTTCATTCACTTTGAACGCTCGGACATCGGCTACTCAGACGAATATCCGCAGACAGCAGGAAGTCATTCAACTTAACAAGGACCTGGAAGAAATTCTATCTTGGGGTGACAGTAACCAGGTGGAATTTAACTCTCTAAAACAGTTAACGTTGCTGAACCCTACATAGTTATGTCGGAACACTCCATCCCTCTGACATCGTCACTCAATTTGTTGGGCGTTAATTTGGGAGCAAATATGTCCTGGCATGAACATGTTGCAGGCATAGCAAGAAGAGCTTCTCAAAAGTTGGGAATATTACAAAGCTCAAATTCGCCCAACTATGGAATACTGCTCCCATGTTTGGAGCTCCGCTCCCAAACATACACTGCATTTGTTGGATTCTATTCAGAGAAGAGCTGTTCGTCTGATTGGAGACCCGCTGGAACATCGAAGAACGGTTGGCGACTTGAGCCTATTCTACAAGTACTTTCATGGAAAGTGTTCGAAGGATGTGGCCCGCTTAATTCCTCCCAGAGCGGTGCATGTAAGAAGTACACGTCGCGATAATTCTTCACATCCGTATGAGGTTCAGCTTGTTACTCCTCGTACAACGCTCTTCAAGCAGTCTTTTATATGGAGAACATCATCCCTTTGGAATAATTTGGAGTACAAAATATCCTGCCAGAATTGTTCAAAATGTTCAAACTGGATGTTATATAAAACAGAGGTTACAGAAATATCAGAGGGATAAAGTTAAAAAAAAAATGTCGGGAGTTCCACAACATTAGTAATGCATCCTAAACAGAGCAGAGGTTTGATTTCATGAATTATATATATATATATATATATATATATATATATATATATATATATATATATATATATATATAATAATCATCTTAAAATTTTCTACTGTCATGATCCAAGGTGTAACTGTAATTCAATAAAATACTTGTGATACAAGGAGAAACGAAAATTCATAAAGAGAAAGTACATGTAATTGTAAATTAAATCCAAAAAAATACATCTATTTATGTTGAATAAGTTGATTAATCCTCACAAATCAATATTTAAATTTTTTTCATCCTTTCGATTATTGATGGCGTTCTGCGTTTCTATGTGCTCCATTGCTTAGAAGACCCCCCCTCTAACATGTTAGGTTCTGTTCTAAATATTTTAAAATTCATGAAATCAAACCATATCAATATATATGTATGTATATATATATATATATATATATATATATATATATATATATATATATATATATATATATATATATATATATGTATATATATATATATATATATATATATATATATATATATATGTATATATATATATATATATATATATATATATATATATATATATATATATATATATATATGTATATATATATATATATATATATATATATATATATATATATACATATATCTATAATATATATAAAATGCTACGTCTCTCTGTCTGTCTGTCTGTCTGTCCGTTAGTGCGCTTATCACTGGAGAACCACTTATCCGATTTACGTACTTTTTTTTTAAAACATACATATTCTCTGGCCAGGGCCTAAACAGGGCAGAGGTTTGATTTCATGAATTTTAAAATATTTAGAACAGAACCAAACATGTTAGAGGGGGGGTCTTCTAAGCAATGGAGCACATAGAAACGCAGAACGCCATCAATAATCGAAAGGATGAAAAAATTTAAATATTGATTTGTGAGGATTAATCAACTTATTCAACATAAATAGATGTCTTTTTTTGGATTTAATTTACAATTACATGTACTTTCTCTTTATGAATTTTCGTTTTTCCTTGTATCACAAGTATTTTATTGAATTACAGTTACACCTTGGATCATGACAGTAGAAAATTTTAAGATGATTATTATATATATATATATATATATATATATATATATATATATATATATATATAAAATATATGTATATATATATATATATGTATATATATATATATATATATATATATATATATATATATATATATATGTATATATATATATATATATATATATATATATATATATATATATATATATATATATATATATATATATATATATTATATATATATATATATATATATATATATATATGTATATATGTATATATATATATATATATATATATATATATATATATATATACATATATCTATAATATATATAAAATGCAACGTCTCTCTGTCTGTCTATCTGTCTGTCTGTCCGTTAGTGCGCTTATCACTGGAGAACCACTTATCCGATTTACGTACTTTTTTTTTTAAAACATACATATTCTCTGGCCAGGTTATAGGGTATATTTTATTACGATAGGTAGCATAACGAATGAGCAGTAACGATAATAGTGAATGGAGTCGGAAAAAAAAGTTTGCCGCTAGCGCGTTCCTTTGCAATATACAGCCTAAACCATTAAATATGGAACAATATTATGTAGCAGAGAATATCTATAATCTATAATATATATATAAAATGCAATGTCTCTCTGTCTGTCTGTCTGTCCATTAGTGCGTTTATCACGCGAGAACCACTTATCCGATTTACCCGTCTTTTTTTAGATTCATACATATATTCTTCGGCCAGGTTATATAATAATAATAATAATCTATATCTATAATATATATAAAATGCAACGTCTGTCTGTGTGTCTGTCTGTCCGTTAGTGTGCTTATCCCTCGAGAACCAATTATCCGATATACGTAATTTTTAAAATTCATATATATGCTCTCTGACCAGGTTATAGATATATATTTTATTACATCTACGATATATATATATATATATATATATATATATATATATATATATATATATATATAAAATGAACGTATCTCTGTCTGTCTGTCTGTCCGTTAGTGTGCTTATCACTGGAGAACCACTTATCCAATTTACGTGCTTTTTTTTAAAACATACATATGTTCTCTGGCCAGGTTATCTACAAAATATATATAAAATGCAATGACTCTCTGTCTCTCTGTCCGTTAGTACGTTACGTGCTTTTTTTTAAACACACATATGTTCTCTCGCCAAGTTAGAGGATATATTTTATTGCGTTAGGTAACATAAATAATAAGCAGTGACGATAATAGTAAATCAAGTCGGAAAAAAGGTTACCGTTAGCGCGTAGACTGCCTAAACCATTAAATATGGAACAATATCATGTTGCAAAGAATATAATGTATATAAAATGCTAACGTCTCTCTGTCTGTGCGTTAGTGCGCTTATAACTTGAGAACCACTTATTCGATTTACGTGTTTTTATAAATTTATACATATGTTCTATATAATTCGATATAAACCTAGATAATGGGAGATAAGGTGAGATAATGGGAGATAAGTATAACTAATGGGAGATAAGGAGAAATAATGGAAGATGAGCGGAGATAACTCTAGATAATGGGAGTTATGGTGAGATAATGGGAGGTAAGGAGAAATAATGGAAGATAAGTAGAAATATTGCGAGATAAGTCGCGATAAGCTTAGATAATGGGAGATGAGCAGAGATAATGGAAATAATGGAGAGATAATGGGAGATAAGGAAAAATAATGGGAGATAAGGGGAAATAATGGCAGACATTTTATTACGTTAGGTAACATAAGGAATAAGCAGTGACGATAGTAGTAAATCAAGTCCACGCGAGCGGAGCAGCGGGCACGGCTAGTATATATATATATATATATATATATATATATATATATATATATATATATATATATATATATATATATATATATTTCAGTCTTAACACTAATCATCGACTGAAATACATTAATCACGGTCACTTATTTTCGAGACATGGCAAACTGTTTTTTAAAAATGCCCAAAACCAGGGGCGAAACGTCAAAATATTATAAAAAAAAAAATTCAAAAGAACTCCAAGATTTTCATTTGATGAACCAAAACCCAAGATACATCAAAAAAGTTATATATATATATATATATATATATATATATATATATATATATATATATATATATTAAGTACATATTTGAGGAGGAATGAGAGAGCACGAGAGATAAATTGTTATATTTTATGCTGGTATAAATCGCCATATTACATTTCTTTGAATATATGTAATTTTTCTTGTTGTGAAATACTGCTCTTTTATACCATTCCTTTTATATAAGAGCATTTTCTTAACTCAAGAAGAAATATATTGACTCACCTTAGTAAAATCAGTATAGTAGGCCTACATATTTTACAGTTTAAAATGAAATTTATTTATGTCTATTGGGACCCTGCGGAATATTAAAATGTCATAACCTCCTGAGTTCCTCAGTAAAATATTGTGCATGCTAACAGGCCTATTGGGCCTTCCTAGTGAATAACTTTAACTATGTACCTAACCCAAATAAATAATAACTCTCGAAATGTTACATTAAATGTAATTGTTATATATACATATATATATATATATATATATATATATATATATATATATATATATATATATATATATATATATATATATATATATATATATAACTTGGTTGGTTTTTCTTGGGTAATTAAGTTCTATTGAAAATTACAATGCTAGTTGTTTAGTTGTTTATTTGACGTTTCGCCTTATTTTTTTTGGCAATTTCAAACCATTTTTTTCTATTCATTCTAAAATCACACGTTACAATCTTTTTGGTCTCGATTACGGGTTTAAAACATGTATAATAATTTAGGCACACTCGGACATCTAAAATATTTACTTATATAAAAACAATATAAAATAAACAAGAGTACATACCTTGAAAGTCAACTATTTGTATGCTAGTGAATTTCAAATTTTGTTTTCTTGTCGGCATGTCGGCATTTGTTTATTTTTTTTTTTATTATTTTTATTATCTATAATTGGCGTCCTAACAAAAAAACTGTTATTGATATTAAGTATATATACCTTTTGGGATTATTAAGAGGATATGAATGCCTCCATATTTATTTTTTAATTAAATATGTGCATATGTGACCGATTCATCTTATGTCATTCACAGTGTTTTCATCTTTTTTTATTTCGATCATCTCTTTGATTTGATATGGCATTTTAGAAGTGAGTGAAAAATTTGTTTTTAATTAAAAGGCATCTATAATGTCAATCAAGTCTGCGGTAGATTTCCTCTACTTCTACTCTAATACGAATTATATAAATATTACAGCTAACAAAAATGTGCAAGGGTTACTTCTCAAATGTAGATGTCTCGAAAATATTTAATTTCGATACATGATATATCATAAATTTTACAATTAAAATTTAAGATATTTCTTACGAGTAACTGTTAAAAGTAGTTTTGCTTGAAATTTTGAGTAATAATAGATTTTAGCATCATGCATTAACTGCTTCAATATAAAGATGGTTTACCATGCCGTATTCCCATAATTAATTGTAAAAGTCTCAGATATTTAACATGTAAAACATAAGAATCCATTATACATTGAATCATATATAACACATGGGCTGAAAAGTCCCGGGCCTAACACATAGATGGCGCTAGTTTTATTGCAGTCACCTTTTTTTCAGTTAATACTAACCTTCAAAAGACAGCTGTTAAAATTTCATGATATTCTATTCATTAGTTTGTGAGTTATTGTGCTAAGAGTGACGCTACTTTTGTTATTTTCAAAACAATGGATCAAAAACAATCGTGTTTTTTAATTTTACACTGCTTCTTGATGGGAAAAAATACCGTTCAAGAGAAGCAATGGCTTGAAAAGTGTTATGGGGACTCCGCTCCATCAGAAACAACAATAAAACGTTGGTTTGCTGACTTCAAACGTGGTCGTAGAGACACCGATGATGCAGAACGCAGTGGACGTCCAAATGAGGCGGTAACACCAGAAAACATCAAAAAAATCCATAAAATCGTTTTGAATGATCGAAAAGTGAAGTTGCGTGAGTTAGCTGACATCGTAAAGATATCAAAAGAACGTGTTGGCTTTATATTGCATGAGCATTTGACTAGGAGAAAGCTCTGTTCAAAGTGGGTGCCGCGTTTGCTCACTGTTGATCAAAAACAAGAACGTGTTGATGATTCTGAGCAGTGTTTGGCCATGTTTAAACGTAACAAACCGGAATTTTTTGCGTCGATATGTGACAATGGATGAAACATGGATCCATCACTTCACTCCGGAATCAAAACGATCGTCATCTGAGTGGACAGCAACTGGTGAACCTCGTCCAAAGCGCCCGAAAGCACAACAATCGGCTGGAAAGGTTATGGCCTCGGTATTTTGGGATGTGCGTGGTGTAATATTCATCGACTATCTTGAGAAAGGAAATACCATCAACAGTGAATATTATATAGCGTTATTGGAGCGTTTGAAGGCCGAAATTGCAAAGAAACGACCGCATATGGCAAAGAAAAAAATTTTGTTTCATCAAGACAACGCACCGTGTCACAAGTCAATCAAAACAATGGCAAAACTACATGAATTGAACTTCGAATTGCTCCCACATCCACCGTATTCGCCAGATTTGGCTCCCAGCGACTACTGGCTGTTCGCAGACCTGAAAAAAATGCTCGCCGGTAAGAAATTTCGCACGAATGAAGAGGTTATCGCTGAAACTGAGGCCTATTTTGAGGCAAAAGATAAATCGTTCTACAAAAGTGGTATTGAAATGTTAGAGCGGCGCTGGAATGATTGCGTTTGCTCTTGATGGAGATTACGTTGATGAATAAAGCTAATTTTGAACCAAAAAAAACCGTGTTTTCTTTGTTAGGCCCGGGACTTTTCAGCCCATGTGTTATATATATATATATATATATATATATATATATATATATATATATATATATATATATATATATATATATGTATATATATACAGTGAAATCTCCCTTGGGCGGACACCGCGAGACCGACCGAAAGTGTCCGTTCAAGACGGATGTCCGCTTAAAAGAAATACAAAAAAAATCGTTTTTTTAATGAAAACTCTAAAGAATTTGGGATATTTAAAACGTATACTTACGTATGTACATATTTTTAAAATAAACAAAAAACTTAAAACTTAAGGAAAAACAAATATTTGTTACCTTTAGATACATATAAAATATAATAGGATAGAGTTATATATATGAAAGGTCACTTTAGTGACGCAAAAATTCATGTATTGTTATTTGTTCCTTCTTTTTCTTTAAAATGGCATCCACACATTGTATTTCTAATTTGGAAAAAAGCTCTAAAGATTCTACATCTCCGTGATCTTCGGCAAAACTTTTAAGCTGTTTGGTTAGGGTAATAGCTTCACCATAATTTGGGATAGCATCAGTTGGTACTGGAACCTCATCGACATCAGCATCTTCGGAAGGTCCTTGTATTTCAACTGGATTTTCAATTTCTTGTTCTGAATCTAGATTTTCAACATACAAATTTTCATCTATGTTCAAAAAATCATTTCATTATCAGACAACTCCAACAAATTCTTATTTTTGAGGATATCTGCAAGTATGTTAAGTAGTAAGTCTACTTCTGGATCAGATGTAACAGCTTAAGTTAAATGGTCTTAACTGTGCATATTTTCATGCTTAAATCCCGCTTTACGGAAGCAATTTTAACTGTTTCCTTGGTTACTTGTTCCCAAACAGTTTTTTGCAAAGTAAACTGCATTCAATGGCGTAAATTTTCTTAATTAACTCAAAAACTATACATATATATATATATATATATATATATATATATATATATATATATATATATATATATATATATAGGGTGTCCCAGGATTCCGTGTACATAGAGTTACTATGGATTTCTGGGATGAAATTATGACCATTTAACCCATCTTACCTTAGACTGAAAATTCGTAATTTTTGAGATACAGGGTGCAAAGTTATACTTTTATTTTAGCTTTTCTTAAGTAGCTTTCTTAATGCTTATACTATTGGTACAGGATTTAGTGCTAAGTGGTTTCCTGAGGTGAGAAATCGAAATCATCTCACAGTATTGTTGTAAAATGTTGGGGGCGGCACTTAGTGCACTATGTATTCTTTTAAATTATCATAATTTTTTTATAACACTCTGTATGATAGTTTTAACTGAACATTCCTATTCTCCACCTTCTCCTCTCTAAAAAAAATCTCGCTTGGTAAATGTTGCTTCGAGCAACAGTTTCTGAGATAGTGAGATGTTTGTTTCTATTTTTTAATTTCATTGCCAAATTCGCAAATGTGTTCCTTCATAGGTTTCCTTACATTGTATAGTTACTTGGCAACGATCAAAAATCACTCTGATTTTAAACTATCATAGCTTAAAATTCATCAAACGTTCAAGAATGGAAAGTAAAATAAAAAATTCTTTTGAAACCGCCCTAAACGTCAGGGCGAAACGTCAAGGTGGTTTTACTTTTAAATAAACGAACCAAAACGTCCAAGAAAGAAAAAAATAAAATATAAATATATATATATATATATATATATATATATATATATATATATATATATATATATATATATATCTTGATGATTTATTTGAAGTATATTGTTCTCCAGTGATGTTCAGTATTTTAGTTTAGTTTATACTTAATTTTAGACTTATCAAAGTTTTACTTGTGATCATTAAATCTAAGTCTCCTTTTTTAGATTCTAAGCAATAGATCTTAGATGATTTAAATGTTTTCCGTTTACCAGGTGTGCAAGTATGAAATGCGGATTTCAGACAACAGATGGTGCACCAATGCAGTTTGTGCTATAAAGATTTGACCCTGCGTCATTTCGTTCTGTCATCAACAAGTGTCAGACGCGCACGAGTGATAAATTGGAAAAGCGTGTGTTGTTGTGTTCAATATGTCGAAATTTATAGGGAACAAAGAGCATTCGCGGACGGCATTAATTTTTTGTTTTCATTTGAAGAAAACTGCTGTTGAATCATATCGATTACTTCGAAAAGGTTATGGTGAACATGCTCCATCGCAAGATACGTGTGAACGATGGTTTCGGCGTTTCAAAAGTGATGACTTTGATGTTGCAGACAAGGAACGTGGAAAATCGCCAAAAAAATACGAAGATGTGGAATTGCAAGTATTGTTGAACGAAGATGATTCGTAAACACAAAAACAACTCGCCGAGCAATTGGGCGTTAGTCAACAAGCTGTTTCCAATCGGCTACAAGAGATGGGAAAGATTCAGAAGACCCGTAGATGAGTACCACATGAGTTGAACGACAGGCCAATGGAAAAGCGCAAAAATGCGTTTGACATTTTGCTCGCTCGGTACAAAAGGAAGTCGTTTTTGCATCGTATAGTTACAGGGGATGAAAAGTGGATTTTTTTGAGAATCCCAAGCGCAAAAAATCATAGGTAGACCCAGGCGCACCATCCACATCGACCGCAAGACCGAATCGCTTTGGCACTGACGATACTCTGTGTTTGGTGGGACCAGAGGGGCGTGGTCTATTATGAGCTGTTAAAACCTGGGGAAACGGTTAATAGTAAACGTTACCAACAACGATTGACCAATTTGAACCGTTCGTTGCTTGAAAAATGCCAGAAATACCGAAAGGGGCAATACAAAGTCATTTTTCTTCATGACAATGCTCCATCACATACGGCAAAACCAGTTCGCGACACGTTGGAAGCACTCAGCTGGGAAGTTCTACCCCCTGCGGCTTACTCACCAGACTTGGCTCCTTCCGATTACCACTTGTTTGCATCGATGGGTCACTCACTTGCTGAGCAGCGCTTTGGTTCGTACGAAGATGTGAAAAAATGGCTCGATGAATGGTTCGCAGCAAAAGGGGAAGATTTTTACTGGTGTGGTATTCACAAATTGCCCGAAAGATGGGAAAAATGTATAACAAGCGATGGAGCATACTTTGAATAAAGCACTTTTATCATTCTTCTGAATTTAACATGTTTTTTTAGAAAAAAAATCCGCATTTCATACTTGTACACCTGTTATACTATATATTTTCACCATTCCAATTTATTGTTTTAAAAATATCCTCTATGGCTAGAGTAAACACTAAAGGGACGTTGTGTTTCCCTCTCTCACAACTCTTTTTATCTGATTGAAATTAGTATTAGGACCTCGTATGGATGAGCTTTTTATTTCTCGAGTTAAATCTACTGCTTACTACAGGTCTTTTTATTGCTCACATCTTGACACCATCAAGAGCTTTCTTGTAATTTACAAAGACAAAAAACATAAGAGAAATAGTTGCATGTTCTTAATATATTCAAGAGCGTCACGATTCATCGACTAAACACGATCTGTCATCATCGAGTTTTGACAGGCTGGATTACCTTTGTTTTTTCTGACAGAAAGACTAAGTATAGTGCTGGGTTCAGAAATCTTCGGTCAGATAGAAATCGATTAAAACCGATAGTCTGTGGCAGTTTTTTACGACACTTTTGGTTACCGCAAAGGAGGAAGTAACATTAATTGTTAAATATTGAGTCTTTGGGGCTACCCAGAGGCTCTACAGAGATAGCTGCAAAATCACCAATCAGCTTCAGCTCACCCCAGGGTAAACAAGCGTACTTAAAAAAAAAACGGTTAGAGAAGAAAGGAAGATAATATTAAACATTTTAAGAAATTTATTATTGTTCGAAATGTATGTTAGTTTTTTTTTGTGTCAGGACTTATTTTCATATATAAGAAAAATAGCAATTTTAGTTAATTTAATTACTTTAGATTTTCTTAATCACTTTACATAAATATTAAGGGTCACGAAAATATCGTTAAAAGTTACCCCAAATTAATAAAGCCTATGTTATAATATCCCCCTTAACCCGTTTTACTTAAAGCATTATTTCTCTTTATTACATGCTATTATCTTCCTCTTTTCTTTATTAAGCTTTTCATTTCTAGAACATTCTTTAATTGAAAATACAAATGTATATTTCTTTAGGGACAAGAGTTTTTAATTTTAGGCATTAAATGTAATACTACCTTTATTGAACCAAGAAAGATTAATTTTATATTGGGGAAAACAATGAATAATTAAACCTAAAGAAACAATATATTTTCGCCAGATTGCTTTTTTCTTCAAATAAATTAGGTTATAATAAATAAAATAAAATCGTCGTGTTGTCAAATATATTGATATGTAAGTTTCCAAAAAAAAAAAAAAAAATTGAAAGTTTCAGTTTGTAAAGTTGCAAAGAATAATAATAATAAAATTTACGTGGTCCCTCGGGGGCTAAGGGAATCCCAGGATTCTCCTAGTATGGGCATTGACGATCTCGGGGTACCTGAGTCATATTGTGCTGTGTGTGCTGATATCTTCTCAAAACAAGGAAGAACAACAATAACTTTTAAAGACAGACCAACAATAATAAGCACAACAAACACACCTATTTACCTTCTACTAATAGGCAACCCAATGTAGCGACACTTTGAGCTTCTGACACTACAGAACACTGAAAACACCCCAAACATAGTAGCATCGAGCGAGCGACGTAACGGTCGAGGATGTCGCGAGAAATGACCAGAACTATGAAGACCGGGCAAAAGAAAATTGACCTGCCAAAAGTGTTGAGCCGGAGAGTAAGCCGACACCCACTATGGCGGGAAAATCAAAGCAACGGCAACGCTTGATTTATACCACAAAAAATCCACGAACACGTCGTGCGTTGCTATAACAAAGACACAAATCCTGACAAAGAAATCACTAAAAAAAAAATTACTCGCCGCCTGGACGAACCGAAATCAATCCCAAACACAACCGACACAGATGCGGGACAAACACATCCACCAGAGCCAAATCAAGTCACGTAAAAAAGGCTATAGAAATAAGAAAAAGTGAATGATAACTTTGACAATGATGTTCCCCCACTTCATATCAGCCACAGACCTTACACCAACAACATTGACATCACACTTAGTACAATTAGGTGTCAACATAAACATACACAAAAACATTCAGAAGTCAGTAATTCTGAAAATGTGTAACGTTGTCAGGTCATTCCTTATTACACAATGGTAATAGCGTTTGTGCTGACTTGGCTTAGTTCCGTCAGTCAAACATGGAACCACATTCACCAAATTCAGAAAGAAGAACGAAAGTACCATAAATAATCAAATATAAAATTTACCACCTCCTATATAAGGATGACATAAAACTCTACGCTGCCACAGAAATACAGCTGAAAGAACTCCTCAAAATCATTTAAACATTCGCCTTAAATAGCAATATGGAATTTGGTATAAGTAAATGCAAAGTGCTCCACATCAACAAAGGCCAATGGAAAGGTCACCATGAGACAAAAACCATCAAAAATGAAACACTTGATAACATGTTCGACAAAGAAATATACAAATTATCTAGGCTTCCACCAAAGCACCAAACTGAACCACACTCACATCAAAACAGAGCTCAGAGCCGAATTCAAAAACAGACTCACGAAACTTATACAAACAAAACTCCAAAAATCTCACTAAAGCCATGAACAAGTTTGCTGTACCTATGCTCACATATTCATTTGTTATCATCAAATGGTCACACACAGACATAGAAAATAATCACATCCTTATACGTTATCAATTCACCAAATACAGAAAATTACAACCCAACGCATGCAAAAAAGACTTACGATCGAGAGGAAGGCAGGAGGAAGCAGAATCATAGATATAAGATCACTACGCACAAAACAAATACAAGAACTTAGGAAATTCTTTCACATCAAGCAGACCAGCAGCCACACAACAGGCGGTGAAAGCAGACAAAAACTTTACACCTCTCGACTTATCCCGGGCAGACCACCCCGCAAACACACACAGTCACACCCAATTACAACAGGAAAAGATGAAAACGTGATCGGAACAAACACTCCACGGAAAACACAGATACCACATAGAACAAGACCACGTAAATAAAAAACATTCACGCACCTGGAAACAGAAGGCTTCTTCTTACTTGCCACGCAGGATAAAGTCATATTAACCAGAAACTACCAAAGCCATGTCATTAAAGACCCAAATATTACAGAAGACAGACGTAGTAAATCCCATCAGCATAAAGAAACGATCGAGCACATAACCAGTGGATGTAAAATATTAGCCCGGAACGCAATACACTACCAGATATGACTCAGCGGCAAAAGTAGTTCAAGTAGAAAACAGATACCTACTACAAATAGACGCCAACATCCATACTTGAATTACAAGCTTTACAGGGATCTCAGTATCTATACAGATAAAATAGTCTCCGCCAATAGACCTGATATTACTCTTCAGTGCAAAAAAGGAAAAGTCACCTATCTAACTGACAGCTGTCCCCAACGACACAAAATTCAAACGAAAATACACAGACCTTGCAACAGAAATAAAAAGGCTATGGAAACAAGAAAAAGTGATCATTGTCCCCCTCGCCATATCAGCCACAGGCCTTACACCAACAACATTCCCATCACACTTACTACAATTAGGACTCAACACAAACATACACAAAAATATTCAGAAGTCAGCGATTTTGAAAACATATAACATTGTCAGGCCATTCTTTAATACACAATGGTAATAACATTTGTGCTGATTTGCCTTAGGTCCGTCAGCCAAACATGGAACCACATTGACCAAATGTGAGAAAGACGAAACAAATAAACTTTAATAAAACTAATATTGGAACCATTAAGAATTAACTTGTTAGCAAGTTCAACACTAATAATAGTGAGATTTGCGCTTTTCTATATCATTTTTCAGCTTGGCTGATGAGTCGTAATATGGCAAAATATTTCCCGACATAAAAATATCTTTAAAATATGTAGTTTAACGACAGTTTGGTAGGAAAACACATATTTTAATAAATTTAAAGTGCAAAAAAAATATTTCTTTATAAAGTAAAACCTAAAATCATTTTTTTAATCCATTTTTCCTTCTACACGGTTTAGCATATCTCAAAACAATTTATGTTATTAAATTAAAAGTAGGCTTATAACTATGCAAATAACACACGAAGACTTAAGTTTCATTTATGCATATGTACATACACATTCGTATCATTGCATGGTATTATATTATATGCTGGGTTTCTGAATTTCGAATATAACTGTAGGTTTGAATTACTTTAAAAAGCCACATTTCTAAAATTTATTAATCATGTTTTTTTATTTAAAATATTTTTTTTTACGAAGCTGTGAAGAAAATGGTCCCTGCACTATCAGTATCGATATATATTATAAAATACGTCTCCCTGTCTGTCTATCTGTCCGTTAGTACGCTTGTCACTTGAGAATCACTTATCCGAATTACCTGTTTTTTTTTTTTTAATCATACGTATGGCCAGGTTTTAGTATATATTTTGTTACGTTAGGTAACATAAGGAATAAGCAGTGACGATAATAGTGAATCAAGTCGGAAAAAAGTTCGCCGCTAGCGAGCTCTCTTGCAATAAAACCTAAACAATAATTTTATAGAGCACACGAGCGGGGCCGCGGGCACAGCTAGTTTATCCGTAATTTAAAGTACTCGACCTGAATTCAAAATTTAATAGAACTAAGTTAAATGAACTCTTAAATAAAAACATATATGACGTTTCAACGTTTTCGAACTATTAGCATAAAAACAATTCGAACTATCAGCTAATAACAGAATTAAATAGCTTCATCCTTTATCGATCTAGTACAACTTGACACAACTTACTACTGTTATCATTTCATTTTCAGTAAGCGTCTACAATTGGCGCGATTTTCTTTGCTTTTACCGGACAGAAGGAAAGGAGTACACTAAATTGCATGCAATATTGTACACTTCTCTCACAAAAAAGACGGTACAGTGATTTCCCCAGTTCTTCTCATGCAACATGTAATTCTAAGATAAGTGCTCAGACTTTCTCACATTAAAAAATAATTTAATCCAATTAAATAATGGGTACTTTATCGAAAGATATTATTTGCATAAAAAGTTCAAAACAGAAAGCGCTTCAAAGATATTTACAACTGAAATCTAATATTTTGTCTACATAGAATTTTGCCTAAAAATGAAAATTGTAAAAAATAACACAATTTCTTAGATAACACGATATATTCGAAGCAGCCCATCTAGACACCTCTCCACATCATAAATATCTTACATATTTGACGATTGCAATAACAAAAAAATAATACAATTTTGGATTCTTTTACTTTAAGAAGCCTGAAAAGGGTATATGATACGATATACACAAAGCAACCCCTCGAATCTTCTCCCCTTTCTTATTAACCATCTTACGTGTTGGATGAATTGAAAATATTTAAAAAAATTGACATGCGTTGACTCCAAGCATGCTGCAATGCACGTATAGGGCAATATATTCAAGGATGCACCTTTAACCTTTTCCCCTACCTCATCAATTCCTTATATGATAAATTAAGTAAAAATAACGAAAAAATAACGCAACTTTCAGGTCTATTGACCCCAAAAATCCTAAAAGTCCCTGATACATATGATCATAAATAATCGAAAATAGTGAAAAAATAATCGAAACAACCTTTCTAACACTCTCCTAAACCAAACTGTTTATAAGTGATTGTAAATAACTATGCTTGAAATTTTTTTTTAACTCAGCGAAAATCAATATCAAAATTCTTACAATAATTTAAAAATATGAACAAGATTTACCGACTCGTATTCCTTTCACCTCCTTCCCCTTCAGCGATATTGTCCAAAAACTGTAGGTATCATCCTTATGTGTAAATGTGTTCACTTCCCTTTAACAACAGAAGTAAAATGTTATTCGATGAACTAACATAAACCAATTACACAACAGTTACCACCACTACTTCAAACACCTAATTTTTTTACTCGATGAATGTTTCGTTAACCATGTTAGCATTTTCAGAAGTCATTAGCGAGTCAACACCATAAAATTCTATGTTTTAAAATATGTGCGATCATCTTCACAATACCTTTTCTGCGTAACATAATACGAAATCTAGGCTTTTAGAAAAAAAAATATAACCGGTCAAGTGCAAGTTGAACTTGCACAATTAGTGTTCCGTACGTTGATTGCTTTTAAAATAAAAAAAATTGTTACGATGGTATAAAATGATTAGTGACTTTGAAAAACACACCCCAAAGGAGTTGTCAATCCAATCTTTATTGAATACTGATGAACTTGAAATTTTTGTTTTTTTTTATACACCAAATAAATTATTAAAGGTAGTGCACTCGTGATAATTTTCGTTCAATCTATATATATCGCTGATAAGGATATATATATAAATATATATTTTTAAATTATTGTATAATTTTGATATTATTTTCGCTATATAAAAAATATATAGTTATTTATATCATATAAACAGTTTGTTTATAAAGGTATATATTATTTATATTTTCGATTATTTATATATATATCAGATATGGGTAAATAAAGTTGGGCTCACTTTTCTTTGTTTTATTATTTATCATAAAATCCTTGAATATATTGCCCTATACGTGCATTGCAGCATGCTTGGAGTCAACGCATCGCAAAAAATCGCTTTGTGTATATCTTGTCCCTCGGCTTCTTAAAGTAAAAGAATTAAAATTGTATACAAAAAATTTTTTAATGTGGAGAGGTTCTAGATGGGCTGGAATATTCTCCACGGCAAAATTCTATGTAGACAAAATGTAGATTGCAAATAATATTTCTTTTTGATAAAAAATACCTTTCATAAAGTACCCATTTTTAATTGGATAAAATTATTTTTTAATGTGAGAAAGTCTGAGCACTTATCTTAGAATTACATGTTGCATGAGAAGAACTGGGGAAATCACTGTACCGTCTTTTTTGTGAGAGAAGTGTACAATATTGCATGCAATTTAGTGTACTCCTTTCCTTCTGTCCGGTAAAAGCAAAGAAAATCGCGCCAATTGTAGACGCTTACTGAAAATGAAATGATAACAGTAGTAAGTTGTGTCAAGTTGTACTAAATCGATAAAGGATGAAGCTATTTAATTCTGTTATTAGCTGATAGTTCGAATTGTTTTTATGCTAATAGTTCGAAAACGTTTGAAACGTCATATATGTTTCATTTAAGAGTTCATTTAACTTAGTTCTATTAAATTTTGAATTCAGGTCGAGTACTTTAAATTACGGATAAACTAGCTGTGCCCGCGGCCCCGCTCGTGTGCTCTATAAAATTATTGTTTAGGTTTTATTGCAAGAGAGCTCGCTAGCGGCGAACTTTTTTCCGACTTGATTCACTATTATCGTCACTGCTTATTCCTTATCTTACCTAACGTAACAAAATATATACTAAAACCTGGCCATACGTATGATTTAAAAAAAAAAAAAACAGGTAAATCGGATAAGTGATTCTCAAGTGACAAGCGTACTAACGGACAGATAGACAGACAGGGAGACGTATTTTATAATATATATCGATACTGATAGTGCAGGGACCATTTTCTTCACAGCTTCGTAAAAAAATATTTTAAATAAAAAAACATGATTAATAAATTTTAGAAATGTGGCTTTTTAAAGTAATTCAAACCTACAGTTATATTCGAAATTCAGAAACCCAGCATATAATATAATACCATGCAATGATACGAATGTGTATGTACATATGCATAAATGAAACTTAAGTCTTCGTGTGTTATTTGCATAGTTATAAGCCTACTTTTAATTTAATAACATAAATTGTTTTGAGATATTGCTAAACCGTGTAGAAGGAAAAATGGATTAAAAAAATGATTTTAGGTTTTACTTTATAAAGAAATATTTTTTTTGCACTTTAAATTTATTAAAATATGTGTTTTCCTACCAAACTGTCGTTAAACTACATATTTTAAAGATATTTTTTTATGTCGGGAAATATTTTGCCATATTACGGCTCATCAGCCAAGCTGAAAAATGACATAGAAAAGCGCAAATCTCACTATTATTAGTGTTGAACTTGCATAACAAGTTAATTTTTAATGGTTACAATATTAGTTTTATTAAAGTTTATTTGTTTCTTCTTTCTCACATTTGGTCAATGTGGTTCCATGTTTGGCTGACGGGCCTAAGGCAAATCAGCACAAATGTTATTACCATTGTGTATTAAAGAATGGCCTGACAGTGTTACATGTTTTCAAAATCGCTGACTTCTGAATATTTTTGTGTATGTTTGTGTTGAGTCCTAATTGTACTAAGTGTGATGGGAATGTTGTTGGTGTAAGGCCTATGGCTGATATGGCGAGGGGGACAATGATCACTTTTTCTTGTTTCCATAGCCTTTTTATTTCTGTTGCAAGGTCTGTGTATTTCGTTTGAATTTTGTGTCGTTGGGGACAGCTGTCAGTTAGATAGGTGACTTTTCCTTTTTTGCACTGAAGAGTAATATCAGGTCTATTGACGGAGACTGTTTTATCTGTATAGATACTGAGATCCCTGTAAAGCTTGTAATTCAAGTATGGATGTTGGCGTCTATTTGTAGTAGGTATCTGTTTTCTACTTGAAACTACTTTTGCCGCTGAGTCATATCTGGTTGTGTATTGCGTTCCGGCTAATATTTTACATCCACTGGTTATGTGCTCGATCGTTTCTTTATGCTGATGGCATTTCCTACGTCTGTCTTCTGTAATATTTGGGTCTTTAATGACATGGGGTGGGACCAAATAGCATGATGAGGCACCTGGATACAAAAAATTCCGGAGGTAAAATAGCCCCCCGTTCGGATCTCCGGGTGGGGGCTGGTTCAGGGGCGTCGACATGCAGAGAACAGAATTTCAAAATGGATTTTTTGCAACATACGAGGTTTAAATTCGAACATAAATTCAGTGCACCAACACCTGCAATCAAATAAACCTTATGTACTCGCTCTCTGTGAAACTAAGGTCAGTTCATCGACCAGCACAGTAAACTATCTTTATCCTGGGTACGATTTCTATTCCCGATTTAGGCGTAACTTTGGAATCTGTCTTTATGTCAGAAGCGACCTCTCTTGCCAACGAGAAGAGGCTCTGGAGCCCACAAACTTTGATGTTATGTGGTTAAAAATAACGACTCAGCCAACCACAAGGTTCGTCTGTATCCTCTATCGACCACCAAGTGATACAAACTTTAGAACACTTTTCGCTTCTCTTGCAGACACCATAGATCATTTACAAATTAACTATCCAAATGCCGAAATTGCCATCCTGGGCGACTTTAATGTCCACAACATCAACTGGCTTAAATATTCAAATACTACCGATGAACAAGGTCGTGAAGCCGAATCATTTTCAATCAGTTGTGGCTTGACTCAGCTTATTGATGAACCAACACGGATCCCTGATCGAGACGGAGAGTTCGCCAGTCTTCTTGATCTGTTTTTAACCACCAATCCGGAGATTTACACGGTCAGCGTAAATCCACCGTTAGGTTCTTCCGACCATAAACTACTTTCGACATCGAGTATTCTACCAATCAGTGACAGTGAGGCGCCCAAACCGCGCAAGATTTGGCACTACAAATCTGCTAAATGGGAAGATCTCATGGAATATTTTCGAACTTTCCCTTGGTTGGACGTTTGTTTTCGATCCGACGACCCATCTGACTGCGCCAGGGAGGTTTCCGATGTTATTTTGGCCGGTATGGATGCTTACATCCCTTTTTCGAAGAAATGCCCTTCCAACGGCAAGCCTTGGTTTGACCTAAAATGCAAAGAAACTGTTGCTTCTAAACATCTTGCATACCGACAGTGGCGTGAAGATCCTAACACCATAAATCGTAACATCTTTGTTCGTGCCAGGAACAGATGCAAAGAAATTATCGACGAAACCAAGGAGGTACACAATCAACGGATTAGAAACAAACTTCTCGCTTGTCCCGGCAATTCCAGGTCCTTCTGGTCAGTCGCTAAGGCAGTTAGTCAAAATTTCACCAAATCCACCATACCACCACTCACACGGCCAGATAATTCTATTGCAACGACACCTGTTGAGAAAGCGAACTTGTTGGCTGAACTCTTTGCTTCACATTCTACTGTCGATTTCCAAGGAAAAACACCACCTACTATTCCCATAGTGCAGTCAAGGATGCCCGATATTGTCTTCAGACAGCGTCTCATAAAACGTATTTTGATGAAGCTAGACACCAAAAAGGTTTCAGGCGCTGACGGAATACCTGCCATAGTTCTCAAGAACTGTGCGAGGGAACTAACACCAGTTTTCTGTAGACTTTTCAACTTATCCTACAGAAAGGGAATATTTCCTTCCTGCTGGAAATGTGCCACAGTTCAGCCGATACCTAAAAAAGGCAAGAAGACCGTGCCAAATAACTACCGACCAATCGCACTACTCTCAATAATATCGAAAGTCATGGAAAAGGCTATCAATCAGCATCTTCTAAAATATCTTGAAGGATTCAACATTATTAGTGATCACCAATATGGCTTTCGTAAAAATAGATCAACAGGAGATCTTCTGACTTATGTAACACATGTTTGGAACAACGCAATTGAACACTTTGGAGAATCTCGAGCGGTTGCTATTGACATGTCCAAGGCATTTGACCGTGTTTGGCGCGATGGGCTGTTGGCTAAGCTACGTTCTTATGGTATGTCGGAACAGTTCTGTTTGTGGCTCTCATGTTTCCTCAGAGAGCGTTCTTTACGAGTGGCAGTTGACGGATTTCTTTCTAACACCTTCACTATCAACGCCGGTGTGCCCCAAGGTTCCATACTGTCTCCTACTCTCTTCCTCATCTATATTAACGATCTGCTGGAAAAGACCGAGAATCCAATCTACAGCTTTGCAGATGACAGTACACTTATCTCTTCATTCACTTTGAACGCTCGGACATCGACTATTCAGACGAATATCCGCAGACAGCAGGAAGTCATTCAACTTAACAAAGACCTGGAAGAAATTCTATCTTGGGGTGACAGTAACCAAGTGGAATTTAACGCTACAAAAACCCAGGCGGCAATTTTTTCTAAAAAAGTTAACGTTGCTGAACCCGACATAGTTATGTCGGGGCACTCCATCCCTCTAACATCGTCACTCAATCTGTTAGGCGTTAATTTGGAGCAAATATGTCCTGGCATGAAACATGTTGCAGGCATAGCAAGAAGAGCTTCTCAAAAGTTGGAATATTGTTTCGAACCAGAAAGCTTTACACTCCACAACAACTGCTAATTCTTTACAAAGCTCAAATTCGGCCAATATGGAATACTGCTCCCATGTTTGGAGCTCCGCTCCCAAACATACACTGCATTTGTTGGATTCTATCCAGAGAAGAGCTGTTCGTCTGATTGGACACCCGGAACTGACCGACGGCCTTGATTCGCTGGAACATCGAAGAACGGTTGGCGACTTGAGCCTATTCTACAAGTACTTTCATGGAAAGTGTTCGAAAGATGTAGCCCGTTTAATTCCTCCCAGAGCGGTGCATATTAGAAGTACACGTCGCGCTAATGCTTCACATCCGTATGAGGTTCAGCTTGTTACTCCTCGTACAACGCTTTTCAAGCAGTCTTTTATATGGAGAACATCATACCTTTGGAATGGTTTACCCAGGACTGTGTTTCCCATCGAGTACAATCTACAGCGATTCAAGAACAACGTGAATCGCTTTCTCCGCACACGTGTCGCTCCTGTAGCGCTTTAGGGACTTCCCTGCAGCACGCGTGCTAGACCCATAAAAAAAAAAAAAAAAAAAAATGGCTTTGGTAGTTTCTGGTTAATATGACTTTATCCTGCGTGGCAAGTAAGAAGAAGCCTTCTGTTTCCAGGTGCGTGAATGTTTTTTATTTACGTGGTCTTGTTCTATGTGGTATCTGTGTTTTCCGTGGAGTGTTTGTTCCGATCACGTTTTCATCTTTTCCTGTTGTAATTGGGTGTGACTGTGTGTGTTTGCGGGGTGGTCTGCCCGGGATAAGTCGAGAGGTGTAAAGTTTTTGTCTGCTTTCACCGCTGTTGTGTGGCTGCTGGTCTGCTTGATGTGAAAGAATTTCCTAAGTTCTTGTATTTGTTTTGTGCGTAGTGATCTTATATCTATGATTCTGCTTCCTCCTGCCTTCCTCTCGATAGTAAGTCTTTTTTGCATGCGTTGGGTTGTAATTTTCTGTATTTGGTGAATTGAGAACGTATAAGGATGTGATTATTTTCTATGTCTGTGTGTGACCATTTGATGATAACAAATGAATATGTGAGCATAGGTACAGCAAACTTGTTCATGGCTTTAGTGAGATTTTTGGAGTTTTGTTTGTATAAGTTTCGTGAGTCTGTTTTTGAATTCGGCTCTGAGCTCTGTTTTGATGTGAGTGTGGTTCAGTTTGGTGCTTTGGTGGAAGCCTAGATAATTTGTATATTTCTTTGTCAAACATGTTATCAAGTGTTTCATTTTTGATGGTTTTTGTCTCATGGTGACCTTTCCATTGGCCTTTGTTGATATATATATATATATATATATATATATATATATATATATATATATATATATATATATATATATATATATATATATATATATATATATATATATATATATATATATATATATATATATATATATATATATATATATATATATATATATATATATATATATATATATTACTCGTGTTTTCACAAGCCTTCATTTGATACGACATTCGATGACCTAGTAAAAAAATTTTTTTTTCACTTCCGATCCTTTCTATGACAAATAGTTTCGTAGAAAATCGGGTGTGACAGACAGACAGACACCGAAGTCATCTTATAAGTGTTCCGAACGGAACACTAAAAATATGGTAAAGCGATTCGCCCAGTACTTTTCTTGCTACACGCAGTTCTAAAATAAGTAAATAATTTAACTATATTGCATGTCGATATTTTAAATAATAGAACTATATTAAACACAAGAATAGCTGACAACATAAGAAGTTTCACTGATATTTACAACTGGAATCTTACATTTTCCTCCAAAAATGATTTCGGTTGAAAGTGAAAATGTTTTAAAGATAACACAAACTTCAGATTTCTCAACTGAAAAAACGGACTTACAATACAATATGTGCGTCTAACTCCTTTCCGTATCTAATGTATACCTTATATATTTGATCAATAGAAAATAATAAAAAAGTAGCCCAATTTTCAGATTCCTTCATACCAAGAGCCTTGAAAAAGGCGTCTAGTACGATGTATGCCAAACTACAACTCCAGCACCTTCCCCTTCCTTACTAACCCTTTATGTATTCAATTAATTGAAAATCCTGATAAAATAACACAATATTCAAAATCAAAGGAGCCCCTCTAACCCTCCTAACACGTTATTACCTTACATGTTCAATAGAATGAAAATAATGAAAACATAACGCTATATTCATATAACTTCATTCCACGAATCCTGAAAAGGACTTATAATAGACTAAATCTAAAGACAACTCTTTAGTATCTTAGATTCTAACATTTAATTATACTAATATTATCATGAATCATTGCCGCACTATGTTCTGCTTTTCACTATCATATAATCATCTCAAAACGCCTTTTTTTCTTGAGTTTTCTGTATTGCTAAGGAGCTGGATAGCCTCGACGATGACGTGCTGAAGAAGTCGTTGCTCGTGACTCTTAGCGAATTTCTCGCTTGGCCCATTTCCAGGTCCCTATCAAATTCAATTATTCTAAAGTACCAAGAAGCGTTAACAATATTCCTTAAAACTTTATTTTGAAATCGCTGGATAACCCTAAATTACTTAATACTTAGCGACACAACCCCACAGATGGATAGCATATGTCCACGTAAGTTTAAGTATCTGTTTATACAAAAGTACTTTATTGTAAATTGACAGGGTGAGTGGTTTGTATTCCTAATAGCTCATACGTTTTTTTATAACTGGTGCTGACTTCTTCTCTTTTCTTTTTTTCTTTTCTTTTTTACATAACCTTTCCAACATCACCTAGCGTCTAAGGTAATACCCAAATATTTTACTGTGTCTGCATGTGATATTTGAGTATTATTTACACTAACTGGAATGTGTTGTTTCCTTTTGTTTGTAAAATTGACGTAGATAGATTTAGTTTCATTCTGTTCGCTTTACCATTACGCATTGCACATAGGAGTATTTCAGTGTTTCAGGGGGCCATAAATCGATTTCCCAGGTAGAACACTGTCGAATAGGCGACCCCTCCCGTTACCTATTTGACAGCGCACGCGCCGGAGTCTTAGTTGGTATTTGATTGTCGCTCCGTGTCTTCATTTCTCTTCTCGGCATTCGTTACAAAACAGATATATAAAACAGTGATTTTTCTTTTTTGGAGTTTATCGTGAAGAAAATTATGATTGATTTGAATATTACCGGTAGGAGCGCATACATTTGATCATTTTTACGTATTTTTTTAAAAATTATTAAGTAAAGAAAATTATTGTACATTTGCACTAATCAATTGGTTTTATTTGCACTAATATAATTGCCGTGATTTCCCGTGAAATCGAGGTTTCCGTGGTCTTGAAGTCAGACGATGAAAACCACGTGATATTTTGTATTTATTAATTTTTTAATGCAAACTGTTTTTATTTTGTTCTAGGATCCGAGGGTACTTCAGGTGCTCAAGTAGTAACGCGTAGACTACTTTTTGACAAAATGCACAACCAAACTTGCCAAAGTTTAAAGAAAAATTGATATAACTTGATAGTTATATTTTATTGCAAGATGAATATGGTGATGAACAAAGGAAGGAAGCGAAGCACAAGTTCTCTTATTTGTAGTCACAATTTAATAAAACGTGGACAAAAACGCATAAAAAAATAGAAGTTTTTCTTAAAAAGAATGATGAATGGTTTCAAGGAACATTCGAAATACCTAGGCTAAAACGCCGTGCTTCTGGTCGACCAACAAAGTCATTTGAAGAATCAAGTGAGAGGAGCAAAGGTAAAAAAACACAGGAAGTACGCATAGCTGTAGATAAAGAAGTAATAACGCGTGCTGCTTAAACATCCCTTCAAAGTTCTGGAGAAAGAATTGCATCCACTATTCTAACCTGAATTAACTGTCACCAGAGAGCCAAAGCATTCTAGAAAGAATATAAAATGTCAAAGTAGCATGAAAAACAACTGAATCCAATAGCCGCTCTCTCAATGTGTGTAGAAGATGACCTCTCAAGGAGACAATATGAAATAATAAGTTATAGCGTATTACAGTAAGCAAAACGGACTTACAACATTTATTAGATCACTCGGCTAAACGTTTGGCTATATATTTGGAGAATGTACTAAAAGATTAAATCTGGAAGAACGTCAAGTGATACTCATTTCGAAATAGGGATGTGACGAATTGCAACAATCGCTATTTAAGCAAAAAATGCAAGAAGAAGATACAATTGACAGGGATATTTTTCAATGTTGCTCTGTCCTACTACGATTGATTTGTGGGACAAACAAGTAAGTTATTTGGCAGAATCTAACTCCCTCTTCGCCATGATACTGTCGGCCAATGAGGATTAGACTTTTTTAAAAAAAAAGTGGATATTATAAATTCTGAAATTTCTTACATAGAAAATGCAATTAATGCTTTGGTAAATAGCGAACTCTTTTTTCATGAAACATATAATGAAGCTAACTATGGTCGATGCAAAAGTGTGCAATGCTGCTACTTCAACAATGAGAAGCTATATTTGTGGTGCTAGTTCAAAATAGTTTAATGACTACAATGTAAATAATAACGTCGATAGAGATGCATTACAGTTTGGCCTGTCTGTGTTGCACGCTAGGATCTGTTTATTCGAAAGTATTTTGCATTTGTCATACAAGCTGTCTGTGCAAAAGTGGCAGCTAAAATCGGACAGTGACAAAGAAATTCTCTAGCAAAAAAGACAGAATTACAGGCAAAATTCAGAAAGCAAACGAGCTTAATCATAAATGTGCCAAAAGCTGGATTTAGTAACATCAATGATGGCAAGTAGGAGATTTTTTGCCGCTGAAATTATCGGTGCCGACTTCAACCTCATAAATCGTTTGAAAGTGACTTTGGAAGTAATATCGAGTGGTCATAAAGTCGACTTGAAAAAATTTGCAGACTATGGATATAAGACTGCCAAAAAATTACTTAGAGGTATCCCTGGCATCCCGTGACTCCTACAATGCACAAAATATTAATTCACGGTGCAACAGTAATGAAAAAGGCATTTCTACCCACTGGATTACTGTCCGAAGAAGCAGCAGAGGCGCGAAAGAAACACTTTCGCCTGTACCGCCAAAAAAAGATCTATGCCGCTTAGTAAAGAAGCAATACAAATGTTTGTTTCTGTTGGACCCAATATAACCGACGAAAGTTCCGAAGAAGAAGAGAAATCTGCGGAGGAGTCTACAGAGGAAGCCGGGCAATAGAGTTCGGGCGCGGACGAAGAGGCGTGGGATTCTTCATTGTGAATAATTATTTTTGTAATTTTTATTTAAGTCAACATTTTTTTTTCTCAATATACTGTTTTCATATATATTAAAATGAATTTTTCTTCAAAATATGCACTCCAAAAAGCTTTCACTGCTATATTTAGAAGTAAAATCCGATTTAAAATATATAAAAACAAAAAATAATTTTGGCCGCATAATTCGCTGAAATACCCAATGTGCATTGTTCAGTCCGATCATTAATTTTATTAATGGATGTTTGCACTTTTCCCGCTGCTTCTTCATGATCTTCATGTATAGCCAGGATGGCAGAATCATCAGGAAGGTAGCTATTGTGTTGTGCGCAACTTAAGGAACATCACTAATGTATAATAGGTAAAGGACTAGTCCTAATACACTACCTTGTGGTACTTCTGCTTTAATTTCTTTTAGTCCTAATAAAATTTCTTGTTTTTTAGGTGTAACTTAGCAAAAGTAGTTTGGTTCTAGGCGTTTCTTTCTTCGTTCGTTTTAAGTTTTGGACCCTGTTGTGGCGTCCTTGTATTTGTTTAGGCAAGACGCTATTTTTGTTTCTCTTGTCTTTGAGTTTCTGTATTACTTTGGCTACCATGCAACCTCTGTAGCTGACCGGGTGTCCCTTTCCACAGTGGACACATTTTGGCTGAGCATTTTTAGCTTGTCACATTCATTTGTCGGATGTTTGCCAGTACATTTAACACAGCGGGGTTTCTTGGCACGATCTTTTGGCCTGTGATCATATGCTTGACATCTTTTGCATTGAGGCACAAGAATTTTCTTAATAATAGAATTTGAACTCGAACTCCTAAAATGTCAGAAATTGTTAATTATAACTTTAATCGGTCTATTTTGCTTATTTTCATAAGAGTGCCATAAATACTCATAATCCTTAAGTACTGCAGAAAGCCGTTTAAAATCTTCATCTTGCACATTAATTTTGACTTTTTTGCCACTAATAATTTTTATTTGGGCGTACGCATTATTTCTACATCAATAACCGGTGACAGCAACTGTACTTTTTAGTTTTTTTCAACACTTAAAGCATTATTTTCTTTTCGTTGTTGTGGTTGAAAATGGAGGAAAAGAACACAGTTTTCAAATTTTTCAACTACAAGAGCTGTGAAAAAGAGTCATCGTAGTGGCAGGAAGATAGACAAGCAGACAGACCAACGGAAATGTAAGACTATATTGTTCATGGAAAGACCACTCTGTCTGTATCACGAAAATGATAAGATTAGTTCGTTCCTTGGTGTTTGCTATATTCGTCTACATTGAAGAAATATGGACCATAAGCGCAGCAGAGCGAAAGAAAATAGGATCCTTCGAATAATGGTCTTAGAGACGAATGTTGCGTATTCCTTAGACAGCCCACACAGCTAAGACAAAGTAAATGTCCGATTGACATCAGTTGGCCTTCAACGCATACTTCAATTCTTTGGCAGCAAGGAAGGCGGATGATAGTTTGAAGAGGCTGATCGTGGTGATGTGCAAGGCAATTAGAAGTGGGGCCCCTACAAGGTGGACAGATCAAGTCCAAAAAACAACAAATTCGTCATTCTACGATGCGTTTAAGACAGCCGAAGACAGATGACGATGAAGGATGGTTCATGATAAGTAGATCACGATCTTCAGCATTGAAGTAAGGACAAGAGAGAGAGTGAGAAAATCGGAGGGTATTTTTTTTCACGAATCCAACACTTTCCTTTAGCAAAGTGAAGGAAAAACGTTATATGAATATAACTTGAACCATTTAGTTACATTAGAAGGAGCGATAAGCCATGCATCTCTTTTTTCTTTATATAGTCACAGTAAACCAAATACAGTAGAAAACTCAGGGGTAACCGTATAGAAAAATCAGGTCTCTGTTTTCAAGAGGTCACGTGGCAGTTTGCCATGTTAAAAAGGGAACCAGCGGAAGATTTTAAATAGAAATAATATTACTATGCAAAGTTTTATCATTCAAAATCATATATATTAGACAAATGTTTGAAAATTGTATAAAATGTCAAGTTAGTATAGCATGAGTAATATAAAAAAAAGCCAAAAGGAATGAAGCGCTTTGTCAAAAAAGAGATGGATACAGGTGAAAAACTTGACAGGAAGATATTTTCAGAAAAAATATTGCAGACAAAAGTTTGGGCATTTTCTCCAGGGAATTGACGAGGCACATCAGATTTTGGACCCAACACTTTGTTGAGATTCTATAAGGCCCAAAACTGAAACTGGATCCCAAATTTTTAAATACTAATTTTCCTCAACAAGGAACTTTATGTCCGAATACAAATTGAATGTTTTTGGGCCTGACTGAGCCTCACTGTAACTACAATAAAATCCAACTGTTATAAGGATCTTTACCTGTGTTTTTAGCCTTTAACACACGGAGTATACGTATGGTCGAATAAACGATTTTTCAATTCATTTTGAAACATTTTCTGAGAAAAATGTGAGGCGTATATCTTATAATATTTGCGCAAATTTTCAATTGGACAATTGATAACGTGTTTGGTTGCTGCCAGCCAAATCTTTGCTCTATATCCGCGTGTGATTTCTTACGCAATTGTTAATCTTTAATTAAATCACTGACCTTTCAAGATCTTTGCGGAAGAAGAAGAAACTCTTTTCTGGCGTACTTTTTAATTTATTTTTACAATTGTCAACGGAATAACAATAACCTCCTTTCCCCATGATTTGATAAATTGTTTGTCAACCTTTTCGATTCTCTTTTGATACAAACTTTCTTCCTTCTATCTTTAAATTCATATAAACTCTAGTGACATCAAAAAACGATCGACAATGGAATTCAAAAGACATATTCCAACAGTGAGCGGTCATTTTAAAAGAGGGACCCTTCGCTGCACGCGCCGTCAAAATCTCGTCACCAACTTGGAGCTCACTTTCGCTACTGTATTGGGTTTACTGTGATATAGTCCTACAAAGATTGCAATAAGAGGTACATACTTGTGTGGGCTAATCAAATGTCTGCGAATATAATCAGTGATTTTAGCTTGCAATAAAATCATCATCATCATCATTAGCTTATTCCATCCATAGTCGGATGTAAGCCTCCCCAAGTTGTCTCCAACGGGCTTTGTTGTTTGCTTTTTGCATCCAATCGTCTGTGGTCTACCTCTGCATCTTTTGTGTTCTCTAGGCCTCCATTTATCTATACGGCGTGTCCATTTGTTATCGTTCATCCTTGCGGTATGCCCTGCCCAATTCCACCTTAATGTACATATTCGTTGTATTACATCTGTAACTTTTGATCTTTTTTGAATCTCGATATAAGGAATACGATCTTGGAGTCTAAAATTTAGCATTCTCCTCTCCATTGCTCTTTGAGTCACCTGGAGTTTATTTATTATACTTTTATTTAAAGCCTACGTTTCAGTGCCATATGTTAATACCGGCAGTACATATTGATCGAATACTCTGGCTTTTATTGTATTTGGGATGTCTAATTTAAATGTAGATTGTAACCTTCCGACCGCAGACCAACCTAACGAGATTCTTCTATCTAAGTCAGCCTTTAAATTATTTTTTGATATTTCGATTTTTTGTTCTAAATATATGAATGTTTGTACCTTTCCTATTCTTTCACCTTCTATTAATAGTTTTTGGCTGCTATCTTTACTTTCGTTCTTTAAATATTTGGTTTTGGTAAAGTTTATCTTTAGACCTATTTCTCGAGACTTGTTATTTAATTCCATCAGCATATCTTGTTATTCTTCTTTTGTATTGGCGATCAAAGTGACATCATCTGCGTTCCTTAAGTGATTTAATCGTTCACCGTCCATTAGTACTCCTTTATTTTCTCACTTTAACGATTTCTTCTGAACGTTTTGGGATATTGAGTCGCCTTGTCTAATTCCTCTTTTAATTTTGATTTTATTTGCTTTTTCTTCAAGCATTATTTTTGAAGTGGCATTTTTGTATATGTATTCAAGAAGATTTTTGTATCTTTCATCGACTCTGCTGTTACTTAAGGCCTTAAGCACTGCCCTATCTCTACCGAATCAAATGCTTTTTCGTAGTCAACCATTGCTATCCAAGATGTGACCTTATATTCATTGGCTTTTTACACTAGTAACCTAATTGTTTAAAGATGGTCCAAAGTGCTATATTTCCATCTAAATCCCTCTTGTTCACGTGGTTGATAACTGTCTAATTTGTTCGTTAATTTATATGGCTGATCGGTCTGTAATTCTCCAATTTAAATTTTTTTCCCTTTTTAAAAATAAGCGCAATCAAGGCGTTTAGCCAAGGTGTTGGTATTTTACTTTCTATAAGGTATCTGTTAAATAAAGCTTGAAGAGATTGTATTATCGATGCCTCTCCATACCTTATCACTTCTATAATTATTTCGTCATCCCCTGGTTCTTTGTTTTTATCCATATGTTGTAGGGCGTTCATTATTTCATACACTGTTTCATCGGGAATTTCTTCAGATTCTACATTTCTTATTATCGCTTTATTTCCTTCTTCTTTTCCAGACGTTGGCAATATTTTCGTGTCATCTAGTGTTTGATAATATTTCGCTGTAGCTTCCTTTATTTCCTTGATTTGTACGATCTCTTGATTATCATTATTTGATGTCTCTCTTCATTTATTTGTTTGTTTAAGTGTTTTAAACTTTTTCCTTCCTTCAGAGTTTCGAGTTCCTGTATTGTCTGACGTTTTCTCTAATCTTTTTCTTTATTTTTTTTTGCCTATTTCTGCCAATTCTAATCTGTCATTTATATGATCATTTCTTAATAGTCTTCTCTGTTTCATGCATTTTGTCTTTTTTCGATGTGGTTATTTTTTGTAGTCATGAGTAGGCTGTTGGTTATTTGTGCTATTAGTTTATCAAGGTCTCTTTGGTAGTTTAAGTGTTTTATATGATTTTCCAGTGCTTGTCGATATTCGTCTGTGTTTTGCTTTATTATTTCTGTTGGTGTTTTTATTTTTGTATGCGTTATCATCCTATGTCTCTCCCGCTTCAGATTTATTCTTATTTTTGCTCTGAGCATCCGATGGTTACTGCCAATGCTTATCGTGTTCAGGACTGTCGTGGTAATTACAATATTCTTGACATTTGATAGAATATAATCATTCTTGTTATACCATCGGGGCTTTGCCATGTCCATTGTCGATGTTCTGGCTTTTGTAAAAATGTGTTCGTAACGTACAAGTAATTTTCGTTTACAAAATTTGACAACATTTCTCCTCTGCTGTTCATCCTACCCAAACCAAACTTACCGACACTCTTCTCATTTGTGTTCGCTAGTTTTCCTATTTTGGCATTGAAGTCGCCGATTATTATGTTATATCTTGTTTTATGGTGAAGCAATGTTTTGTTTATATCTTCGTAGAATTGGTCAATTTCTTCTTCTTCGGTGTCTGATGTACATACGTGCATATATTTGTATGATTAAAATTAATTAAAATGCAGCAACAAAATTCTGGTCTACTAGTTAATGGCATGGAGAAAATTTAAAACAATGTGACCATACCCCCTTTATCTGGAGCGATGTTGTTTAAAAAGTCCTTTTTTCTTTTCTACCAAAATTAATACATAATTTTGTTCGAAAGTTACGATGCCAACAGAACGAAGTTATACAAAAATCTCGGAAATTATTTTTTTCACCAATACGATATTTTCAATTAGTAAGGAAAGTAACTAGTATTGGCAGAAAATAAAAATAAACTATGTTAGTTTTTGTTTTAAAAAAACTTACATATTTTGGTTTCAAGGCAATATTATAACTGATTTTCGCTTGAAATGCAAACACTCGGCTAAAAGAGTTGGCCTTAACGAGTTATATGCTTAAATCTTCATGATGTATGGACGATTATAATTTATACTTAAACCAGGAATATTAATCAAAATAAATAATTAAAGCCGAGCCGAGGCTAGTTAGAATTTTGCATCGTTATAAATGTTCCTTATAATTTACGATTTTAAATTCTTAACCTACCACAAAACGAATAAATTATATAAGGTTATAAATTGTAAAATGGACTGGCTTGTTAAATTTTTGTATTTTTAGCCTTAAAACTAAATGGAACGACAGAATTATATAATAAACTGGTGTACAATTGAAATGAATATAAAATATAGTCAAATTTGAAACGAAATGCTTCTGAAATTAGAGCAGTACATTAATTGTCATTTCATTTATTTTATTAATTATTAAATAGCTTATGTACGTTTTCCTCAAGTAAATAAATGACTACGGTGGAACCTTGGAATATTTAGAACAATGATACTACAAAACGGTTGTCACCACTACACCAAAAACTTAATTTTTGCTCTAGATGTGTGTTTCGTTAACTATGTGAGCGTCATCATGAGCGATGATTGATTAAATTTAATATTAAAAAATAGACTATACTGAAACTATGATGTACTCGAATATATCCGATCAATCATAGACAGCGGTTTAATTCCGGTAGAGTAGCTAGTACAGTAGTACTCTAGGAAATAGGTCCTCGACTCTTTTTACAATTTATATTTTCAATTCTTTCATATACGGGTGTAACACACGTGCTGCAAGAAAATCCCTAAAGCGCTACAGGAGCGACGCGTGTGTGGAAAAAGCGATTCACATTGGTCTTGAATCCCTGTAAGTTATACTCTATGGAAAATATAGTCCGGGGCAAATCATTCTAATGGATTTTGGATTGTTGTAGCTTCTACTTGATGGAAATTCATTATAAATATATAATAAAAGACTGTTTTTAGTCAATTTCCACTGGTTTATTTAAATTGCGATGACGCGTTTCGCTGTCGATGCAGCTTCTTCAGATCTATATTTTACACTACTAGTGTAAAAGAGTTGTTCGCCCTGATTGGAGAACCACAACTCATAATAAACTTTGAATACTTTGGAACATCGAAGGACGTGAAGAATATCATTCCTTTGGAATGTATAATAAAAGACTGTTTTTAGTCAATTTCCACTGGTTTTACACTGGTAGTGTAAAATGTAGATCTGAAGAAGCTGTATCGACAGCGAAACGCGTCATCGCAATTTAAATAAACTAGTGGAAATTTACTAAAAACATTCTTTTATTATACATTCCAAAGGAATGATATTCTTCACGTCCTTCTATGTTCCAGAGTATTCAAAGTTTAATGTGAGTTGTGGTTCTCCAATCAGGGCGACGAGCTCTTTTCTCAATAGAATGTAACAAATGCAATGTATTTTTGGGAGTAAAGCCCCAAACATGGCAGTTGTATTCTGTCGTTGGTCGAATTTGAGCTTTGCACAGAATTAACAGTTGTTTTGGTAAAGCTTTCTAGTTCGAAAGAGTATTTCCAGTTTTTGAGACGCTCTCTAAGTCTAATAATTTCCTATCAAATATATTTTTTATTAACCCTACATTATCTAATGGTAATGTATGGCTATATTTAATAGCATGTACATCAATACTTGAATTCCTGATCTGCCGTACCTTTAACGAGCTAAATGTTCTTTAACCCTTGTTTGAATAGACCTTCTTGTTTGCTTTACACACTTCTAATTATGACCATTACAACTTATCTCATATCTTTCACATCTATGGATTTTATTCTTCGGACTTCCTACGATATATTTTAAGTTGTCTGATGACTTACACATAAACTTGCTGCTTACACTATTATTATCACCTTATTAAGTCCTCTAGTACATTTTGGTTTATATGCGAAAAGTGTGTGAAAAATATATTCCACTTCTTTCACGTCTATCGATTTTATTCTTCGAACTTCCTACGATATATTTTAAGTTGTCTGATAACTTACACATAAACCTGCGGCATACACTATTATTATTACCTTATTAAGTCCTCTAGTACATTTTGGTTTATGTGTGAAAAAGGTGAATTATAAACACTTAACAGATAACTTAATAAGATATTTAATAATATATGCCCCACGTTAGCCTACTAGTCATGAAACAACTGAAAAAAATACCTTAGAAGTCCAAAGGAGAAATTCTACAAACGTGAAAGAAGTGGAATAAATGACACACACGACGTATATTGGGTAAGAAAGCACGTAGACTTAATCAAGGTGCAAAGAACATTCAGCTTATTGGAGGTACAGTAGATCAAAAATCAACACCAAGTATTTCGCCAGTCAATCATCGCTCCTGAAAGCTAACATGGTTAGCGAAACGCGCGTTAAAAAATAAAGTAATCATAAGTAATATTAAATAATTTAAGGTTAATAGTAAAAAAAAAAATCAAGTATTGTCAAATATATTAAAATTATAAAACGTAAAATAGTCTAAATAGGGATCCAGGACCTATTTTTCTCACAGATCTCTGTACTGGTTACTCGACCGGAGCTAATTAGTTGAAATAGCTTAGTTTTTAATCTTAAATTTAGTCAATCATCACTCCAGATGGTGCTAACGTGATTGGCGAAATGCGCGTCAATTGCAAAAATAGTGTTTGGTGTGTGATAATAGTTGTGTAGAAGAGATATCGAAAATCAAATGTTATATTCTCAGCTTAACAGAAACAAGACTGTCAGCGCAACAATGTTCAATACTACAGATAGGTTACATGTTATCCCATAGTAATAAAAACTAATCCTCATATTGGGGGAGTAGAGTCCTAATTAATAAGAAAATAAAACACCTAGTAACAATAATGGCCGCAATCTCCGAAAGAATAATCTACATTGTGGTTCAAGTATCCAAAAGGCACGGCTTACAAATCATTCAGGTTTATGCCCCAACCAGGACTACAGAAGATGAGGAAGTTGAACGAATGTATGAGAATATTTTGAGAGAAAAATCACAAAAAAAAAAAACACACTTTAAAGTTATTTTGGGCGACTTCAATGCTAAAATACAAAATAAAAAAATCGATAATACTGTTACAGGGGAAGATTCGGACTGGGCAACCTAAATGAGAGAGGTAATAAGTTAATTAATTTCCTGCAAAAGGAAAGATTATATTGTATGAATATTTTCTTTTAAAAAATCAACAATTGACGATGGACGTTGATAAGCCCAGACGGAAGAGCCAAGAATGAAATTATCTTTGTTATACCTAATAAAAAATTCATTATGACCGACAGTGACTATAGATGGTTAAGAGCCAAAGTAGAAATAAACACAAGATTGGAAAGAAAGAATTGATAACACCAAAAGGATCCTGACCAATCAGAAATAAAAAAAAAAACAACAAAGATAGCTATCAAATAGAACTAAGGAGAAAACTAAGACCAACAGAGCACTTATATTCAAAGAACATGAACGATTTAGAAAAAATAATAAGAAATACAAATATCAGTTAAGAAAATAACTTGAAAGTATAGCCCTAAACAAGTAGATTAAAACAAGAGACAAAAAATATGATCAAAGGGAAAAGCGGTATTAACAGAAAATCTCCAGAATACAAAGAGCTCAACAGATCATTCAGAAAGAAAGTAAAAGAAGTTATTAGAAACTAAAATACTAAAAAAATAGAAACAATAAGAGAAAGTAATAAAAACATGAAGGTAATCAAGACGTTGGGAAATAAAAAAATGAGAAAGAATATACCAGATCAAACAAAACAATGGAGTTGTCAAGTATGAAAAAGATAAGACAACAGAAGTTGTCGAAAACTACTATACAGAACTATACTCTTCTACCACACCAGCGACAAATCCTAATAAAGATAAAAACCTTTTTAATATTGGCTCAGAAGAACTTCCAGAAGTTATTAAAGAGGAAGTCAAAAATACAGAAAAGGCCTTGGAAAGGACAATGTTACCAAGGAGATGATGATAATAAAAGGTGTAACTACTTTGATATCTCTTAGAATACTTACGAATAAACGTCTTCACAATGGCCTCGTTACACAGGTCATCCTAGTATATAAGAAAGGAGATAGACTCAAATTAGACAAATATTGCCCAATAAGTCTTCTCGTAGGAGGAAAGGCATAGAATATAGCATTCATGGGATCTTTGTTGGTCATTTAGCATGTGCAAATTTCTCGACTTTATGTTGTAGTGACCAATCAAGTAACAAACCATATTCCGAAATTTTATTTCGGAATATCGATTTAGTAAATCTGCAATTACCATTTCAAGCTGATTATTTTTATTATTAGTTTCTTGTAACAGATAGCCTACGGAATTCCATCCTCCAACACCGTATTGCCATTGTGTATAGAGCAGTTGTTCTCTTTGGCTTCGCTGATAATTTTCTTCAAACGGTGCTGCATTTTGTTGACTGAGTAAGTACTCGTTTGGTGTGTACGTAATGATATTTTCCGGATTCATGTCGAGTTATATTACAAATACTTGCACTAATTATAGTTGTGTGAAAGAAACTGTCTTCCAGGTCAACCCTTCAAAAGAAAAAAATTCTATCACAACCATTTTTCAAAGCCAGATCTGTTCTTCAACGTCCATTTGTGAGGTGATGGCTGATAAGCCGGAACGCTTATCAGCCTTACTCTCTAAAACTGTTGGACTACCCAATGGTTTCTAAATCAATTAAATAGATTTAATTAACTATTTTTGATTTTACTCACCGGAATTTTTTTTCCAGTGGACAAGTTTTACTGGAAGATGCTATTGGAACAGTTTTTAGAAAATAAACTGCACTATTCCACACTTAATTTGCACTTTGGTTTGTCACAGGCTTTAATAGCGTGTTCTTTAGTTGCCA
Organism: Pachyrhynchus sulphureomaculatus; assembly: GCA_019049505.1. NCBI lineage: Eukaryota > Metazoa > Arthropoda > Insecta > Coleoptera > Curculionidae > Pachyrhynchus > Pachyrhynchus sulphureomaculatus. The sequence continues at coordinate 82,956,111 of CM032449.1, read as the reverse complement.
GTCAGCTCTTTTTCAGCACCATCATGATACTGGTCACAACATCAATTTTGAGGGATCTAAACAAATAGCCTCGATTTCATATTGTAAAACAAGCATAGTCAGTAAGCCTTGGAAATCGAAAAGAATAGACAGCTAAATAAGCGGGTGATGCACTGAATATCTCCACTACATGAAAGGGTCTACTAGCTAAACTAAGGAATAATCAAAACATCGAAAAGGCAACAGTTAGCACAGCGCCGGAACCCGTAATTACCACTGATATGGGTGTCCAGCCGGCAAACACCGATGTACGGACGAACAATCCCGACCTCCCTACCCACAATCTGCGTAAACGCCGACATATAAAAGACGGCGACCGCACTACGGTTTCTTAGTTAGCTTCGAGAGGCAGCAGCAGCAAGATCATAGTATCGAGTAGCAGCAGCAGCAAGAGCACTTGAAAATGCCAAATGAGAATTTGGCAAAATGTCGTGCAAGTTCATTGTTAGACGAACGGATTGAAACCCGGAATTTTACTGTATCCAGCTTCCCCAAAATTAGAAAAGACCTCAAAAGTTGCGGATGGTTTCAAAGAAAGCTTCATGTATTTAGTTTCAAATTCTCAGTGTCAAAAATTTTGAGATAGCGTGGGGAACGGCATTGATAGTTGTAAAATTCACTTAAAAATCCTATGTAATTCGCAAACGTGATACGATTTCGTAATGAGATTTTCTCTACAAGCGATTCGATTATGATATTCTTACGTATTTGTCGATATTGAAACCGAATCTGAGGTCAAAATTACCCGATCTTGTCAGGATTTGTCCTTAACCTCAAAAAATTACGAAAACTTCTTTAAATTAGCAAAGTAAAATGAAAACTTCATATACCTAGGTTTTTTGTGATTTTAAAACCGAATTCAAAATAACCTCGTCACGGCAGGATTCGTTCCTAACCTCAAAAGACACCTCAAATATAGCCATAATCTCTTTGAAATAACAAAGTAAAGAAGGAAATTTGGTTTACCTTTGCTTCAAATGTAATAAATCAAGCATAGCCTAATAAAGATAGGAAATAATATAGAATATTAATTTTCAAATATAAAATGTTAATTTTCGAATATATAATATTAATTGTTAACCATAAAGTATTAATCTTCAATACTAAATATTGGTTTCTAAACATAAGATTTCTATTCCACGATCTATAAATTTAACATAACCTAACGTAAGATACCTAACGTACTTACATGAGTATAGAAAAGAATCTAATAAATTATTGGTCAAATCAAAGTTTCCACACCACAAAGTTTAAATTTGACTAAACCTATTATAGCCTAATGAGGATAGGAAAGAATTCAATATACTTTTCACAAAAAAAATTTTTGGATAATAAATTCTAACTACTTTTATCTCAAGGAAATCAAAATTCTAAATTATAAATTAACATTTTTACAGTGTGCTTGGTATCATACAGTACCTTGAACTCTATAAACAAATAAGCAACATTAAGAAACTATTTTTATTACGTATGGCAGCCCCCGTTCAGATCTCTGGGTGGGGTCTGGTTCAAGTGTGTCGACATACAGAGATCAGAATTTTAAGATAGATTTTTGCAACATACGAGGTTTAAACTCGAACATAAATTCAGTGCACCAACACCTGCAATTAAATAAACCTCATGTACTCGCTCTATCTTTATCCTGGGGACGGCTTTTGTTCCCGATTTAGGCGTAACTTTGGAATCTGTCTTTTTGTCAGAAGAGACCTCTCTTGCCAACGAAAAGAGGCACTGGAGCAACCAAACTTTGATGTTATGTGGCTAAAAATGACGACTCAACCAACCACAAGGTTCATCTGTATCCTCTATCGACCACCTACTAACTTTAGAATACTTTTCGGTTCTCTTGCAGACACCATCGATCAGTTACAAATTAACTATCCAAATGCCGAAATTACCATCTAGGTGACTAATGTCCACAACATCAACTGGCTTAAATATTCAAATACTACCGAAGAGTAAGGTCGTGAAGCTGAATCATTTTCAATCAGTTGTGGCTTAACTCAGCTTATTGACGAACCAACACGGATCCCTAATAGAGACGAGGAATTCGCCAGTCTTCTTGATCTGTTTTTAACCACCAATCCGGAGACTTACACGGACAGCGTAAATCCGCCATTAGGTTCTTCTGACCATAAACTACTTTCGACATCGAGTATTCTACCAATCAGTGACAGAGAGGCGCCTAAACTGCGCAAGATTTGACACTACAAATCTGCTAAATGGGAAGATCTCATGGAATATTTTCGAACTTTCCCTTGGTTAGACGTTTATTTTCGATCCGACTTCACCAGGGAGGTTTCCGATGTTATTTTGGTCGGTATGGAGGCTTACATCCTTTTTTCGAAGAAATATCCTTCCAACGACAAGCCTTGGTTTGACCGAAAATGCAAAGAAGCTGTTGCTTCTAAACATCTTGCCTACCGACAATGGCGTGAAAATCCTAACACCATAAACCGTAGCACTTTTGTTCGTGCCAGGAACAGATGCAAAGAAATTATCGACGAAACCAAGGAGGCACACAATCAACGAATTAGAAACAAACTTCTCGCTTGTCGCAACAATTTCAGGTCCTTTTGGTCAGTCGCTAAGGCAGTTAGTCAAAATTTCACCAAATCCATCATACCACCACTCACACGACCAGATAATTCTATTGCAACGACACCAGTTGAAAAAGCGAACTTGTTGGCCGAACTCTTTGCTTCATATTCTACTGTCGATTTCCAAGGAAAAACACCACCTACTATTCCCATAGTGCAGTCAAGGATACCTGATATTGCCTTCAGACAGCGTATCATAAAACGTATTTTAATGAAGCTAGACACCAAAAAAGCTTCTGGTGCTGACGGAATACCTGCCCTAGTTCTCAAAAACTGTGCAAGGGAACTAACACCAGTTTTCTGTAGACTTTTCAACCTATCCTACAGAAAGGGAATATTTCCTTCCTGCTGGAACTGTGCCACAGTTCAGTCGATATCTAAAAAAGGGAAAAAGACCTTGCCAAATAACTATCGACCAATCGCTCTACTTTCAATAATATCGAAAGTCATGGAAAATGCTATCAATCAGCATCTTCTAAAATATCTTGAAGGATTCAATATTATTAGCGATCACCAATATGGCTTTAAAAATAGATCAACAGGAGATCTTCTGACTTATGTAACACACGCTTGGAACAACGCAATTGAACACTTTGGAGAATCTCGAGCGGTTGCTCTTGACATATCCAACTCATTCGACCGTGTTTGGCACGATGGACTGTTGGTTAAGCTACGCTCTTAGGGTATGTCTGAAAAGTTCTATTTGTGGCTCTCATGTTTCCTCAGAGAGCGTTCCTTACGAGTGGCAGTCGACGGATTTCTGTCCTCACTATCAACGCCGGTGTACCTCAAGGCTGCCTACTGTCTCCTACTCTCTTTCTCATTTTCATTAACGATATGCTGGAAAAGACCGAGAATCCAATCTACAGCTTTACAGATGACAGTACGCTTATCTCTTTATTCACTTTGAACACTCGAACATCGGCTACTCAGACGAATATCCGCAGATAGCAGGAAATCATTCAACTTAACAAGACCTGGAAGAAATTCTATCTTGGGGTGACAGTAACCAAGTGGAATTTAACGCTATAAAAACCCAGGCGGCAGTTTTTTTCTAAAAAAGTTAACGTTGCTGAACCAGACGTAGTTATGTCGGGGCACTCCATTCCTCTAACATCGTCACTCAATTTGTTGGGCGTTAATTTGGAAGCAAATATGTCCTAGCATGAACATGTTACAGGCATAGCAAGGGGAGCTTCTCAAAAGTTGGGAATATTTTTTCGAACCAGAAAACTTTACACTCCACAACTGTTAATTCTCTACAAAGCTCAAATTCGACCAACTATGGAATACTGCTCCCATGTTTGGGGCTCCGCTTCCAAACATACACTGCATTTGTTGGATTCTATTCAGAGAAGAGCTGTTCTTCTGATTGAAGACCCGGAACTGACCGGCGGCCTTAATTCGTTGGAACATCGAAAAACAGGTTGGCGACTTGAGCCTATTCTACAATTATTTTCATGGATAAGTGTTCGAAGGATGTGGCCCGCTTCATTCCTCCAGAGCGGTGCATGTTAGAAGTACACGTCGCGCTAATACTTCACATCCGTATGAGGTTCAGCTTGTTACTCCTCGTACAACGCTTTTCAAGCAGTCTTTTATATGGAAAACATCATCCCTTTGGAATAATCATCCGTTTGGAATAATTTGCCCAGGCTGTGTTTACCACCGAGTCAATTTACAGCTCTTCAAGAACAACGTGAATCGCTTTCTCCGCATACATGTCGCTCCTGTAGCGCTTTAGGGACTTCCCTGTAGCACGTGTGCTAGACCCATAATATATATATATATATATATATATATATATATATATATATATATATATATATATATATACGGGGTGTTATGGAATTCACTTCATTTATTGGAATTGGCGGCTTCTTGTAGTAAGTCCGATTACAGAAAAAAAAGAAGAACGTTTTTCGAGAATAAAAATAAGTATGTATGTCATTATTTTAAATTATACACACTTTCTCTGGGCGGTATTATAACAATGGTTGACCGCAGTTATCCCGAGCGTAAGTAACAGCATCAATGGACTTGTAAAAGTCATTAAATAACTTTTAACAAGTAAAACAAACATGAAGAAACAAGACGTGGTAAAACTATTGTCAAAGACGTCCATATAAACAGTTTTTTTCTTATTAATGAATTAGAGCATTTTCGTTTTGTACCTTAATTATTAAATAAAAAAGAAAAATAAATTGTGAAGCAGGAAACCTATTTTTGATAAAAAATGTGATATATTCAACATTATTATTATTATATCTGAAATTGAGTCGTAAAGAAAACCTTTATTGTTACACCGCAGATATAAAAAATACTATAAAAACACGGCCAAAATACTTAATATTAAAATTTACTCACACTTAAAGTCTGTTCATATTTTCTGAAATACCGCATTAATTGCCAGAAAAGATAATAAACAAAAGTTCAGAAGTTTCCAGATTGGCTAACTTTATTAATAAAACTTGTTAAACTTTCTTTTAGGGTATAAGACTAACTAAGCAGAAAACATATTTTAGAAAATATTCCTATGTTACAAGTTTTATTTTATTTATATTGTTTTTATTTTAGTGTAAAGGGATATTTTTTTAAGTGTCTTACCTAATTATATATTTTCCTATTGCATATACCAAAAAATTTTTGCAGTACTAATCTTAGTTTTTCATGAAGAAGCTAAATATGAAAATACACCCTTTGTCACTTGTTAAATATGACGGTTTTCAAAGCTAATTAAGGATTTTTAAATGGCACCCTCTACAAATGAGCACATACACCATTTTTTATTGGATATTGGTTAAAATTCAGTTCAATAACTTGAATTTCGTGTAGCTAGGTAACGCCTGAAAAAATATATTTTTGTAAATAGACTGAAAAATGCTATTTAACGGAGTTCTCATACGTAAAGGGTGTCATTTTAAAAAAATCTTTCTAATCTGTCAAATTTGACAAGTAACAATTTTTTTGTTATCATATTTGGCTTCTTCGCAAAAAACTAAGTTTAGTCGTGAACGCATTTTTTTCGATATATAACGGAAAAATAGTAAATCTGGTCAAATTGAAAAGTTAAAATCAGTTCAAGAACTTGAATGCTCCGTATATCAGTAACGACTGAAAATAAATATTTAGTTACATATTTTTTTAACCGGACTGAAAAATGCTATTTAGCAGGGTGCTTATAAATGGCGAGTTCTTTGAAAAAAAAAGCCTGGTTAGTTTTATAAACTGTGAAATTTGACACGTGACAAATTGTATGTTATCGAATTTAGTCTCCTACATGAAGTTTAATACTAAAAGAATTTTTTTGGTGTGTACAATAGGACAACAGTAAATTAGTTGAGAAAATTAAAAAATGATGTATAAAAACTAAAATTACGTAATCAAAAAAATAATCACGTATCTCCATTCTGGCTCAGGACCATATTTATTGCAATAGTAAGTAATCTTATTGGTGGCTGTAATTAGTTGCCAGTTCAAAAAATTTAAAAGTGTATTTAATTTTCTTTGCCTCTCGGAACTAAGAAGAGTAATTTTTCTTCTTGTCCCTTTTTTGTTTTGACCATGCGTTCTCATATGACAGGTAAGTGCTCATACGTAATATAACTTTTATTCCTATTCTTTAAGAATGATAATAGAAACTGGAACCTGTTCCAAGCCATACTTTAATGTTCACATCTAAGGAAGATGCAAGAGTGTGTTCCACTAGCTTTGTCGGCATGGAGGTAATTATATATATATATATATATATATATATATATATATATATATATATATATATATATATATATATATATATACATATATATATATATTTATTTATTTTCAATTCTTGGGCTTTGGGTTTGTTTTATGAATATTTGGTATTAAAAATTAAACTTAAATTGGCGTTTTCGCCCTTTGGTTTAGGGCATTTTCATTGTTTTCTTTATTTCTACAAAATATAAAATATATAAAAATAAATAACATTTAGGCACACTAGTACAACACAAATTATTTTGACACACACAACCATAAACTTTTTACATAAATTCTTACTTCTATCTTTAAAAATTAAAATCACATGGGACCTACCTAGAATCTCACATATTTTATTTACTACTGACAAGTCATAGTGGCATTCTTATCGATGTAGATTTTATTTTGTATTATTGACCTGTGATTTTTTTTTTGAATATTAAGCAGGTAGTCTTTTTGTTAATATATTAAAATATTACCTTATTAAATTTGTATAAATATGGCTAATACCTTTTCTATCATTTTATCATTGACTGTATATTTCTCATTTTTTTAAATTTCGATCATTTCTTTTATTGCAAGTTTTCCATATTAATGTCCCTGTTTAAAATCTTTGTTTCATTAAAGTTTCGTTGTGTGTTTGTGAAGTGCCGTTGTTGCATTTTTTGTATACTTGTGTTCTGTTTTTTAAAAATGAGTCGTCATACCAACATAAGAAATATATTGGGCAATCTGCACAAGGTACTGAATAAACTATGTTGGATTGGTTCATGGTTGGTACCTGGCTTTTTAAGTTTGTACTGAGCTTAGAATTTTTTGCGTTGGTATATAATATATATATATATAACTACAAAATATATATAATTATATATATATTATATATATATATTGTATTGTATTGTAAAATTAAAAACTACAAAATTCTAAAATTTCATATAATTTATATTATAGTTGTAGCATTAATTTAAAATATGTAAATTTAATTATTACAACTGTAAATGAAAATAACAGTACTGGATTATAAATATGAGTTTGAGGTGTATTTATAATGAGACGTATATAGAATGAGACATATCTATAATTATCCGGTGTGCGGTACTATGAGATCAGAACCGAGATATATCACCCAAGAACCCAGAATAATTAACAAAGATCGGTAAGGAAATAATATACCAAGATTGATCAGTCTTGGTCAGTACCCTGAACAACTGAGGAAGAAGTCAAATAGGGCACATACTGTAATGCTTGACTGTCCCCATCTCGTTACTAATAATTGACAATATAAAACCATAACCGCTGTTAGAGAGTAATATAACGTTCTAAAACTCCAATAGTAGGCATGCTAAATGATAAATTTATATTATAAATTTTCTGTTAAGAAATAAACTATAAATTTAAAAACTCTTCATAACTTAAAAGTTTGGGTCAAATTAGAAATATTTATATGTCATGTTGAAAATAAGTTCAACTTAGCTAAAACCAGAGTCAAATAGTACAGGCTAATATCTAGTTAACTATTCCAAGATCCTAGTTAATTTAGTAAAATTTTAGTAGGATACCATACAACAGAAATACGGATACTCTTAGCGAGAAAATTTAAAATATAACTTTAGGGCTTGTGATTGATACCCATAAGAAAACGATAAATGTTGGGTAAGTAGTTTTACCCGCTTGACGAATCCGAGTACTATTCAAATCAAAAAACTCCCGATCACCCCTAATGAACCAATTTAAATTATTTAGAAAATATATAGAATTATATGGATTCAGAGGACTGCTTTCAAGTGACAGAACTTGACTTCAAACACTTCATATTTACTTTGAAAAAGAAAAAATTTTCCCGAAGTTCTCCGTGGACAAGCTCTCCAAAATGCATGTGATGAGTGAAAATACTTCAACTAGCATCATGTTGTCAATGACCGAATATCATTAATAAAATTGGTAAAAATATTCCTCTAGGAAAGTTCACGTATTACAAAGGAAGTGTCTAAGGTACTATTTTTGACAGCTAGGTGTTATGTTTGAGTAAATATATGAGGCCAGGCAACAAATAAGAGAAACTCTAAGAAATTTACAGATTTTTGAACCTATTTTGTTACGAAAAAGTAGTCAATTTTTCAAATTCAACAAGCTCTTTATCTTTCTAATTTGTTAATACAAGGTTGGCTTACTTATTTAGGTAAAACTGATTAATTTACTTCATATAAATTCATCCGTTGTTAGCCTGACTGTGGTCTGCCTTTTGGTAGCCCGTCCCTTATGTACTTGATAATATTGTTTTTAGTCATTCCGATTAATTCTTTAATGACTATATTTGGTTTGATTTTGGAAAAAATTTTTTGGTATTAGTATTAATATTTGTGTAGATTTTTTATTTGGTTTTACTGGGAAAATGCTTCAAAAAACCCAGTTTAATATTATCAGGAACATATAGTGATAATGATATTAAACTCTGTTATTGTCTTTTTAATCCCATTCATTCTCCCCCTTCCATTATTTTCTCTCTTGCATGCATCTCTTTCACACTTATGTATATCCATTCAATTTGTTTACATTATCGACTATCTTATCTTTAAGTAAATAATTTTATTTTGATAGATTGGTAATATGGTTTATGTACATGTTTTGAGTCTATTTTAAATTTTTGTTTTTTATTTGCACTATTTACACAACACTACATTACACCAATTTATTTACACATTTACATTTGACGTCCTTATTTGTTCAAGGGTTATTGTTTTTATATTAGCTTAAATGTTTGATCAAGTTATATTCTTTTTTCTTAAGATCTTGATGGTCCAGTTATTTGGTATTTTTTTATTTTTATAGAATTTTTGTTCACCCTTAATAATATTATATCCTACAATCTTGTCTTGAATATTTTTACACCACATCGCAGCTATTTGTTTAAATATGGTTACTAATTCTAACTAATCTCAGTGGTTTACCTCCGAAACACTTACTTATAAGGTATTCATTATATAAACAGTTGGTTATTATTATCTGTTTATTATTGCAACATAAAATATAAATTTAGTGATTGCAATTAGAAGAATAGTCCTTTTTAATGCCGTGATTTTCCAACCTTATCCTCTACCTCTCTCGTTTGCAGTCTATCTCATCGTTTGTCTTTTAAAAAAATATGTTTGCTTTCTTTAAATATATGATGAAACGAATCGCAAACGACAATTAATTGTTACAGTACAGACTATACTTTATAGATTTAACAAAAAATATGTTGCATTGGTTTTCACCAAAACTGTTTAAAAAATAGTTTAGTTACTACAACCTGTTATGAAAATTATTTGAAAAATAGATTATCAGTTACTAATAATTTCAAAGATGTAATTCTCAACGAGAAATCATGGTTGTTACGAATAGACCGTGTCAAAGTTGAGTGACTTTCCGACGCTCTGCCTATGACTGCACAAATTGTCTGCAAGGATTTTTCCTCTTATATATTAAAACACAGTGAGCTTGAAAGGGTTAGTTAATTATTTATACTTGCCCAATGTTCGCCGAACTGTGAATCAGTGTAATAATATTTTTTCACGTGAGACTATATTAACGTTGCTAGGGTGTTTGTAAATTTTGCCTGGTTTCCTAAACTTTCGTTTATAGAAAATGTAGACTAAAACAAAAACTTTGGTTTCTCTTGCATTGACGCTATATGAAGTCTTGATATTCAGCTGATTACCTACATCTTTTATATTAAATGATATTGATCTCCTTACTTTTTTACGTACACCGTACACACGAAAAGGGAATTCTATAGTTACCTTTAGTTCTGTGGATCTATTTTATTTTCATAATCTGGGTCTCATTGTACAATTTTCTTACAAGTGTTAAAGATTATTTAACTGTCGAATTTCTTAAGTTGTTTATTTTATCAGTAGTATTGTATATATAAGGTAAAATAACTCTATATACTTGTAGATCCTTATTACTATCTTATCTGAGAGCCAGTTTTTAAAGTGGTTACATGAACGTTTAATGTCATCAGTGCAATATCCGTTATATTTTCTAGCACTGGTAAGTTTGTCTGTTTCTCATAAAGCCGAATTCTTATCACATGTTAATAAAGCCCTAAATACTAGTAAGCTGATGACATGCAGTTTCGATTTGATTTGATGGTGTGAGTTGGCATTCAGATACCTCTTAGTATAAGTTGGCTTTCTACAAACCGAATAACCCAGATCCCTTTACCTTTCTTTTATACCAGAACATCTAGAAAAGAAAAAACAGCATTTGATGAAGTTTCCATTGCAAATTTTTTGGTTTGAATGTTGTTGACTGAGATAATTTAGAGATGTTTTCAGGTGTTCTTGGTCATGTGAACATATAACAAACGTACTGTATATATAAAACAAAATTTCTGTTTTAAAGACCTGAAGTCAAGGAACACTTTTCAAAGGATTCTATAAAACACTTACAACTACAGGAGATTGTGAAGGAATCACTGTTGCACTTGAAATTTGTCCATAAAATATTTCTTGGAAAATAAAATATATAGAAGGCACAAATGCTTCTATTAAATCCACCAAAAATAAGTTGATATTATTATGTCGGAAAATGTCTAATGGTGTACTTTCTTTTCCAGATATACTGGTACAAAAGACAATTGACGGCAACTCGGAACATTCAGTTTACAGAAAACCAACTTATTCCACTAGATAACTGAATACTAACTCACACCACCATCTTGCCCAAAAATTACTTGTCATCGAGTCACTAGTACTTGGAGCTTTCTTAATATGGTAGATAATGACGATTTGATTTTATCAGAAACAGATAAACTAAGAAGGGCTCCAAAAGTAATAGATTACTGATGATGTTGGATGTTCGTTGAATCATTTTAAAAACTCCATATTACCTCAAAAATCCAACATGCGTTGAATTCTCCACATTTATAAAAAGATTATGTTCGGAGTCACCAGACGTCTCTTTACAAACTCAAGGTGTCTATACAATTTCCTGTTCAAGAGGTATAATGTAAGTTGTAGAAAGCAATATCAGCTAAAATTAAGGCAAAAATGCACATCAGTACCCTACATACTATCTCTGAAAGAGAAACCAACATTTTTGCTTCAGTCTGTAACGTCTATAAACAAATAATTAGGAAATTAGTCAAATTCTACAAATATTAGAAAAAAATAAGAGAAAATGCCCCTAAACAAAATTCAGTGTTAAAAATGGAGATCGAATGCTCAAATTACACAAAAGAAGCCAACAGAACTAGTTCCTTCCACGTCTAATAATGACTGACTCATGATGCAACTGTTACGAAACATGGACACATGGTTACATACAGCTAAAACTAGAGTAGACAAAAGAGAAACTAGAAATACTGGCGGTATTCCTGAAACACAGTAAGTTTATGGAAAATAAAGAGCTACGCATTACAACCTGGAATGCCAATGACATTCTAAATATAAAAGATGAATAAGACTTTCTAAATCCACAGTATATAGGTATTTGTCTTATTACTGGGAGGCATGTAAAAGCACAGTCTTGTTCCAAGATAAAAAGCTACAGAATCGTACCAACTATACCAAATAATCAAGCAAAGGAAGGTATTGCCATCATAGTTAAAGATTCTGTTAATTAAGATAAAGACTGTCACGTACAGCGTGAAGAAAAAACTCATATTAGGTTGCGTCAAATCCACTAGGCGAAATTTAATGGGTGGAGCAGTATACCGTACGTCTGAACATAAGTTGGAGAATATTATAAAAATATGATCAAATATTTGGTGAAAGATTCATCATCGGTGGTGATTACAAAGCCAAATATGTTGTCTGGGGATCAAGATTGATTATAATAATTGGTGATTAACTAAGAAAGTTTTTTGTATAACAGTATTTTACTTCCACTATACAGGTAAGCCCACCTACTGGCTTACTGAGTTGCTTGATTTCTTTTTCTCAAAAAAGGTACCAACATCTTTCATAGAAGTGGAAAAAAATTTTAATACAAACTCTGGGCACTCAGTTATTATATTAATCTAGAGCGAAATAATAATCAAGCAAGAGGCTTAATCACTTTAGTTAATAAAACTGGAAAATTTTCAAAATAGAATTACAAGCAGCATTAATCTAAACATTCCATTCATATGAGCCGAACAACTAAAACAAAAATTGGAAAATTTCGCTAAATTGATACAAACAGTGGCTTATAATAACACTAAAGGAATTATCCATGTTATTCTTCTTCTTTATATTAGGCATTCCTACTTGTTTTTCTTTAATGTATCCTCTCTACAGGTCGTCGGCGTCGTATACTCCTTCGGCCCACCGGTGAATTATCTCGAGTTATTTTCACTAATCGTCATTCGGTCATTCTCTTTATGTGTTGGTTCCATTCTTGTTTTTTATTTCTTATCCACGTGTTAATGTCCTCTACTTCACATTTGCGCCTTAAGTTGTCATTTGTTTCTCTATCCCAAAGTATTCTTCCTGCAATTTTCTCAATGTTTTCATTTCACTTGTTTGTAAGTATCTCTGAGTTTTGCATGTTTTTGGTCTTGTCTCTGCAGTGTAGGTCATAATGGTCGAATTACAGATTTATATATACGAGATTTTACTTCTGTTCTCAAGTATTTATTTTTCCAAATAGTGTCATTCAAGCATCCTGCTATTGGCTTTTACTATTTGTTCGTTTATTTCTTCTTCTATGTTGTTGTTATATGATAATTTAATTCCTAAATATTTAATTGACATCACCTGCTCTATATTCGATTTTCACCTTGCATCTAATTGGTTCTTTGGAGATAACTACCGATTGGGTTTTTTCAGCCGATATATTCATGTTAAATTGCTTTGCTGTTGTATTAAATTGTTGTAATAATCTCTTGCAAGTCATCGGCATTCTCAGCGGCTAGAAGAGTATCGTCAGCGTAACACAATATTTGTATCTCTTTATTGCATTCTATAGCCTTTTTTTTGTTTTTACCTGTTTAATTATTTCATCTAATATAATGTTAAACAGTAGTGAACTCAGCGAGTCTCCTTGTCTAATACCAGTTGTTACCTTTATGGGTTTAGTTAACTCCGAATTTACTCTCGCTTCTATTTTATTTCTTTTGTAAAGGTTCTCAATTAGTTTTATTATATCCAGTGGAATATTCTTGTCATACAGTGTGCACTATGTCTCGCAGCAGTACTCTATCAAATGCTTTTACCAAATCTATAAAGCATAAGAACGCTGGTCTGTTATACGTAATTGATTTTTCAGTAATTTGTCTGATGACAAATACGGTATCGTTACAGGATTTTCCGCTTCTGAATCCTTGTTGTTTTTCAGAAAGCTGTATAAGTGGGGTTATTTTATTTGTAACAATTTTTGTCGTCAATTTTAAAGTTGTGCACAAGAGGTCAATTATTCGATAATTATTCGGATCGGTTTTTTTTCCTTTTTTAAAAAGTGGCATCATTATGCTTGTTCTTCATTCTTCTGGTATTCGCGATCCCTGTATTATTTTGTTTATGAGCTTCGTCAATTCTTTACTCAGTTTCACTCCACCGTACTTTAATAACTCTTTTTGTATTTCGTCCTTACTAGCTGATTTTCGGCTTTTTAAGTTTTTGGAGCTTCTTCCACCTGTTTATCATATATTTCTGTTTCTTTGGTTACTATTTCTTGGTATCGGGTATATAATTTATCCATGTATCTTGAAGACACCAACGATGATTTACGAACTAACTATCCAAGTGTCCAAATTGCCATCCTGGGCGACTTTAATGTTCACAATATCAACTGGCTTAAATATTCAAATACTACAACGAACAAGGTTGTGAAGCTGAATCATTCTCAATCAATTGTGACTTAATCAGCTTATTGGCGAACCAACATGGATCTCTGATCGAGACGAAGAGTTCGTCAGTCTTCTTGATCTGTTTTTAACCACCAATTCGGAGATTTACACAATCACCGTAAATCCGCCGTTAGGTTCTTCCGACCATAAACTGCTTTCGACATTGAGTATCAATGACAGAGAGGCGCCTAAACGGCGCGCAGATTTGGCACTACAAATCTGCTACATGGAAAGATCTCTTGGAATATTTTCGAACTTTCCCTTGGATAGACATTTGTTTTCGATTTGACAACCCATCTGACTGCGCCAGGGAGGTCTCCGATGTTATTTTGGATGGTATGGGAGTTTACATCCCTTTTTCGAAAAAATGCCTCTCCAATGGCAAGCCTTGGTTTGACCGAAAATGCAAAGAAGCTGTTGCTTCTAAACATCCTATCTACCGACAATGACGTGAAAATCTTAACACCATAAATCGTAACACCTTTGTTCGTTCCCGGAACAGCTGCAAAGGAATTATCGACAAAACCAAGGAGGCACACAATCAACGAATTAGAAACAAACTTCTCACTTGTCCCAACAATTTCAGGTCCTTTTGGGCAGTCGCTAAGGCAGTGAGTCAAAATTTCATCAAATCCAAGTGTTCGAAGGATGTAGCCCGCTTAATTCCTCCCAGAGCGTGCATGTTAGAAATACACGTCGCGCTAATATTTCACATCCGTATGAGGTTCAGCTTGTTACTCCGCGTACAACGCTTTTCAAGAAATCTTTTATATGGAAAACATCATCCCTTTAGAATAATTTGCCCAGGGCACGGAGTACAATTTACAACGTTTCAAGAACAACATGAATAGCTTTTTCCGCACACATGCCGCTCCTGGAGCGCTTTAGAGACTTCCCTGTAACACGTGTGCTAGAACCATAAAAAAAAAAATCGATGTATCTTATTTCTATTAATTCTTTCATTTCCTTTCGCTGTCCACGTATCATTCTCCAAATCTCCTTTTGCATACCACAAAAGTCATGTTCCATTTCTTTAGAGAATTTTTCCCATAGTTCCATTTTTTTTTTCTCACTAGTACGTTTGTTTCATTGCGGACTGTCTTTTTTTCTTCTGGTTCTTCATATATTTGATGATGATGATGATGATGTTTGGGGGATCGGGCGCGTCGACATCTTAGGTCATTTGGCGCCCTAATTTTCATTTAGATTTGTATTTCCAGTTCTTTGAGATAGTTTCGAATTTTATTTTTGTTTAATTGATACGTGTTTATTATTTGCGTTAGTGTGGAAGGAATATTGTGCTTTATTCTTATGTTTGCTAAATGTTCTGCTTCAAAAATATGTTTAACTGTTAGCGTAGCGTATGTCTTGTACATAAAGGCTTTGGTTCGTTTTTTAAAAGGTAGAAGTAGGTCTGGTATATGTGACCAGTGGCCAGTCTTCTAGCGTGGTGTTTTTCAACTCTGTTCAGATTTTGAATGTGGAGTGGGGGGTACACTAGTGGTTTTATTTCCCAGAACTTGTTATTGTATTCTTCTAGATCCCATTCCAGTTGGAACAAATTTCTGTTTATAATAATTAGACTGTTTTGGAAGTCGCTTGGGTGATTTTCGCCTGTTATGAGAATACCGTTATTAATGGCTTTCTTAGCATCTTGATCAGCTTTGTTGTTACCCTTTATCCCCACGTGGCTAGGGATCCAGATGTAGGCAATGATCTATTTCTTGATTTTGCAATGTATAGAAGATCTGTGATTTGCCTTACATATGTTATGCATGTCTAGGATTATTTGTTATGACGGCTTTCTGCGCACTTAGTGAGTCTGGCACTATTAAGGACTTTTTGTTGTCTTTAATATTAATGGCGTATCTGGTTGCTTCTTTTATTGCTAGTAATTCCGCTGTGAAGATAGTGTTGTGTTGAGATAGTTTGAAGTTTTTTGAATAGCTATTATGCACAATTGCTGCTCCAACCCCTATTTCTGTCTTAGAACCATCCGTGTCTATTATTATTGAGTATTTGGAGTAACACATGTGTAGTCTTTCGAGAAATTTGGATTTTATTTCAGAATGATTTAGATCCTTCACATTTGGTGTATGGAGGTCTTACTGATGGTTTTGGTGATAACCATGGAGGGAAAGTGTGCCAGAGAGGATAGTCAAAGCTGGTGGTGTGAGATTATGAAAGTCAAAAATTTATTTATTCTATTTGGGATTGACATATGTGGAGATGCATGATTAGCTCGATGTGAGTTTGTCAAATTTAATGAATATTTTAAATGTTGCCTTTGTAGTGTCGATGTGTAAAACTTCATTAGAGATAGTTGTCTGTCTAGATGCAGTGGTGGAATGGATGATGTGCATTGGAGACTAGGGATTGGTGTAGTTCTAAATTCTCCCGTTGCAATCTCAAGGCCCGATTTTGGATGGTGTTAATGACTTTTTGGCACTTGGACTAGCTGCGTCATATATGAGGTCTCCGTACCTTAGTTTTGAGAGTATCAATGATTTGTACAGTTTAATTAGTGAGGGAAAGTCTGCTCCCCATTGTACTAGCAATGGTTCTGAGGATGTTTAGGTCTTGGGTAGTAAAGAATTTAAGTTGCTTAATGTGTGGGAGCCAATTTAGTTTATTGTCAAACGTCAATCCTAGGATGTAGACAGTAGTAATGGTTGGGATGGTTTTATTTTCTATCGTTAATGGGTGACTTTAGGACAGCTTCTGATTTTACAAAAATGTATGGCACTGGATTTTGTTGGAGAAAAGGAAAGACCATTGCTTTTGGCCCATTCATTTAGAGCAGAGATAGTGGCATGTAGTTTGTTGGGGTTTTCATTAGAACAGGGGTTTGAGCTGTATATAATTAAGTCATCGGCAAATAATTTAAACTTTAAGGGGGTTTGAATAATCTTGATTAACGATAGCATTGCTATATTAAACAGTGTAGGGCTTAGAACTGATCTCTTTGGTACAAGAAGGATCAGTTGGTGAGGGTCTGATAATAAATTGTTTGATCTAACTTGAAAGGTTCTTGGGGCCCAGCTCCTTCATCTGTTTCAATATGATGGTTCCATTTATTGAATCAAAGGCTTTTTGCAGATCTAGAGATACAAGGCTAGTATGTTGTCTTTTGTGTATTGCAATTCTGATGTCTGTATCGAGTGATGCCAGATGGTCAATGGCTGAGCTGTATTTTCTGTAACCGTATTGATACTTCGATAGGAAACCTTTAGATTCCAACGTCCATGACAAGCGTAGGTGGACCATTCTTTCCAATATTTTACTTAGGTGGTTAGTCAGAGAGATTGGCCTATAATTCTCCGGGAAAGATCTTGGTTTCCCTACTTTATAAATTGGGATAATAATGGCTTTCAGCCATGATTCAGGAAACTCAGCGTTTAGCCACAAGTGATTATAATATTTTAATAATAGTTTTAGCATATCATCTGACAGTTGTTGGACCATTGGTAAGAGAATTGTGTCCGGACCAGGAGCTGTGTTTTAAGAGGCTTTCATTGATGAATATAATTCACACATTGTGAAGGGTGTATTGTAATGCTGTGGTCTACTTGAGTGAAAGGTAGTCATATTAGGGTTTATCTGTGGGTTTGGAGTCCCTGGTATTGATTTTTGTTGATAATATAAGGCAATTGCATTTACTTTTTCCTTTAGGTCTGAAATGTAACATAATTGTTGTTTATGTGTAGAGTTGGAATAGAGTTAGATTCGACTCCTTTCATTTTTTTTTTTATTAATTGCCATGGATAGCCAGCTGAAGTAGAGTGATTTATAGAAGATGTAATTTTCTCCAGGAATTTAGTTTGGCATCCTTTAGAACTCTCTTGGATTGTGCTCTCCTTCGTTTAAATTCTAGCAAGTTTTCTGGTGTAGGTTTTCGTTTGTATATATTTAGTGCCTTTTTTCTTTCTTTGATGGCTTGAGAGCACTCACTGGGACTGGCAATTTGTTACTTTTTTGGGGGCAGAGTGCGATGAGCTTTTAGAAATGTTTTGCAAGAATTCTTTAATGAAAGCATTAGTCTCCCATGTTTTTGCATTAGGAGGCTTTAAGGCTGCTTTGTACCTTGTCCAGTCAGTCCTGCCTAAATTCCATCTTATTCGTGGGGGAAAAGTCAGGTTAATATTTGAGGTAGACCTGAGTATTATTGGAAAATGATCGCTTCCATATGTATTCGGCAGGATATCTCATGTTAGTGTTGGGGCAATAGATTGGCTACTTAAGAATAGATCTAGGGTGGAGTAAGTACCCGACGATGAACTTAGTTACGTGGGAGAGAGGTTGTTTAGCAATACAATGCATTGTGTTCTGTAAAGCTCCCCGTGGGGTGGTTTAATACCCCACAGGCTTCAAGTCTCCACAGATGATGTAAATTCCGCTATGAGGTCCTGTGTGCAGTCTGTATTTGGAGGTAAATACAGGCTACTATTGAATTGGGGTATGCAACTGTCTCGAGGGGAGAATGTAGTTGGATCTCTTTAAAGTCTAAAGATTTGTGAATGTATATGGCAACACCTCCTGATGCCCTTGTTTGATCGATTCTATTTTTATAGGCAATGTTATAGTTTTTAATTCTTGTATGTTTATTATCTTTGAAATTTGTTTCTTGGAGAGCTAATATTGATGGATTATTTATGGTAATTAGTAATTGGAGATTCTCATGTCTTGGATTAAACCCATTCAGATTCCATTGGAGTATGGGATGGAATTTTATTACGGCTTAGTTATTTGGCACTTCTCGATGTTTTGTTTTTTACTAGATGAGGATCGAATTCCATGGAAATATCTGGAGTGGACAGTTCCAGGATGGACTCCCTTGATGAGTTTGGAGTGATTTGTTAGAGCGGTAAGTTTTTTTCCTGCTGGTATCAGAGGGAGTGGGAGCAGGAGTAGTAGTGGTGTTTGATCTGTTTGTGGAAGTTTGATTTGGGTGGTTTTTATGTTTGATTGGGTTTTGGGTGTTTGGTTACTTTGGTTATTGGTCGGGGGATCAGTTATTGTCTTGTTTTGTAAGTTAGGCGTGGGCGTGTGGGTTATAGGGGGGGACTTGACGGGAGGGGAGATGGAATTGTGATATTGGGTTTTAGTGGGATGGACAAAGTAAGTCTGGATGTAGGTTGGGTGGGATAGGAGGAGGTAGGAAGGGAGGAAAGGAAAGTGAGGGGTTCTAAGATCGTTAAGTCGCACTGTGTGGAAACACTATTTTGGGCAGGTTTTGAGCTTTTTGTTAGGGCACTATAAGAAATTGAGAAAGAAGGGTTAATGTTTGAAATATTTCCCCTTTGCTTCAAAATATGAGATTTTGTCTGTGGTTCTTATTTTTTAGATTTCAAATTCCTGCTTGAATTGGGGACACCCTTTGTATTTAGGTGAGTGCGAACCTTTGCAGTTTGTGCATGTTAGAGTTTTGGAACAAGGAGATTCTGAATGCTGGGCATGACCACAGGAAGGGCAAAGTGGATCCTGTGCACATTTACTCGCAGTATGTCCGAACCTTTGACAATGAAAACATCTCATAGGGTTTTGTATATACTGGTAATTCTCAGTGAGTACCAACCAGCATATATCTTTGGTGGAAGCTGATACAATTTGAAAGATAAAATGAATGTAGCTGAAGGCTGATTTGAATCTCTTTTTTGAGGTATTCTAAAAATTTCGATTACACCATGGCTTTCAAGATTCTCTAGAATTTCTTCGTCTGTACAGTTCACTGAATCCTGGCAAGTTATGATTTCCTTTATAGTATTTAGGGTTTTGTGTGGTGTTGTTGTAACCTCGGAGTTGAGTAATTTTGTAAGGTTGGATGTTTCTTTGACTGATTTTCGTTCCTTTACCTGTATTAATAATGTGCCATCTGCTAACTTTCTGGTTTCTGCAAGAGTACCAATTTGAGTTTGTAAGGCTTTATGTAATATGAAAGGTGATGTGTTTTTAAAAGAACTTGATTTCATACTAATTTTGAAAAAAAAAACGATCAGACACAGACTCTATTCTGGGTCTTTTGGACCCGTTTTTTTTTGTTATTTTGTTGTGGCATATAAGTCTCACGAGTAACCTAGGAAATAAAATGTCGACCATGACAGAACCTGGTTATCATGGCAAGGCTAACTTACTGCCGAATGTCCCCGGTGTCCGGCAGGAACCGTTAACAACTCATTCAAACTGAGCCATTCATCCCCTCAGCACGGTATCTTAACACTTTGGGATTGCGACGAGAAACATATAAACAAGG
Organism: Pachyrhynchus sulphureomaculatus; assembly: GCA_019049505.1. Classification (NCBI taxonomy): domain Eukaryota; kingdom Metazoa; phylum Arthropoda; class Insecta; order Coleoptera; family Curculionidae; genus Pachyrhynchus; species Pachyrhynchus sulphureomaculatus. The sequence continues at coordinate 82,935,671 of CM032449.1, read as the reverse complement.
ACTGATTTATGAAGACAAACGCAAGACAAGACAACGTGACTCGGGTACCTCGGGATTGTCAAACCCGTACTAGTGAAGTCAGAGACTTCACTAGCCCCTGAGGGCTCATATATTTCTCTGGTTTTTCTTGATCTATATTTAAGATATGGTTTTGTTTTTTCTTGGCATACATGTTATTAAAGCGATAACTTATCCAACAGAAATCAAAAATTAATTAAAAAAGAAAGGGTAGCTAGACGTAAATGGTAACAAACTGCAGATCCGGCTGACAGAATGATTTTAAACAAAGAGACGTAAATTTTGAGAAGAGAAACCATGAAACTCAAAGAAGAATTTCTTCTTACTGCTAATGAAAATGAATTTTCATCTTAGAAAGCAACCAAAGAAATTAAACGACCGATAAAATCACGTCCACCCATTAGAAAAGATCATGGCAAGGAACAACAAATAAAAAACAAATATGTATGCTAAACACCTTGCCAATACATATATTTATGCCAAATAGATGCAAATTTTAATTTAAGATCAGAACAAATTTCCCCTGATATACCTAAACAAATAGCAAAAAAATCAGAACAAACTTAAATCCAAAAAATAACTTGGTTTTGACTTAATAACAGGTGAAATCTTGAAGCAGTTGCCGGAAAAGGTATAGCCATGCTGACCTATCTTTTCAATGTTGCCTATAGTTTAAAACATGTATCTGCTAGTTGGAAAGTGGCAGAGGTACTTATGCTGCCTACACCAGGCAAACCTCCAAACGAAATAAAATTTTACAACCCTATTTCATTGTTGCCAACAATATCGAGACAATTTGAACATTAATTCTCAAGAGATTTATACCAATAAGAGAAAGCAGAAATGTAATTCCTTATTATAAATTCGGCTTCCGTGAGAGACATATATCAGCTGTCAATCTATAGTTCAAGTACATCGCAACGTTGATGTCATAGAACATGTCATTGAGGAGACACAAGCCTGGTTCGACAGTCTCCTTGGATGTTACTCAAGCTTTTTGCAAGGTATAGCATAAAAGCCTAGCCCATAAATTAAACAAAATATTCCCAAGAAAATAGGTTAAAATTTTAACATCATATATAGCAAACAGGACTTCAGAATTTCTTTTTTTTTATGGGTCTAGTACACGTGCTGCAGGGAAGTCCCTAAAGCTCTCCAGGAGCGACACGCTTGCGCGCAAAAAGCGATTCACGTTGTTCTTGAATAGCTGTAAATTGTACTAGGTGGGAAACACAGCGCTGGGCAAATCATTCCAAAGGGATGATGTTCTCCATATAAAAGATGCTTGAAAAGCGTATGCGGAGTAACAAGCTGAACCTCATACGGATGTGAAGCACCAGCGCGACGTGTATTTCTAATGCACCGCTTTGGAGGAATTAAGCGGGCTACATCCTTCGAACACTTTCCATGAAAATACTTGTAGAACAGACTCAAGTCGTCAACCGTTCTTCGATGTTCCAGCGAATCAAGGCCGCCGAATGAAGCAAGAAGATCAATATTCAGAACTAAAAGTGGTGAAAGCTAGTGTAATACTAGGAAGTGTATTGGGCTCAATATTGCACCCTAATAGCATTTCACTTGTCACTATTGCAATTGATGATATTGTTGTAATAGCTGTTAAAAAAATATTGAACAATGAATAACCAAGTTACAAAATGCTTGGACAGGATTGTTAACTGGACCAAATAATAGAAGATTAAGTTTAATAAACTTAAATTGATCCTTGTTAATTTTGCCAACAAAAACGTAATTAATCTCCTGACTCTTAGCATTAATCGTACTACTGTTCTTTATGAAAACATCGCGAAATTCCTTGGTATCCCTTGAACGCCAAATTGCAATGAAAAACACATGTCAGAAAGAAAATCTAAGCTGAATTTTAAATACAGACAGTACTATTGGCGACTATATCAGTACATAACAAGATTCTCATTGACAACCAAATTTTTCAAATATATGGCGTACGGTGTTCAGTTCTGGCTCTGTACTAAAAAGAGCAACATGACATACAAACTTTCAAAAATAGAGTGCTGCATAATATTGCAAACACTACATAGTATGCACGTAACTGTGAAATACATAGGAATCTTGGTATTTGTTCATTCAAGAAGAAATTAAAAGGTACGCTAGTAATTCCGAAACCAAGCTTCATCTCCATGTTCACCTGGAGACCAACGAACTCCTAGACAATCAGAACTCACTTCGACGACTGAATAGAACTAAGCCTTTCCAGTTAGTGTAATGCTTGTATTTCAAAAGCAAAATAATGTGCGACTTTGCTCCGGTACGTATAGAGACCCAAAACCCAATTAGACATAGTCACGTGACAAACTTAAATACTAACATTTTTTTTAGTTTAAAGATGTATTAAGAAGCTGAGAAAAGCCATAACTGATTAAGAATGATTCAGCTTCACGATCTTGTTCGCTGGCCGTACTTGAATATTTAAGCCAGTTGATGTTGTGGACATTACCGTTGCCCAGAACGGTAACATCGGTAATTGGACAATTAGTCTGTAAATGATCGGTGGCGGCTGCAAGGGAAGCGAAAAGTGTTCTAAAGTTAGTATCACTTGGTGGTCGATAGAGGCAGCAGATAAACCTTGTGGTTTGTTGAGTTGTTATTTTTAACCACATATCATCGAAGTATCGAGGCTCCCGAGCCTCCTCTCGTTGACAAGAGAGATCGCTTCTGATAAAAAGACAGATCCCAAAGAAGAAGGAATAGAATTCGTATCCTGGATAGAATAAGTTAACAGTGCTAATCGATGAACTGCCCTTGGTTTCACAGAAAGCGAATATATAGGCTTATTTGATAGCAGGTATTGGAGCACTGAAATTATGTTACGAGTTTAAATCTCGTAAGTTGCTAAAATCTATTTTAAAATTGTGATCTCTGTATGTTGACGCTCCCCACCCATAGATCTGAACGGGTGGCTATTTTACCTCTGGAATTTTTTTGATCCTAGGAGCTTCATCATATTTTTTGGTCTTACAGTCCGGGGACATCGGCCCAGCCACGAAATGTTAAGTAACTTCACGCAGCATGAGCCGATGCGATGGTATCACACCAGGCGATGCCTGGGGGATCTGGATATGTACCATCTAAGTTGTTCTTTTACTAGCCTTCTATGACAGACGGGGGTGATATTCAGTCACGCACTCCCAAGGAGAATTATTATCGCATTAATTATCAGTTACTTTAATTTGTGTCTTTGGAAATAAAGTATTTTCAAAAATATAAAAGTAAAACTTCAAATGTATTTTTTTTCCCTTTTTTTGCACTCTATTCATTTTACAATATTACAATATGTAGGAAATGGGAAGTACCACAGTGACAAGATACACTAAACACTATAATTTATGTGATTAAATTGGAATTACAATAATCCTACTTCTTAAAACTTTTTTCAAAACTTATGAAATTAATCTTTTTATGTCGATAAACAAAGTTAATTCGCTATTCTCGGATTAGATTGCCTTTGTAATGTTTAATTTACATTGCAGTAATCAAACGGCCTAAATATTCGGGTATATAAAGAATGTTTTACAGTTTTTTGTCAGTTGTATTTTTCATTTTAATTTATAAAATAATCATTGTAAAATGAATTTCACAACGTTAAAAATTTTCGGTTTTTGCCTCTTCCTTGGTGCGGCATCAGCCCTTTCTGTGGGAAATAGAACCGTATCTCTAACTAGATTGGCAAACTCAGAATACTACATTTCTTCTGATGCAGTAAGTATTGTCAAGAATAAAGGGTTTTCTTACCAAAAATTACAAAATAGAATAATATTAATGTAAAGTTATTGTATGTAGATTATCTCTGTGGTAGTTATATAACTATATACAGAAAGAATTTTTACATTTAGCGAGCTGACCAGTAAACGTCTCTTTAGAATTGATAATAAACCCACGGTGTAGTTTAATAACTGTTTCAGATTAGAAGAAGAACAAAGTTCGATGCAATGCATATTTTTAATAAAGTAAAGCAGTAAACAACCCCTGCCGGTTAGACCAGAAACGATGCTAACTGCTCTCACGCAGTATAGGCTCAAGACCCTAAGCGACGATACGTTAACGTAGTGATCATACAGCACGTGTCATTTGCGGCAGTTGCTCATCTGGATACAGCCTAAATACCTCTTATGTACATGTTCTGTATCAAACGACTTAGCTTTTAGAGTCGCAAATTTTTAACTGTGACTTTCCTGACTTTATTTTTCTGAATATAGACGTAAGCTAGAATGAAAAGTTGGTAATACCTCTTTTATTCTTAAATGTTTGAATATTTATGTCGACGATATTAGTTTGACGATTTTAAGACACGAAAAATATTTGTTAAAATCTCTATTATTCTTGTTACAAAAGAAATGGAGTGCCTTATAGAAAAATTATACTTATGTTAATGTTAATATGAGCATTTGATCTAATTTTACTTCCACGGTATGTTTCATGGTAACTTTGGTTATAAAATTGGCATGAATTTTAAATTTGACTTTAAAATTATAGAAGCAGCTAGTATATACTTCTACACTCGGCATCTAAATAGTTAGTCTATTAAAGTTCGTTATTCTTGTTTATTTTTTATTCGGAATTTTCATTAAAATATTTCTGCGCATCGAATTATTCGTATGCATTATTTCTTATAATTCGAGAAATGTTTGATATTTTATTTTTACTTTAAATTCACTTGATGACTAACAGATTATAAAATAGTTCATTCTATGCAATAATTTGGCTACAATCACCTGAAAATAGCTAGGAATTTGTCTTAGTCAGTAGCTATATGCATCAACCTGTTTATTTATTAATTGAGGAGAGAGCGTACCGGTATCAGACAGCAAGCAAGAAGAAATCACTTGAATGATACCAACAGCAGTTTTCAGGTCAACCAATATCAGAACAATTTTAAGCATTTAACACAAGTATATTGCTAAATTTTTTTTCCTGTGTATGTCTTAAAATTTTACAACATTGCAATATACAAAAATGGGAAGTACCGTTGTCACATTTGACATTTTTAAATAATTTATTTAAGTAAATTAGAACCAAAGTAATCTTTACAACTTTGTTATTTTTTTTTCCGGAAAATATTATAAAGGCTTTTTGTATATCAATAAACAACGTACTTAATTCCTTTTAAGATTAGATTAGCTTTGTAAAATAATTTGCATTACAGTAATTAAAAATATCTGACCTATATAAACATATTTTAAGATATTGCTTTATAAATTATTCACTAGGATTTCAAAATGATAATAATTGTCTGCCTTTTGCTTATTGAGTGCAGTCCTTGCTGTGGGAGATGAAACTGTAGTTTTCCCTAGATTGGCAAACTTGTAACAACACATTTCTTTCGATAATATAGGTATTATGGAGAATAAAGGAAAACCAATGTCAGGTAATTAAGTACACAGCAGCGTATTTGGGCATTGAATTCAAGCAAAAATAATTTATAATAACCTTGCATTTGGTCACTCGACAATGGTTTTTCTGAATTCAAATAAAAATCACTCACTCATTTCAATAATATAAACAACATAGTGAAATAAGAGTATTAAAATGGTTTCTAACTTGAGTGATAACAGTGGTAGTATTAATTTCTGGGAAAATTAGAGGATTCTAGTATGCCAAACATTTTTGCTAAGAAATTGATCTATTTCGTCCTACCCATCTTAATATTTATAGTAAACAGCTTAAGAGCGTATTTGTTACGAGGCAACTACATAGCTCGCCTAACAGATAATGTCATGTGCCAGTAACTTAGGTAATCTAAGCTAATGTATATATACATATATATATATATATTGTAACATTCATTTTTTCCTAGATTTTAAGACCATGTAATGTTACTGATTTTTCACTTCAAATTGTATTTATTTTTATTTTAAAATATCGAACGGTATATTAAACAGAGATTTCAAGACATCCGGTATAGTGTGTTGTGCGTGTTCCTGACCGAACATATCGCTGAGCCGCGATTGGTGAAAAATTTGTATCCGCTATTTTGGTTCCGGCGTCGCAATGTTACCGGCAGAATTTGCACGGTCTATTTAAGCGTCCGAGAAACTACCAGCGAGGCTTATTTCCATCGAGCCGCAGACCAGGGTTGTTTTCCATCTAGCCGCAACCAGGCAGTACCGTCTAGCCGAGAGGCTAACAACCATCATGTGAATAATAAAAGTACCAGTTTCGACAATAAAAGCTGTAGTGAGCTTTCTAAGTGTTAAGAAAAAGTGTGAGATCGGGCGAAGTCCATCACAGCAGGACTGAAAAACAGTAAGTCAACAAAACTCCCTCCAATAGACTTATTTGAGAGTAGTGCATTAACAGCAACGTATAACAGACAAAAAAGTGAAGTGTAAAACACGATGTCTCGCCTTCGGGGGTTGTAAAGGTTTAAAATTTAAATGTAACAACAATCTATTTAGGCTAGAATTTTTTGGTATAACTGTAAAGGTTAGAACTTTTTATTTTCATTTTAAAAACATGAATAAATTCTTTTTTTTGTTGATTAAAGCTAGTGTCTCACTGAATATTTATTTTTCTTTTCAGGATCAGTTGTGCTAGACTAATTTCTTTTTAGTAATATCCATTAAACACTTCAGTTTTTTCTCATTTTTCTTAGCTGAAGTTAAATTCTTTCTATTTTAAAATGAGTGGTGCCCAAAAGACTTGTACAACTGAAGTTTTTTAAAAAATAGAAAATAATTCCAAAAAGACGTAAGACAAATATCTCTTACCCATATCTCTCTACCAAAGAAAACTGAGCTAGTGTTTCTTTAATTTCTTTAGTTCCTTTAAAATCAGGTTTCACTCAATTCATTATCAGAAATTAAAGCGGGGCTGCAAGAAAATTGTGCTTAAGCTTGGGGCGTCCAATATTCAAACGGTACAAAATGACACAGTGTACGTGGGGCGCAATTAAACACCATTTAAAAAGGTACAATATATATATATATATATATATATATATATATATATATATATATATATATATATATATATATATATATATATATATATATATATATATATATATATATATATATATATATATATATATATATATATATATGAATATATATATATATATATATATATATATATATATATATATATATATATATATGTATATATATATATATATATATATATATATATATATATATATATATATAAATACATATATAAATCCTCAAATTATTTCTTAAACTTTGCATTTTCAAGAGAGAGAAAATACAAATTTTTTAAAATACGTATCTTATTACAGGTTACATTCGTACAAGCATGGGCCTACTGTCAAAATTATGGAAAGAACGTTGTATCATTTGCAACTTCTATCGAGAATGCAGCCCTGATTCAAACTCTTGATAATATGGGCCTATCTAAACCAAGTATACCAAATTTATGATTAATAATATCTTAATTCAACAATTAATGCTAATCAGTTCTATTTAATTATAATTTTACATAATTGGTTTAACATTTAGAAATCACCACTGCGGAGTTTTTTTATTGTAAGATTTTTAAGTTAGACCAAGTAATGGTTTTTTATGTTTATTTCTTTTAATTTGAAATTTTATTTATTTAGATAACTTTTGGATCGGAGGAATATATATTCAGAGTGGTTTAATTAGCAAATGGTACTGGGTAAATGGCAACAGTTTCTCCTACACCAATTGGTACACTAGCAGCAGATCCACCGCTTATGACAACTGCATACGATGGGACTATACTGATTCTACTACTACTAACGGAAAGTGGACCTCCACTAACTGTGTGGGCAAATACAAATTTATTTGTCAATAATAATTTACATTGAAATCGATGGTGTCAAAAATAACATAATATATATATATATATATATATATATATATATATATATATATATATATATATATATATATATCATATTATTAAATGGAGAAATATATACGTTTTATCATAAAGTACTCGCCTGTATTTTTAATATTTTTTCCAGTCTTATTATCTACTTGCTTATTATAAGTTATTTTGTCTATTTAACAAAAACTTCACAAAATTAGATGAAGCCTCAGCATATTTAATAATAATAATAATAATAATAATAATACAGACTGACGAAACTTTTGCAAACAAAACTCAACTCTAAGAATCTCACTAAAGCCATCAACACGTTCGCTATACCTATACTCACATATTCATTTGGTATCATCAAATGGTCACAAACAGAGATAGAAAATATTCACATCCTTATACGATCTCAATTCACCAAATACAGGAAATTACACCCCAAAGCATGCAAAGAAAGACTTACCATCGAGAGGAAGGCAGGAGGAAGAGGAATTATAGATATCAGATCATTACACACAAAACAAATACAAACACTTAGGAAATTCTTTCACAGCAAGCAAACCAGCCTCCACACAGCGACAGTGAAAGCAGACAAAAACTACACACCTCTCGACTTAGCCCGGGCAGACCACTCAGCAGATACCCACAGTCACACCCAATTACAACAGGAAAAGATGAAAACGTGGTCAGAGAAAACACTCCACGGAAAACACAGATACCACATAGAACAAGACCACGTAAATAAAAAACAATCATACACCTGGTTACGGGATGGGCAGCTATTCCCTGAGACTGAAGGCTTCTTACTTGCCATCCAGGATAAAGTCATATTAACCAGAAACTACCAAAAGTATATCATCAAAGACCCGACTATTGCAGAGGACAGATGTAGGAAATGCCACCAGCAGAAAGAAACGATCGAACACATAACGAGCGGATGTAAAATATTGGCCGGAACGGAGTACACAGCCAGGCATGATTCAGCTGCCAAAGTGGTTCACCAAGCACTAGCCACAACATACAGACTCATAGAAAACACAGATCCCTACTACAAATACACCCCAACATCCATACTTGAAAATGAAGATTACAAGCTCTACTGGGATATCGGTATCCATACAGATAAAACAGTCTCCGCCAATAGACCCGATATTACTTTTCAGTGCAAAAAAGGAAAAGTCACCTATCTGATTGACATAGCTGTTCCCAACGACACAAACATCCAAGCGAAATACACAGAAAAAATTTCCAAATACACAGACCTTGCAACGGAAATAAAAAGGCTATGGAGACAGGAAAAAGTCATCATTGTCCCCCTCATTATATCAGCCACAGGCCTTACACCAATAACATTCACACCACATTTAGTGCAATTGGGACTCAACACGGACATACACAGAAACATTCAGAAGTCAGTGATTTTGAAAATATGTAACATTGTCAGGTCATTCCTTAATACGGAATGGTAATAGCGTTTGTGCTGACTTGGTTTTGGCCCGTCAGCCAAACATGGAACCACATTGATCAAATGTGAGAAAGAAGAACTTTTTGTAATAATAATAATAATAATAGATAAGCGGGAACGCGTCCAAAACGTGTCACACAGGGGGCAAACAAGATCAAATCTAAGTCTCCCGACAGAACACTGCCAGAAATCCTCGATACCTTGAAACAAAAACTATCTGTATATGCCGCAAGACTCCGTAGATACAAAGAATCAAATGAGAGGAAAAACACCAACAACCTCTTCCGAAGAAGCGAAAAACAGTTCTACCGGAAAACTATGTACAACAAACAGATAGCAGTGACTGAACCACCAAACAAACAAGAACTCACATATTATTGGAAAAGTATCTGGTCAGAACCCAAACTACACAATAATAACACCCCCTGGATCAAAGCCGAAGAAGACAAACATAAACATGTGACAGAACAAGAAAATACCACATTTAATACACAAGAAATTACAGAAACTATCAAACACACACACACAACTGGAAATGTTCTGGAATAGACAATATACAAAACTTCTGGTACAAACAGTTTACCACCACACACGAAGCACTCACACACCAAATCAACAAAGCCATTCTACAACCACACACATTTCCCACTTTCCTCACACAAGGAATAACATACGTTAAACCCAAAAGCTCAGACACCACAAACCCGTCAAACTACCGACCTATTACCTGTCTTCCAACCCTATACAAGATCATCACAGCCACAATTTCGAAGAAAATAGAACAACACCTAACAGACAACAATATCCTCACAGAAGAGCAGAAGGGATGCAGGAAAAATAGTCGAGGATGCAAAGAGCAGCTGATTATAGATAGCGTGATTATGGGACAAACCAGAAAAGAACACAGAAACCTTCACATCGGTTACATAGACTATAAAAAAGCCTTCGACTTCATACCCCACAGCTGGTTAATCAGGGCCCTAGAAATCTATAAAATCAACCAACACCTCAGGCAGTTTCTCGCGGAAATTATGAAAACATGGAAAACCAAAATACGCCTAGAAACACAAACCGAACGCATCCAAACAGAAGAGCTGTACATCAGACGGGGTATATTTCAGGGAGACTCGCTCAGTGCTCTATGGTTTTGCCTCTGTCTCAATCCACTCTCAAATATACTAAACAGAACAGAGCATGGCTTCAATATCAGACACCAAAAAGTGAATCAACATAAAATAAACCACCTCCTATATATGGACGACATAAAACTCTACGCTGCCACACAAACACAGCTGAAAGAACTCCTCAAAATCACAGAAATATTCACCTTAGATGTCAATATGGAATTTGGTATAAGTAAATGCAAAGTGCTCCATATCAACAAAGGCCAATGGAACTGCCACCATGAGACAGAAACCATCAACAATGAAACGCTTGATAACATGTTCGATAAAGAAACATATAAATATCTAGGCTTCCAACAAAGCACCAAACTCAACCACACTCACATCAAAACAGAGCTCAGAACCGAATTCAAAAACAGACTGACGAAACTTTTGCAAACAAAACTCAACTCTAAGAATCTCACTAAAGCCATCAACACGTTCGCTATACCTATACTCACATATTCATTTGGTATCATCAAATGGTCACAAACAGACATAGAAAATATTCACATCCTTATACGATCTCAATTCACCAAATACAGGAAATTACACCCCAACGCATGCAAAGAAAGACTTACCATCGAGAGGAAGGCAGGAGGAAGAGGAATTTTTAGACATCAGATCATTACACACAAAACAAATACAAACACTTAGGAAATTCTTTCACAGCAAGCAAACCATCCTCCACACAGCGACAGTGAAAGCAGACAAAAACTACACACCTCTCGACTTAGCCCGGGCAGACCACTCAGCAGACACACACGGTCACACCCAATTACAACAGAAAAAGATGAAAACGTGGTCAGAGAAAACACTCCACGGAAAACACAGATACCACATAGAACAAGACCACGTAAATAAAAAACAATCATACACCTGGTTACGGGATGGGCAGCTATTCCCTGAGACTGAAGGCTTCTTACTTGCCATCCAGGATAAAGTCATATTAACCAGAAACTACCAAAAGCATATCATCAAAGACCCGACTATTGCAGAGGACAGATGTAGGAAATGCCACCAGCAGAAAGAAACGATCGAACACATAACGAGCGGATGTAAAATATTGGCCGGAACGGAGTACACAGCCAGGCATGATTCAGCTGCCAAAGTGGTTCACCAAGCACTGGCCACAACATACAGACTCATAGAAAACACAGATCCCTACTACAAATACACGCCAACATCCATACTTGAAAATGAAGATTACAAGCTCTACTGGGATATCGGTATCCATACAGATAAAACAGTCTCCGCCAATAGACCCGATATTACTTTTCAGTGCAAAAAAGGAAAAGTCACCTATCTGATTGACATAGCGGTCCCCAACGACACAAACATCCAAGCGAAATACACAGAGAAAATTTCCAAATACACAGACCTTGCAACGGAAATAAAAAGGCTATGGAGACAGGAAAAAGTCATCATTGTCCCCCTCATTATATCAGCCACAGGCCTTACACCAATAACATTCACACCACATTTAGTGCAATTGGGACTCAACACGGACATACACAGAAACATTCAGAAGTCAGTGATTTTGAAAACATGTAACATTGTCAGGTCATTCCTTAATACGGAATGGTAATAGCGTTTGTGCTGACTTGGTTTTGGCCCGTTAGCCAAACATGGAACCACATTGATCAAATGTGAGAAAGAAGAACTTTTTGTAATAATAATAATAGCTTTATTACCCAACAGTTTCCCGTTAATAGGGTAAATATTTAGACATTTACATATTCAATGACAGTCTGTAGTAATTGCTTCTTAGTACAACCGTATATATCACAAACACTACAAATATGATTAAAATTAGTACACATTACATGAATAGGTGAATTCAATAACAAATTAGTATTAGGTCTGTCACATCTAAAAAACATACTTGATCGTGAGTGTATCCGTGGCACATTGATGTTAATACGAGACAGTATATCCGTGCAATCAATCATATTGTGCAATACTTTATATAAGAATAATATTGAGGCACAAACTCTCCTGATTCCCAGGCTAAGAATATTTGTCTGTTCACACAAATAATCGCTGCTGATTCCCCGTTCAGGATACATTCCATTAATCTTAAACAACAGAAATTTCAGAAATCTCCTCTGCACTTTTTCAAGTGAAACTCTATGCACCTCGTACATTGGTCTCCAGACAATACTTGCATATTCCAGTTTCGAGCGAACAAAGCAGAAATACAAAATCTTCAGTGATGCAATATTAGTGAAACCCCTACAATTCCTAATGATGAACCCGTAAGACTTCATTGCTTCAGAAACTTTCAATGCTATATGCTGAGCAAATGTTAGTTTTGCATCAAAAACAACTTCCAAATCCTTAGCTGTGCTACACCTACTTAAATTATGGTCTTGAATTCTATATTGAAACTCTATTGACGCTACCCTCCTAGTATATGTTAGAACTTTGCATTTTTGAGCATTTAGATGTAGTTTGTTGTCACAACACCAAGAATGCACGAAATTCAACTGGCTTTGTGGATAGGAATAATCCTCAGTTTTTTCAATTGGCATAAACATTTTTAAATCATCAGCATAAATTAGCCTGTTACATTTTAAAATCCTCGCAAAGGTCATTTATGAACATAATGAAGAGCAAGGGTCCCAAATTTGAACCTTGTGGAACGCCGGAGGTAGCCACAAATCTTTCTGATTTGAATTTGTTGTAGGCTACAAACTGAGTTCGATTAAACAAGTAAGAACTTATAAGAGCCCTCGCACCATCAGTGAAACCAAAGAAAGACAACTTATTGATGAGAACATGATGGTCGATCCTATCAAAGGCCTTCGAGAAATCTGTATAAATAACATCAACCTGCTCACCATCATCTAATATTTCCAAAATGAACTGTGTCATAACAGTTAGATTTGTTACCGTAGATCTCTTACTAACAAATCCGTGCTGATAAGGAGAAATTTGATTTTTAATTTGGCTATAGATACGTGCATACAAGACTGACTCAAAGACCTTTGAGAAGTTACAAAGTAGAACGACACCCCTGTAATTTTCAACATTTCCCCTGTCTCCATTCTTAAAAATAGGACTTAATCTACCTTCTTTCCATCGTTTCGGATAAACACCCTGTTTAATTGATAAATTAAAAATATACTTTAAAGGTCATCTTATTTTTTAATTTTTTCGTGGCCATCAATATTTCATCCCCAGTGATGGGCGAGAATTCCACAATTGTCAACGACGTACTAAGCGAATGACAAGTCCCTGCTGGTTCCGACAGTGCGAAGACACTCTTGAAAAAATCTGCAAACGCGTTAACAATGCCCAACGAAGACTTCAGAATGTCATTTCTATACATCATCATACTGGGAATCCTAGAAGATTTACTTTTGGAATGGACATAACTCCAGAAGCGTTGAGGATCCAGTGCCAGAGAAGCCTGTGCATCCTCCATGTATTTAACATATGACGCTTTAATTTGCTGCTTAGAAATTGATCTTAACCGTCTAAATTCTAGATAGTCATTGTGATTACCATATCTCTTGAATTTTTTTGCATGCTTCGCTTTCCTTTTTATATTTTTAATAATATCAGCAGAAAACCATGGAGGATACTGATGAGCAAAATTTTTGTATACCGGAACATGTTCATCAAACAAATGAAAAACATTATCATACAATTGCTCCAGTGCAAGATCAACATCACAACAACCCTCAAGAGACGTCCAGTCAACTGCTGATAGGGCTCTGTATAATTCAGGAAAATTTGCTTTTCTAAAGTTATAAATCTTAGCCGGGGAATTAGTAGAGAATTTTTTTTGTCTTATATTTATTTTTGGAATGGAGAACATAAGCGCCGGTTGATGTGTATCCTCCGGGACCATTGGGGTATCATCTCTCCTGACAATACACTCTGATCCAGAGATAATTAAATCAAGTAGTCTATTATTCGAGTTAGTTATGCTGTTCCATTGCTTGCACTGATTAATGCGATCAGAAACGTTGCCGTCAACAAAATATGGAGCATTAAAATCACCCATTATGAATACACTGTCTCGACTCAAATAATCAATCTGTTCAGTAAATTCGAAAAAATGATCATATACATCAATACTTAATCTATCAGGTATATATAATACAAAATTTTATCATTAATACTACATTTTACCATCAACAAATCAATATCCGAAAATTGTAAATCAAATAAAGTTACATCCATAGACTCTGAGTTTATATAATTCTTGACGGCCAGTAAAACACCACCACCACGTTCTTTACCTGTTATATCCAATTTTCTATCCTTTTTCTGTAAACCGTATATTCACTCGGAAACAATTCCGAGCTATGAACATCTTCGTGAAGCCAGGTCTCACTTAAAGCCAACAAATCAAACTCACAATCACAAACCGAGGAATAAAAGTCAACAATTTTTGAATTTAGACCCCTTACATTCTGATAATAACATACTAGATTTATGTCATCACCTGCTGAAACACTCATGACATTTAGTTTTTTAATTCACAAACAACAGGCTTTCCTTTAACATATTTAATACCAACATTTTCACCATTAGATCTTCTTTCCTGAATTTCCTGTTTCATTTTCTGCAAGTTGACAATTTGTAAAGGAGTTAAGTCGTTACTTATGTACAATTTCCTCGCCTTAAGAGACTCCTTATTACCTCTCATCACTTTATCGACATCATCGGCGCTGGATAATGTAATTTTCAGTGCACGATTCCCATTCTTATTCCTCTTTCCAATACGAATAGTTTTTTTGACAACAATTTGTTCATTAGTTAGAGTCTCAATAATTTCTGTTGCTTTGTTGATGTCCGACTCGTTCCCCTCAGACATATTAAAAATCATGATGTTATTCATTCTCCTCTGCCTTTCGTAGAGTTCATCTATAGTTGTCTCATCCGTTTGCACTACATCCCCAACATTTACATTTCCGAGTTGGGACTTCAGTGCTTTGACCTCACGTTGAACCTCATCTATCCTCATTATCAGCTTTGGAATCATCCTGATGCCTGTCAGGCATTCTTCACAATAAAATTTCAGGGTACGCTTCCCTTTTAATCCCATAACTTTTAATTCTGACCCATTAAGTCCAGAGCAATCAGTATTGGAGTGAATAAAACGATCACATCCATCACAATTTAGGTAAGCATCCTTATTGCTTATTTTACATTTCGCAATGCATGCAATAAAACCCAATCAATCGACCGATGTGCTGTCAAAACTTATAGCTTGCATTAACTAATAACGAATCAGTCAAATTTATAGTGTTGCTAAACTTCTAGAATTCAAAAGATTTCTGGGTTCATGAGCTTCCCGAATATTATAAAAGTAAACAAGTAAATATATTTATCGTTAGTTGTTATATATAACTATATGTCATTAGGTATTAAAAAATAATGATAATTGTACTACAACAAGGTTGGTGCTATTAAGTTTTTTGTGGCATCGCCATGGATGTAGAATAAAATGACTTTTTGACTATCGCCGGGACTCTCTTAACGCCGGTCAGAATTACAATTCATTCCAATGTTTCGTACTTAGCCTAACGGTACTCACTGATATTTAGATGAACGATTGATTTGACCAAAAACGATTCTGTAAATGATATACAAAGTATACATAAAATGAGTTCCAAAAATACCCTACCGACTGACTTTTTAAAGTTAGAACACTATGGTTATAGTAACATCATAATATCCTTTCACACGTTTCAGGTCCTTCTGACTATTCAGTAAGGCCATTAATCAAAATTTTACTAAGTCCACTATACCATCATTTGCACGGCCAGTTAATATTATTGCAATTACACCTATTGAGGAAGCCAACTTATTAGCTGAATTCTTTGCTTCACATCCTACTGTCGATTTCCAAGAAAAGACCACCGGCTATTCCAAATGCGTAGGCAAGGATACCCGATAGAGTAACTACCATAGTATTAAAAAAATGTGCTAGCGAACTAGCACCAGTTTTCTGTAGATTTTTCAACCTATCTTATAGAACGGGAATATTTTGTTCTTGCTGGAAATGCGAAGCAATTCAGCTGACACCTAAAAAAGGCAAGAAAACTTTTCCAAACAACTACCGACCAGCCCTGCTTTCAATAATATGGCAAGTTAGGGAAAATGCCACCATCTGTAGGGATTTATTATTATTAACGGACATCAATATGGCCTTCGTAAGTAAAGATCAACAGGGGATCATCTAGCTTATGGCACACACATGTGGCACAACGCAGCTGCAAATTTTGGAGGATCTCGAACCCTTATACTTGATACGTCCAACGCATTTAACCATATTTCACAGTATGGATTGTTGACTCAGCTGCGCTCTTAGAGTATGTCTGAAAAGTTTTGTTTATAGATCTCGTGTTTCCTCAGATAGCGTTTTTTACAAGTGGCAGTTACACCTTCCCTATCAACATCGTTGTCTACTGTCTTTTTCCTTTATATTAACGATCTGCTGGAAACGACCACGAATACAATCTATAGATTTACAGATGATAGTACGCTTAGTTCTTAGTTTATTTTGAATGCTCGCATGTTAGCTACTCATGCAAATATCCACATACAGCAGGAAATCATTCAACTTAAAAAACTCCTAGGAGAAATTTTATCTTGGGGTGAGAGTAACCAAGTAGAATTTAAGGTACAATAATCTGAAAAAAAATTATTGTCGCGGAACCCGACATAGCTATGTTGGGACATTGCATTCCTGTAACATCGTCACTCCACTTGCAGGGCTTTAACTTGGGAAGTTGTTGTCTTTTTAATCCCGTTCATTCTCACCCTTTGATTCTTTTCTCCCTTTCATATATCTCTTTCGTCTATGTATAACCAATCACTTTGTTTATATTATTGACTGACTATCTTATCTTTTAGTATATGCATTTATAGATTTATTTTGATAGATTTATAACATGGTTTATGTACAGGGTGAGTCAGCGATAGAGTAAAGTTCATTATCTAACTTATTTCGAGAATGACGAAAAAATGTTAAATACAATAGTTTTAGGGAATGTTAAGTTGCACAGTTTAAAATTATTTTTGAGTATACAGGTACTTTAAAAAAGTGTGGCCGATATAACATATGTTTTTTTAAATAGAACATCCTATTTTCTAATTTATTTTAAAATTTTATAACTTTTTTTTTTTAATAATGTTATATACCTAAACGTAGTAGTTTTTTTTTAAAAAAATACTAGTTTTCAGTTTTGTAAAAAATTGCCAGTAGCGCCATTGTTTCTGAAGATGGAATACTCATAATTGGTACGAGTGTTCTATAGAGATGAAAAAAAAGATATATGTAAAGAAATTTGAGTTAGATGCTACAGGGTATTCAAAATAAATATATACATTTCAACTGTTTTAAATTGAAAAATCTCAAATTTCAACATATTTCATAGAAGTGGAAAAAAAAAAATTTGAACTAAACTCTGAGCACTCAGTTATTATATTAATTATGAGCGAAAAAATAATCAAGGAAGAGACTTAATCAACCTAAGCTAATAAAATTGGAAAATTTTCAAAATTACAAACACGCGTTAATCTAAACATCCTATTAAGATAAGCGGAATAACTAAAACAAGAAGTGGAAAATTTGCCGAAATTGATACAAACAATGGCTTATAATAACAGTAAAGGAATTATCCATGTTATTAAAGCGGTAATTTATTCAACTGAAATAAAAAATTAATTAAACGAGAAAGGGTAGCTAGACGTAAATGGTAACAAACTGAGGATCCGGCTGACAGAATGATTGTAAAAAACGCGATGTAAATGTTGAGAAGAGAAATCATGAAACTATAAGAAGAATCTATTGGTTTTTACTTAGAAAATCTGATTGCTTATGAAAATGAATTTTCATCATAGAAAGCAACCAAAGAAATTAAACGACCGATAAAATCACTTCCACCCATTAGAAAAGATCATAGACTTTGGGCAAGGAAGAACAAATAAAAAACAAATAAGTGTGCTAACCTCCTTGCCAATATATTTATGCCAAATTAATGCAAAGTTTAATTTAAGTTCAGAACGTATTTCCCCTGATACACCTAGAAGGCAAATAGCAAAAAAAATCAGAACAAACTTAAATCCAAAAAAATAACCTGGTTTTGATTTAAAAACAGGTGAAATCTTAAAGCAGTTGCCGGAAAAGGTATAATCATGCTAACCTACCTTTTCAGTGTTGCCTATGGTTTAAAACTTGTACCTGTTAGTTGGAAAGTGGCAAAGGTAATTATGCTGCCTATACTAGGTAAACGTCCAAACGAAATAAAATGTTACAACCCCATTTCATTGTTGCCAACAATATCGAGACAATTTGAACATTAATTCTTAAGAGACATACCGATAATAGAAAGCAGTAATGTAATTCCTGATTATAAATTCGGCTTCCGTGAGAGACATATATCAGCTCTCAATCTATAGATCAAGTCCATCGCAATGTTGATGTCATAGAACATGCTATTGAGGAGACATATGCCTGATTCAACAGTTTCCTTGGATGTTACTCAAGGATTTTATAAGGTATAGCATAAAAGTCTAATCCATAAATTAAACCAAATATTCCCAGGTTAAAATTTTAACATCATATATAGAAAACAGGATCTTCAGAATAAAACAAGAAGATCAACATTCAGAACTAGAAATGGTGAAAGCTGGTGTACTACTAGGAAGTGTATTGGTCCCTATATTGTACTCTAATGGCATTTCACTTGCCACTATTGCAATTGATAATACTGTTGTAATAGCTGTTCATAAAAACATTGAATAATCAACAACCAAGTTACAAAATGCTTGTGACAGGATGGTTACCTTGACCAGATAATGGAAGATTAAGTTAAATAAACTTAAACTGTTCCATGTTAATTTTGCCAAAAAAACGTAATTAATCTCCTGACTTTTAGCATTAATGGTACTACTGTGCAGTATGGTGAGTAAAGCAATAACTGATTAAGAATGATTCAGCTTCACATGCTTGTTCAGCGGTCGTATTTGAATATTTAAGCCAATTAACGTTGTGAACATTAAAGTTGCCCAGAACGATAACCTCTCTATTTGGACAATTACTATGTAAATGATCGGTGGCGTCTGCAAAAGAAGCGAAAAGTGTTCTAAAGTTAGTATCACTTGGTGGTCGATAGAGGCAGCAGATAAACCTTGTGGTTTGTTAAATTGTTATTCTTAATCACATAACATCGAAGTATCGAGGCTCCAGAGCTTCCTCCCGTTGAAAAGAGGGGTCCCTTCTGACAAAAAGACAGATTCCAAAGTTACGCTAAACCGGAAATAGAATTCGTATCCAGGATAGAGTAAGTTAACAGTGCTGGTCGATGAACTGCCCTTGGTTCCACAGAAAGAGAATATATGAAGTCTATTTGATTGCAGGTATTGGTGCAGTAAAATTATGTTCGAGTTTAAATCTCGTATGTTGTTAAAACCTATTTTAAAATTGTAATAAAAACAGGTGGCTATTTTACCTCCGGAATTTTTTGATCCTAGGAGCTGTATCATGTTCTTTAGTCTTACAGTCCGGGATATCGGCACAGCTACGAAATGTTAAGTAACTTCTCGTAGCATAAGCCGATGCAATGGTATCACACCGGGCGATGCCTGGGGGTATCTGGGCATGTACCATCTAAGTTGTTCTTTTAGTCGCATTCTATAACAGACCGGGGTGATATTCAGTCCCGCACTCCCATGGAGAATTATTATGGCATTAATTACCAACCATCAGCTAGTTTAATTTGAGTCGTTGGAAATAAAGAATTTTCAAAAATAATTGCACAGAAGTTATTACCTTTTAATTGAAGTATCTAGTGGTATTATATTCAGTATTTTGTCTTTATACTAAAAGTAAAATTTCAAATGTATTTTTTTTTTTTTTTTCCTTTTTTTGCGCTCTATTCATTTTACAATATTATAATATATAGGAAATGGGAAGTACCACAAGACACACTAAACCCTATAATTTATGTGATTAAATTGGAATTAAAATAATCCATAATTCTTAAAACTTTTTTCAGAACTTATGAAATTAATATTTTTATGTCAATAAACAAACTTAATTCCCTAATCTCGTATAATTTTTTCGGATTAGATTGCCTTTGTAATGTTTAATTTACATTGCAGTAATCAAACGGCCTAAATATTCGGGTATATAAAGAATGTTTTACAATTTATTTGTCAGTTGCATTTTTCATTTTACTTTATAAAATAATCATTGTAAAATGAATTCCACAATGTTAAAAATTTTCGGTTTTTGCCTTTTCCTTGGTGCGGCATCAGCCCTTTCTGTGGGAAATAGAACCGTATCTCTAACTAGATTGGCAAACTCAGAATACTACATTTCTTCTGATGCAGTAAGTATTGTCAAGAATAAAAAATTTTCTTACCAAAAATTACAAAATAGATTAATATTAATGTAAAGTTATTGTATGTAGATTATCTCTGTGGTAGTTATATAACTATATACAGAAAGAATTTTTACATTTAGCGAGCTGACCAGTAAACGTCTCTTTAGAACTGATAATAAACTAATACTCACGGTGTAGTTTAATAACTGTTGCAAATTAGAAGAAGAACAAAGTTAGATGCAATGCATATTTTTAATAAAGTAAAGCAGTCAACAATCCCTGCCGGTTAGGCCAGAAGCGATGCTAACTGCTCTCACGCAGTATAGGCTCAAGACCCAAAGCGACAATACATTAACGTAGTCATCATACAGCACGCGTCATTTGCGGCAGTTGCTCATCTGGGATAGAGCCTAAATACCTCTTATGTTCATGTTCTGTATCAAACCACTTAGCTTTTAGAGTTGCAAATTTTCTACTGTGACTTTCCTGACTTTATTTTTCTGAATATACTCTTAAGCTAGAATGAAAAAGTTGATAATAAACCTTTTATTCTTAAATTTTTGAATATCAAAGGTATGTTGACGATCAAGCAGAAAAAAGTAGTTTGCTTAAAGCCGTTTTTAAGACAATAACGGTCAATATTTGTTAAAATCTCTAATAATTATTCTTGTTACAAAAGAAATGGAGTGCCATATAGAAAAATTATACTTACGTTAACAAATGATGAAAAGCGATTGCTAGTTGTATTTTTATTAAAAATGAGCATTTGATCTAATTTTACTTCCACCGTATTGTACATGGCAACTTTGGTTATAAAATTAGCATGAATTTTAAATTTGACTTTAAAATTATAGAAGCAGCTAGTACACATTTCTATACTCGGCATCTAAATAGTTAGTCTAATAAAGTTCGTTATTCTCATTTATTTTTTACTCGGAATTTTGATTAAAATAGTTCTGCGTATCGAATTAATCGTACGCATTATTTATTATATTTCGAGAAATGTTTGATATTTTATTTTTACTTTAAATTCACTTGAAGACTGACAAATTATAAAATAGTTCATTCTATGTAATAATTTGGCTACAGCTCGAAATTTAGCTATATGCATCAACCTGTTTATTTATCAATTGAGGGGAGAACGTACCGGTATCGGACAGCAAGCAAGAAGAAGTCACTTAAATGATACCAAAAACAGGTTTCAGGTCAACCAATATCAGAACAATTTTAAGCATTTAACACAAGTATAATGCTATTTTTTTTCTTGTGTATGGTATCTCTCAAATTTGCAATATACAAAAATAGGATCCTTACAACTTTATTATTTTTTTTTTTTGGAAAATATCAAAAAGGCTTTTTATATATCAATAAACAACGTACCTAACTCCTTTTAAGTTTAGATTAGCTTTGTAAAACCTAATTTGCATTGCAGTAATTAAAAATATCATACATATTTGAAGATTTTAATGTCTGCTGTACTATTAATTTTACTTCACAAATTATTCACTTAGGATTTCAAAATGGTAATCATTGTCTGTTGTTGCCATTTGCTTATTGAGTGCAGTCCTTGCTGAGAGAGATGAAACTGTAGTTTTCCCTGGATTGGCAAACTTGTAACAACACATTTCTTTCGCTAATATAGTTATTATGGAGAATAAAGGAAAACCATTGTCAGGTAAACAAGTACATAGAAACGTATTTGGGTAGTGAATTTAAGCAAAAATAATTTATAAGTACGCTACCTTGCATTTGGTCACTCGACAATGGTTTTTCTGAACTCAAATAAAAATCACTCACTCAATTCAATAATATAAATAACATAGTGAAATCAGAGTAATAAAATGATTTCTAACTTGAGTGATGACAGTAGTATTAATTTCTGTGAAAATTAGATGATTTTAGTATGCCAAACTTGGTTGCTAAGAAATTGATCTATTTTGTACTACCCATCTGCTCATAAAATTGATATTTATAGTAAATAATTTCATAGCTTGAGAGGGTATTTGTTTTCAGGCAACTACATAGCTTGCCTAACATATAATGTCAGGTGTCAGTAATTTAGATAATCTAATCTTATATATATATATATATATATATATATATATATATATATATATATATATATATATATATATATATATATATATATTTGTATATATATTTATATATATATATATATATATATATGTATATATATATATATATATATATATATATATATATATATATATATATATATATATATTATATATATATATATATATATATATATATATATATATATATATATATATATATATATATATATATATATGTATATATATATATATATATATATATATATATATATATATATATATATATATATATATATATATATATATATATATATATATATATATATATATATATATATATATACATATATATATATATATATATATATATATATATATATATATATATATATATATATATATATGTATATATATATATATATATATATATATATATATATATATATATATATATATATATGTATATATATATATATATATATATATATATATATATATATATATATATATATTTGTATATATAAATCGTCAAATTATTTTGTAAACTTTGCATTTTCTCCCTCTTGAATCAAAACAAATTTTTTAAAATATATATCTTATTACAGGTTACATTCGTACAAGCATGGGCGTACTGTCAAAATTATGGAAAGAACGTTATATCATTTGCAACTTCTATCGAGAATGCAGCCCTGATTCAAACTCTTGATAATATGGGCCTATCTAAACCAAGTATACCAAATTTATGATTAATAATATTTTAATTCAACAATTAATGCTAATCAATCCTATTTAATTATAATTTTTATATAAGTGGTTTAATATTTAGAAATCACGACTGCAGAGTTTTTTTGCTGTAAGGTTTTTAAGTTAGATCAAGTAATTTTTTTATGTTTTTTTTTCTTTTTAATTTGAAAATTTGTTTATTTAGATAACTTTTGGATCGGAGGAATATATATTCAGAGTGGTTTAATTAGCAAGTGGTACTGGGTAAATGGCAACAGTTTCTCCTACACCAATTGGTACAGTAACAGCAGATCCACCACTTATGACAACTGCGTACGATGGGACTATACTGATTCTACTACTACCAACGGAAAGTGGACCTCCACTAACTGTGAGGGCAAATATAAATTTATTTGTCAATAATAATTTACATTGAAATCGATAGTGTCAAAAATAACATAAAATAAATAAATAAATATATATATATATATATATATATATATATATATATATATATATATATATATATATATATATATATATATATATTATTAAATGAGAAAATATATACGTATTATCATAAAGTACTCGCCTGTATTTTTAATCGTATTTTCCATCTTATTATATACTTGTTTATTATAAGTTATTTTGTCTATTTCACAAAAACTTCGCAGAATTAGATGAAACCTCGACATATTTGCAATAAAACCCAATCAATCATCTAATGTGCTATCAAAACTTATAGCTTGCGTTGACTAGTAACGAATCGGTCAAATTTATAGTGTTTCTAAACTTCTAGAATTCAAAAGATTTCTAGGTTCATCGGCTTTCCGAATATCATAAAAGTGCTAGCTAAAGGAGAAGCAAGTAAATATATTTATCGTTAGTTGTTATATACATAAATATATATATATATATATATATATATATATATATATATATATATATATATATATATATATATATATTTATATATATATACATATATTTATATATACGACTATATATCATCAGGTATTAAAATATAATGATAATTGTACTACAAGAAGATCGTTGCTTTTAAGTTTTTTGTGGCATTGTCATGGACGTAGAATAAAATAACTTTTTGACTATCGCCGGGACTCTTTTAATGCCGGTCAGGTTTACAATTCATTCCAATGTTTTCTACCTGGCCTAACTGTACTCATTGATATTTGGATGAATGATTGATTTGATCAAAAAACGATTCTATAAATGACATAGAAAGTATACATAAATTGCATTCCAAAAATACGTTATCGACTGTCAGGTTCTTCTGACTGTTCACTAATGCCATTAATCCAAATTTTACTAAATCCAATATACCATAATTTACAGTGCCAGGAAATATTATTGCAACTACACCTATTGAGAAAGACAACTTGTTAGCTGAACTCTTTGCTTCACATCCTACTGTCGATTTCCAAGAAAAGACCACCGGCTATCCCAAATGCGTAGGCAAGGATACCCGATGGAATAACTATCATAGTATTAAAAAAATGTGCTAGCGAACTAACACAAGTTTTCTGTAGATTTTTCAACCTAGCTTATAAAACAGGAATATTTTGTTCCTGCTGGAAATGCGAAGCAATTCAGTTGATACCTAAAAAAGGCAAGATAACCTTTTCAACCAACTACTGATCAGCTCTGCTTTCAATAATATCGCTAGTTACGGAAAATGCCACCATTGTAAAATATCTGTAGGGATTTACTATTATTAACGAACATCAATATGGCTTTCGTAAGTAAAGATCAACAGGTGATCATCTAGCTTAAGTCACACCCATGTCGCATAACGCAGACTTGATACGTCCAAGGCATTTAACCATATTTGATACTATAAATTTTTGACTCAACTTCGCTCTTAGAGTATGTCTGAAAGATTTTGTTTATGGATCTCAGGTTTCTTCAGATAGCGTTCTATACAAGTGGCAGTTACAACTTCCCTATCAACATCGTTGTCTACTATCTTTTTCCTTTATATTAATAATCTGCTGGAAACGACCACGAATATAATCTATAGATTTGCAGATGATAGTACGCTTAGTTCTTAGTTTATTTTGAATGCTCGCATATTAGCTACTCATGCAAATATCCGGATACAGCAGGAAATCATTCAACTTAAAAATCTCCTGGAAGAAATTCTATCTTGGGGTGACAGTAACCAAGTAGAATTTAATATACAATAATCTGAAAAAAATTAATGTCGCGGAACCCGATATAACTATATTGGGACATTTCATTCCTGTAACATCGTCACTCAACTTGCTGGGCGTTGAGTTGGGAACTTGTTGTCTTTTTAATCCCATTCATTCTCACCCTTTAATTCTTTTCTCCCTTTCATGTAACTCTTTCGTCTATGTATATCCATTCACTTTGTTAACATTATTGACTATCTTATCTTTTAGTATATGCATTTATAGATTTATTTTGATAGATTTATAATGTGGTTTATGTACATGGTGAGTCAACGTTAGAGTAAAGTTGAATACCTCACTTGTTTCGAAAATGACGAAAAAATGTTGAATACAATAGTTTTAGGGAATGTTAAGGTGCACAGTTTAAAATTATTTTTGAGTATACAGGGTACTTCAAAAAAGTGCGGCCGATATAACATTTGTTTTTTTAAGTAGAACATCCTTTTTTCTAATTTATTTTTTGATTTCCCCGTAAAATTTTATAACTTTTTTATTAATAATGTTATATACCTAAACGTAGTAGTTTTTCTAATATTTCAATTTTTTTTTAACAAATGACGAAAAAATGTTAAAAAGTTTTAGGGAATGTTAAGTTGCACAGTTTAAAATTATTTTTAGTATACTGGGTTCTTCAAAAAAGTGTGGCCGATATAACATATGTTTTTTTAAATAGAACGTCCTATTTTTTAATTTATTTTTAAATTCCCCATAAAATTTTATAACTTTTTTATTAATAATGTTAATTACCTGAACGTAGTAGTTTTTCTAATAATTAATTTTTTTTTTTTAAATACTAATTTTCAGTTTTGTAAAAAATTGCCAGTAGGGCTGTTGTTTCTGAAGGTGAAATACTCATAATTGATACGAGCGTTCTGTAGAGATGAAAAAAAGATATATGTAAAGAAATTTGAGTTAGATGCTACAGGGTGTTCAAATTAAATTTATACATTTCAATTCAAAAATCTCAAATTTTTTCAATGGCACACCCTGTATATTATTATTTTTTTTTTGATAGATTTTACAAACCCTTCAACGTTTATTAAGTATGTCATATACCTATTTCTAATTGTTTTCGATTTATTTTGAATTTTTCAATTTTTACCCTTGGTTTTAATACACTTACGCTATTGTGAAAACATAAATAAATAGTTAATAATAATTGTAATATAGTTTATCTTAATGATTAATTATTATGACGTAATAAATATTCAAAAATATGCCCGTCTACTTAAACACACATGTTTAGTCGTTTTACTATATTTTCCTTCACTTTCTTTAGCATAAAGGGCGTTGTTGTCCTGCACGCATCCCGTACCCTATTTTCCATATCTACTGGGGGATTCACATAAACACTCTCTTTAGTGTAGCCCCACAAAAAGATTTCTAAAGATGTTAAGTCACATGATCGAGGAGGCCACTGAATGAATCCATCCCTACCGATCCATTTTTGTGGGTAACGGTCGTTTAAGAATTCCTGAACTTCCGGTGGTAATGAGCAGGAGCTCCGTCTTGTTGAATCCACATTTATTCCGGATCAAAGTTATCAACTTCTTTAAGAAGCTGGGGTAATTCGTTTTGCAAAAAATTTAGAAATCTAGGACCGTTAAGCGGTTCGCGGAAAAAATATGGACCAATAATTCGAAAATTTAATATTCCACACCATACATTAAGCGACCAATGGATTTGGTCTTGAACTTCCCGGACCCAAAATGGATTAACTGTTGAATAATAATGCATGTTATGGTTGTTAACTGCTCCATTATTGAGAAAAGTAGCTTCATCAGAAAACATTATCTTGGATAAAAAATTTGGATCGGCCTCTATTGCTCCATTCATGGTAGTACAAAAGTTTACTCGTCTTTCAAAATCACAGTCTTGAAGTTCTTATTTCTTCCATATGAAACGGATGATACTTGTATTTTCTCGTGGTGCGATTAGACATAGATTGGGATGTGTCAGATAAGTCAGCGAGTTGACGGCTGCTGACCTGGGGATTATCTTCAACATGAAGTAAAATCTTCATTTCTTTGTCCTCATTGGTAGCATTCTGGTTTACTACTTTCCGTTTGTATAATCAACGCTACCACTACCATCAAACCGTTCCATTAAGCACTGAAAAGATTTTCTAGATGGTATACGTCTATTAAGGTACTTCGCTCTGTGAAGCCTTACTGCCAAAAGACAATTTTTTCCTGCCTCGCCCAGTATATAAACCATATCAATTAGGTTTTTAGGAAAATCCATAACTATTACTTTTATATGTCACTTACTACAACAAATTAAACTATTTTTACTTGCTTAATAGATATGTCAAAATTTGACAATGCCTACATTTTTGTTTTGTCTTGGCAACTATGATGTTATAGCGAAAGTGTATTAAAAACAAGAGTAAAAATTGAAAAATTCAAAATAAATAAAAAACTATTAGAAATAGGTATATGACATACTCAATAAAAGTTGGGAGGTTTTATAAAAATATATCAGAAAAAATATGCCATTTAAAAAATTTGAGATTTTTGAATTTAAAATAGTCGAAATGTATAAATTTATTTCGAACACCCTGTAGCATCTAACTCAAAGTTCTTTATATATATCTTTTTTTCATCTCTATAGAACGCTCGTACCAGTTATGAGTATTCCACCTTCAGAAACAATGGCGCTACTGCCAATTTTTTACAAAACTGAAAACTAGTATTTAAAAAAAAAAATGAAATATTAGAAAAACGCAAAATTTAAAAATAAATGAAATATTAGAAAATGAAATATTCGAAAAGCGCAAAATTTAAAAATAAATTAGAAAATAGGATGTTCCATTTAAAAAAACATATATTATATCGGCCAAACTTTTTTGAAGTAACCTGTATACTCAAAAATAATTTTAATCTGTGCACTTTAACAATCCCTAAAACTATTGTAATTAACATTTTTTTGTCATTCCCGAAACAAATGAGATAATGAACTTTACTCTATCGTTGACTCACCCTGTACATACATGTGTTGAGTCTATTTTATATTTTTGTTTTTTATTTGCACAACACTGCACTACACCAATGTATTTACATATTTACATTTGGCGTACTTATTTGTTCAAGGTTTATTGTTTTTATGTTAGCTGAAATGTGTTGATCAAGTTATATTTTCTTAGGACCTTGATGGTTCAGTTATTTATCATTTTTTTTCATTTTTGAGTGTTCGCCCTTAGTAATATTATAAAGAATCTTATTTTGTATGTTTTTACACCACATCGCAGCTATTTGTTTCAATAGTGTAACTAATTCTAACTAACCTCAGTGGTTTACCTCCGGAACACTCACTTATAAAGTGTTCATTATATAAAAAGTTGGGTATTTTATGCGTATTGTTACAACATAAAACAAAAATTTAATGGTTGCAATTAGAAGAACAGTCCTCTTTAATGCCGTGATTTTCCAACCTTATCCTCTACCTCTCCCGTTTGTAGTCTATCTCGTCGATTATCTTCTGATAAAATATGTTTTTTTCATTAAATATATGACGAAACGAATCGCAAATGATACTTAATTATTACA
Source organism: Pachyrhynchus sulphureomaculatus (assembly GCA_019049505.1). Classification (NCBI taxonomy): domain Eukaryota; kingdom Metazoa; phylum Arthropoda; class Insecta; order Coleoptera; family Curculionidae; genus Pachyrhynchus; species Pachyrhynchus sulphureomaculatus. Next base: position 82,906,272 of record CM032449.1, on the reverse strand, counting down.
GTCCAGACTAAATTTTATAGATCTCTCAAAAAGTATGTTGTATTGGTTGTCGACAACACTGTTTTAAAAATAGTTTAATTACAATAATAACCAGTTATGAAAGTTATTTGAAAAATGGGTTATCAATTACTAATGATTTCAAAGAAATTATTCAATTACTCAACGAGAAATCGTGGTTGTTCAGAATAGACCGTGTCAAAGTTGAGTAACTTTCCGACGCTCTGCCTACGACTGCACACATTGTCTTCAAGGATCTTTCTTCTTATAGATTAAAACACTGACTGAGCTTGAAAGGGTTGGTTAAGTATTTGTATTTGTCTAATATTCGCCGAAATAAGAACCAGGGTAATAATATTTTTCTACGTGAGACTATATTAATGTTGGTAGGGTGCTTGTAATTTTTGTTTGGTTTCCTAAGCTTTCGTTGGTCGAAGATGTAGACTAAAGCAAGAACTTTAGTCCCATTTGCGTTGACGATATGTGAAGTGTTGATATTCAGCTGATTAACTACATCTTTTATGTTCATTAAGTCTCATTCTTCATTAGGTTTTATCAGTAGTATTGTGTATGTAAGGTAAAATAGCTCTATATATTTGTGTATCCTTATTACTATCTTATCTGAGAGCCGAGTTTTAAAAGCGGTTAAATGAACGTCTAATATCATCAGTGAAATATCCATTACATTTTCTAACACTAGTAAGTTTGTCTGTTTCTCATAAAGCCGAATGTTTAACACACGTTAATAAAGCTCTAAATCCTAGCAAACTGATGACATGCAGCTTTGATTTCATTTGATGGTGTGAGTTGGCATTCAGATACCTCTTGGTATGACTTGGCTTTCTACAAACCGAATAACCGAGATACCTTTACTTTTCTTTTATACCAGGACATCTAGAGAAGGAATAGCACCATTCGATGCAGTTTCCATTGTAAATTTCAGTTGTTTTTGTTGATTGAGATGATTTAAAAAGGTTTTTAGGTTTTCTTCGCCATGTTAACGGATAACAAAACGTGTCTTAAACATATATGAAACAAAATTTTGGTTTTAAAGAGCTGAAGTCAAGAAACACTTTTCAAAGGATTCTATAAAATACTCACAACTATAGGAGTAAAAAACTCACTGCTGCACCTGAAATTTGTTCACAAAATATTTCTTGGAAAATAAAATATATAATATGCACACATATACTATCTGTGAAAGAGAAACCAACCTTTTTGCTTCAGTCTGTAACTTCTGTAAAGAAATATTTAGGAAATCAGTCACATTCTAAAAATATTTCACAAAAAAGAGAAAATGCCCCTAAACAAAATCCTACGATGGATCCGAACAATGTTAGAAATGAGGCTGTATGCTCAAATTACACAAAAGAAGCCAACAGAACTAGTCCCTTCCACGTCTAATAATGAGTCACCCATGATGAAACTGTTATAAAACATGAGCACCTATATACAGGTAAAACCAGATTGGGCTAACTAGAAACTAGACATACTGGCGCTATTCCTAAAATATCTGTGTGGAATCTATCTTTTTGTCAGAAGCGGCCTCTCTGGCCAACGAGAAGAGACTCTGGAGACCCCAAATTTTGATGTTATGTGGTTAAAAATAACGACCCAACAAACCACAAGGTTCACCTTTATTCACTATCGACCACCAAGTAATACTAACTTTAGAATACTTTTCGCTTCTCTTGCAGACACCATCGATCATTTACAAATTAACTATCCAAATGCCGAAATTGCCATCCTGGGCGACTTTAATGTCCACAACATCAACTGGCTTAATTATTCAAATACTGCCACGTGTTCTTGAATCTTCTCAGTTTTTAACCACCAATCCCTGATCGAGATTTCTTCTTGGTCTGTTTTTACCACGGTCACACGGTCAGCGTAAATCGCGCCGTTAGGTTCTTCCGATCATAAACTGCTTTCGGCATCGAGTGTTTTGCCGGTCAGTGACAGAGAAGCGCCTAAATCGCGCAAGATTTGGCACTACAGATCTGCTAAATGGGAAGATCTCATGGAATATTTTCGAACTTTTTCTTGGTTAGGACGTTTGTTTTCGATCTGACGACCCATCTCACTTTGCCAGGGAGGTTTCGGATGTTATTTTGGCTGGTATGGAAGCTTACATTCCTTTTTCGAAAAAATGCCCTTCCAACGGCAAGCCTTGGTTTGACCGAAAATGCAAAGAAGCAGTTGCTTCTAAACATATTGCCTACCGACAATGGCGTGAAAATCCTAACACCTTTATTCGTGCCCGGAACAGATGCAAAGAAATTATCGACCAAACCAAGGAGGCACACAATCAACGAATTAGAAACAAACTTCTCGCTTGTCCCAACAATTCCAGGTCCTTTTGGTCAGTCGCTAAGGCAATTAGTCAAAATTTCACCAAAGCTACCATACCACCATTCACTCGGCCAGATAATTCTATTGCAACGACACCTGTTGAAAAAGCGAACTTGTTGGCTGAACTCTTTGCTTCACATTCTAGTGTCGATATCCAAGGAAAAACACCAATTACTACTCACATAGTGCAGTCAAGGATGCCCGATATTGTCTTCAGACCGCGTATCTTTAAACGTATTTTAATGAAGTTAGACTCCAAAAAAGATTCTGGCGCTGACGGAATACCTGCCATAGTTGTCAAAATCTATGCGAGGAAACTAACACCAGTTTTCTGTAGACGTTTCAACCTATTCTACAGAAAGGCAATATTTCCTTCCTGCTGGAAATGTGCCACAGTTCAGCCGATACCTAAAAAAGGCAAGAAGACCTTGCCAAATAACTACCGACCAGTCGCACTGCTTTCAATAACATCGACAGTCATGGAAAAGCTATCAATCATCATCTTCTAAAATATCTTGAAAGATTCAACATTATTAGCGATCACCAATATGGCCTTCGTAAACATAGATCAACAGGAGATCTTCTGACTTATGTAACACATGTTTGGAACAACGCAATTGAACACTTTGGAGAATCTCGAGCGGTTGCTCTTGACATATCCAAGGCATTCGACGGCACGATGGACTGTTGGCTAAGCTACGCTCTTATGGTATGTCCGAAAAGTTCTGTTTGTGGCTCACATGTTTCCTCAGAGAGCGTTCTTTACAAGTGGCAGTCGAAGGATTTCTTTCTAACATTTTCACTATCAACGCCGGTGTGCCCCAAGGCTTTATACTATCCCCTACTCTATTTCTCATTTACATTAACGATCTGCTGGAAAAGACCAGAAACCCAATCTACAGCTTTGCAGATAACAGTACGCTTATCTCTTCATGCACTTTGAACGCTCGGACATCGGCTACTCAGACGAGTATCCGCAGACAGCGGCAAGTCTTTCAGCTTAACAAAGATCTGGAAGAAATTCTATCTTGGGATGACAGTAACCAAGTGGAATTTAATGCTACAAAAACTTGAGCGAAAGTTTTTTCTGAAAAATTTAACGTTGCTGAACCCGACTTAGTTATGTCTGGGCACTCCGTTCCTCTAACATCGTGACTCAATTTTTTGGGAGTTAATTTGGGAGCAAATATGTCCTGGCACGAACATGTCGAAAGCATAGCAAGGAGAGTTTCTCAAAGTTGGGAATATTATTTCGAACCAGAAAGCTTTACACTCCACAACAACTGTTAATTCTTTACAAAGCTCAAATTCGACCAAACATGGAATACTGCTCCCATGTTTGGGGCTTCGCTCCCAAACATACATTGCATTTTTTGGATTCTATTCAGAGAAGAGCTGTTCGTCTGATTGGAGACCCGTAACTGACCGGTGGCCTTGATTGGCTGAAACATCGAAGAACGGTTGGCGACTTGAACCTATTCTACAAGTATTTTCATGAAAAGTGTTCGAAGGATGTAGCCTGCTTAAGTCCTGCCAGAGCAATGCATGTTAGAAATACACGTCGCGCTAATACTTCACATCCGTATGAGGTTCAGCTTGTTACTCCTAGTACAATGCTTTTCAAGCAGTCTTTTATATGGAGAACATCATCCTTTTGAAATAATTTGCCCAGGACTGTATTTCCCACCGAGTACAATTTATAGCGATTCAAGAACAACGTGAGTCGCTTTTTTTCGCACACGTGTCACTCCTGTAGCGCTTTAGGGACTTCCCTGCAGCACGTGTGCTAGACCCATAAAAAAAAAAACAGTGAGTTTATCGAAAGTAAAGAGCTACGCATTACAACCTGAAATGCCAGTGACATTGTAAACATAAAAGATGAATAAGACTTTCTAAATGCACAATATATAAGTATTTGTCTTATTACTGAGATACATCGAAATGCATAGTCTTGTCTCAAGATAAAAACTACAGAATCAAACCATCCACACCGATAATCATCCAAAGAATGGTATTGCCGTCATTGTTAAAGACTGTTAATCAAAATGAGGAATGCCACGTACAGCGTGAGAAAAAAAAAACTTACCTTAGGTGGCATCAAATCCACCAAGCAAAATTTCAACGACTGGAGCAGTTTACCATATATTTAGACATAAGTTAAAGAATATTATAGAACTATGCTCAAATGTCCTGGTGAAAGATTCATCATGGGTGGCGATTAAAACGCCAAATGTGTTGACTGGGTATCAAGATTGAGTATAATAATTGGTGATTAATTGAGAATTTTGTTTGTATAACAAAATTTTACTTCCATTTTACAGGTAAGCCCACCTACTGGCTTACTGACTTGCTTGATTTCTTTGTCACGGGAAAGGTTGATAGAAGTGGAAAAAAATTTAGAACTGGGCTCTTAGCACTCAGTTATTATTTTAATCTTGAACGAAAAAATAATCAAGAAAGAGACTTAATAAAATTGAGAAATTTTCAAAATAGAAATACCAGCAAATTAATCTAAACATTTCATTAAGATCAGCCGAAGAACTAAAACAAAAAGTGGAAAGTTTCGCGAAATTGATTCAAACAGTGGCTTATAATAACACTAAAGGAATTATCCATATTACTTAACGGGTAGTTTATGTAACTAAAATCAAAAATTAATTAAAGGAGAAAGGGTATCTAGACGTAGATGGTAACAAACTAGGGATCCGACTGACAGAACGATTGTAAACAACAAGATGCAAAGATTGAGAACAGAAATCATGAAACTCAAAGAAGAATATATTGGTTCTTACTTAGAAAATCTTATACCAATGAAAATGAATTTTCATCGTAGAAAACAACCAAAGAATTTAAATAATCTATAAAATCACTTCCACTCATTAGAAAAGATCATGAATTTTAGGAAAGGAACAACATCAACAACCACCTTGCCAACATATTTATGCCAAATTGATGCAAATTTTAATTTATGATCAGAACAACTTTAACCTAATACACCTAATGGCAAAAAAAATCAGAGCACACTTAAATCCAAAAAATAAAGCAGAGGTAATTATGCTGCCTACTCCAGACAAACCTCCAAATGCAATAAAATATTATAAACCTATTTCATTGTGACCAGCAATATCAAGACTATTTTAAAATTAATTGTCAAGGGACTTATACCAATAATAGAAAGCAGTAATAGTCCAGTCACATTAGGGGTTTCACCTCGGAATGAGAGATAATAAGCTGTAAACTTGTATACACCTTTATTTTGGGATTCTAAAAGTTGTCTCAAAAGTCTAATAAAATCTCGCGTCTGTGTCTTAAGATATTCAAGGTCCAAAGTCACAAAAATCGTTTTTTCGCAAATATCTCGCTTCCTATGGTTTCAATGATTTTGCATCAGTGATATTTAGAGCATCTATTTTGTTCCAAACATTTTTTATACGCTTAACTGTTTTTGAGATAGAGCTCGGAGAGCGCGCAGCGCTCAGCCATACATAGAATAATGCAAGGTCAACCGTGAGTCCTGGTAAATAATACGTCGTATAAAGTTAATTAATCACTAAAAAATCCATAATTATGAATAATTTGCATTATTTATTAATTAATACTTTATATTTAATAATATTTTTCATTTATCAAATATATTCGTTTAATAATATTTACCTACTTCGTGTAATTAAAAAATTGTTAAATAGAATACTTTATGTATATCTTAATTATATTCTAATATCTATCTATAAATTAGATTTTAAGTAGAAAAGGAATAGAGTAAATACATTTTATTTATATCTTTATTTAGCAATAATGTATCATACATTTACTACAATTGAATATATAATAAAAGACTGTTTTTAGTCAATTTCCACTGGTTTATTTTCAATTGCGATGACGCGTTTCGCTGTCGATGCATTTTCTTCAGATCTACATTTTACACTGTCAAGTTAGGTTTAATGTTCACAATTTTATATAATTTCTTAATTATAATATTACACCTAATTAAATTACATTGATAGTATTGAAAAACCCACACAGATTTGGAATTAGGAAAATAAATTCAATAATGGTGAATTGCTTAAATCTACCTGGTCGTTGAGTAAAGTACTTGTAGTCCTTAATCGATTTATTTGCATTGTCTCTGAAAGGATTAGTTTTAAACCTTTTCGTTGGGTGTGTAAAATTTTGAAATTCTTGTTAAATGTGTGATTTTCTGTTAAAAGATGATTAGCATATGTTGAACTAGATTTTCTATGGATGAAACGTTTTTCGCGTTCTGTAATTCTTTGTATAAATGTACGTCCAGTTTGTCCTATGTATGTTTTAAGACATGGCCCACATGTTAATTGATAAACCCCTGATTTATTGTCTTTATTGATTTGTGGTTTGTAGTTTTTAAGATATTTCCCTATAGTATTGTCAGTCTTGTAAGCTATGTTGTTATTTTTTTGATTTAAAAATTTCCCCAGTTTTTCCGTTGGTTTGCCGATAGCTTAAGCATTTAAATATGGTATTTCTGTCCTTAAAACGTGGGTATATTTCTGAGATTGCCTTGTTTCTAAGTTTTTTCCTAACGATATTATTGATTAAAGTAACCGAATATCCGTTGTTAACGGCTACTTGTTTTATGTAGTTTAATTCTTTAGTAAAATTTTCCTCTGATAAGGGGATATTAGTTAGTCTATGTATAAAACTATGATAAGCTGCGAGTTTATGATGGTTAGGGTGGTGAGAACCATTGTGAATTGTGGTATCTGTATGACAAGGTTTATGATATATTGCAAATTCATGTTTTTTCATGGTTTTACTGATTGTTAAGTCTAGGAAGTTGATTTTCCCTTCGACTTCTTCCATTGTAAAACTGATATTTCTATGTAAAGAATTAATATACTGTAAAAAGTGAGTTAATGTCTGTTCGTACCTGTAAAGCATTTACATCGTCTACGTATCGATACCAGTATAGACAATTATTTCTATTGTTAATATGGTTGTTAAATATCATTGTTTCAATACTGACCATGAAAATTTCGGCAAATAATGGACTTAATGGCGACTCCCCATAATTAACCCTTCCTTACTATTGTAAAATGTATTGTTGTAATATTATAATTAAGAAATTATATAAAATTGTGAACATTAAACCTAACTTGACAGTGTGAAATGTATAGATCTGAAGAAGCTGCATCGACAGCGAAACGCGTTATTGCAATTTAAAATAAACCAGTGGAAATTGACTAAAAAAACAGTCTTTTGTTATATATTTATCATGAATTTCATCAAGTAGAAGCTACAACGTTCTAAAATTTTACTACAATTGAAGTTCAAATGTGGGGAGGATTTACGTAAACTTTAATAATTAGAAGGACATGAGTCTCAATTTTCTTCTTCTTCATCATCGTCTTCCGGTCGCTCGAAAATTTCCAATTCATTATCATCATCTTCGTTGTCAAGGATATTTGTCTCTAAATCGTCGAGGATTTCGGAGTCAAATGCACTTTCTTCATCGAGATCGCTTTGATGTGATGAAGCATTGAGGCAAGCTTGCCCATTATACTGGCCACAAGCTAAAGAACATTGCAACTCTGATTTCCTGCATCCGCAGCGTGCACCACAACCAATCGTGCAGTTGCAAAATATTGTGTTCAGTAGTTCATCTGGAGCTGGTGGTAATATTGTAGTTATCGGTTCCAGGAGTTCATTTTGCAGCACCCGACCCCATTCCTTAGGTTCTAAATCATTCCCTAACCAAGTTTGTATTTGATAGTATACACGGTTGATATGTTGATGAGCCGCTGCACTTGTTAGTGGAAGATTGGATAACTGCACAGGTTTATTAGGCCTTGTTGATTTGACGAATTGCGTTTAGCGAAGATGTTCGATATTGGCCTCAGATTTTGGAGCATTATATATTGCCAACAAGATGCGTACTCCATTTTCATACAGTGTTGGTACAGGGCACTTTTCTTGTTGAAATACTTGAGCCAGTTGATCGAAATTGGGAAGTTTCTCTAATGTTCTAATGAAAGTTTTTTTTCCCTTTTTTTAACTGCGCAGAAGTCGTGTCACAGCCACTAAATGCATGCAAAAATAAAATGTGTTTTTTAGAACCGGGATATTTATCGAAACTTTTGGAGGAGTATATTTGTGTTTTAACATTGCCTTTGCCAACCTTTTTTAAGAAAATTTTCGTGTTGATGTGATTGAGTGTGTCCAATTAAAATGACGAGCAAATCTATATCTTCTCCTATGATGACGGCAGTCCTTTGATGTTTTGATTCTTCAATAGCTGTTTCGATGATAAGAACATCAGCATCATCTCTGGCTTGTTTTGTAGTGATATTAACAGTTTCTAATTTCTCAATAAGCATATCAATAAGTTTTTTTTTTATTACATCGATTTGACAAAAATTTCTCTTGGCTGATTGGCACAATCATTGTTTCGTCGAAACAATGATTGGCATAATCATTGTTTCGTCGAAACAAACTTCATATGATTTTGAAAGAGCAGCAGTTCTTCTTAGCTGTTCTATTGCTTTTATGTTTTTACTATAGTCCGAGTATCTGTCAAATACAACAACAATTCTTGAACCATAATGTGTTTGTAAATATTTTACGTATTTATCTGAAACAATGGAGAAAGTATCGTCTTTACTCCATACGACGCGATGCAGAAGAAATCCACCATCGATAATGTAGGTTATATTATTTTCATCAATATAAGCATATCAATAAGTTTTTTTTTATTACATCGATTTGACAAAAATTTCTCTTGGCTGATTGGCATAATCATTGTTTCGTCAAAACAAACTTCATATGATTTTGAAAGAGCAGCAGTTCTTCTTAGCTGTTCCATTGCTTTTATGTTTTTACTATAGTACGAGTATCTGTCAAATACAACAACAATTTTTGAGCCATAATGTGCCTGTAAATATTTTACGTATTTATCTAAAACAGTGGAGAAAGTATCGTCTTTACTCCATACGACGCGATGCAGAAGAAATCCACCTTCGATAATGTAGGTTATATTATTTTCATCAAGATCGATATCGACAGGTGTCATATTGTCACATAATGTTGCTTTCATGGTTTTTCTCATGCCATTATTATCAAATAAAGATGTCGATACAGACTTAGTTCATATTGAAATATCGAAGATTACTTGCAAACTGTTTGCTTACAGTTATTCTTTGTAAGAGTAGCAATGGATCTACGGAGACTTTACAATCGTTAATCTTGACAGATTTATTAACAATTGAAAGCGGTAAAACCTTATTGGCGTGTTTAACTTTATCTAATTAAAGTTCAAACCAGTTTTCTTTACCATAGATTCTAATCCGATTTCATGGGCTTTGTGACAATTACTTTGGTCATTTCCAACAAATCCAGAAGCTAAAGATACCAACTGTTTTGTATTTGGAAAGGGATTATGAAGTGTAAACCATTCAACTAGTTTACTTACATCAGTCTAAAGAAATGTAACAAAACTTCTCAATGTCCTCACAACTTGTGTTTATGGCCTACATAGCATACACCCATTTACATAAAACACTTTCTTGTGTACTTCGACCTCGTGATACTCCCCCTTCTGTCTTCGTAGATTTTATAAGACTTTGTTCGATTACTATGTCTGTCCATGTGCCAGAATTACATTTTTCTATTCGTTTTACAGTAAAGAATCCATTTTTAAAGTTCTCAAAAGTCTGTTCATCCATTGTACTTTCCATTTTGATCATATCTTGAAAGATATAATTGTGCTGATTTCGCATATAAAAAGTGACTACTAGCGTGAAAATACGGCAGCATTTTCGCACTGAATCAAGATGTTCTTTGAAAAGTCCCAGTCTTTCAGCGCGAAAAAGTCTAGTGCTATCGATACCATTTCAAAATATTGTACCCATAACTGTGCTGTAGTGCCTAGAGCTTTTAATTCATTCGGTTTATTCTGAAATTGATCAATAAATGGGTTCGAGTTACCTACACACCCTTCTACAACTTCGTAGGAAACATCTTGTCGGCAGAATTTGTTTAGTTAATATCTAACACACAATCTTCATTTTTCAAAAATCATCATTGATAATGCCGTAATAGTGTATGAGCTTCCTTGAATAAGCGTGTCCATTCAACATCTTGTCGGCAGAATTTGTAGCATATATTTTACCTAGAGCTTCCTTGAATCCACTTCATCAATTATATATCCTATGCATCCAAGAAAGGATATGAGCATATGAAATCTTCCTAGTTTAACAACTGTTTTACGTAATTCTGAGTTAGCATATGACGCAGCTATCATTTCACGTGCTTTAGAGTAGAGGGGTTGATCAAAAGTAATTTTTTGTCCATGTGACCTAGCAATATTTATAGAGCAATGTAAAATGCTATAAAATTGTGTCTAAATTACTGGCAAAATGATCAATAAAAGGAAGAAACATAACCCGAGAAGTTGAAAAATTCTTATTATTTTTAGTAAGCTGTTCAAGATAGCCATTCCACCCTGGCAATGGTGAAATATTCCTCCACTTTCCGTATAACCACAAAAACTCCATTAAAGTTTGGACATTTATATCCGCATTGTCTCGAACATATTGTACTAGCGCACCTGACTCTGATAATAAAATACGAGGATGCAGATGGTAAACTGCTGAAATTTTATACTGTGCGGTATTACCATACAAAGCTGCAAATCCCAAGCTAGATAAAACATCATCATCATCAAATAGTCTTTTAGATCCATATCTTCAATGAAGAAATACAGAAAAACCTAATAGTAGCTGCGATGAAAATGACCGTTCTCGTATCCAAGCCATTATTGCATGACTTATTGATGTGCATTTCGTTTTTAAATGATATGTTTTTCCTTTTCTATTTTTTATTATGACTTCTTGTAAAAAATGCAATACAGTTTTTGGCATTTCTTCATTAATATCATCTAACATTTTACTCAGAGGTGGATGAGACTTGGTTTCGACTACAGATGATCTTCCCTAACAATAGCTGCTCCAGCTTCTACAATCCGTAACTGTTCTTGTTCGGGATCCTTTTTTTTTATTGTCAGACCAAGCTTTTGATAATATATTAGCTTGTGCATCACGAAAAGATATGATAGTGAATGTTCCTACCTTTCTCGTAATTATTATGTCAGTTAAATATTTTTGTTGAAGTCTTGTAATGATAGTCTTATCATCTGGTACATACTCTGTAAAAGCATCTTTAAGCTATTTCAAATGTAAACTGTGAATCTTCATAATTTTCTATATAATAAAAAATCTCTTTCATTGCTTTTGTGACTTGATTATCTTCGCGAGGCTTCTAGTAGATGGTACACGACTAAGAAATTAGTATAGCAACTGGTATGGTACAATCAAGTCATACTCATAAAGTATACGATCTTTTACTAATTCTCCTAAGGAATCGCTTCATTCCTCTGCTTTTTTGATGACATTGTCTTTGAATTCAAGAGTACTTACTTTACTAATCGTGCGTCTGTACTTCTCTTTTTTTTTTCGTCTCAACTGCTTGGCCACAAAATAAGCATAGTTTTTTGAAATCAAACACTCAATTTCTTTTTTTACGAGGTGCACTTGATGATGGTGAAGGTTCACCTTCTTCTAGGCGTCGTTTCGATGCTGAAATAGAATTTTTACTGATGTACACTTTTCGATACTCGACATGAACATTCACAGAGGTTAAGGTATTTAAATAGTTTATGTGACCGTCATTTCTTTCAATACTTTTAGTTTTTAAAGTTTGTAAGCCGCACTACATTAACAGAATCACCTTCTGAAAGTGACTTATCACATATAAAACACAACTCTTAAAATTGTTACGCCCGTTGGAAAGATACAATTTAAAACTAACGAATAAACTTGGTTACTAGAAAGTGGTCTCTTGAAAAAGAAATTGGTCTTAACTATACAATGGAACATCTGTCCCAACTGATTATAAATAGAAAAGATCGTATTATAGGGGTCCGTATTCCCAGGTATAATCTTAATAGTAATATAAGTATTTCTAAGGGTTTCCACATTTTAAAGAAAAAGTACTTAATTCTTTTTCTACTTAAAATATAATTAAGATATATTAGAATATAATTAAAATATACTTAAAGTATTTCATTTAACAATTTTTAATTTCACGAAGTCGGTAAGTATTATTAAACGAATATATTTGATAAATGAGAAATATTATTAAATATAATGTATTAATTAATAAATAATGCAAATTATTCATAATTATGGATTTTTTAGTGATCGTGATGAATTATTTACCGGGACTCACGGTTGACCTTGCATTATGCTATGTATAGCTTAGCGCTGCGCGCTCTTCGCGCTCTATCTCAAAAACGGTTAAGCATATAAAAAATGTTTAGAACAAAATTTGTGAGAATTTTATGCTCTACAATTTTTATAATAGATGCAAATATCATTGAAATCATGGGAAGCGAAATATTTGCGAAAAACCGATTTTCGTGACCTTTGACCTTGAATAACTTAAGACGCGGACATTAGTATAGCAAGCGGGGTTCTGGGACCGATTTGACCTTGAAAGTTAACCCGACCTTGCATAGTATCTGAAGAAGTGAATTCAGGAGTTTCAGTCGTTTGGTTGAAATCTTCTGGAAGTTGTGTCAAGGAAGGTCGTTCTTGGTCCGCATAAGTGAGTTAGTTACGTTTTTTCTTGACCTTTGACCTTGCTACCTGAGTTCCTAGGTGTAAGATAGGTGTAACTAGGTGTTAGGTGTGTTAAGAGCGAAGAAGTGACGTCACAGTCCAGTGGTTGTTGATCAGTGCCTTTTGTCACTTTTGACCTTGAGGAATCTTGCAATTGGTATATGTGTGTGTTAAATGTTGTGTATTAAATGAAATGAGTTAAAAAAAGTGATGTCTGTAGTAGGATTAGAACCTGCATATGTTGTGTGTAGAACTGCAAAACTGGGGACTTAACCTACTTAGCTAAATAGGATTCGTAAGAGAGAATGCAATAATTGGGATGACATAAAAAAACGTATGCTGAGAAATCTGCAAGAAGTGGTCGTCAATGAGGTAATATGTCCAGTGGATGTTGAATCAGTGTCTCTTTGGCAATATAAGTTGTCGAAAAGGTGTAAAACTAGATGAAAAAAGGTGTAAGATAGGTGTAAATAGGTGTGAATAGATGTGTTAAGAGCCTGCAAGAAGTGGTCGTCAATGACGTAATTTGTCCAGTAGATGTGGAAACAGGGTATCTTAACTTCATTAAAACTTTAATAAACTTCTGTTAGAGGAGAAGTTGCATTAGCTGTTATTGGTCTCGTTGTACGAAAGTAGGCGTAACCTGATAAGAAAGGTGTTATTTTGATAGGTTGAATGTGTATGTATTGTAAAAGTAAGATAAGAAAATAGTTGTTGGTTGGTTGACTAGGTAAAATGGCTTCCATAAGGCATGTATTTGATTGGTTTGTAGTGTATAGGTGTGGTAAGAAACTTGTAATTGGTTAGTTGACTAGGTAAAATGGCTTCCATAAGGCATGTATTTGATTGGTTTGTAGTGTATAGGTGTGATAAGAAACTTGTATTTGGTTGGTTGATTAGAAGAATTTGGTTGGTTGAATAGTTTGTTATTTTGAATAGTAAAAGCTATGGTGTAAAAGTGTATGAAAAAGTAATATATTAGTTGGAAATGTGTTGAAAAAGGCTTTATTAGGTAGTATATTTGATGTAAAATTTGGTAAATGTTCCCCTATAATGTTGTTTGGCGTCTAAAAGTCGGTAAAAAAGCTGGAAAAAGTAAACAAGTGGCGCCGTAAGTCTGTAAAAATGTGTGAGATAAGGCAAAATGTAAACAAAATGTATGAATAATGTGTGATACATGGTACTTTTTGTAAGTAAAATTGAGTAAACAAGTGACTCGTTAGGTCATCAAAGTAGATAAGAAAGGTCAAAAATAGTTGATAAGAGATGAGTGAATGTATGTGAGAATGTAAGAAATAGCAAAAACTTGTATTAATAGGAAAATTCCATGCAAATAATTGAAAGAGCAAGAAATTTTAGTTGGTTGTGGGAAAGTTGAATGTAAACGCAAAAGTTGTTGTTTGTCCTTTATGATATGAAATGATCTTAATCTAGTTGGGGCTCGTTGAAATTTTGTGTGAACTCGTTGTGGAGATTTTGTTAGGAAGCAAAAGTAAATCACCTATTTATCAAGAATAGTAAAATAATGAGCTTAAATGAGTTTATTTGGAGTTTGTCGGAATGTTTTTGAATTTGTCTTGTAATAATAGTAAAATTTTAAATGAGCCTAGCCTTTTACCGTATGTGTGGGAACGTTGTAAAAGTTGTTGTTTGTTTTTTCACAAAGAGTTAGTTTTGTTGAGCGCTTAGTTTGGTTTCGTTGGATTGTAATAAAAGTAAAATAGAGCCTAGCCTAGCCTAGCCTGGACTCGTATTATGAGAGGAGAATAAAACACAAGTATGAGCACACAGATTTAATAAATATATTAATACCAATGAACAAAAGAGCCTCGTCTAATTTGATTAAAAGTCTTTACAACTATTCTTATATACCTTGGAGAAAATTTGAAAAACTACTTACTAAAATACTTAAAAGTACAAAAAAAACTATAAAAAAATAAGACTAACTAAAATGATGTAAATAATATTTTGCCTGGTATGAAATGATATAAAAAAACCATTTGTATTAAATGAGAGTTCAGTAAAAACAGATAAGAAGTAGATTTGAATACAATGATTTCAATAAATTTACTCTACTAAAAAGCAAACAGCAGGAAAAATTGAAAACTATGAATTGTTATTGGCTTACTTAAATACTTAAAAGTACAAAATATCTATAAAACAATATATTTTACTAAATTAACAAAGAAAATTCTAATCTTAAGAAATAATATGTTGCCTGGTACGAACTGATACCAACAAAAACCAGAAAATGAGAGTTCAACAAATTTGATAAGAAAGATCAAATATTTGTCGATAAGAGGATGTAAAATGTGTTGGATAAAATATAAATTGCAATGTTATGCTTTACTAATAACTATATATATATTGATTAGAAATATTAAATAAATGCGAGAGAGTTCAACAAAAACAGATAAGAAAGGTTAAAATTAGTTGATAAGAAGTAGATTCGAATACATTGAGAATGCAGAATAATTGAAAGACCAATAAATTTACGATATTTCGTTGTAGTTAAATGTAAACACGTAAAGGTTGTTTTGTTTGTTTTAAAGTTACTATCACTTCTTAGTAATTCTGATATTTGTATAAATCAAAATTTGTTTCCAAAAGAACAAAGATTTGACTAATAATAAACTAAGATATTTGTCTACTAAAAAGCTAAAAGGAAAATTTGTAACTGATTTTGTTGCTACTGTTGTTGGTAGAAGACATTTAGTTAAATAGAGAGAGAGAGTTCTTTATTTCCAACAATTTCGATAATTATATAGTAATTAAGAATTTCTTTAAAATATTCACTTTTGCATTTCCTATTTTGATATTTGTATAAATCAAAATTTGTTTCCAAAAGAAAAAAGTTTTGACTAATAAATAATAAACTAAGAAATAGGCTGTAAATATAATATCAATTTTATTTGTCTACTAAAAAGCAAATTGGTTTAATTATTGACTTACTTAAATACTTAAAAAATACAAAATCTCTATATATAAAATTAACTAAAATCTTACTACACTACTATTACAATTATTACACTTTGTTTTACTTAACTGAGTTAACATCAGGGACCAGCTCTTCATTTGTACCATTTCAGCACTCCAACAAAATTTTAACGTTGCACCACTTCGTAAACATTTTATTACTACACTATATAATGTACTTTGAGAACATGTCATCGTGTATGATTTGACAATTAATTAGATCTTAACTGAAAATATTTTTAAAATTTCCAAAGAGACTAAAATTGTAAATGACTCGACATAAGACTTGTGTGTGTTTATATATTAAATACAAATCATCCGATATACATTTTTTAGAAATATATACTAATTACACAAGTTTATCAGTATAAATGCAATTTAATTTGGAAAATTACCACTTAACTAAATAATGATGTATGGAGTCGACTAGTCGCTACCAACAAAAATAACAAAAACAAATGGATTAATTTAGTTTATAAAATGATAAGAGATAAATGTCGAAAACATGTTTATAATAACAAATATCTGGTGATTGGAAAATTTGGTATGACTTAATTAGCGCTATTACTTAAAAACAAACTGCAATATATAAAAATAATAATAACAAAATCTGGTGATTGGAAAAACAGTAAAAGTATCAGAGAAGTCAATTTTATATTAGTTTTATAAATATATATTTAGATGGCAATTTATCATTTATTTAACATTGTATTAAAATTTATTTTTTAAAACAGCTCGATAGATTTACAACTAGTTTAGATAATTGTTCAATTAACTTATTATTCTTATTATGATTGCAATAAATACTACATTGAATGCATTTGTTTGATGTCGACAACGCTGACAATTCTTCGTTGACACGTCTTAGTACCATAAGAATGTGGAAACATTCACTTGTATCGGGTCCTTCTCGAACTCCAGGATGTGATCATACACATGATACGTAATGTGTTTCTAAATTATTCGTAACTTGTTTGCGATCGATAAAAGGTGTTAAATATTCTCGATAAGATATTAGTCGAATCCTTGTTTCACAACAACATGATAATTTCTTGACAAAATCATCAATTTTTCTACAAGTTTTATATACTAAATCATCTTGATTGAATAAATTCATTTTGCAAATAAGATGAAATCTTTGACAATTTAATAAATGTGTTATACTGAGATGCTTCTATGATTAACTGAGAAGGGATAGGTATATTTAAATTGATATGTTGTGTCTGGTGTTAGTAGTAGTAGTCAGTATTTGATAAACATAAAATCAAATAAACAATGAGTGAAGATCGTCAACGAGAACAAGTATATGTAGTAACAAAAAGAAATGGACTTTGGATTAATCGTAATGCTGTCGAATTAACACCTGGTAAATTGTTAAGTGGGGTCGGTTTATATCAAAATGGAGGATGTATAGCATGTGGTGTTCGTGATAACGATCTGTTTTCAGGGGAACAACAAGGAATGCATTCGAAATGTCAGGATATCTGGAAGACTGGTACACATGATCTTATAGATAAAACATGTACAATCAATAATTCCAAGACCGATTGGTGAACGAGAATACCAACAACAACAACAACAACGAGAACAAAGAGGCAACCATTAGAAACTCCTTGTTAATTCTTATTACCTTTTATTTATTTTTTAAGTAATAGATATATGTATATTTGTCTTAATAAAGTCCTTATATCCTTAAATATTTAATGTTTTGTTTTTCTAGTATAATAATAAAAAACACACAGGTTTGAATTGAAAATATTTATTAAGCTCGCTCTTTCAATAATTTTTCTACAAATTATTCAGTTAACATTGTTTTTTACGAAAAATTTCAAAGTTTATTATGAGATGAATATTGATAGCCATGCCAATAGTGTCATACAATTTGTAGTACTACATTAAACTTTAGCATTGTATATTAGATTATGATCTAAACAGGAAGGTTTTGTCGGTTTAAATGTTGGCATGTTCCATACATTTAAAGTATCTATATCAATCATCTTGAAATTGGGATTAGTATGCAAATTAGTAGTAGAAGCAGCAATGTTGTCTTGAACGAATCGAAAAAAAAGTTTTCCTTTTACATACAATACATCAATATTGTCCAGTACTCTATCTAAAATTTCTCCAACTTGATTGTAATTTACATAGCCGGAAGAATATCGTAAACCATGTTCCTTTTCAGCCTTACAAACAGCTCTTTTATTGAGTCGAGATAATTGAGCAAAGGGTATTTTCGGTTTCAATACATAATGGCTTGTTTGTAAACCATTTGATATCGTAATTTCTTTAGCATGGAATTCTTCCACATACACATCATCATGATTATCATCATCGGCAGGAAATAAAAAGTTAAATCCCTGAATATCGAGAACAGCCAACTTCATCGTGTCACAGTTACTTTACAACTAATACAACGTTTACAAAGCACACATACATATTATAAAATATGACTTTGTCTCTCCACGAAACAAGTCAGAATTGACTCACTATAGAGAAAAAAGAATTTGTTTACCTGAATTGATTTGAATCTTACTCTTGTTTTTTAATAGTATTTGTAGTGAATAGAATAAGGTCTCTAGAGATTTTAATGTTAAAATATTAAACAAAAGTTTTATACGAGAGAAATATTTATTTTCTTCTTAAAAAAAACATTTATGTTACAAAATATAATCTAAACTATAATATCTGATATCCTAATTTAATTATATCCTCCCAACTTAAATATTCATTATCATCATCCACATCCATTTCACTCTCTGATTGTTCAATCATCTCTTCCTCTTCCTCCTCATCCTTTGTCTCCTTTAACCATCTTTGTTTTAAGATACTTAGAGGGATTTCATCATCATTTTCATCATTTTCAACTTGAACAGTTTGTTGTAATTTTTCTTTTAATATGTTTAAAGGTAAATTTTCTTCTTCCTCTTCAGCAATTTCCATTTCCCTTAATTCCAGTAGTCTTAGTAACTCTATATTTCGTTTAATAACGTTGTTGGCATAAGCTTCTTCTTCTTCTTTATTAAAAAGCGACATAATTAAGTATTATTTTATCAAGTAACGACGAATGAATTTTGTATTGATTTTAATATCATTCTATACACCTATTATATAGGGGATTTAATCACATCATGCACAGTCGTCATGAGAGTCAATTACTGTAAAAATGTTGTCTGATAAGGTTTTAAGTTAACAACATATTATTAATAATTTATTGCTCAAACTAGTCACATAAATTTTCCAAATATCAAATGACGTGATTTATTTTTTTCCTGTATTTACTATATAAGCATTAAAATTCTTACTCAGAGTCAAATTATATCTCAGTGTGTCGTTGTAAATCTCTGTGTGTCGTTGTAAAAAACAAAAATGGTTTTATACATATTTGAAACTGAAAATGTAAAGGTTCTTTCTACCAATATGTTATATATATTATTGAAAAATTTATTCAAGTGAGTATTTTGTTTTTTATTATATATTCTGGTGTTGGAGTGATACAACAAAGAATTTTCTTAACATTATCCAATATATACATCTCTCATAAGAAAGACATATATTTTTAAAATGAAAAGGACATACTAAAAATTCTGTTTTGTTTTATTACAACATGTGTGTATGTATTTATTTCAGACGTGGTGTTCAACACATTTGTATACAAAATGATCAAGTTTATGTGTATGTGAATGAAGAGATTCCACAGCCTAAAATAGAGGACATTACATGGATGATACCTGCTAAATATTTGAAAGTTGAAGCCTCGAATGAAGAAGAGGAAACAACATTTAAAGAAGCAATAGAAAAATATCCTGAAGTAAAAGATTATATATTAAATAATCTATATACCTTATAAACAAATATATTGAAAAATCAAAAAACATTTACTTTGTTTTATTTGATATTTCCTTTCATATAGTTAGATATAGGATACACATGAAAACAAGTATTTAGTTATTCATCTGATATTGGTTAGATCTCTTAGGAGATCATTTTAACTGAAAATGAATTAGGTTGTAGGAGTAAAATAATCTTGAATTGATTCGTTATATCAAAAAGAGTCAATAATG
Source organism: Pachyrhynchus sulphureomaculatus (assembly GCA_019049505.1). Taxonomy (NCBI): domain Eukaryota; kingdom Metazoa; phylum Arthropoda; class Insecta; order Coleoptera; family Curculionidae; genus Pachyrhynchus; species Pachyrhynchus sulphureomaculatus. The sequence goes on along the minus strand of CM032449.1, from coordinate 82,886,234 downwards.
TGTGTTTAGTAGAAAACGAGGTAGAAATCGATAAAGAATGGATTCCTCATCACCGTCATCGACAAGTTGTCCTTCATGTCAAAGTAAAATAACATATTTGGGTCATAAATCTTATAATCAGAATACTTATTGTTCCAATTGTACTCGATATTACAAAGAGGCTTCATGGCAAACTGTACGTAGTCTAGGCTGTATACCAAAAGATACTTTGGAAAGACAAAAGAACAAATTGGAAAATGAAACCAAGAATCAATTTACTAACTTAATGCCAAATAATCGATATAGATCTGTAAGAGACCGAAATGAATCATCATAAAATGTGATAGATGTGTTTTATTTATTTGTACTATTTAGTAAACTTAATAAAAAACATGTTATTACTTAAACATATCGTCTATTTTATAACTGAATACAATGTTAAATACACAAGTATTAACTAATTACATACTAAGAAATTTTTAGCCGAGTTTATTCTTCGATAAGATACCAAACAGTCGTGCGTTCGCATTTATAACAATAATCTCGTAATCTGAGTCGAGGTCGAAGTTGTGTAACAGAATTGTTACGTCTAATGATTAAATTTACATGAGCTATATGTGGTTGAAAAGGTATACTTTTCGATTATCTCCAACAACCACTACATAAATAAGTAAAGTTCATGGTAGCAGCAGTTGTTGTTATTTCTATGACTATTTCCAAGATACTGATTTGTTAAATTATTCCTCCAAAAGATACCACATAGTTATACGAGCACATTGATTACAATAAATCCGTATTCGAGTTCGAGTTCTTTGATGATTTGCATATGGAACTCTGGAATCTCCAACAACTACTACATAAATAAGTAAAAAATTCCATGCAGACTAGTTCAAGAGTGTAATATTATGTTGTTTCTATTACAAATAAAGATAAATTGTATTACTATGCAATGAGTATTTCAAATGCACCAATATGATTTATGTGTGGTCTTTTTAACTTTCTCCTCCTCCTCCTTCTCGCAATTTTCTATTATTTTTTCTACATGTAGACAATCGAATAATATATTCGTCTTTCGATTCCAAAAGTACTTCTACTCGTTCTAAACAGTCTTTTAGATTTACAAAAATTTTCGTTTCATCTTTCCTCTGTTGTTTTAAATCCTTTTGACATTTGGATAAATCGTTATCTAACTGATAGATTTCACGAGTCAGATCGGTCAAATTACTTTTAAAATTTTCAATTTCCTCCTTTAAATCGACAATTACGATATATGCTACTTTGCTTTTTTCTTGACAAATTTGCAATGTTTCCGTTAGATTGGTTCTCAATAAATACAAATCCGATTCCAATTTGATATTTTCCTTGAGCAGAGCAATATGTTTCGTATAATTTAACGACATTGTTAAATTCACAGTCAGGTATTCATATTCTAGAATTTTTCCCATACAAATATCATTAACAGCTTGTTCATTATGGTATAAATCCATATAATTGTCCAGTGATTTAATACATTCCTGATACAAGTTTAAACTGGTATTATAAAGTGAATGATAATCCTCTAATAAATATTCGTAATTTTGATTACAAGAATTATTGACATCAGCATCGTAGTTGTTTGTACTTTGAACAACAACAACGAGAACAAACAATAGATAGAACGTTGTTTTGGTTAACATTATGAGCGAATGATTTAAAATGAATCAAAAATTTATTTAGCGTCTGTTTTATAGAGATCGTTTTTCTCCCCCGAAAAGATTATTGTTGTTTGAAATATGGAAAATGTAACCTTTAACTATTTAAAATGTGGATGTAAAGTTAACAAAATTATAAATAGTTACTATAGAGATCGAGTTAGAATACGCAAATATTGTACATATTGTTTAATTAATTATGTATATAGGAAAAATATCCTAATTTCCATGATTCTATCAATTACGACGACAACAAATAGTAGTAGGGAGAGATAAGGATACTTGTAGAAAACATTTATACACATCATATCAGTCATTCAAAATGCCAGTTATTGTACGAGTAAAATGTCCTCAATGTAAAGGTGAAAGTGAAATACGAAATCAAAAATGTTTGTCGTGTATGGTCAAAGATCGCATCAAAACGAGAGATGGAGCAAAACACGTACCTGCTGAATTTCTTTCCTTTGGCAAAGAAGAACGAGGAATCGAGAGAGAGAGAAATGCTGCTGCTGCAAGACAAGGAAACAGATAAATCCCTGTTGATCATATATAAAAACATACATCAACAATACAATCATATTATTTGTATACTTGCTATTGACACATACATATATTATAAAATGGCTTGTCTAAGAGCTTGGTGGAATGAAATATTCAATTTTCCCGATTTACCAGCGAAATTTATCATTTATTTTCAAGATTTTGTCAATTGGAACATCATATCACGAAAACAACATTTAGACGAAGATCTAATACGAACTTACATCAATAAAGTCAATTGGCAACTCGTTTCCCAATATCAGCAATTAAACGAACGATTTATGGAGGAATTTGCCGGAATGTTGGATTGGAATGCAATTAGTATCCATCAAAACTTGACTGAAGATTTTATCCGTCGACATAGAGAACGAGTTAATTGGACATTTATTCAAAAATTTCAACGAGGAATCAGTCTCGCCTTTTTACACGAAATGAAACCCTACATTGATCGACTTGAAAATTGTGGTTGTTAAATCATTATAGTTTTCTCTTTTATACTTAATAAAACCTTTTTCAGTACAAATTGTTTTTTTGTTATTTTTAACTACATACTGCTAATACTTTTATCATTGCATAAAACACGAGTTATGTTATTATATATTGTACACAGTTTTCTCTTTTATACTTAATAAAACCTTTTTCAGTACAAATTGTTTTTTTGTTATTTTTAACTACATACTGCTAATACTTTTATCATTGCATAAAACACGAGTTATGTTATTTTATATTGTACATTCAATGTATTTGAATTTATTCCTTATCTGGTAAATTTTAACCTTCTTATCTGTTTTGAATTCTCTCATAAATTTTTTATGGGATTTTGTTGTTATAAAAAGATTGATTTGGTTGGTGAACAAGCAATACAGTTGTCTTTCCTCTCTCACAACATATTTATATTTTGTTTTGTGTGTGTGTGTGTAATTACTTAATCAGGTGAGTTTAACAGGTTTTATTTTTATACAACATCATATCTAATTTGAATTGTTGTTTGCAGTATGTCCTCTTTAAACGTTGAATCTACCATGCCTACAACATCATCATCATCATATAATCTAATAATTGATATGGATGCAACAATTCCTACTACTACTACTACTACCACTAGTAATACTACTAAAGAAAAATTTCCACTTGCTAAAAATATATTTTTGGATGGTCTTACACATATGGGACTACCCAAATTTCTCAAGAGATATTCAAACGTACACCTCTATAATGATGTTAAACATGAAAATAGTAGGGAATCATTAAAGACTTTTAGACAAAACCTGCACACATTAACAATTGTGAATAAAATGCAACAACCACAAAATGAAAAATCTCTATTTGAACGTTCACCACTATCTCAATTGTATTTTTGTTTAATATTTGACTCGATTGAAAATTTTGATGAAAAGAATATCATTACCTGTATAAAGGAAATTCCCACAGAAATATTTGAACAATTTCCATCGGTAATTGTTATCCCTAATAAGTACAATCTTAAGGACATGATTTGGAAAATTATGCAACTACAAGATCTAGATTCAGTTCAGCCATAAAGTATGTAAAGACTCAATTTAAATTTTTCACCTTATTATCCAAATACAACCTTTTCAACCAATATGTCTTTTTACCCCATTATTCACAAATGTATGATAAAGCTTACTTCTCCGACTTGTATGTACGTATAGAAAGAGCAATTCAAATAATTAATGACGACGATGATGACAACTCAAAAATAATTATTCCGGGAAATAATTCTTGTTGGAAAGCATACAAATCAGATGCAGGTTTCGATTTTTGTATTAAACACGATATATTTTGTCCTGCAGGGAAAGCCACAAAGATTGAACTGATTGAAAAAGTAAATATTCCTATAGGATTCTATGGACAAATTTTTGCAAGATCCTCTACGAATGCTATAGGAACTATACGAACAGGTATCGTAGATGCAACCTACAACGGGCCTCTAATTATTTATTTTATATCGGATAAAAATATCTTATTGGAAAAGTATAGAAAAATTGTTCAATTACTTATATGTCCTTTGGTAAATGCATCGATCGAAAGAAATACTACGAATCTAAAGAGGAGTCTTATCAGAAAATCAAACAATTTTGGTTCTTCGGGAAAATATAAGATTCCCGCTGTTCAATTTTTAAGTGGACGACAATATTGTGCACAACCGCAAACAGATATTGACATTGCCGAATTTAATCAATGTTTTAAAAATTTAGTTTATTCAGATTCTTCCGATTCTGAATAAATTATTTATCTATATGTTTGTTGTTGTACCTCTAAAAGTCTTTTTTACCTATTATAGTACAAACTGTATTAGATTTATCTATTATTAGTTTTTTAATCTATTAGTATATAAAGTTTAACCTAGGAATAATTGGTTTATAAAATAAAACAATGTTTAAAGGTGTTTTGGAGTTTATTAAAGACTACATCTTTTTCATACAAAAAACTTTTTTCACAGGAAGCCTCGCAATTTCATCCCATACTTTTTGTGTCGGTTCCTTCTCCAAACGCACATGAATACGTCTCCTTTGCCTTTTTATTTCCAACAAAAATATCTCTGAAAATAAATATATTGCTAGTAAGATGATATATGAATTTTACTATTCATACTCACTTGAATAACTCTTGGAGTAATAACATATTTGTCGATAAGGCATTCAAATCTTCAGATTCAAATATTAAAATCATATTTTTGCTTTCAAACTAACTAGAATCTTTACACACAACAAACAAAAGGTTCTTTTTCTCGAAAAAACTGCTACTTTGATCAGACTTTCCTCTTCTGCTCTTTGCGATCTTATAATGTGTTAATATAAAAATTGAAAATGGTATAATTTTCTCTCTTGAACAATTCTTGAGAATCAATATCAACTTGCCTTTCTTCTCTAATTGTAATTGAATCGGCATAAGACTTGTGTGTTTATATATTAAATACAGGTTATTAATCATCATTTTGATTTATACAAATATCAGAATTACTAAGTAGTGATAGTAACTTTAAAACAAACAAAACAACGGAATATCGTAAATTTATTGGTCTTTCAATTATTTTGCATTCTCAATGTATTCGAATCTACTTCTTATCAACTAATTTTAACCTTTCTTATCTGTTTTTGTTGAACTGTCTCGCATTTATTTATATAGTAAAGCATAATATTGCAATTTATATTTTATCCAATACATTTTACATCCTCTTATCGACAAATATTTGATATTTCTTATCAAATTTGTTGAACTCTCATTTTCTGGTTTTTGTTGGTATCAGTGTGTACCAGGCAAAATATTACTTACATCTTAAGATTAGAATTTTCTTTGTTAATTTAGTAAAATATATTGTTTTATAGATATTTTGTACTTTTAAGTATTTAAGTAAGCCAATAACAATTCATAGTTTTCAATTTTTCCTGCTGTTTGCTTTTTAGTAGAGTAAATTTATTGAAATCAATGTATTCAAATCTACTTCTTATCTGTTTTTACTGAACTCTCATTTAATACAAATGGTTTTTTATATCATTTCATACCAGGCAAAATATTATTTACATCATTTTAGTTAGTCTTATTTTTTATAGATTTTTGTACTTTTAAGTATTTTAGTAAGTAGTTTTTCAAATTTTCTCCAAGGAATATAAGAATAGTTGTAAAGATTTTTAATCAAATTAGACGAGGCTCTTTTGTTCATTGGTATTAATATATTTATTAAATCTGTGTGCTCATACTTGTGTTTTATTCTCCTCTCATAATACGAGTCCAGGCTAGGCTAGGCTAGGCTCTATTTTACATTTATTACAATCCAACGAAACCAAACTAAGCGCTCAACAAAACTAACTCTTTGTGAAAAACAAACAACAACTTTTACAACGTTCCCACACATACGGTAAAAGGCTAGGCTCATTTAAAATTTTACTATTATTACAAGACAAATTCAAAAACATTCCGACAAACTCCAAATAAACTCATTTAAGCTCATTATTTTACTATTCTTGACAAATAGGTGATTTACTTTTGCTTCCTAACAAAATCTCCACAACGAGTTCACACAAAATTTCAACGAGTCCCAACTAGATTAAGATCATTTCATATCATAAAGGACAAACAACAACTTTTGCGTTTACATTCAACTTTCCCACAACCAACTAAAATTTCTTGCTCTTTCAATTATTTGCATGGAATTTTCCTATTAATACAAGTTTTTGCTATTTCTTACATTCTCACATACATTCACTCATCTCTTATCAACTATTTTTGACCTTTCTTATCTACTTTGATGACCTAACGAGTCACTTGTTTACTCAATTTTACTTACAAAAAGTACCATGAATCACACATTATTCATACATTTTGTTTACATTTTACCTTATCTCACACATTTTTACAGACTTACGGCGCCACTTGTTTACTTTTTCCAGCTTTTTTACCGACTTTTAGACGCCATATTACTTTTTCATACACTTTTACACCATAGCTTTTACTATTCAAAATAACAAACAAGTGCTATCAACACACATTCCATCTAATCAACCAACCAAATACAAGTTTCTTATCACACCTATACACTACAAACCAATCAAATACATGCCTTATGGAAGCCATTTTACCTAGTCAACCAACCAATTACAAGTTTCTTATCACACCTATACACTACAAACCAATCAAATACATGCCTTATGGAAGCCATTTTACCTAGTCAACCAACCAACAACTATTTTCTTATCTTACTTTTACAATACATACACATTCAACCTATCAAAATAACACCTTTCTTATCAGGTTACGCCTACTTTCGTACAACGAGACCAATAACAGCTAATGCAACTTCTCCTCTAACAGAAGTTTATTAAAGTTTTAATGAAGTTAAGATACCCTGTTTCCACATCTACTGGACAAATTACGTCATTGACGACCACTTCTTGCAGGCTCTTAACACATCTATTGACACCTATTTACACCTTTTCGACAACTTATATTGCCAAAGAGACACTGATTCAACATCCACTGGACATATTACCTCATTGATGACCACTTCTTGCAGATTTTTCAGCATACCTTTTTTATGTCATCCCAATTATTGCATTCTCTCTTACGAATCCTATTTAGCTAAGTAGGTTAATTCCCCAGTTTTGCGGTTCTACACACAACATATGCAGGTTCTAATCCTACTACAGACATCACTTTTTTTAACTCATTTCATTTAATACACAACATTTAACACACACATATACCAATTGCAAGATTCCTCAAGGTCAAAAGTGACAAAAAGACACTGATCAACAACCACTGGACTGTGACGTCACTTCTTCGGCTCTTAACACACCTAACACCTAGTTACACCTATCTTACACCTAGGAACTCAGGTAGAAAGGTCAAAGGTCAAGAAAAACGTAACTAACTCACTTATGCGGACCAAGAACGACCTTCCTTGACACAACTTCCAGAAGATTTCAGCCAAACGACTGAAACTCCTGAATTCACTTCTTCAGATACTCGGCAAGGTCGGGTTAACTTTCAAGGTCAAATCGGTCCCAGAACCCCGCTTGCTATACTACTGCGGACACGAAATTTTATGAGACAACTTTTACAATGCCAAAATAAAGGTTTATATAAGTTTACAGTTTATTATCTCTCATTCCGAGGTTGACTCTCCTTTTTGGCTTAAGTGACTATACTATAATGGCTTCCGTGAGAGACATATATCAGTTATCAAACTATAGATCAAGTCCATCGCAACATTGATGTCATAAAACCTACTCTTGGGAAGACCAGTCTTTTTAGATGTTATTCAAGCATTTTACAAGGCATAGCATAAAGGCCTAATCTATAAATTGAACAAAATATTCTCAAGACAATAGGTTAAAATCTTAACATCATATATAGCAAACAGAGTCGTCAGAATAAAACAAGAAGATCAATATTCAGAACTAAAAGTTGTGAAAGCTAGTGTACCACTAGGAAGTGTATTGGGCCTAATATTGTACCCTAATGGCATTTCGCTCGTCACTAATGCAGTTGATGACATTACTGTAATAGCTGTTCTATCAACAACCAAATTATAAAATGCTTGTAACAGGATCGTTACCTGAATCAAATAATTGAGGTTAAATGAACTTAAATTGATCCATGTTCATTTTTCCAATAAAAAGGTAATCAATCTCTTGATTTTCAAATATATGTATGTTCAGTCCTGACTCTGTACTAAAAAGAGCAACATAACACTAACTATAAAAACTTTCAAAAATAAAGTGCTACATAATATTGCAAACATGGTATGTACGCAACTGTGATATACATAGGGATCTTGGTATTCCTCCAGTCAAAGAAAAAAATCAAAAATTACGCTAGTAAGTACGAAACCAGGCTTTATCTCCATGTCCATCTGGAGTCCAACGAACTCTTAGACAACCAAAACTCACTTCGACGAGTGAAGAGAATTACGCCCTTCGAATTTATGTAGTGCTTGTATTTCAAAAGCAAAATCAAGTGCGCCATTGCTCGGGTAAGTACAGAGACCCACAACTTAATTAGAAATAGTCACTGGACAAACTTAAATATTAACATCTCTTAGTTTTAAGATGTATTAAGAAGTTGAGTAAAGCCATAACTGATTAACAATAATTTAGCTTCACGCAAATAGTCACTGGACAAACTTAAGTATTAACATCTCTTAGTTTTAAGATGTATTAAGAAGTTGAGTAAAGCCATAACTAATTAACAATAATTTAGCTTCACGACCTTCTTCGGTGCTCATATGTAAATATTTAAGCCAGTTAATGTTGTGGACATTAAAGTCGTCCAGGATGGTAACTTCGGTATTTGGACAATTACTCTGTAAATGATCGATGGTGTCTGCAAGAAAAGTGAAGAGTATTCTAAAGTTAGTATCATTTGGTGATCGATAGAGACAGCAGATAAATCTTGTGGTTTGTTGAGGCGTTATTTTTAACCACACAACATAAAAGTTTTGGACCTTCAGAGCCTCCTCTTGTTGGCAAAAGTTATCGCTTTTGACACAAAGACAGATTCCAAAGTTACGCCCAAACCGGGAACAGAATTCGTATCCAGGATAGAATAAGTTAACAGTGCTGGTCGATGAACTGACCATGGTTTCACAGAGAGTGAGTACATGAGGTTTATTTGATTGCAGGTATTGGTGCAGTGATTTTGGGCTCGAGTTTAAAGCTCGTATGTTGCTAAAATCTATTTTAAAATTGTGATCCGAACGGGGGGTTATTTTACCTCCGAAATTTTTTGATCCTAGGAGCTCATCATACTATTTGGTCTCCCAGTCCGGGTACGCGAAACGTTAAGTAACTTCACGTAGCATAAGCCGATGCGATGGTATCACACCGGGCAATGCCTGGTGGGGTCAGGGCATCTACTATCTAAGTAGTCGCCTTCTATGACAGACCGGGGTGATATTCGGTCCCGCACTCCTACGGAGAATTATTATGGCATTAATTACCAATCACAGTATACTTCAGTTTGAGTCGCTGGAATTAAAGTATCTAAAAATAATTTCACAGAAGTTTTCACTGAATATTACCTCTTAACCGAAGTGTCCAGTGGTAGTATTATCAGTATTTTATTTTTATACTAAATACTTTTAGTATTTAGTATAAAGTATTTAGTATTTAGTATAAGCTTTACTAACCTAAGTATTTTTTTTTCCTTTTTTTGTACTCTATTCATTTTACAATATTACAGCGTATAGAAAATGGAAAGTACCACAGTGACAAAACACACTAAACCCTAAAATAATTGATGTGTTTAAGTTGGAATTACAATAATCCGTATTTCTTAAAACTTTTTTCAGAACTTATCCAATTAATATTTTTGTGTCAATAAACAAAGTTAGTTCTCTAATCTCGTATACTTTTTTTGTATAATTTAAATTGAAGTCGTCAGAAGGTTTTTCGGTATATAAAGAATGTTTTATTATTTAATAAGTGGTACTTTTCATTTTATTTTATAAATTAATAGTTATAAAATGAATTCCACAATGTTAAAAATTTTCTGTTTTTGCCTTTTCCTTAGTGCAGCATCAGCCCTTTCAGTGGGAAATAGAACCGTATCTCTAACTAGATTGGCGAACTCAGAATATTACATTTCTTCTGATGCAGTAAGTATTGTCGAGAACAAAGCGTTTCCTTACTAAAAATTACAAAATAGTTTAATATTAATATAAAGATACTGTATATAAATTATCTCTGTGGTAGTTATATAACTAACATATATACAGAAAGATTTTTTACACAGCGAGCTGATCAGTAAACGTCTCTTTGGAATTGATAATAAACTACTATCCACGGCGTAGTTTAATAACAGTTTTATATTAGGAGAAGAGCCGAGTTGGATGCAATGCATATTTTTAGTAAAATAAAAAAATCAACAACCCCTGCCCAAAGCGACAACACATTAACGTAGTAATGAGTTTGGTCATACAGCACGCATGATTTGCGGCAGTTGCTCATCTGGAATACAGCCTAAATATCTCTTATGTACATGTTCTATATCAAACGAGTTAGAACTTTTAGAAATACTCCAAGTTGCAGATTTTCAACTATGACTTTCCTGACTTATTTTTTGAATATGGACGTAAGCTAGAATGAAAAAGTTGGTAATCCCCGTTTTATTCTTAAATTTTTGAGTATCAACGGTATGTCGACGGTCCAGCAGAAAAAATATAGTTTGCCTAAAGTCGTTTAAAAAGCACGAACGGCCAATATTTATTAATATCTCTAATAATTATTCTTGCTACAAAAGAAATGGAGTACTTCATAAAAAAATTATATTTATGTTAACAAATGATGGAAAGCTATTGCTAGTTGAATTTTTATTAAAAATGAGTGTTTGATTTAAATTTACTTCCTCCGTAAAGTTTATTATTCCATTTAAATCCGTTTTAAAATAGCACCCTGTGTAGTACCTCCATCTTGTTTAACCTTTTTTATGGTTATCGATAAATCTAATGGATTTATATTTTGTACGCAATTTGCTTTATTATACTACTCCCAGGTTAACAATTTCTTATTTTGACAAGTATTTTTTTTACACTTGTTACGATATTTCCGTTGTCTGAATTTCTTATATTATCTAATTTTTAGTTATGGTTGACTTTTCATTTATAATTACAATGCAATTATCATAACTCCAAAATAGCTTACCAAAATCTTTAGTTATTTTCAGCATATTTTATTTGACCGCATTGTAAATGGTAATTTTGGTTATAAAATTTGCACGAATTTTAAATTCGGCTTCAAAATTAGAGAAGCAGCATACTTCTACACTCGGCATCTAAATAGTTACTCTAATAAAGTTTGTTATTCTTATTTATTTTTCACTCGGAATTTTGATACTAATAGTTCTGCTTATGGACTTATTCGTACGCATTATTTATTATATTTCGAGAACCATTTGATATTTTATTTTTACTTCAAATTCACTCAAAGACTGACAGATTTTAGAATAGTTCGTTCTATGCAATAATTTAGCGGCAGTTACGTGGCAATAGCTCGGAATTTCATTGTCTTAGTCAGTAGCTATATGCATCATCTTCAGTTGAGGAGAGAACGTAACGGAATCAAAGAGCAAGCAAGGAGATGTCACCTGAATGTTACCGACAGTAGTTTTTTTAGGTCAACCAATATTAGGACAATTTTAAGCATTTAACACAAGTATATTGCTATTTTTTTTCCTGTGTAGCTCTCAAACTTTTACAATTTTGCAATACACAAAAATGGAAAGTACCGTTGTCATATCTGATATTTTTAAATAATTTATTTGAGAAAATTGGAACTAAAGTAATCCTTAAACCATAAAACTTTATTACTTTTTTCCGGAAAATGTTACAAAGGCTTTTTATATACCAATAAACAAAGTTCTTGATTTTTTATGATTAGATTAGCTTTGTAAAACTTAATTTGAATTACAGTAATTAAAAGATCAAAATATCTCACCTATGTAAAAATGTTTCAAGATTTTAATGTCCGCTGCACTATCAATTTTACTTTACGAATTATTCACTTAGGATTTCAAAATGGTTGTCTGTTGTTGCCTTTCGCTTATTAAGTAGAGTCCTTGCTGTGGGAGATGAAACTGTATCATAGTTTTCCCTAGATTGGCAAACTTAGAACACCACTTTTGTTTCGATAATATATAGTAGGTATTATCTACAATATATATAAAATGCAAAGTCTCTCTGTCTATGTGTCTGTCCGTTAGTGCGCTTATCACTCGAGAATAACTTATCCGATTTGCGTGCTTTTTTTTTAAACATACATATGTTCTCTGGCCAGGTTATAGGATATATTTTATTACGTTAGGTAACATAAGGAATAAGCAGGGACGATAATAATGAATTAAGTCGGAAAAAAGTTTGCTGCTAGCGCGTTCTCTTGCAATACACTGCCTAAACCATTAAATATAGAACAATATCATGTAGCAAAGAATATATTATATATGTATAAAATGCTACGTCTCTCTGTCTGTTTGTCTGTTCATTAGTGTGCTTATCACTCGAGAACGAGTTATCCGATTTACGTGTTTTGTTTTAGATTTATACATATGTTCTCTGGTCAGGTTATAGGATATATTTTATTACGTTAGGTAATACAAGAAATAAGCAGTGACAATAATAGTTAATCAAGCCGGAAAAATGTTTGCCGCTAGTGCACTCTTTTGAAACACGCTGCCTAAACCGGAACAATATCATGTAACAAAGAATAAAACATATATAAAATGGAACGTCTCTCTGTCTGTCTGTCTGCCTGTCTGTTAGTGCACTTAGCAGTGAAGAACCACTTATACGATTTAGGTGTTTTTTTTTACGTCAGGTAATATAAGGAATAAGCAGTAACGATAATAGTGAATCAATCCACCCGAGCGGAGCAACGGGCACTTCTAGTAGAGAATAAAGGAAAATCAGTGTCAGGTATATATGTGCACACACACACACACATATATATATATATATATATATATATATATATATATATATATATATATATATATATATATATATACATATATATATATATATATATATATATATATATATATATATATCGTGTGTGTATATATATATATATACACATATATATATATATATATATATATATATATATATATATATATATATATATATATATATATATATATATGTATGTATATATAAATCGTCAAATTATTATTAAAAACTGTGCGAGGGAACTAACACCAGTTTTCTGTAGACTTTTCAACCTATCCTACAAAAAGGGAATATTTCCTTCCTGCTGGAAATGTGCTACTGTTCAGCCGATACCTAAAAAGGCAAGAAGACCTTGCCAAATAACTATCGACCAATCGCACTGCTTTCAATAATATCAAAAGTCATGGAAAAGGCTATCAATCAGCATCTTCTAAAATATCTTGGAGGATTCAACATTATTAGCGATCGCCAACATGGCTTTCGTAAAAATAGATCAATAGGAGATCTTCTGACTTATGTAACACATGTTTGGAACAATGCAATTGAACACTTTGGAGAATCTCGAGCGGTTGCTCTTGACATATCCAAGGCATTCGACTGTGTTTGGCACGACGGGCTGTTGGCTAAACGACGTTCTTATGGTATGTCGGAAAAGTTCTGTTTGTGGCTCTCATGTTTCCTCAGAGAGCGTTCTTTACGAGTGGCAGTCGACGGATTTCTTTCTAACACCTTCACTATCAACGCCGGTGTACCCCAAGGCTCCATACTATCTACTACTCTCTTTCTCATTTACATTAACGATCTGCTGGAAAAGACCGAGAATCCAATCTACAGCTTTGCAGATAACAGTACACTTATCTCTTCATTCGCTTTGAACGCTCGGGCATCGGCTACTCATACGAATATCCGCAGACAGCAGGAAGTCATTCAACTTAACAAAGACCTGGAAGAAATTCTATCTTGGGGTGACAGTAACCAAGTGGAATTTAACGCTACAAAAACCCAGGCGGCAGTTTTTTCTAAAAAAGTTAACGTTGCTGAACCCGACGTAATTATGTCGGGGCACTCCATTCCTCTAACATCGTCACTCAATTTGTTGGGCGTTAATTTGGGAGCAAATATGTCCTGGCATGAACATGTTGCAGGCATAGCAAGGAGAGCTTCTCAAAAGTTGCGAATATTATTTCGAACCAGAAAGCTTTACACTCCACAACAACTGTTAATTCTTTACAAAGCTCAAATTCGACCAACTATGGAATACTGCTCCCATGTTTGGAGCTCCGCTCCCAAACATACACTGCATTGGTTGGATTCTATTCAGAGAAGAGCTGTTCGTCTGATTGGAGACCCGAAACTGACCGTCGGCCTTGATTCGCTGGAACTTCGAAGGGCGGTTGGCGACTTGAGCCTATTCTACAAGTACTTTCATGGAAAGTGTTCGAAGGATGTGGTCCGCTTAATTCCTCCCAGAGCGGTGCATGTTAGAAGTACACGTCGCGCTAATTCTTCACATCCGTATGAGGTTCAGCTTGTTACTCCTCGTACAACGCTTTTCAAGCAGTCTTTTATATGGAGAACATCATCCCTTTGGAATAATTTGGCCAGGACTTCCCTGTAGCACGTGTGCTGGATCCATAAATATATATATATATATATATATATATATATATATATATATATATATATATATATATATATAACAAATTTTTTAAAAAAACAAATACGTATCTTATTACAGGTTACATTCGTACAGGCATGGGCGTACTGTCAAAATTATGGAAAGAACATTTTATCATTTGCAACTGCTATTGAAAATGCAGACCTGGTTCAAACTCTTGATAATATGGGCCTATCTAAACCAAGTAAGATGTTACTAAAAATGGGACGATATGAACTGTATAAGCACAAAAACACAAAATGATATTGAAAAAATTCACATTGCTTTCTCCTCATTCCTTATGGTTATATTACAACCTTCGAGAAAAATCATTGTTTTCTCAAAACCACCTAACCAATAATGATCTATTTAATACGGACTAAAACCTTGCAAGATAATTTTTCTGCATACGAAAACTATTTGTTTTAGAACTGATTTAGTCATTTCCAGGTTATAAAAACATACACACACATGTTCCACTAGTGATTTTTAAATGAAAATAATGACTTCTTTTGTTTCCTTATATTGTACATTACGTCCTTTCACTGTTTTATTGAAAAAAAGGTACCATTTGCCTAAATTTCCAATTTTTAAATTTTCCTCAAAATCATAGCTATTTGAAAGTAATTCCAGAATAAGCTCATAAAGTAAAATGCTGAAGGTAACATATATTTATATCAAATATAGGGGGAAAACAACGCTATGGTATTGCCACGAACGTCCTTAGTCGCTGGTAGCCAATGCTTTTAGTAATTATTAGAATGAAACGCATCCACTAGTTTTAGAAATTTTCTTCACTATTCATTTAGTTTCTTGTGTTTTGTGTGTACGCTATAAACCATGTATGTAATATGGAATGAATCTTCTGATATATGAAAACTAATTAAATATTTTGTAAATTTCATCGTTAGTATTCCGTTCGGAACAACTATAAGATCACTTCTGTGTCTGTCCGTCTGTCTGTCCATCTGTCTGTCCGTCTGGCTGCCACACTCGATTTTCTCCGAGACTATTTGACATGGAATGTTGAAATTTGGTACCAATATAGGAGTTGATGGCCTCATCAGAGCCGTGTAGTGTTGAAAGTTAAATTTTGACTTAGGGGATTAGTTTTGGTAGGTGAAATTAGAAGTGAAAAACAAAAAATTTTCAGGGCATCGAGTGGGATGTCAAATGAAAGCTTGTAAAAACGTGAGTTCAAAATATATATAATGTAATACTTACGCACACTTTTCTTCGTATTATTTTTAAAAAATTGCTAGAAATCGCTGTCTCCTCCTTTATATCAAAAAGTACTGATCAAAAAATTTTGAAAAATTTCTGGAATATTCTTCACAGGGTTAGACTGAACGAAAATTATCACGAGTGCATTACCTTTAATAATGTATCTGGTATTTAAAAAAAAAAAACAAATATTTCAGGGCCATGAGTTTTCAGTAAAAATCAGAAAAAAATCTTGTTGATAACTCATTGAGAGTGTGTTTTTTGAAGTCATTGATCATTTTATACCTCCGTAACAAATTTTTTTAATTTAAAAGCAATCAACGTACGGAACACTTATTACGCAAGTCCAACCTGCACTTGATCGGGTATTATTTATAATATGCTTTATTTATTACAGTCTTTTGAATATGCCTTCGAAATTCCTGCATGAACTATTCAAAATCAGGTTGCTATTCTTAGCTACATTCTTAACTAATGCCAAATTTATGATTATATTTTAATTCAACAATTAATGCAAATCAATTATATTTAATTTTAATTTTTACATAAGTGGTTTAACATTTGGAAATCTCGACCAAAGGGTTTTTTTAATTTAAGATTTTTAAGTTAGATCAAGTAAAGGTTTTTGTGTTTTGTTTTCCTTTTAATTCGAAATTTAATTTATTTAGATAACTTCTGGATTGGAGGAATATATATTCAGAGTGGTTTAATTAGTAAATGGTACTGGGTAAATGGCGACAGTTTCTCCTACACCAATTGGTCCAGTAGCAGCAGATCCACCACTTATGACAACTGCATACTGATGCCACTACTACTAATGGAAAGTGGACCTCCACCAACTGTGCGCTCAAATACAAATTTATTTGTGCCTAATAATTTATATTGAAATCGACAGTGTCAAAAATAACTTAAAATACTTATATTATCATATTATTAAACTAAATATATACATATTATCATAAAGTATTCGCCTCTATTTTTAGTCGTTTATCCCTGTCTTATTAACTACTTGGCTAGTTATAAGTTATTTTGGCTATTCAACAAAAATTTCATAGAATTAGGCAAAAACCAAGCCTCGGCATATTTACATTAAAACCCATATAATAATCTAATGTGCTATCAAAACTTATAGCTTGCATTGACTAGTAACGAATCAATCAAATTTATAGTGTTGCTAAACTTCGAGAATTCAAAAGATTTCTGGGTTTATCGGCTATCCCAATATCAATAGAGTGCATAGTTTTAGCTAAAGGAGAAGTAAATAAATATATTTATCGTTAATTATTATATATAACCATCTGCCATCAAGTATTAAAAAAATATTGATAATTTTACTACAAGAAAAGTTGTTCCTATTAGATATATTTTTGGGGCATTGCCATAGACGTAAAATAAAATAACTTTTTGACTATCGCCCGGGCTCTCTAAACGCAGGTTACGGTAACAATTGAGTCTAATGTTTCCTACCTGGCCTAACGATACTCACTAATATTTAGATGAATGATTGATTTGACGAGAAAGGATTCTATGAATGACATACAAAATCTACATAAAATGCGTTCAAAAAAATACCCTACAAATGAAAGTTAAAACATCAAAGTTATGGTAACATTTTAATATCCTTTCGCACGTTTCAAGTTCGTCTGGTTGTCCACTAAGGACATTAGTCAAAATTTTGCTAAATCCACTATACCACCATTTACACAGCCAGATAATATTATTCCACCTACACCTATGGGGAAAGCCAATTTGTTAGCTGAACTCTTAACTTCACATCCTACTGTCGATTCCCAAGGAAAAACACCACCGGCTATTCCCATTGCGCTGGCAATATTGTCTTCAGGCAGCGTGTCATAAAACGTAATTTTAATGAAGCTAGATAGGTGCTAATTGAGTACCTACCATAGTATTAAGAAAATGTGGTAGGGAACTAACACCAGTTTCCTGTAGACTTTTCAACCTGTCTTATAGAAAAGGAATATTTTGTTCCTGCTACAAATGCGAAGCAATTCAGCCGACACCTAAAAAAAGGCAAGAAGACGTTTTCAAATAACTACTTTCAATAATATAGCAAGTTACGGAAAATGCCACCAATGTAAAATATCTGTAGGGATTTAATAGTATGAACGACCATCAATTGTAAGTTAAAATCAACAGGGGATCATCTAGCTTAGGTCACACACATGTGGCACAATGCAATTGCAAATTATGGAGAATCTCGAGCGGTTATACTTGATACGTCCAAGGCATTTAACCATATTTGGCAGTATGGATGGCCGACTCAGCTGCGCTCTTAGGTTATGTCTGATAGATTTTGTTTATGGATCTCGTGTTTCCTCAGATAGCGTTCTTTGCAAGTGACAGTTAGACCTTCCCTATCAACGTCGGTGTATCCTAAAGCTTCATACTGTCTCCTACTATCTTTTTCCTTTATATCCGCTGGAAAGGACCACGAATATAGCTTAGCAGAGGACAGTACGCTTAGTTCTTAATTTGTTGTGAATGCTCGCAAATTAGCTACTCATGCAAATATCCGCAGGAAATCGTTCAATTTAAAAAACTCCTGGAAGAAATTCTACCTTGGGGTGACAGTAACCAAGTAGAATTTAAGGTCCAATAAACTGAAAAAAAAATTAATGTCGCGGAACCCTACATAGCTATATTGGGACAGTCCATTCCTTTAACATCGTCACGCAACTTGCTGGGCATTAACTTGGGAAGTTGTTGTTTTTTTAATCCTATTCATTCTTTTCTCTCTGTCATGTATTTCTTTCGTATCTATGTATATCCATTCGCTTTGTTTACATCTTTCTATCTGCTATCTTATCTTTTAGTATATACATTTATAGGTTTATTTTGATAGATTTATAATATGGTTTATGTATGTGTTGAGTCTATTTTAAATTTTTGTTTTTTATTTGCACTATTTGCACAACACTGCACCACACCAATTTATTTACATATTTACATTTGACGTCCTTATTTGTTCAAGGTTTATTGTTTTTGTGTTAGATGAAATGTTTTATCAAGTTATATTTTTTTTCTCAAGATCTTGATGGTTCAGTTATTTGGTTATTTTGTTTATTTCTGTGGTATTTTTGTTCGCCCTTAGTAATATTATATCCTAGAATTTTGTCTTGTATGTTTTTACACCACATCGCAGCTATTTGTGTCAATATTGTAATTAAATCTAACTAACCTCAGGGGTTTACCTCCGGAACACTTATAAAGTGTTCCGGAGGAGTATTACATAAAAAGTTGGCTATTGTTGTAGACTTATTGTTACAACATAAAACAAAAATTTAATAGTTGCAATTAGAAATTGTTGTTTAATGCCGTGGTTTTCCAACCTTATCCTCTACCTCTCTCGTTTGTAGTCTGTCTCCTCGATTGTCTCCTAAAAAATATGTTTGTTTTCGTTAAATATATGACGAAACGAATCGCAAACGATATTTTATTACTACAGTACAGACTATACTTTATAGATCTATCAAAAAGTAGTTTGCATTGGTTGTCGCTAACACTGTTTAAAAAAATAGTTTAATTACAATAGCCAGTTATGAAAGTTATTTGAAAAATGGATTATCAATTACTAATAATTTCAAAAATGTAATTCAATTACTCAACGAGAAATCATGGTTGTTAAGAATAGACTATGTCAAAGTTGAGTGACTTTCCGACGTTCTGCCTGCGACTGTACCAGTTGTCTTGAAGGATCTTTCCTCTTATAGATTAAAACACTGAGTGAGCTTGAAAGGGTTAGTTAAGTATTTGTACTTGTCCAATGTTCGCCGAACTGTGAACCAGTGTAATAATATTATTCCATATGAGTCTATATTAATGTTGCTAGGGTATTTGTAACTTTCGCATGGTTTCCTAAATCTTTGCATTTATGCTATATGATGTACTGATATTCAGATGATTAACTACATCTTTTATATTCATTAATTCTAAATGATTTTGATTTTCTTACTTTTCTACGTACCCCGTTCCAAATGAATAAGGAATTCTATAATCATCTTTTGTAGATATTTTGTATTTTCATAATATGGGTCTCATTACATAATTTTCTTATAAGTACTAAAGATTATTTAAATGTCTAATCTTTTAAGTTGTTTTATCAATAGTATGTATGGTAAAGTAGCTCTATATACTTATGGATCCCTTATGGAGCCGAGTTTTAAAAGCGGTTAAATGAACATCTAATGTCATCAGTGCAATATCTGTTACATTTTCTAACACTAGTAAGTTTGTCTGTTTGTCATAAAGCCGAATGTTTAGCACACGTTAATAAAGCTCTAAATACTAGCAAACTGATGACATGCAGTTTTGATTTGATTTGATGGTATGAATTGGCATTCAGATACCTGTTGGTATGAGTTGGCTTTCTACAAACCGCATAACTCAGATACCTTTACCTTTGTTTTATACCAGAACATCTAGAAAAGGAAAAGCACCATTTGATGCAGTTTCTATTGTAATTTTTTAGGTTTCAATATTGTTCTTTGAGATGATTTAAAAAGGTTTCGCCATGTGAGCAGATCACAAACGTATTGTTATCTGCTCACATGGTGAAAACATATATGAAACAAAATTTTGGTTTCAAAGAGGTTTCACAATTATAGGAGATTGTGAAGAACTCACTGCTGCACCTAAAATTTGATCTTAAAATATTTCTTGGAAAATAAAATATATAGGAGGCTCACATGCTTCTATTTACCAAAAATAAATTGCTATTATTAATCGGAAAATGTCCGATAGTGTACTTTCTTTTCCAGATATGCTGCTACAACATCATTTCTCAACCTTTTAGTGTCGCGACCCCCTAAATAGCCAAAAAATTAAGTTGCGACCCCCTCAATATAATATTTTTATCGTTATCAAAGTTTTACATTACTAATGTGGCAAAGAATGTTTACACTTGCCACAAATACTGACAAACAAGTTCAAACAACCAGACATGCTTGTTCTTGCCTCATATTACTGCGAGGCTGTACGAGCTGCTCTTTCGCCCCGTGTGCTTTGATATACTAGAACAGGTTCGTATAATTTATCCCTCTGTGATTATATAAACCAAAGAACGAGAAGAAGAGTTGCATTGTTAATTACGTTTTTACCGAAACAAGTAGAACGATTTCTTCTCTAGTACAGTGTTAAATAAATCAATAACAATGTGGTGTAGGTGGCGTAACATCAAATTGGGCAATAATATTGAAAAAAAAAATTAAAATGGACAAATTTGTGACAAAACGAAAAGCATCGTCTACCTTTGATGAAACAGTGAAGAAAAAGACCAGGTTATACAACGATACATATTTAAAATACGAATTTATTGCATTGGATGACAAGCTCCAATGTATTTTTTGTTCAGGTTAGTTCAGGTTTAAAATTCATCCGGCATCTGGAAAGAAAAGACCCATCTTTACAAAGCAAACCATTAGAATTCTTCTAGCATAAATCAATTGTCTTAAAAAATCAGCAAATTTCTATCAATAAATCAAACCGCAGTGAGACCGCAGCACTTCAAGCATTCTATTTAGTAGCATTAAGAGTAGCCAGGGAGTCTAAGCCCTACACGACTGCAGAAAATCTCATTTTATCCCCTGCTATTGATATGGTCAATGTGATGATAGGCCTGGAAGAAGCAAAAAAAAATTGAAAACTATACCACTTTCAAATGATACAATATCGAGACGTATTAATGAAATGGCCATCGAGGTCCACAATGAAATAACTGAAAAGGTAAAATTAGGTGAATGTTTTGCCATTCAGTTCGACGAGTCAAGAAACGTGTTGAATTTGGCTCAATTTTTATGTTTCGTCTGATACGAATGAGAGGGGTCAATTAAAGAAAATATGTTATTTTGCAAATCAATCCTTGGTAATGCTACTGGCGAAAGACTGTTTAAACTTTTTACTGATGCAACACAAAACGAAAACTTGGACTGACATAAATGCACTGCGGCATGTACTGATGGTGCGAAAGCGATAACGGGTTAGAACAGTGGCATGATAGTCAAATTAATAGACATTATGCCACAGATGGAATGGACGCACCGCTTTCTTCACAGACATACGCTTGTCACAAAAAAGATGCCAGATAATTTAAAAAATGATCTGTCTGAAGCTATGAAGATTGTTAATTTTATTAAAAGCCGACCGTTGCAGACTAGATTGCTTTCCATACTGTGCAAAGAAATGGGTGCCAAGAACAATTTACTGCTTTTCTATACTGAAGTCAGATGATTGTCATGAGGAAAAGTTTTAACGAGGCTTTTTGAATTACAAGATGAATTGAAAATATTTTTTTACAGATAAAAATAACTCTTTTTCAGAGTTTTTACAAGACAAAAAATATTTATTACTGTTGGCTTACTTGAGTGATATTTTCATATTTAAATGACTTGAATACGAGCTTACAAGGCCATAACAAAAACATTTTACTAATGCCATACGAAGTTAATGCCTTCAGCAGGAATTTGGATCATTCGCCTTGAAAAGCGCAATTTTGACGCATTCATTGCAACTTCTGATTATATTGATAAAAAATATGAATTTAAAAATTCTTTTATTGATCGTGTGTTGGAGAGCATGAAAACGCATTTACGCGAACTGAAAATTCAGTTAATGGAATATTTTCCAGATGACAACGATGATTTCTTGAAAAGGGAGATTCTCAAACAGTTTGATGAAAATGTTTCAGCTGCCAAATTACCGGTTGAGATGCACAATCAACTAATTGAAATATCGGCCAACAGAACGTTACAACTAGAATTTTTATTTCGTGATTTAAAAAAGTTTTGGCTTGCACGACGATGTGAATACGGAAGCTTTGAAAACATTGGTCCCCTTTGCTACTTCTTACTTATGCGAAAAAGGCTTCTCGTTTATGATGGCTTTAAAAAGTAAATGCAGAAATAGTCTATTATCACTTGAAATTAATTTACATATGTGTGTTTGCAATGATGAACCACGTATAGAAAAACTTTTAAGTGAAAAACAAAGCCAACGATCTCCTTAATAATTAGTGATTTAATATCTCAAGCAACTTTAGCTATTAGTTTATTTTGTTAGGTTGTTATTACCTGGTAAGGTAATTTTGTAACCCTTGATTATAATTTAAAATACTTTATACTTTATTCAAGGATGTTTCGCATACAGATCTTATTTTTTGGACAGATTGCGACCCCCTTTATACCTAAACGCGACTCCTCTAGGAGTCGTGACCTCCAGGTTGAGAAACGATGTGCTACAAAATACAAGTAACGGCATCTTAGAACATTCGGTTTACAGAAAACTTACTTATTTCATTAGATATCTGAACACTAACTCACACCATTATCCTTCTCAAAAATTACGTGTCATCAAGTCACTAGTACTTGGAGCTTTTTTAGTATGTACTGACCAATTGATTTTATCAGAAACAGGTAAACTAAGTGGTGCTCTAAAAGTAATAGATGACTGATGATGTTGGATGTTCGTTCCATCACTTTAAAAACGCCATATTACCAAAAAAATCCAACATACATTCAATTCTCAGCGTTTGTAAGAAGATTATGCTCAGAGTCACCAGACGTCTCTTTAGAAACTAAAGGTATCTATACAATTTCCTGTTCGAGGGGTATAACGTAAGTTGCAGAAACCTGGAAACCAATATCAGCTAAGACAAAAATTAACAAACAATATGTACAATTAGTTATAACTGCACATCAGTACTCTACATACTATCTATGAAAGAGAAACCAACTTTCTTGCTTTAGTCTGTAACTTCTATAAACAAATATTTAGGAAATCAGTCATATTCCACAAATATTTCAAAAAAAAAGAAAGCAGAAAATGCCCCTAAACAAAATCCTACCAAACAATGTTAGAAATGGGGATCGTATCATCAAATTACACAAAAGAAGCCAACAGAATTAGTCCCTTCCACGTTTAATAATGACCCACCCATAATGCAACTGTTACAAAACCTGAACACCTGGTTATATACAGGTAAACAGTAAATTTATGGAAAATAAAGAGCTACGCATTACAACCTGGAATGCCAACGACATTCTAAACATAAAAGATGAATAAGTCTTTTAAATGCATGATGTATAGGTATTTGTCTTATTACTGAGATGCATCTAAAAGGACAGTCTTATCTCAAGGTAAAAAGCTACAGAATCATACAATCCATACAGATAATCAAGCAAAGGAAGGTATTGCTGTCATTGTTAAAGACTCTGTTAATCAAAATGAAGATGCCACGTACAGCGTGAAAAAAAGACAACTTACCTTAGGTGGCATCAAATCCATCAAGCGAAATTTTAGCAGCTGGTGCAGTTTACCATATGTTTAGACATAAGTTAACGAATACTATAGAACTATGTTAAAATGTCCTGGTGAAAAATTCATCATTGGTGGCGATTACAAAGCTTGGGATCAAGATTGATTATAATAACTGGTGATTATTTAAGAAAGTGGTTTATATAACAAGATATTACTTCCATTCTACAGGTGAGCTCACCCACTGGCTTACTGATTTGCTTGATTTCTTTATCTCAAGAAAGGTATCAACATATTTCATATAAGTGGAAAAAAAAAATTAGATCCAAACTCTGAGCACTCAGTTATTATATTAATCTTAGTTAATAAAATTGGCAAATTTTCAAAATAGAATTACAAGCATAGATTCATTCCATTAAGATCAGCAGTACAACTAAAACAAAAGTAGAAAATTTCGCCAAATTGATACAAACAGTGGCTTATAATAACACTAACGGAATTACTCATATTACTAAAAGGGTGGTTTATCCAACTTAAATCAAAAATTAATCAAAGGAGAAAGGGTAGCTAAACATAGATGGTAACAAACTAGGGATCCGACTGACATGATAATTGTAAACAACAAGATGCAAAGGTTGAGAAGCGAAATCATGAAACACTAAGAAGAATCTGTTGGTTCTTACTTAGAAAATCTTACTCCCAATGAAAATCAATTTTCATCGCAGAGAAATTAAACGACCGATAAAATCACTTCCACTCATTAGAAAAGATCATGGACTTTGGGCAAATAACAACAAATAAAAAACTGATATGTGTGCTTACCATCTTGCCAACATATTTAAGCCAAATTTATGGAAATTTTAATTCAAGATCAGAATAAATTTCCCCTGATACACTTTAACAAATGGCAAAAAAATCAGAAATCCAAAAAATAACCTGGTTTTGGTTTATTAACAGGTGAAATCTTGAAGCAGTTGCCGGAAATGTCACGCTGATCTGCCTCTTCAATGTGATCTATGGTTTAAAACATGTATCTGCTAGTTGGAAAGTGGCAGAAGTAATTATGCTGACTACACTAGGCAAACCTTCAAACGAAATAAAATTTTACAAACCTATCTCATTGTTGCTTACAATATCAAGACTATTTGAAAATTAATTCTCAAGAGACTTATACCAATAATAGAAAGCAGTAATGTAATTCCTGATTATAAATTCGGCTTCAGTGAGAGACATGCATCAGCTATCAAACTATAGATCAAGTCCATATATAGTTATTGTCATAGAATCTGCTCTTGGGGAGACAAAAATCTGTTCAACAGGCTTCTCAGCTGTTACTCAAGCATTTTACAAGGTATAGCACAAAAGTCTAATCTCTAAATTGAACAAAATATTCCCAAGACAATAGGTTAAAATTTTAACATCCTATATAGCAAACAGAGTCTTCAGAATAAAACAAGAAGATCAATATTCAGAACTGAAATTGGTGAAAGCTAGTGTACCACTAGAAAGCATATTGGGCTCAATATAGTATCCTAATGACATTTTACTCATCACTAATGCAATTGATGATATTGCTGTAATAGCTTTTCATAAACACCTTGAACTATCAACAACCAAGTTACAAAATGCTTGTGACAGGATCGTTACCTGGGCCAAATAATAGAAGATTAAGTTAAATAAACTTAAATTGATTCATGTTAATTTTGCCAACAAAACCGTAATTAATCACCTAACTCTTAGCATTATTGGTACTACTGTTCCTTATGAAAACAATGCGAAATACCTTGGTACGACCTTGAGCAGCAAGTTGCAATGGAAAGCACAGGTCGGGAAAAAAAACTAAGCTGAATTTTAAACACAGACAGCACTATTGGCGACTGTGTAGAAAGTCTCGGCTATCAGTATATAACAAGATCCTCATTTGCAGCAAAATTTCTAAACGTATGTCGTTGTACGGTGTTCAGCTCTGGCTCTGTACTAAAAAGAGCAACATAACTCTATACAAACTTTCAAAAATATAGTGCTGTATAATATTGCAAACACTCCATGGTATGTACGCAACTGTGATACACATAGAAATCTTGATATTCCTTCAGTCAAAGAAGAAATCAAAAGGTACGCTAGTAAGTAGGAAACCAGGCTTTATTTCCATGTCCACCTGGAAACCAACAAACTTCTAGACAACAGTAGTATAACAAGCGGGGTTCTGGCACACCTCGATGGCATCTGGTCGCTGCGGACTCTCAGTCCGCGACCTCTACTTGACCTTTTTACAAGAAGTCCTGAAAAATGTCCTGAAATCTGCAAGAAGTGCTGAAATCTGTGCAAGAAGTAGTCGTCAATGACGTCACTCGTCCAGTGGCTGTTGAACAGTGCCCTTTTGGCATATTTCCTGAACCTCTTGAAGAAGTGTATACCTGTTTACCTGTTTACCTGTATACCTGTTTACCTGTATACCTGTACCTGTGTCACCTGTATACCTGTAATTTACCTGTAATTTACCTGTAATTTACCTGTAATATCTGAAGAAGTGTTCAATGACGTAATTTGTCCAGTGGATGTAGCTCAGTGCCTTTTTGTCACTTTTGTCGACCTTGGGGACTTGGTCTTTAGAATAAATGTGTGTTAAATGTTGTGTATTAAATTAAATAAGTTAAAAAAAAGCCATGTCTGTAGTAGGATTTGAACCTACATCTGTTGGTTTCAATACTGCAAAACCGGGGGACTTAACCTACTTAGCCAAATAGGATTCGTAATAGAGAATGCAATTGTTGGGATGCCATAAAAAAAGGTATGTTGAAAGATGTGCAAGAAGTAGTCTTCAATGACGTAAATTGTCCAGTGGATGTTGAATCAGTGCCTTTTTGGTAAAAATACTTTGTCTAAGAGGTGTTTTAATGTTAGATGTGAATATGTGTAAGCTTATTAGTTAAGAAAGTGCAAGAAGTAGTCGTCAATGAGTTAAAATTTGTCCAGTGGCTGTTGAACAGTGCCTTTTTGTCAAGTTTAGATGTTTGAAAATGTCTTTCTAGAGGTAGATGGTCTGCAAGAAGTGATCGTCAATGACGTCACAAGTCCAGTAGATGTGGAAACAGGGTATCTTAACTTCATTAAAAACTTTGTAAACTTCTGTTAGAGGAGAAGTTGTGTGGAGGCTCGTTGTGTAAAAGTGGATCAATAAGTAATATTTTAGTAGTAAATGTGAGCAAAAAGACCTTATTAGGTTGTATGTTCGAGGTAAAATTTGGTAAATGTTCCCCTAATATGTTGTTTGGCGTCTAAAAGTCGGTAAAAAAGCTTGAAAAAGTAAACAAGTGGCTCCGTAAGTCTGTAAAAATGTGTGAGATAAGGCAAAATGTAAACAAAATGTATGAATAATGTGTGATTCATGGTACTTTTTGTAAGTAAAATTGAGTAAACAAGTGGCTCGTTAGGTCATCAAAGTAGATAAGAAAGGTCAAAAATAGTTGATAAGAGATGAGTGAATGTATGTGAGAATGTAAGAAATAGCAAAAAGTTGTATTAATAGGAAAATTCCATGCAAATAATTGAAAGAGCAAGAAATTTATTTGGCTGTGGGAAAGTTAAAGGCAAAAGTTGTTGTTTGTTCTCAAGTTATTATAGTGATATGAAATGAGCCTAAGTAAATTTAAAACGAGTTTGTCCTCGTTTGGATGGTAAATCTTATTAAAATATTTGTTAAAAATGAGATGAGCCTAGCCTAGCCTCGCCTCTGACTCGTTGTGGGAACGTTAAATATAATATGAGAGGAGAATAAAACACAAGTATGAGTACATGGAGAAATATATTAATAAATTCTAAAATGCAAAATGTTACAAAAAAATAAAGTAGATACAAGAAACTATAACATAATTGAGCCATTCATATGTTATTTTGTTGGTTTCCAAGGTTTAATTGGAGAGCGGAAAAAGTAACAGTATGATGTTGTTAATCCACAGTATTTACATTTTGAATTCGGTTGAATAGGTTTTTTTTATGCATTTATCACATATTATACTTAGTAATCCTTCACAACCAGCACATTCCTTATAATCATATGTATCAATCTGACAGTCAATACATTTGAATATCTGAAACGTAAAATATTAATAAGTAACATATGTATGGCTCAATTTCTTACAATAAAATTTTAAAACAAGATTTTCTTTATTTTTTGTATACAGTTAAAACACAGTTCAGTCCTTTTTCTCTTTTTGTTTAAGTAGTTATTGAAATATTTTTGATAATAAATAAATGTTGATTCTTGGTAGTCGAGTTCATTTTTCACTCTTTTCCAATATAAATGTGTAACAGAATCAAATAATTCTGCTAAATGGAAACGATGTTGCATTTCAATCCATTCCCAGTCGTACATCGGTTGGCTTTGATACATCAGAAAAACCTCTTCGATGAAATTAGTATCAAGTTCGTTTTCAATGATTTTCAATTTTTCCTTTGCTGGGATATCGACATCAAAGAGTTGCTATAAGTAAAATTATGAATCAGGAGTTTTCTCATAACAGTACAAGTCCTGCATAGATATTTTGGTAGTAGTAGTAGTAGGAACCATAATACCATGAAGAGTCAAGGAATTTGAACAAAAACAGAAAAATTTTGCACATTGTTTGCAAAATTGACTACCATTTCGATAAAGATGATTATAGGCATTTGGCATTAAGTTAATAAATTGTTGTTCCTTTTCAAAAGAAGGAGAATGATGTTGAGCCTGAAAATATGCATTATATTATTATTATAGACTGATATTGCTTGGAAATATTTTTATTACATTTGTTGAGTAGCATCATTTAGAGGGAAAAACGGTTAAACTGAATAAATAGTAAAATAGATTACTTTTTTAAAAGGAAGAATATGAAGGATCATCATTATAACCCCAGGGTATAGTGTCTGTGTAAATATAATTAACGATTCGTTTGTCATCATAGGGACTTAAACCTGTTTTCTGTTGTTCGACTGTATAAACGTTATGTTTTTCGTTACGTATAGAATTTTGAGTTACTTCAATTTTGTTGTGGTTAAATAAACATTGATAATAATCTTCGAATGAAATTAATTTTAGAGCAGAAGACTGAACACCTTTGGCTTTTTTGACTATTCCAACATTTGAGATAATCTTTGAGTTGAGTTGTTCGATAACATTATTATTGTTGTTATTAAGCACTTTAAAAGTATACATTTTAGATCGTAATCCAATAAATTCAGTCATGATTTTTCCATTATTTTCATCCTTCATGAGACCATATATTTTCTTATTTTTAAGCGGTATATTATAAATATTACTTTCGGGATAGTCAGAAGTATCAAACATGTGGATATCATCTTTAATATGTGTATAAATATCATCTACGTTGAACTGGTATATAAGACTATCTGTGTCTGTATATAACAATTTTGAGTTCGAACCAAATTTTTGTTTAATGTAATTGTAGTGAAAATTATATAAAATAGTTTTTGATATGTCTAGAATTGACATTCCAAGATAAATAGGTTTATTGAATTTCACATTTAATCTTTTCATTTCAATTAGAACCAGGTCTTTGCCAAACACCTCACAACTATGAAAATTAGGCTGAGAAATATAATAATTTGCACCATATCGTCCTGACCATTTGTTCACCAATTTTACATCTCTATATTTTCGAACGTTTTCAATCGTTTTACCGTATGGAGCAAGATTCATTAATTTAAAGAAATTTTTGTCAAAATCATTTTTACTTCATTTACGGAGCTCAGTATTTACATCAATATATTTTTTTAACCGAGAAGATTGTTTGAACTTTAAACACCTGTGAAATTTTGTAACTTTTAATCCTAATTGCATAGCTTGTTGTAGAGCTAAATAGTGAATAACATATTTTTTCTTATTATAAAGAGTTGTTAGTAGTTTGGGAATATTAGAGTCTGATACTGGTGGTACTAAATGTTCAGGAAAAAGTGGTAGATCTTTATGAAGATTAAATAGTTCTTTAGGATAATGAAGGTCTACTTCAAAAATATAACCGTAATCGTTATCCCGAGGAATATTCAATATATTGTCTTCTTGATAGAAGTCATCTACCCATTTAAAATCTCCTGTAGGCAATGGAAAACTCATGGCTGCTCCATAGAGGTTATTTACATCAAAATACATAAGAAAAGTGGAAGGTTCATTGCTATTATATTCGTTATTCATGTATTTATTATTTGCTTTACCGTATCTATTAGAACATTGTGAAATACCTCCTCTAATACCCTTTTCAATAAACATAATCATATCGATGTCAGTTAACAATTCTAACTTTACGTCGGTTATTCGAAGCATACTGTCAAAAGCCAAACCGGGGGCTGTAAAATAGTGGAGGCTGTCCAATTCATATGTAGTTAAACAGAGCTTTCGAAAATTTTCAAAAACGTCAGCCAGAAGTAAGACATCGGTTTTCAAATAGAGTTCAGCATATTCTTGAAGATTTTGTATATTAAAAGTATTCCATACTTTGCAAGCATGTTCATACTGTTGTACGGTTATATTAGAATTTGTAATTTTACTAAAAAATTTATCTATAGGTGGTAAAGACTTTTCTTGTAATTTTTCCCAACTGTCAATATATTCATAAGGAAAGACTCCTTTCCTCGTAACTAATTTAAATTGAGTATCATCTTTATAAGCTCTTTTTGTAATACTTTTCTGATCATCATCAAGATAGGATGATAATTTATCTAGACTACTCGCCATAAACCGATAAGAATCTAAAAATCGGAATTGAACCTTTGAGTTTTCCACATATTTTGTAAATGATATATATTTTTCCTTGTTAATTGGAAGTAAACTTATTGATCCTTTCATTTCTGTACAAAGGGCTCTAATTAAAAAATGACTATCGTAACCGGAAAGGTTGTGAAAAAGAACAGGTATTACCATTTTATTTTTAAAATTTACATTGCAAGAGTTGTGAGCTGCTCCTCTAAAATCACCAGTTAAATGACAGTGGTCTATTACCTTATAATCATTCGAATCTGTTAAAAAGGGTTTAGAACAAATGTGACAAGTTTTCGCACTATAAAATTTCTCATTTTGTTGTTTTGTTAAGGATAATTTAATAGGATTGGAATATATTGCCTGTACTTGTTGTGCAATTTTTTCCAGTTCTCTAACAAACCATACCTGACAATTTTCACCCGTATACATTTGAAATTTTGAAAGAGAATCATCATAGGAACATTTTAAATAGTAAGCAATACTAAAAGGTTCATGTTTCTGATATTTTTTGGATTTCTTAGTGGTATGCTCATCAAGGTAATTTATAAGCATACTTTCTAAATCTGCATAAATCGCAAATGGAACCTTCAATTTGTTTGAAAAATTCTTAAAAGTTAAAATATTTTCGTTTTCTTTGGGTAAGGTAATTTTAGATTTATTTAGTATCTTACAATCAGTTAAATGTTTAGTCAGGTTTGATTCGCTTATAAAGTGATTAAAACATCTCTCACAAAACCATTTTTTATTTTGAATATTTCCTACTTGTTTGCTTACTAAACGACTTAAATTCTTAATATAGGCAAAATGGAATTTATTGTTAGGGTTGGAATACTCAATTTCAAAGGAATCATCATCATCATCATCATCATCATCATCATCATCAGAATCTTCATTATCAAGGGTTAAAATAAGTAAATTGATTTTAGTTGAAAATTTTGTATTAGTCAACATTAAGGGTAAAATTTCCTGGTTTTTTACACAGAAAATATTTATAGCCAATTTATTAAGTGCTTCAAATCGAGGAATATCTTTTAATACTATAGGAAATGTAATTCCTTCGTATTTTAATACTCGACTAAAATGTGGATAAGATGAAGTACGTGTAACTTCTTTACCGTTGTCAGCTGGATATAAAGCACATACAACAGACCATAGAAAGCAATAAGGATCATTATTTTTAATATTCACAACACTTTTAGTATTTTGAATGACTTTAGGTACTGTTACATATGTGGAAAACCCTCCACCTATGGGATTATATTTGTTTAAATTTACTTTCAAGTGCCATATTTCACATAAGGCCCAACCGCTGTCTTTTTCCTGAAAATCTTCTAAATTTCCTAAAATTTTATCAACTACATTCATCTTATACCACTCAGTCAAGTTGGTATTCTGATCAATTATTTGGTTTTTAGTTGAAAAATGTTTAATGGATGTGTCAGCAGTTTGAGTTTTTATAAATAGACCACAAAAGTTAACATTTACTTTAAGCATAGTCAATTGTTTGAGTTCCTTTTTAATTCGCAGAGAAAATACACGAAAAGCTTTTTGTAGAAATTCCTTAGGTTCTTTATACTTAAAATTTGTTATAACTCCGGTTTTTATGCGTCCCTGAAAACAGGAATCTACATTTTGCCAAATCAATTTCCTATTTATCAAAGATTTATTAGTTTTAAGATGAATTTTAAATTTTGCTAAATAATTTTTCAAAATGCATAAATTTGGTTCCACTTTACTTAAACTATTCACACAGACTTTGTTTTTTAAACCCTTTGTTAAAATAGCAATATTTTTCTTTAAGATACTTATATGTCTTTTATATTCTTCATTTGTTTTAAGTAATCTACTTACTAATTCGGTCGACCGTACGATTTCCGTGGAATAGTAATCCAACACTTTGGAACTGCTCTTGTTGCTACTGTTGTTGCTACTGTTGTTGCTACTGTTGTTGACAGAAGACATATTTCTTAGTTAAATGTAATAACCGGTATACTATTTTTTTTTTTTGTTCAAGTTAAACGTTTGAACTGACGACTATATTAAATAAATCGTTCTATTTATGTTTTAAACTTTATAGATTTATTTTACTTAATTAGTTTTGATTTATTGCAAAAACAAAAACAAGTTTATTAGTATAACGGGATAAATATTGAAAAACATGTTTTTAATAACAAATAGATTGGAAATTTTGCATGATGCAATCTTATATTTTATTTCAAGAATATATTTTTACTTAATTAGTTTTGATTTATGTAAAAACAAAAAAACAAGTCAATTAGTCTATAAAAATATAATGATACGAGATAAATATCGAAAAACATGTTTTTAATAACAAATGGAAATTTTGCATGATGCAATCTTATATTTTATTTCATTTGTTGTCTGCAACGTGACTAGAGATCTCTGACGAAACAGTTTGGATCTAGTATATAAGGACAATTAAAATTTTGTTTTTTGGTATTATTATTGATATAACAGTACAGTGAATAATTTTATATTATGGCTAATACTCCATGTACTCTTGTTCTTTTCTCCGAGGATCCCATTAATTTTCCTCTTCGTTATTTGAATGTGGTTGTTAAGGAACTCTTTCAGTAAGTTTATTTCTTTTAATTTCTAATATTGTGTTATTTTTTACTAAAACTCAGATTTTAATAAGAAATATTATTTATTGTGCATGTTATTTGTAGATACGGAGTGAGATCCATTAAAACCATAGGAGATAAAGTGTACGTTTATCTTTCCTATTGTCCTAAGGGTAACAAGTTGAGACAAAAACTGGGAAATTTACCTGTGCGTTATATGCGTACTAAAATTGATAATGAAGAAGATTTTAAGATATTGGAGAAAGTTGCAAAGATGTATAAATTTAATCTTCTCGATGAGGAAGAGTCTGATGCACCTCAATCGATAGCAATGAAGACTTCTTCTCCTGCTTTAGAGGAAGGAACCTCCTCATCTCCACCTCGAAGGAAAAAGACTAAATTAACAGTTGAAGAGGTTTATACGGACAGTGAAGAGGATTCTGATAAGGAAAATGTACTCGATACTGCTATTGGTAATAATATCAAATAGGATTTTTCATACATATTTTAATAATGTTTTACGTTTCAGATAGGGATTAAAAATGTATCCAGATTATGACTATAAGAAGAAGAATATTGTTATGGAACAAAAAATGAAATCATACAAAATTTCTATTAATATTTATTTATTTACATTATATATATATGTGTATGTATAAAACATTTTTCTTAATAATAAAATAAATTTTTAGTACATAAGAGAGTTTGTTGTTTTATTGACTTGTAATATATTCTCTTAAAAAACCTTAACAGTACTGGTTAGAGGGTTATATCTAACTAATCGATCGTGTAGGATTAAACAATAGGCAGCTGTATCTTTGGATACGTTTTTACTGGTTTCAAATTCAATGCGTATATCGACAGGTCCTCCTTTCAATATATCTTCGCTCTGTCGAGAACAGTCAATTACCACTAGAGGTGTATGTGATTTAAATCTTAGAGGATAGACACATGGATCGTTGATTGTTGTATAATAGTAGGATTTTTGAAATTGTGCATACATTTCATAGAGAATTGAATATTTGTTAGAGTCAAAATCTAAGTTTAAATTGTCGTAGGGAAACACCTCCGAATTTAAGTAGACTTTTAAATTAGTCAAATTGATGTGATTAAAAGTACTCATATCTTTGTCAAGTTTGTTTTTCATAGCTGTTTGAAAACCAATGATGATAAAACGTGGTTTTTCCAATTGATTGGAAGATTTTACAGCCCAAGTATGATTTTTAGTTTGTTGCAACTGTGGATATTCATGTAATTCCCAACTACGAAAAGCCATATTTAAATCCTTGTTGCTCTCAAATTGTTTGAGTAATCGTAACTTTTGATGATCGCTCACTGAAATGTGTGGCATCTTCCAAAGCACCTTGTTCAAAGTCACTTTATAATTTTCCTTTTTATCTGTAATTTGTTGAATACCATTTAAATCTGTACTGCTTCTGATTAATATCAATTCTTGACATAGATTCATTACAATTTTATGAAAATCTTCAGCAAAACCCATCATAATTTTTAGTGGAATGCAAACACTGAAATTTCCACTTCCATCTACTAGAATAGGAATCTCTTTTTCACACCATCCTGCATTTTGTAATCTATTACTATCGGTTGGAGTAAATGATACGAGACCTTTTAAGGTTGTAGTTATTCCAGGATTTCTAACACGATCAATTACTACCCCTCCTAGTTCATAACGAATTTCTTCAAATAGATACATTATACCATTGTTGATAAAATGTACATTTTCACTATAGGTATTATCATTTTTCAACAATTTTCCTTCAATATACAAAAAACTTTGACTGGGCAACGTATAAAGATCCTGTGTTTGAATAGGTATTCTAATTTCATCGTTGTTACTTAGAGTTGACGATGAATAAGGTTGATGAGTATGATATTGATAACTAACAATTGCATCGTCATGTAACACACTTTCTCCAACTTTTAGTATGTTATAACTCATTTTCTTCTTCTTCTTTGTCCTTGTATTTACATTTACACCTAATTATTAGGAAAATTCTCTCAATACTTGTACTAATTTGTAACTTAAATCTACACCAAAATAGTCTTATTTTGTTTGCAATGTTGTTTATTAATTTTTCAATTTAAATCCCAAAGAATGTAAAACAGCTTTATTCTCAGGAGTTAATTCTTTCAATGGTCGTTGTAAACTGAGACGTTTATCCTTCCTACAGGTTTTATATTCAGTTTGTTTATTATACTGATTATAGTCCCAGAATGGTATGTCAAATGAATTATGGTTGTATATAAATACCATATTTAAACTCTTTTTAAGTGTAAACGTGCTGTGACCAACTCTTTTCTAAAATTAACTAAATTACCATGTTGATCGGTGATTTTAAGCTGAATTTCATCTATATAACGTGTATTGATTGGTAAATATATGACATTTGATGGGTTCTCCAATATTTTATATCCAGGTTCTACATTAGGATAAAACATGTGAATTATATGCACATGCGATTCATTATTATACGAATTGTTTACTAAATTACATTCGATACAGATGGAATTCACCTTGAAAATATCTACAGGATTTTCAGATATGTACCGTGTATCCGGTTCTAGGACAATTTTACCAAACCCCAATAGTTTTCCTATAGAATTTTCTTGAGTAAAATCAATTTTTACTGTACATTTAATTTCACACTTGAGAGTATTCAAGTTTGCACTAAGAAATAATTTCGGTTTATCTTCTTCCTTGGACTGTAGGCTTATTTGTTCGAGTAAATATTTGTATATATCTCTAAGTTCGTACGATCCTTCTGGTAAAACAATCTTATTGTTGTCTTTTCCATAGTGAAAGGTATTATTGGTTTTGTCAACATTTGGAATTGAATAATAACTGGCAAAATTAATCAACCCCAAAACAAACTCTTCGTTTTCGTTTAATACAATAGGAGGATAAATATTTGCTGTCAATATAGATTCATTTCCTGACAATGTAAATGTGTAGGACATTTTTTGTTGAATACTAGTTCTAATCAGTTCAAAATAATATAAATAACTAACACAATATCTACTTGTAAATTGCTTTTATTTTAAACATACAGGATTATACAGAAAGTTTAAACATAAATGACCACAAATAATAGAATTATAAGACTGATAAGAAGCATGATTATAATATATAGTACTTGGTTCCTTGGATTGAAAATACAGTTGTGTTTCGATTGGTGGTAACAAATTTCCAAAACTATCAAAATAATAAATGATTGATCCATATTTTTTGTAAGC
This sequence comes from Pachyrhynchus sulphureomaculatus, assembly GCA_019049505.1. Lineage (NCBI taxonomy): Eukaryota > Metazoa > Arthropoda > Insecta > Coleoptera > Curculionidae > Pachyrhynchus > Pachyrhynchus sulphureomaculatus. The sequence continues at coordinate 82,849,315 of CM032449.1, read as the reverse complement.
AGTCCAATAAGTACCAGAACCAGAATCGTTATCCAAATTAATAACTCCTGATTCATATTTATAAATTTTCCTCGGTAACCTATCCTTCATAAAGACTCCTCGAAAATGGGGAATTTTCAACTTTTTTGCATACATTTCCATTTCGATATTCGTTAAAGCCCGATTGGGTAATGTTATTGGTACTTTCGGTGAGGAGGAAGACGATGATGAAAAAACAGTCCCATTCCAGTTTTATAGGGTCTTAAATAGAGACCTTTCCCCATAGCAATTGATTCCATTGTTTTATTATGACGTTGACTTTCATGTAATTGTTGTTTAGCTGATCGAGCATCATTAACGGCCTTTGCTATTCCTGCTGCTCCTCCACTCAAAGCCCCTAAGGCACTAAGACCTGCAAATATAGGTATTAAGGGTAAAATTCCCCCAGTTTTAGGAATTTTAATAACCCGAGGTGTGTTGATTTTTCCTTTTTCATTTTTAACCGTTTTAATTGCAATATTAAGCGCACTGTTTATACTTGTAGGCTTTACTTTTAAATATTCCTCTTTATTTTCTTTGCCACAGATTGAAAACTTAATCTTTTCTTATTTTTCCTTCTTATTTGTTTTTTTACGTTTTCCTCCCCTTTGTCTCTTTTTAGATTTAATCTCTTTTCTTTTCCTACGATTACGACTATTACTGACTGCCATAATAATAATAATAAGTGTTCCCTTTGGTTGAAAGGTTTGTAATGAACTAAACTATAATTAATAAGACTTTCCTATATAACTGTATTTATAATTTAAATTTTTTACTATAATCCTCATCAAATTCTTCTTCACTGCTAATACTATCACGTTTTCGTTTTTGACTAGTACTAGTATCCATATCCATGTCAAATGTAGGAGTATTAGTAGTAGGTGGTTCTTCTGAAATATTTAATTTACGTTTTCGACTCTGCTTTTGTTGTTTTTGTTGTCGTCGTTGTTTAATATCTCGCTTAAGTCTCTTTTCTAACAATTTTACATCTGCTTCTTGAATATTATTATCAAGTTTCCTATTTCTGTTACTACGTGGTACTTCTGTGGTATTTGATAATTTATTTGCTGCTATCCTTTCCCTAATTTTTCTTTCGTGATAATTATAAATTGGTTTTTCTTTTTCATCCTCGTATTCATCCTCATCTTCACTACTATCTATTTGAGGTTTCTTATTCTTAATAGTTTTCTTCTTCTTAATAGTATTCTTAATAGTTTTCGTTTTCGTTTTAGTAGTACCTGATTTATTTTTAGTAGTAGTAGTAGCTGATTTATTTTTAGGAGCTTTTATTTTCTTCTCAGCATTTGTTTTTAAGTTATTGGTCTTTTCCAACAACGTTTCCATTTTTGATAGATAATTTTGCGTTGATTTTACACTTTGCTTAATAATACCTGTGGTTTGTTTAATGTTCTTCTTCGTTTCATTCATAATATACTGATTAGTTTTATCATTCTCATTTATTTTATCTTGTTTACTATCCCTTCCTTTTCTACTGTAACCCATACCTAACTTAAGTTTACTGTCCATGGCAGCAGATACACCTATAGCTGCAATTTTTTCCTTCCAAGATGCATCCTGTGCATTAATTCGAGTTAAAGCATTTTTAAGTAAAATTTTATCAGCCTGATGACGATCAGATAAGGCAGTATAATTTGAATAGGCTATATCATGCTCTCTACAAGCTTCATCGAGAGGATTAATGCCTTTTTCACCACGAGCTAGACGTTCTTGTAGTTTTGTACCAGGTCCACAAAATTGATAACCCGGTAAATGTACTTCAAATGGAAGTTTATTTATAACAGTATTTAAAAGTCCACTCCCTTGAAATGTACTGTCACTAGAATAGTATTTCATTTTCGAAAACAAACTATATACTAACTATAAATTTAACAAACATCCTATTTTATACTTATTTTCTATTCTAACTTTGAATGTGTTGTGTAAAATGAAGAGAATTGTTCAACAAAAAACTAGACTAAAAGTTGAAAATCACGATTTACAAGAATTTAAGAACAATGTTAAACATAGTATCTTATTACCCTCTACGATGCGATGTATTATTTCAGGTCCTAGTAATTGTGGAAAAACTTCAACTATGTTAAGTCTTCTTGAACATCCGAATGGTTTAAAATTTGAGAATGTTTACCTGTATTCGAAATCGTTATATCAACCTAAATATATTTATTTGGAACAATTATTAAAACCTGTCAAGGGAATAGGATATTTCGCCTTCGATAACAGTGAACAAATAATAACACCGTCAGAGGCAAAACGTAATTCTGTATTTATATTCGATGATGTAGCCTGTGACAAACAAGATGTAATACGAGAGTACTTTAGTATGGGTCGTCACAACAACATTGACTGTTTTTATTTATGTCAAACCTATGCAAAAATCCCGAAACATTTAATACGAGACAATGCCAATGTACTTATTTTATTCAAACAGGATGATTTAAATTTACGACATGTCTATTCCGATCATGTTGGTACCGATATGTCATTTGAACGTTTTAAAAAGATCTGTTCTTTTTGTTGGAATAAAACATTTGGATTCTTATCACTTTTTAAGGACAACAAAATTGATGAAGGAAGATATCGTTATGGTTTGGACAGTTATATATATATTTAAATTGATGTTTATATACAATTAATATTCACTTAAACGTCTTTCAAACAAGATGGCTAACAGGAAGAATACAAACTCAAGTAAAAAGAGTGTTAAACAAAAATTAACACACAAACGAAGAGATATCAAAAATAAATTAAATCTTTTAAAACATGATCAAATTGCACATGAAACTTTATTTCAACCAATAACGAAACATTTACAAAATATTGAAAATAAATTGGATCCAAAAAAATATGAAATACCAACAACAAAAACTCTTGAAGCACCTCCTGAGGTAAATATAAAATCTGAAGAATCTGATTATGAAGATGATGAGTATGAAGGAGATGAATATGATGATGATGAACTGGAAGAAACTGATAAAGATTCGATAGCATCTGAACCCATCCCGACAACTTACACCAATACACCTAGAGGAATGATGGCAATTAAACCACCTATGTCAGCAGCATTACCTATCAAGAGAAAATTGCATTTTACTACAACATCTAAGCCATACAGTTTAAGAAAACATCTCGTTAAAGATATTCAAAAGGAACATTTCGATGAGGAAGCCAAAAGACAAAAAAAATTACGAAGATCAATTAAATAAAACCATAGAAGAGAAATCCTTATCAGATTATTATGAACAATATAATCCTTTACCTGCAAAATATATTAAAATGTATCTTAAGAATCCGAAAGGTAAAGGTGATTCTGAGGGAAAATTTAGAGTAAAATTTGATAAAGACATTGAACGATTTTCAATAGGTAATCAAACTATTAATTTCGATGGACCCGATCTCATAATTGGATCTAAAAAATATAGAGGTACCAATGGTTTATATGGACTACTTTTTAATAGAAATCCACCAAATAAATATACTAAAAATGATGCTAAACATTATGCTGAAATTCTATCTGATTCAAGTGCAATAAGAGATATTAAAACTATACAACATAGCAAATTTAAGAAAATTATTAAACCAAATTTAAATAAAATAGAAACAGATTCGGAAGACGAAGAAGAATCAGACAACTCTGAAAGAGTAGGACATGGTATGTTTATGAAAGTTACAAATAATCCAATCGATTATGTATACTGGGATGATCCAAATGAGTTGGTTGAACGACTAAAATTATTAGTTGCCTCTGAAACAGCTGGCAATACAAGTCACACAAACGAGATCAACTCTATTATTGAAGAATTACGTGAAGCTAATATTATCGAATAATGTCCAACTATACAACTAAAGTAAAGAAACAAATTGTTGAAGAAATTCATAGACCTGCAAGGAAAAATTTTAAACGTAGAAGAGTCATTTTAAAATCACTTTTAGATCTAATGCAAGCCGATTTGGTAGAAATGCGAGAATTTGAAAAAGAAAATAAAGGATTTAAATACATATTAGTTGTAATTAATTGTTTTTCCAAATACGTATGGGCCTATCCATTAAAAACAAAAACATCTAATGAAGTAGCACATGCTCTTGAAAATGTTTTTAAACAACAGATTCCAATCAATTTGTGTACAGATTCTGGTGGAGAATTTACGGGAAAGGAAGTACAAAACCTTTTGAAAAAATACAATATTTTACATTATGTTGTTTACAGTGAAAAGAAGGCATCAATTGTGGAACGTGTTAACAGAATCCTTAAGAGTATGATGTGGAAAGAATTTAGTATTCAAGGATCCTATAAGTGGGTTAAATTACTACCGAAAATCATACATATTTATAATAATAAAAAAAACATAGAACTATAGGTCTAAAACCTAGTGAGGTAACTAAAAAACATGAAAAATTTCTACTTGACACGGTTTATAATAACATAAAGATGACTACACTTCAAACGAAATATAAAGTAGGAGATCATGTACGCATTTCAAAACTTAGAGGTGTTTTTGACAAACATTACAAACCAAATTGGTCTACGGAAATATTTACTATTAAAAAAGGTACAATATACAAACCCCGTTACGTATTTACTTCAAGATGAACAAAATCAAGACATTAAAGGTGGATTTTATGAACTCCAACTGCAAGAAGTTAAATATCCAGATATTTATTTAGTTGAAAAAGTAATAAAACGACAAGGAAATAAAGTACTTGTAAAATGGTTAGGTTTTGATAATAAACACAATAGTTGGATCGATAAAACTAATGTTCAGTAATAAGTAGTAGTAGTAGTAGTAGGAATATTTTTCTATATAAGATTGAGATTTATCTAACAAAACTTAGTTCAATAACAGGTGTCTGAGATAAAACTAACATTAAAAATGCCAGTTGTTGTACGAATAAAATGTCCCAAATGTAGAGGAGAAACAGATCTGTATAATGAAAGATGTTTGGCATGTGATTCTAAAAAGATTTTCAAATTAATGGATGGTGCAAAACACATGCCATCAAGGTATATTACCAGTAAAGAACAACAAGGAAATGCCAGAGAAGCCAACGAAAGACAAGAAAACAGATGATTTGAATGAATTATATTAAACAATATAAATTTATGTATAGTAACATTTTGTAACATTTTGCATTTTAGAATTTATTAATATATTTCTCCATGTACTCATACTTGTGTTTTATTCTCCTCTCATATTATATTTAACGTTCCCACAACGAGTCAGAGGCGAGGCTAGGCTAGGCTCATCTCATTTTTAACAAATATTTTAATAAGATTTACCATCCAAACGAGGACAAACTCGTTTTAAATTTACTTAGGCTCATTTCATATCACTATAATAACTTGAGAACAAACAACAACTTTTGCCTTTAACTTTCCCACAGCCAAATAAATTTCTTGCTCTTTCAATTATTTGCATGGAATTTTCCTATTAATACAACTTTTTGCTATTTCTTACATTCTCACATACATTCACTCATCTCTTATCAACTATTTTTGACCTTTCTTATCTACTTTGATGACCTAACGAGCCACTTGTTTACTCAATTTTACTTACAAAAAGTACCATGAATCACACATTATTCATACATTTTGTTTACATTTTGCCTTATCTCACACATTTTTTACAGACTTACGGAGCCACTTGTTTACTTTTTCAAGCTTTTTTACCGACTTTTAGACGCCAAACAACATATTAGGGGAACATTTACCAAATTTTACCTCGAACATACAACCTAATAAGGTCTTTTTGCTCACATTTACTACTAAAATATTACTTATTGATCCACTTTTACACAACGAGCCTCCACACAACTTCTCCTCTAACAGAAGTTTACAAAGTTTTTAATGAAGTTAAGATACCCTGTTTCCACATCTACTGGACTTGTGACGTCATTGACGATCACTTCTTGCAGACCATCTACCTCTAGAAAGACATTTTCAAACATCTAAACTTGACAAAAAGGCACTGTTCAACAGCCACTGGACAAATTTTAACTCATTGACGACTACTTCTTGCACTTTCTTAACTAATAAGCTTACACATATTCACATCTAACATTAAAACACCTCTTAGACAAAGTATTTTTACCAAAAAGGCACTGATTCAACATCCACTGGACAATTTACGTCATTGAAGACTACTTCTTGCACATCTTTCAACATACCTTTTTTTATGGCATCCCAACAATTGCATTCTCTATTACGAATCCTATTTGGCTAAGTAGGTTAAGTCCCCGGTTTTGCAGTATTGAAACCAACAGATGTAGGTTCAAATCCTACTACAGACATGGCTTTTTTTTAACTTATTTAATTTAATACACAACATTTAACACACATTTATTCTAAAGACCAAGTCCCAAGGTCGACAAAAGTGACAAAAAGGCACTGAGCTTTGAACACTTCTTCAGATATTATAGGTAAATTACAGGTATACAGGTGACACAGGTACAGGTATACAGGTAAACAGGTATACAGGTAAACAGGTAAACAGGTATACACTTCTTCAAGAGGTTCAGGAAATATGCCAAAAGGGCACTGTTCAACAGCCACTGGACGAGTGACGTCATTGACGACTACTTCTTGCACAGATTTCAGCACTTCTTGCAGATTTCAGGACATTTTTCAGGACTTCTTGTAAAAAGGTCAAGTAGAGGTCGCGGACTGAGAGTCCGCAGCGACCAGATGCCATCGAGGTGTGCCAGAACCCCGCTTGTTATACTACTGACAACCACAACTCACTTCGATGACAAAAGCGAAATAACGTGCGCCTTTGCTCGGGTACATATAGAAACCCAAAACACAATTAGGAATAGTCACTAGACAAACTTAAGTATTAACATTTTTTTAGTTTTAAGATATATTAATAAGCTGAGTAAAGCCATAACTGGAGGTCGTATTTGAATATTTAATCCAGTTGATGATGTGGCAATTAAAGTCGCCAAGAATGGCAACTTCGCTATTTATACAATTACTCTGTAAATAATCGATTGTGTCTGCAAGAGAAGCGAAAAGTGTTTTAAAGTAATATCACTTGGTGGTAGTTAGAGTCAGGAGATGAACATTGTGGCTTGTTAAGTACTTATTTTTAACCACATAAAATCAAAGTTTTGGGGCTCCAAAGACTCCTCTCATTGGAAAGATATATCGCTTTTGACAAATAGGTAGATTCTAAAGTTATGCCCAAACCGGGAATGGAAATCGTACCCAGGATAGGGTAAGTTAACAGTGATGGTCTATGAACTGACCTTAATTTTACAAATAGCGAGTATAGGAGATTTATTTGATTGCAGGTATTGGTGCACTGAATTTATGTTCGTTTTTAAACCTCGTTTGTTGCTAAAATCTATTATAAAAAATGTGATCTCTGCATCTTGACGCGCCCGAACCATCCCCCATCCAGAGATCCGAACGGGGGGCTATTTTACCTCCGAAATTTTTTAATCCATCATGCTATTTGGTCTGAGACTTCGGGAACATCGGTACAGCCACGAAAAGTTAAGTAACTTCACGTAGCATAAGCCAATGCAATGGTATCACACTGGGCGATGCCTAGGAGATTTAGGTATCTACCATCTAAATCTACGATAGACCGGAGTGATATTCGGTCCCGCACTCCCACGGAATATTATTGTTGCATTAATGATCAACCACCAGTTACTTTAATTTAGTCGTTGAAAATAAAGTATTCTCAAAAATAACTGCGCAGGAGTAATCACTGTATGTCACCTCTTAACCGAAGGGTCCAGTGGTATTATATTCAGTATTTTATTTTTATACTAAAAGTAAAACTTCATATGTATATTTTGTCCTTGTTTTCACTCGATTCATTTTACAATCTTATAATGTATGGGAAACGGAAAGTACCACACTGACAAAACACATTAAACCCTATAAATTATGTGTTTAAATTAGAATTAAAATAATCCTGAATTTTTAAAACTTTTTTCGGGACTTAAAATTAATCTTTTTAAGTCAAAAAACAAAGTATTTCTCGTATACTTCTTTGGATTAGATTGCCTTTGTAATGTTTAATTTACATTGCAGTAATCAGAAGTCCTAAATATTTGGATATATAAAGAATATTGTACAGTTTATTTGTCAGTTGTACTTTTCATCCTACTTTATAAAATAATCATTTTAAAATGAATTCCACAATGTTAAAAATTTTCGGTTTTTGCCTTTTTCCTGAGCGGGGTATCAGCCCTTCTTGTGGAAAATAGAGCTATATCTTTAACTAGATTGGCGAACTCAGAATTGTTCATTTCTTCTGATCCAGTAAGTATTGTCGAGAATAAAGAATTTTCTTACTAAAAATTACAAAATAATTTAATATTAATGTAAAGATATTGTATATAGATTATCTTTGTGGTAGTTATGTAACTATATACAGAAATAATTTTTACATTTAGCGAGCTGACCACTAAACGTCTTTTTGGAATAATAACTAATAACTGTTTTAGATTACCAGAAGGGTAAAGTTGGATGCAATGCATATTTTTGGTAAAATAAAATAGTCAATAACCCCTGCCGATTAGGCTAGAAGCGATGCTAACTATCATCCAGTATAGACTCAAGATCCAAAGCGATAACATATTAACGTAGTAATGAGTTTGTTCATACAGCACGCATCATTTGTGGCAGTTGCTCATCTCGAATACAGCCTAAATACCTCTTATGTACATGCTCTATATCAAAAACGACTTAGCTTCTAGAAATACCCCAAGTTGCAGATTTTCAATTATGACTTAACTGATTCTATTTTTCTGCATATGATCGTAAGCTAGAATGAAAAAGTTTGTAATACCCATTTTATTCTTAAATTTTTTAATAACTGTTCTTGCTACAAAAGAAATAGAGTATTTTACAAAAAAATTAGATTTATGTTAACAAATGATGGAAAAGCGATTGCTAGTTGTATTTTTATTAAAAATGAGCATTTGATCTAACTTTACTTCCACCGTAAAGTTTATTACTTAATTTAAATCCGTTCTAAAATAGCAGTGGGTAGTACCTCCGTCTTGTTTAACCTTTTTTACGGTTATCGATAAATCTATATTTTGTATGCAATTTATTTTCTTATACTACTCTCTGGTTTACAATTTCTTACTTTGACAAACATTTTTTTACACTTGTCGCCATATTTCCGTTGTCTGAATTTCTTATATTATCTAATTTTTAGTTATGGTTAATTTTTCATTTATAACACCAACGCAATTATCTCCAAAATAGCCTAACAAAATCTTTAGTTATTTTCAGCATCTTTTGTTTGACCGCATTGTAAATTGTAAATTTGGTTATTAAATTGGCACGAATTTTAAATTTGGCTTTAAAATTATAGAAGCAGCTAGTACATACTTCTACACTCGAAATTTAAATAGTTACTCTAATAAAGTTTGTTATTCTTATTTATTTTTCATTCGGAATTTTGATTAAAATAGTTCTGCGTATCGAATTATTCGTACGCATTATTTATTATATTTCGGAAACCGCTTGATATTTTATTTTTACTTTCAATTCACTTGGAGACTGACAGATTTTAGAATAGTTCATTCTATGCAATAATTTAGCTACAGTTACGAGGAAATAGCTCGGAATTTAATTGTCTTAGTCACTAGCTATATGCGTCAACCTGTTTATTTATCATTTGAGGAGAGAATGTACCGGTATCGGACAGCAAGCAAGGAGAATTCATTTGAATGATAACAACAGCAGTTTTCAGGTCAACCAATACCAGAACAATTTTAAGCATTTAATACAAGTATAATACTAAATTTTTTTTCCTGTGTAACTCTCAAATCTTTACAATATGGTAATACACAAAAATGGGAAGTACCGTTGTCACATCTGACATTTTTAAATAATTTATTTTGAGAAAACTGGAATCAAAGTAAACCTTAATATTTATTTTTTTTTTTTCGAAAAATATTATAAAGGTTTTTTTATATATCATTAAACAACGTACTTGATTTTTTTTAAGATCAGATTATCTTTGTAAAACCTAACTTGCATTCATCGTCATCATCATCATCATCATCATTAGCTTATTCCATCCATAGTCGGAGGTAAGTCTCCCCAAGTTGTCTTCACTGAAGTTTATTGTTTACTTTTTGCATCCAATCGTGTCCGGCTAATCTTTTTATGTCGTTCGTCCATCTGGTCTGTGGTCTACCTCCACATCTCTTATGTTCTCTAGGCCTCCATTCAACTATGCGGCGTGTCCATCTGTTATCTTTCAGCTTTGCGATATGGCTCGCCCAATTCAATCTTAATATAGATATTCGTTGTATTCCATCTGTCACTTTTGATCTTCTTCGTATCTCGACGTTAGGAATACAATCGCGGAGTCTAATATTTACCATTCTCTTCTCCATTGCTCTTTGGGTTACCTGGAGTTTATTTATTACATTTTTATTTAAAGCCCACGTCATATGTTAATACCGGCAGTACATATTGATCGAGTGCTCTGGCTTTTATTTTATTTGGGATGTCCATTTTATACGGAATGCGAGCCATGCTAATGAGACTTTTCTATCCAAGTCAGCCTTTAAATTATTTTTTGACATTTCGATTTTTTGTCCTAAATATATGAGTGTTTGTACCTTTCCTGTTCTATCATCTTCTATTAATAGTTCCTGGCTGTTATCTTCACTTTCGTTATTCAAATATTTGGTTTTGGTGAAGTTTATTTTTAGACCTATTTCTCGAGACTTGTTATTTATTTCCATCAGCATTTTTTGTAATTCTTCTTTTGTGTTGGTGATCGGAGTGACATCATCTGCGAACCTTAAGTGATTTAATCATTCACCATCCATTAGTATTCCTTTATTTTTCCACTTTAACGATTTGAACGTCTTCTAGAGTCAAAGCGGACAGCTTTGGGAATATCGAGTCGCCATTTCTAATTCCTCTTTTAATTTTGATTTTATTTGTTTTATGTATATGTATTTCATCTATTCTGATCTTTCTTAAGGCGTTAAGGACTGCCCATATCTCTATTGAATTAAATGCTTTCTCGTAGTCAACCATTGCTATCCACAAAGTGATCTTATATTCATTTGCTTTTCCCACTAGTAATCTAATTTTTTGAATATAATCCAAAGTGCTGTATCCCCGTCTAAATCCCACTTTTTCACGTGGTTAATAACTGTCTAATTTGTTCGTTAATCTATATGTTATAATTCTAGTGAGTATTTTGTGTAGTACCGATAACAGGCTGAAGGGTCTGCAATTCTCCAATTTAAATTTGTTACCCTTTTTAAATATAAGCACAATCAAGGCGTTTACCCAAGGTGGTATTTTATTTTCTATTAGGCACCTGTTAAATAGAGCTTGAAGAGATTGTATTGTGATTCTCCTCCATATTTTATCATTTCTATAGTTATTTCATCGTCCCTTGGTTTTTTGTTGTTGTGCATATGTTGTAGCGTGTTTATTGTTTTATCCATTGTTACTTCGGGAATTTATTCAGATTCCACATTTCTTACTGTTACTCTATTTCCTTCTTCTTTCCCAGGCAGTGGCGATATTTTTGTGTTATATAGTTTTTGATAATATTTCTCTGTAACTTTGCTTATCTGTTTGATTTATGCGATCCCTCGGTTATCGTTATTTATAAATTTTGTTATTTGATGTTTCTCTTCATTCATTTGTTTGTTTAGGTGTTTCAAACTCTTTCCCTCTTTCAATGTTTCTTTTATTTTCTAGTTTCTACACTATCTGACGTCTTCTCTGATCTTTTTATATACAGTAATTAAAAAATTAAAATATCTGACCTATATAAAAATATTTCATGACTTCAGTATCTGCTGTACTATTAATTTTACTTTATAAATTATTCACTCAGGATTTTAAAATGGTAATAATTGTCTGTTGTTGCCTTTTGCTTATTGAGTGCAGTCCTTGCTGTGCAAGATGAAACTGGAGTTTTCCCTAGATTAGCAAACTTGTAACACCACATTTCTTTCGATAATATAGGAAGAATAAAGGAAAACCAGTGTCAGGTAAACAAGTACCCAGCAACATATTTAGGCATTGAATTCAAGTAAAAATAAGTACGCTACCCTGCATTTGGTCACCCGACAATGGTTTTTCTGAATTCAAGTAAAAATCACTCATTCAGTTGAATAATATCCATACCACAGTGAAATAAGAGTAATAAAGCGGTTTCTGACTTGAGTGATGACAGTAGTATTAATTTGTGACAGAATTAGATAATTCTAGTATGTCAAACTTGGTTGCCAAGAAATTGTTCTACTTCGTTCTACCATCTGCTAAGAAAACTGATATTTATAGTAAATAATTGCATAGCTTGAGAGTGTATTTGTTATGAGGTAACTACATAGCTTGTCTAACATATAATGCCATTGTCAGTAACTTAGGTAAACTAAGCCAGTCATCAGATAATGTCAATATATATATATATATATATATATATATATATATATATATATATATATATATATATATATATACATATATAAATCGTCAAATTATTTCGTAAACTTTACATTTTCTGTATCTTGCATCAAAACAATTTTTTTAAAATACGTATTTCATTACAGGTTTCATTCGTACAAGGATGGGCGTACTGTCGAAAGTATGGAAAGAACCTTCTATCACTTGCAAATGCTGCCGAGAATGCAGACCTGATTCAAACTTTTTATAATATGGGCCGATCTAGACCAAGTATACCAAATTTATGATTAATAATATCTTAATTCAACAATTATTGCAAATCAATTCTATTTAATTTTAATTTTTGCATAAGTGTTTTAACATTTGGAAATCTCAACCACAGAGTTTTTTATTGTAAGATTTTTAAGTTAGACCAAGTAATTGTTTTTAATGTTTTGTTTTCCTTTTAATTCGAAATTTTATTTATTTAGGTTACTTTTGGATCGGAGGAATACATATTCAGACTGGTTTAATTAACACGTGGTACTGGGTAAATGACAGCAATTTCACCTACACCAGATGGTCCAGTAGCACCACATCCACCAGTTATGATAACTGCATACTATGGAACTATATTAATTCTACTACTACTAATGGAATGTGGACCTCCACCAACTGTGCAGCCAAATACAAATGTATTTGTAAATAATAATTTATGCTTAAATCGACAATATATATATATATATATATATATATATATATATATATATATATATATATATATATATATATATATATAACTTAAAATACTTATATTATCATATTATTAAACTAAATATATACATATTATCATAAAGTATTCGGATGTATTTTTATTCTTTTTCTCCCGTCTTATTATCTACTTGCTTATTATAAGTTATTTTGCCTATTCAACAAAAATTTCAAAAAATTAGACGAAAATCAAGCCTCTGTATATTTATGACAAAACCCAATCATCTAATGTGCTACAAAACTTATAGCTAGCATTGACTAGTAAAGAATCAGTCAAATTTATATTGTTGCTAGACTTCTAGAATTTAAAATATTTCTGGGTTCATTGGCTTTCCCAATATCAAAAAAATGCATAGTTTTAGCTAAAGGAGAGGAAAGTAAATATATCTATCTTTAATTGTTATGTTTAACTATATGTCATCAGATATTAAAAATTAATGATAATTGTACTACAAGAAAATTGTTTTTTGTGGCATTGCCATGGACGTAGAATAAAATAACTTTTTGACTCTCTTAACGCCGGTTAGGGTTACAATTCAGTCTAATATCTCCAACCTCGCCTAACAGTACTTACTGATCTTTGAATTGTTGTGGCTGTTACTTGATGGAAATTCATAACGAATGTAATGAAAGACTAATTTTTGTCAAATTTCCACTTTATTTAGTTTTACTGAAACTGTATGACGCGTTTCGCTATACTATAGCTTCGTCTGATACAAAATGATATTGAATATTAGTGTTGTTACATTTATACAAATACCCAAAGGTAGATAGGTAATAAAATTAATACTATATGCTAATGAATATTGCTAGGAATTCCATTCTGAATATTAATTGTATAAGTTGAGTAAAGGTGAGTTTATCGTTATACAACAAGACATACTAAATTTATTAAACACGAGCCTCAATGAAAATTATTTTTACATTAATAATACGTTTTATAATAGTTCCGAAGGTCTCATAATGGGTAGTCCACTTAGCCCGCTTTTAGCAGAAATATTCATGGATAACCTAGAAAAACAAATACATCGACAAGAATTTAGCAAATCATTTTTGTATTGGTACTGATATGTAGACGACATCTTTGCTTGTTTTAATGGTACAGAGCGTCAACTTGACAATGTTTTTAACTATATAAACTCAATACATAAAAATATTAAATTCACTATGGAACTAGAAGTCGACAATAAAATTAATTTTCTTGACTTAACGATAACCAGACCTTACAACACACACAAATTCTCTATTTTTCACAAACCCTCACATACAGATACTACAATAAACATAAAATCAGCTCACCCCCTACAACACAAATTGGCAGCTTACCACAGTATGTTACATAGACTTGTAAGTGTCCCCTTATCTGTAGATGATTTTAATAAAGAATTAAATCCAATAAAACAAATTGCTGTTAACAACGGATATTCTCCTAACTCCATAGACTCAATTCTAAACAAAAAATTAAAAAATAAAACTATTTCTTTAGTATACCCCAAGGAAGAAAACACAGGGAAAAATATAATGTTTTAACCTATTTTGGTAACACGTCAGAGAAAATTAAAAACCACTTAAACAAATATAATATCAACATAGCTTTTAGAACAAACAACTCGTTAGGAAAATTCATTAAAAACGCAAAGGGAAAACAAAATAGATCAAAAAAATCTGGAGTGTATCAGTTGAATTGTGGTTCTTGTCATAAAAGTTACATAGGTCAGACAGGTCGCTTATTCAAAACTCGGATTTTAGAACATAAAAGAAGCTATTTAAAAAACAAAACTGACTCAGCGTACAGTAATCATTATCATCTTTTTGACGACAAATTTAAAATTCTACACATAGAAAATAAAGGCGTAAAATTAAACCTAATAGAAAATTTAGAAATAAATAGAATTAAAAATTCAGACATCATATTAAACGAACAAAAAGATACATGTCTGGCCCATGGTAACTCACCTTTACTCAACTTATACAATTAATATTCAGAATGGATTTCCCAGCAATATTCATTAGCATATAGTATTAATTTTATTACCTATCTACCTTAGGGTATTTGTATAAATGTAACAACACTAATATTCAATATCATTTTGTATCAGACGAAGCTATAGTATAGCGAAACGCGTCATACAGTTTCAGTGAAACTAAATAGAGTGGAAATTTGACAAAAATCAGTCTTTCATTACGTACTTACTGATATTTAAATGGATGATTAATTTGACCAGAAAAGATTCTGTGAATGAGATACAAAATCTACATAAAATGCGTTCCAAAATTACCCTACCGACTGATTTTTGAGAGGTTATAATAACATCTTAATATCCTTTTACACGTTCCAGGTCTTTCTGACTGTTTACTAAGGTAATTAGACAAAATTTTACTAAATCCACTATACCGCCATTTACACAGCCCGATAATACTATTGCAACTCCACCGTTTGAAAAGCCAACTTGTTAGCTGAACTCTTTGCTTCACATGCTACAGTCGATTCCCAAAGAAAAAACCACCCGATGCTCAGGCAAGGATGCCCGATATTTTTTTTAGGGAACGTATCATAAAACGTAATTTAATGAAGCTATATAGGTGCTGATGGAGTACCTTCCATAGTTAAAAAAATGTGCGAATGAACTAACACCAGTTTTCTGCTGTTCTTTGCAACTTATCTTATAGAAAGGGAATATTTTAATCTACTGGATATGTGCAGCAATTCATCTGATACCTAAAAAAGAAGACCTTTCCAAACAACTACCGACCCTTTCGATAATATCGCAAGTTACGGAAAATTCCACCAATTAGCATCTTGTAAAATATCTAGAGGGATTTAATACTATTCACGACCATTAATATGGCTTTCACAAGTAAAGATCAATAGGGGATCTTCTAAGTTATGCTACGCACATGTGGGACAACGGAATTACAAATTTTGAAGAAACTCGTTGGGTAACACTTGATATGTCCAAGGCATTTAATCGTGTTTGGCACTATGGATTGTTGACTAAGCTGCGCTCTTAGGGTATGTCTGAAAGGTTTTGTTTATGTATCTCGTGTTTCCTCAGATAGCCTACTTTGCAAGTGGCATTTGACACTTTCCCTATCAAAGTCGATGTATCCTAAAGCTTCATATTCTCTTCTACTTTCTTTGCCCTTTATATTAACGATCTGCTGAAAGGGACCATGAATAGAATCTATAGCTTTGCAGATTACAGTAGGCTTATTCGTTTATTTATTTTGAATGGTCAGATATTAGTTACTCAAGCAAATATCCGCATACAGCAGGAAATCATTCAATTTAACAATTTCTTGGAAGAAATTATGACTTCGAGTGACAGTAACCAAGTAGAATTTAAGGTCCAATAAACTCTAAAAAATTAATTTCGCAGAACCCCACATAGCTATGTTGGAACACTCCATTCTTTTAATATCATCATTCAACTTGCTGGATATTAACTTGGGAGCAAATATGTCTTGTGATGAACATGTTGCATGTATAGCAAGGAGAGCTTCGCAAAAGCTAGGAAGATTATTATGAGCTTCAAATCTTTGTACACCACAATAACTATTAATTATATTCGAAGCTAAAATTCGATTAACGATGGAATATTGCTCCATTTGGAGCTTTGCTACCACATATACGCTGATTTGTTGGATTCTATTCAGAATAGAGCTGTTCGCTTGATTTGAGACTTAAAACTTACCGATAACCTTTCCTTGGAATATCGAACAACGATTGGCGACTTGAGTTTATTTTACAAGTTCTTTCATCGAGAGTGTTCGATGGATGCAGCCCACTTTATTCCTCCCAAAAGCGGTCTATGCTAGGAATGCACGTCGTACTAATACGTCACATCCGTATGAAGTTCAGCTTGTCACTCCTCGTATAATCATTTTCAAGAATTCTTTTATATAAAGAAACTCATCCCTTTATAATGATTTGCGCTGGACTATGTTTCCCACCGAATATAATCTACAGCGATTTAAGATTAACGTAAATCGCTTTTTCCGCATACATTCGCTCCTGTAGCGCTTTGGGGATTTCCCTGCAACAGGAATGCGATGCCTGTAAAAACAAAGACCGTATAGTGGTTAACTTATATAACTATTTCATAGTTTTTATTTAATTTAATTTCTGTTGTATCAAAAGATGAGAAATAAAATTCTGATAAGTATATTTTATAATATATTAAATACTCGTATATACAAAACATTTCCTAACGAGATTTAGAAGATTGTATTATATTAATCTACAGTCTAAGAAGAACATATAGAACAATATAAGAAACAATCCTTCCAGCCCCCACTCCTCCCCATAAACTTTCACGACTTATTTCTCGATTTTTGGAAAATGAATGGCATCGAACAAATACAATTCTTCGAGACATTAACTTTTGTAACGAGTGTTAAATTATGGTGAAGGGTGTTTTAAATTAGACTTTTTTTGAGTTTAATAAACAAATAGAAACGTTAACGCGTCGAAGAATTGTATTTATTCCATGCCTTTCATTTTTCAAAAATCGAGAAATAAGTCTACTACTTAAATTTAACATACGATTTCTCAAAGATAAAAAAAGATATCCAGACAAATCTAAATGCGTTTTGAAGAGGAGGAGTAGTTCTTTCGGACTCCTTTAATGGTTTCATAAAAAAGTTACCTTTCGATGGAACCTAACCTCAAATATCTCGAAAAATCGTAATCTTCGAACTTTTAGTTTAGAATATCTCGAAAACCGGAGCCATCAGAGAAATTCTGGCCTCAGATTCGAATTTAGCGCCTCAAAAACCTTCGGAAAAGTATATTCTGGTTTCTGGGTAAAAAAATTGTCGACCTGTGTTATTTATTCAATTTATATACCTATTAATATAAAATTGTATAAAATTCCGTCAAATTTTATTAAATTATTTCAATTTTAACCAAAAAATGTCATATAATTATTTAAAATTTTATGAGATTTTATAAAATTTTAAAAATTATAATTTTTTCTTAATTGATTTAAATAATCAATTCAATTTAACCCAATGAACCCAAAAATAGATTTAGCGACCCCAGAAACCCCCGAGGAATTAGTTTTGAACACGAAACTCTAATTCTGGTGAATATTGTAATTCCTCCCTCTACAACCCCCATTTTCACCCCTCAAAAGGGTACATATGATCAAAATTACCCCGAAAATAGATTTAGCGATCCTAGAAAACCCCGAGGAACTAGTTTTGAACACGAAACTCTAATTCAGGTAAATATTGTAATTTCTCCCCCTCCAATCCCCATTTTCACCCCCCAAAAGGGTCCATATGAACAAAATAACCTGAAAATAGATTCAGCGACCCCAAAAACCCCCTAGGAACCAGTTTTTAATGCGTAAACCTAAAATCACGTGAACTTTGAAATTTCACCTCTGAATTTTGAGGTTATATTTTGCAAATCGGCTTGCTTATATTTGTCGGGAATTCGCTTATGGGTACTTAAAAAAAATGTCTGATTTCGTTAATAATTGAGGGCTCTAGACAATTTTGAACGAAAGTCTGATTCCTGGCCCACTGTACGAAGGATCAACAGATCAATGGAAATGAGTGACTATGTTTTTCATAATCTCGGAACCTCAAAACGTGAAGAAAAGGCAAAAATTTCGAACATAATAATTTCCTTTAGCAAGGAAAGTAGAAGATCTTGTAATTTGATTTAAAATCATGTTCATGATTCACTTTAGAAGTCGGAAGATTCCAATATGTTTTACTATTTTTAGCTGCAAGGCTGCTGAAAAGTATTTTCTTGGTATTCATTATATAACTTAGTCTTTCTACTTAAAAAAATAGTTATACTCGTAATATAGGGTAATACTTAAGTTCTAACGTAATAATAGAACTTAGAATTTAGAACTTGAAGCAGAATTAAGAGTCCCCTAACATTTTTACTTTTTTTTTGAATATGAATATATTTTTAGTAAGTAGTTTAACGTGGTCTTTAATTCTATAAATTCATGAACTACTACGAAAGAATTGTGAGAGGGGATTAATTTTCCCATCAAGTTTTTGGAAGTATTCAGGATATTAAGTTGGGAATGTGGAATCTTTGGCACAATGATACTACTCAGTATATATCACCACTACACCAAACACTTTATTTTTGCACTCGACGCGCGTTTCGCTAATCATGTTAGCTTCATCAGGAGCGATGATTGACTGACTGATTACTATTTTTATTTATGTCCACCCACCAAGATTCTGTAACATTGTAGTAGTGCTGTCCTTGCCTTTGAAAGTCTTATTTAATAATCTCTTAATTAATAAACCATTGTGTTTTAGTTCAAATAGTACTGGTATCTATTATTAACTTAATATTTCCTATCCCAGCATTGCCTTTTGTGGAAGAAAAGTTTTGTGGAGTTAGTAAAATTGAAAAATATAAAATTCCTACTTTAATAGTCTAACATACAGTTAAGCAATATAGCCCAGTCGCCAGGGGTTTTGAGCTCTCATTAAATGTTAACGGGCTGCATTTTAGCACACAGGTAGTTCTTTTTGCGTAGAATGTGATAAAAAAGTATACTAAAGTTTGATGTACGCTAAACCCACAAAATCCAAAATAAAATCAAAAATTCGGTTTTTTCGGTAATATCTCAAAAAATAAAAAATATATCGAAAAACTAATAGCACCATGTGAAATAGCGGAAAACTTTTCAAAAAAATAGTATATAGATCTTTTTTTTTTTTCCAGATTTTTTTTTATTAGCGTGAGAATTTATTAAAAATTCGGATAGGTGATTGAAAAAATGTAAAAAAAAATTAAAGATATCTTTTTGTAGAGGAAACTTTCAGCTTTTCGATGATACTAATAGTTTTTATTTCTTTAGAGTTTGTAAAACTTAAAACGAAATTTTTGTTTGCATGATTTTAACGGGCATAGAGTAAATTAGAAATATTTAATAAATTATAGTATTGAAAAAAATCCTTGTGCATATATCATTATTAGACCTTAAGTTTCAACACAACATCAACATAATCGATAAACTTCTTTTACCCGCAGGTGTCGAAGGTCGTTCTCTACTTTTTTTCCAGAAATTTACGCCACTCATCTCTATTTAGTACTAGTTGTTTCGCCTCAGCCCAGGATTTTCCTCTTGTCTTCAGTATTTCATTCACACTATTGTTCCATGTTTCCTCCTTCCCCCCTTCTATTTTTCCCAGTCACTCTTGTATTCCACAACATTTTGACCTACCGATCATCATTCATTCTCACTATGTGTCCAGTCCATTTTAACTTCTTTTCCTCTATTTTTTCCTTTAGCGATTTTACATTAAGGTCCTTTCTAATATCTTCATTACTTCTTTTATTAATTCTTCTTGCCCCTACCAGATACTTCATTTCTATGGCTTGTAATCGCTTTCATATATATTCGTCAGAATCCAGTTCTCAGTCCCGTAGGTTATAACTGGGTATATATTGTTTTGTAAATTGCCATTTTTGTTTTCACTGATATTTCCTTTTTACTTTAAGTTTCAATATAACAATAATTAAAAATACCCACATTGTCAGTGTTATTAAAAAATTGAGTTTTAAAATATAAAAATATGCCTGCTGTAGTGCGCCGCCGGCAATTTTACGTTCAAAGCAGTACGAAATGGTCAAAAAAGTCAGACAATTTTTTTTTTTTTAGTTACAGTTAAAAGTATTCTTGATATTCGTAAATCATTAAAAACTTAAAGAAACTCTCTCTTTTTTTGAAATTTTGCTCTTAAAAAAGTATTTATGATAAACGTATTTTTTGCTTATTATTAATCATACAACTTAAACTTAAAATAAAATAAATATTTAAAAGTGGGAAATGAAAGATAAAAGTCTAAGCTTTAAGCATAAAGTATTTATACTTCATTTAAACATTCAGGAACAAATAAAAAAGTTATTGAAAACCCAAAAATTCTAAATTACTCTAAGAAATTAAAGGAATTACGTACTCTCTGGCTGGGCTAATACTTTTGATGTAGCTTATAAAGTTTGTTGGGAATATGTTAATTAAACTCAGAAGTCACCTGTTCAAGTAAATGTTTTCTGAGATAATTTGACTTAAACATATTAATATTATATTAAATTACGCATAAAAGGCATTACTAGGCTTAGCCCAAAACAAGCAACATATAATTTCACTAGGAACCTCGGAACTTTTTAGACCACTTACAAAAATGTATCTTAATGATAGTATATCTGTATAACTAAGAGCTCATTTGTATCGAAAGGAGTCCTTAACTGAAATAGAAAACATACATTTCTGGTTTGAAGGTGAAATTTCCATTTAATGAACTATTATACTCGTATATATATATATATATATCTATTCAAACATCAGCTCCTGTAGAAATAAGACCAGTTGACAATTTAGTTTTTTTCAAAATAATCCAGCAAACTGTTTTGATCAACGCTTATATTAACATAACACTTTTCTTAAGATTATGTCATCCTTGGCAAAAGAGTACATAAAAAACTTCATAAGTATGCTTCTGGTCAAACTGTAAGCCGATTGGTTGAACAAATAATGATTGAAACAGGGGTGAATGCCAATGTTATTCAGACTGTTCGATAAGTGACGCCGTTGCCACGTCACTAGGTTCAAAGCTAGGGAGGAGGATCTAAGCACTACCAGAAGATAATAAACTAGAGCAATTTAGCAATTGATCAGTAACATTTGCTCCTTTTCTATTATTTTAAATAAAGTTAAATCAAATTAAGTTTAAAAGTTTATTTAAGCTATAAGTACATATTTGGGTTTTGTACATACAGTCACCACTATTACGTTTATACAATAAATGTGTTTTGATTTATTTAATATTCTGAGCTGCACAAAAAAGTTAGACTTAATTAATTTTAAGTTTTATTTTATGTCTTATTATTTATTTAAATATGTTAAGTTCAAATATCTTATGTTCAAATACCATAAGTGCTCTCAACACATTTATACAAAATCGATACCCAGAGGTTAATTAGGTCCCTGTCATGTATATATATAAAAATCGAATACGTATTCTCTGTTTTTACCTATCATTATATAATAATAATAGCATTATAGCTACCTAATAAGTCAATAAACGATCTTGACTAGGAATAAGACGAGGCGACACTATCTTGACGTAACTTTTCATACTAGTTTTGAAGAACGTATTTAAACAACTGGATTTGGCGTGTAGATTAATAAATGTAGATCGAAGATATTTGAGCCACCTTCGCTTTGCGTACTTTTGGGTTCTGATCCATACCAGCTTACAGGAATGGTCTTAAGAAACACTGGACTGGACAATAAAATCGTAACACCCAGTGAAACACCAATCTACGACGGAGGCAACAAAATAGTGAAACTGGAAGAATATGTCTATCTGGGTCATGAAATCAGATTGAATACGGAGAACCAGGGAGTCGGATTGAACAGGAGGTTTAGAATGACATGGACAGCCACTGGAAAATTCAGTCACGTCGTGAAAAGTTTTAATTCCTGATCAATTTGAAAGCTAAAGTTTTTAACATGTACATTCTCCTTGCTACGCCATATGGACTGGAAACAGTAACACTAACAGTGAAAATAGTCAACAAACTTCGAATTATCTAACGAGCATTAGAACGAATCATGTTGGGAGTAACGCTTAGAGATCACTTGCGAAACGACGAGATACATCTACGAGCAAAGGTAGATGATGTGACAGAACGCGTGACAACTCTAAAATACACTTGGGTAGGACAAGTCGCTTGACAGGAGATGAATGGAAAATAGATAAAACATATAATACAGTGGAGACCTATACGACACAGAAGAAGCGTGAGACGACCACCAAAAATGTGAATCGATGACATAATACAACAGGTCGATAGAGGCTGGCATCAGATACCCAAGGATAAAAGTCTACGTCCATGAGTACATGGTAAGGGCTACTGAAAGAAGAAGGAGATGTGCTGAGACAGACCTGTAAATAGTTATTTAATCTTTTTTTTTCCAGTCATATCCAAACAGTTACATTAGATATAGCTGAATTGTGGAAGATAAATAAAGAAAATATATTTCATTCAAATAATTATTATAATTTCTAGCTTAGTATTAAAAATTAGTATATATTATTGAATAATATAAATATTTTTTTTGGCAATTTTAGAAGTTTATTTTTCGTTTTGTAGTGTTCAGACAATGATTAACCTCACCACTTTCCATGAAATCAATAATTCGTCGTGAACAGTATGTGAACGGCCTAGGTTCGTATGTTGCGTTTTATTTTCGTGAAGTTGTAATATCGTACATAATACCCCGTTAATTTAGTTTCTTTTTTGTACTGATATGTACTTAAGAACAACAGTTTTTTATATGCTTTTAGTGGTTGCTACTAAAATGTGAGAATCCGTAAGTGCTTTATATTAACACTATGTTTCCCAATGGCTTCATAAGTTTAGTTTTTTTGTTCAAGATAGTAAACATCATAAATTTGTTCTATATTCACCTAACCATCCTATGAGGAATACATACCACAATTCAACATAAAAATATGTTTTGGGTACAATGGTAATTTTTTTTACTGATAATAAATTACTTGTTCAATTTAACAAAAATGAAGTAGCTTTAAGTTTAAATACTTGTTATGAATATTTGATTGTAAAAGAAATATACTTTGGGTAAATATTAACTTTTATTATAATATAAACAACAGCTTTTTGAAACTCCCGTTAATTTATAAAAATATTTATATGTTTATAAATAAATACACATGTCTATAAAAGTTAGACTAATTTACGGAAAAAAAAATTATAGGTGGCGACATTAACCATAGGCATAGACTGCAGTAGTAGTAAATTTTACCAAATCCTAAATATGTCCAAATTGAGAGAAAAGTATTGAACGCTGTGCTACGTGATCAAATAAATCACTAATTTTAATATATTAAACTATTTTCATAACACCATATATATATATATATATATATATATATATATATATATATATATATATATATATATAAAGTGCTCTTGCTGCTGCTGCTATTCAATACCATATGCCAGATATAAGAACAGCATTTTTAATTTATTAATAAAATACTTCTCTAATGCCTGTATATATTTTTTAGGAATATGGTCAACAATAAGAATAATAAAAAAAAGATACATTTCTTATTGTTTGTATAAAAATATACTCTCAAGATTTAGAAAATGAAGTTGATTATATTTATTTTTTGTTGTTCATAATGGTGGGCGGTAAGGTTATATTTGTAGAAATAAAATGGATAGAATCCTAAATTTTGGTATATCGAGGTAAGCCAAAATATTCTTTGTCTAATAAACTTCTTTCAATGGAATCCACTATTATTATATTTTAAGTTCAAAATTTTTGGTATATCATACATTAAAATTAAATATTTTCCGAAATATTGACATCTAAGTGAAATTTTTACACTTGTAAATTTTATTCAAGAAATTATTCACTTACTCTATTAAAAGTAGTGTTTTTTTGGCTAAAAATAAGTTTTATACGTATGGATGTATATTAGTTACTAAGACGCGAAGAGGTCTTGCGAAGAGGGTGGAAAACATATTCTTCTTGTCAGTTCTTACCTGTCCACGTAGATATTGGAAGTCCAGCTCTAAGAAGACTCCGATTTCGTAAACCTCCTAACAACATAGCCCGAAGTCTCGTAGATGGGAACTTCGATCTAAATACTGAATGATGAACAGAATGGAACAGCAAGCCACCTTCGAACTTTTATCTAATCGTTGACCCGTCTGAACGACTTCCTGGTTTCCAACTTCCACGAAGGGAGTGGTCTTCTCTAAATTTAATTCGAACCGGCCAGAGTAGGTGCGTTTATTTTATACACCGTTGGAGTTTTAAAAATTCTTCGCTGTGTATGGGTGGTGCGGCTGAACAAAAAATACATCCACAGTGAATATAGCGAACTTGCTTTTGAAGGATACTTTACTCAGCTGCATGCACGCTTGAATGGCTACGACACTTAAGAGTGGATATTTAGTGTAAGGTTTTGGTGTTTAATATTAGTGTTAGGAATTTTATCTTATTTTACTTATACTGGGTTTTATTTATATATATATATATATATATATATATATATATATATATATATATATATATATATATATATATATATATATATATATATACATTTTTATCATTTTGCTCGATGTAGATTTTCCAGCATATTAAACATTGCTCTTGATAACGTTAAAAATAAACCCTTTAGTAATATAATATTTGACCAGGAAGGTTTAAGCCGGTAAGTTTTGCAAGTACACCGGTCACTGAAGTCCCAAAACTCGTGCTGCGTGCCCCTCCTCACGCAGGTCACAGCGTAAGATTCTTAACATTTCATTTCAGATTGTGCACAAATTCAATATTTTTTTCGGTATACCGATATGTGAAAATTGACATTTTTAGACTATAGATTTGGATCCTTCTTTTTTGAGCACCGAGTCTGTTTTTAATATATACGGGAGCTATTTTATGCATTTTTTTTTATCATTACTAATTTTATTTTAGAGAAATAATAAATGCTTTTATTAATAAATATGAGGTCAAAGTTTTTCTTTTGGAATTCATAAAAAATGTAATTTGGCTCGGAGCCGTGTGGTTCTGAAAAAGCGCATGTGGTTGTGAAAGAGCCAAAAAATAAAATTTAAAAAAGTTATTTTTAGCTTAGCGAAAACATGATTTTAAATTCAAAGGTTAGCGAAAACATTCAGAATTTTCCAAATAAAAAAAGGTTTTCGTCAACCAGTGACCTATCAACTGTATAATAATATTTCATTATTTTTCGATACTTTAAACTTTTAGTGTAATAGCAATAATTTTTGAATTATTCTTCTTACAATGACCAGTGAGACAAATGAAACATCAACGTCATCTCTACTTTTTTAATTAAGATTGAATACCCCACATGGATATGTTTCGGATATATGAATCTTACCATTAGCATTGCCTAATGTTCACTAAACATATGCATATGATAAATATATAAGGAATCATAAGTAATTATTTGAATAATCTAGAAAGTAGAGAAAAATATTTTTATGTTTGGGTATATTCAAATACCAGTTTGTAACAGAACTACGTGGCCATCATTTATTATGAACGTTCTTATCTACAGTGAATATAAAATATAACACACGTATGTACATACTTAGTATTTAAATAAATACATAGCCTCAATTATCACATTTGTTCTTTATGCACGTCAAAAGATTCTCACCTGAATAAAATATGAATCACCGTATATAGAGAGAGTCATTAGAATTACTATAATTTAATCAATAATTTAACTAAATCTAAAAGGTGTAGACGTAAACATATACATCCCAGACGCAAATAAGAACAGACAGACTATGTCAGTCATGACAACGTTCTGCTAAAGCAATGACCCATCTGAATGTTTTATGCAAAAGATTACCGCAATCCAGGTACTTGCAGCGCCACTAAAACCCCGAATAATCGTATGTTGTTGATATTTTTACTTCATTAGATTAGAGTTTTAATAATGTTGAGAAAGTCGGAGAACCATTGGATATTTTAAACTTTAGAAATCTAACAACCCTTATATTCGACCAAATCGTAACTCATGGTGTCTAGTCGTCCTTCATTGAGTCCCCTGCTAATGTTGGATCGCGTATAGATGTCAATTTCGTTGATATTTACCTAAATAAGAAATAACGCTTTGTAACCATTGTTAATTAATTCTCTCTACTCAGTATATATCACCACTACACCAAA
The DNA here is from genome assembly GCA_019049505.1 of Pachyrhynchus sulphureomaculatus. Taxonomy (NCBI): domain Eukaryota; kingdom Metazoa; phylum Arthropoda; class Insecta; order Coleoptera; family Curculionidae; genus Pachyrhynchus; species Pachyrhynchus sulphureomaculatus. The sequence goes on along the minus strand of CM032449.1, from coordinate 82,822,378 downwards.
CACTTTATTTTTGCACTCTGTAGTCAATTATCGCTCCTGATGAAGCTAACATGGTTAGCGAAACGCGCGTCGAGTGCAAAAATAAAGTGTTTGGTATAGTGGTGATATATACTGAGTAGTATCATTGTGCCAAAGATTCCACATTCCCAACTTAATTAATTCTTTGTTAAAAAATATTTTTATATGTCTATGCCCCAAAAAAGTTGAGTTTGAGCCTGACATATGGTAGATAAGGTACAGGGTCATTGATTGTAAATAGACTCTAGCTTGGTTGTTTGAAGAATTAGTCAAAAATAGTAAATACAGAGCTTGTAGCGTTTATAAAAAAATCTTTGATAAAGGTAAAACGATATTTTTTAAATGGAAAATCTAATGTTGGTAATGGAGAATTAGAAATACTTTTGCATTTTCAAGGTGGCTTACTATCATGAAAATCAAACGAAAAACCATATTTAATATTTCTTTCAATTTATTTTTAAAAATACAGAAGAATAACAGATAATATTGAAGATCTTGTCAAAAGATATTACCGTATTTAAAATAATTTACAGTAATATTATTATTAAATATATTAATTTTACCAGTGTTGCATTGAACCCAGGAAAATTTTTGTCAAGAGATAATGCAGCGTATGAAACAAGATGCGTAACTGTTTAATAAAACTGTTTAGACAGATGAGTCAGTTTTCTAAACACCTAAAATGTTTAAAAACAATATATGTGCACTTTTGGACTAACGAAAAATCTCGAGGGATGCAAAAAATAAACAGGCTGACCGTTAATCTCTTCAGGTTCGATCCTGTAAATTAAACAATATAGTATAGGACCTATATTTTCCTACGAGAAATTTAAATGTGACAACCTATTTGGACATAATAACGCAAATTATTGAGAATTTGGTACCATATAAAAATAAGGGAGCTTACACTCTTAAAGGGGTAGAAAGAAGGATTAAGTAAGTATAAAAATAAGGCGACGGCGCTCAGACAAAACATTTTCGTAATAACCGATATTTTGAATAAAACTATCCGTAAATTATAGGTGGCGACATTAACCATAGGCATAGACTGCAGTAATAGAATTTTACCAAATCCTAAATATGTCCAAATTGAGAGAAAAGTATAGAACGCTGTGCTACGTGATCAAATAAATCACTAATTTTAATATATTAAACTATTTTCATAACACCATATATATATATATATATATATATATATATATATATATATATATATATATATATATATATATATATATATATATATATATATATATATATATATATATATATATATATATATATATATATATATATATATATATATATATATATATATATATATATATATATATATATATATATATAGTGCTCTTGCTGCTGCTGCTATTCAATACTGTGATCTTGCAGCAAGATCACAGTGTCAAGTAGCAGCAGCACCAAGAGCACTTGAAAATACCAAATGAGATTTTGGCGAAACGTCGTGCAAATTCTTTCTCAGCCGAATATATACATATATATATATATATATATATATATATATATATATATATATATATATATATATATATATATATATATATATATATATATATATATATATATATATATATATATATATATATATATATATATATATATATATATATATATATATATATATATATATATATATAGGGTATTACGAAAATGCTATTAAATACCTCCACTACTAGCTCAAAGAAGTATCAAACGCCAGATTTAAAATCAACACCTCCACTATTTGGGGCAGTACATATAGAAATAGTGTATTAATTAAATACTCATATCTATTTTACCAGTGAAACTAGTTGACTTCTTGTTATCCGTCCAATTCAAAATAAGTAAAACAGGGTATTTTCCGTCAAAAATTATAAATTTGCTAGTCAGAACTACATTAAACGCAGCATATATAGGTTATGAACACACATAATAGGAAACACCAATTTTTTTTATTTAAATAAACAAACTGCAAACCAGTTGCAACTAAACTTTGCCAACATCAACAAAACACTTGAGTTGGATGATAGTAATGTGTTATTCCCTTCTATGCGCGCTCTCTCAGTTATGATAAACTTAGATATGACATGTGCTGCGCAATAATTTTTTAATTTACATAATTCAGTGTTTTTGTCAACTTTTCGTTGCTCTAATTTTTTATTGGGTGTGTCTCCAATTGACTCAAGAAATCGGTAATTTCAATATATCAATACATCACCCCCTACATATATATATATATATATATATATATATATATATATATATATATATATATATATATATATATATTATCTAATGAGATAAGATTTATCGGGATAGCACTTTGTAGTATTAAAACTTGGCTGTTGTTTTTCTCTCAATATTTTGTCAATGTCAATCAATAAAACACTTGAGTTGGATGATAGTAATGTCTTATTCCCTTCTATGCGCTCTCTTTCAGTTATGATAAACTTAGATATGACATGTGTTGCGCCATAATTTTTTAATTTACATAATTAAGTGTTTTTGTCAATTTTTCGTTGTTCTAATTTTTTATTGGGTGTGTCTCCAATTGACTCAAGAAATCAGTAATTTCAATATATTAAAACATCACCCTCATATATATATATATATATATATATATATATATATATATATATATATATATATATATATATATATATATATATATATATATATATATATATATATATATATATATATATATATATATATATATATATATATATATATGAACTATTTGGGCTTATTTGTATCTAACCATACTATACTATCTAATGAGGTGAGATTTATCGGGATAGCAGTTTGTAGTGTTAAAACTTGGCTGTTGTTTTTCTCTCAATATTTTGTCAATGTTTACTGATTTCATCAGGCGTTCAACGGCGTATACCAGTGTCGGCAATATCTGGGTATATGGTTAGTATATTTACTTGGATAGATATTTCTTTTTAACAAATTCTATAACCATTGATTGCACTTCTACGAATTAAAAAAGCACTTTACCTTTTGTGGCACAAATTGTTTTAGAAATGGCATTGCAAAATACCGATAAAATGTATACGTCTTTAATTTAAAAGAGAAATAGACCACATCGGCATGTTATATTAGCAATATAGTATGGGTAAGAGTTCTATTGCGCACTGCGAAATGTCTTTTATATTATTCAACTTGTGTGGAAGTTCAACATATTTAATAAAATGACTCTGACAAGAAAGTACTTCCAGATGTAGTGCTGGGGTAGGCTCTGGGAGAGATAAATAATGAACTTGATCGAAAAATAAGCTTGCTATTTCTGTTTCTACTTCATTTTCATATAACACAACAAGTTATTGTTTTCGAAGATCTTTTAAGTATAATTATGTATTCCACAATACAACCCAGCTACACAGTATTTAAAATGGAATTGGGATGAAAACTATATTGAGTGCACATGCCCACTAGTTGATTTATATTAGTGGAAACTATTTGTTTAGGCATTATAAGGTTTGCTGGATAAATAATTATTTTATTAGGCTATAAACTAGGATTAATTGTATCAGAATAAACAAGCAGAATACTTTCACCGAATTGTCCATCTGTCTGTTGAAAAACTCTTCTGAAATGACAAAAATATAATAGTGTGGGAGTAAATATCATTAAAAATAGAATATCCTAGCTCGGCTGAGGAGCCGTGATACGGCGAAACGCGTCCTGAGATGGATTGACATATGAAAGAACTGATAAAAAAATTAACTTTTTCTAGGGTTAGTGGTTTATATTCATTTTTATATACTTGGGGTAGAACCCTATAAAGCGCTGCCAGGCAGTAATTGTTAGCAATTCTCTGAACAATTCGTCTAACGGTATGCGGCGTAGCTAGGCTTACATCAGCCAGCGGTGTATATTGCTGTATCTTATTTAAAATTGAAAATATTTGTTAAACTCCTAGTGGATAACATAAAAAATGTTCATTGTTTTTTCTGTAATGGCGTTAATTAATTTAAAATTTTTAAATATACAAAATTTTTTTTTTCTTTTCTAGCTAAATACAATTTCACATTTACTTTAATGTAAAACTACTGAAAACCGTTCTCAGATATATTTCATTAATAAATAATACAATTTTGGCTTGTAGTAGATCTAATTATTGCCTATTGTTTCTAGACTTACCGTTTTTACAATGCAGAAAAACGGCAGGATTTACAGAAAGAAGGAAAATTCAAATTTCGTTTTATAAATTTAATTAACTAACTAAATAATTTAAATAATAATATTATGTCTTTATGCCTATTATATATTTCTGAAGCAGCAGTGTATATTGAAACGAACAGAAATTTTGTATTAAATTCAAAAAATAGTAGTATTGAGCTTTAATTTATTCTTATAATGAAAGTCAATACTTACACCTGCTAATTAACAACAATTTTAAGTCAGTTAATTGAAAGATGTTAATGCCAGATACTTACCAGAATGTAACACAAGTTAAACAAATATCACATTTACGTTCTGACTTTAAAATATTTGGCACAATGACATTATACAACAGTTATCACCACTACATAAATCACGATATTTTTGTATATTATGCTCGTTTCGTTATTTATGTTGGTATCATCAGTAGTGATGAACAGTCAATCAACGCCCCTGCTGATGCTAACATGGTTAGTAACACCCGCGTAGAGTGCAAAAAATAAAGTGTGACAACGCGGTGATAACTGGTATACAGGTATCACATTAACTATATGATAATGTTTTTGCCATGTATCAAATGTATCTGACTTGTATATTTGCCAGAAAAATATTAGAGATAATTGATTTTAACTTGCACTTTTTTTTTGTACCGTAACCAAAAATATTTTTATTGAAAACTATCTTTTTCGGAAAAGAAATTATCTACTGATTATGTCGTTACGTTACTAAGTTGAATTAATAAGTATTTATGCCTTGACCAGATATGCAACGCCAATAACACAGGCCAAAAATGAAAAAACTTCTTTAATAATTTTACCTGATTCCTATGTTTTTTGGTGTGCCGAGTCCGAAAATAATAATAAAAAAGTCGTATCACCCATCAATTTTTCACATTTTAATATTCAAAATGTGAAAAGTTTATTTTTATAATTCGAATGTTATTAGGTTGACAATAAAATCAGCATTTTATAAGGTTGGCAGTAAAATCAAATGGTATTAGGTTGGCAGTTCTGATAAATGTCACAGCTGTTTGTTTTCTTCCAGTTAATATAATCTCGCATTGCAGTGTTTAACCCATGTGCTTTAATTCGCACTCAAAGTATGGCTAATTGTGGTTACAAAAACTCTACCAACAGTTTTTGTTATATATGTAGTGAGTTTGTAGTTAAAAAGCATCAAGGAAACATTACTGACTTTGTAAAAAAAGTATACTTTGCATATTTTGGTGTAGAAATCAAATCAATCAATCAGTAATCAAGAAAAATGTTGGGCTCCTCACAAAGTATGTTATGTTTGTGTCGAGGATCTTAGGAAATGGTATAAGAAAGAATAGAAAGCTTTTAGATTTGCAGTACCCATGGTATGGAGAGAGCAAGGAAATCATTCAAATGATTGTTATTTTTGCAACGTTGATATTTCTGTATATAACTTCAGAAATAAGAAAGTAATTGTCTGTCCTAACTTTACTTCAGCTAATCGGCTGGAAGGACATGGACCGGGGCTTCCTGTCCCTGAGCCACCTCAGCCTATTGATGACGTTTTACAGTCCAGTCCCGAATTTAATGAAAGTCGACCGGATGATGATGAATCTCAATGTTCTCTAGAAAATTTAAAACCACAGTTGTTTACACAAGCTGAGTTAAATGATTTAGTGAGAGATTTGGGTTTGACTAAGGAAAAAGCAGAATTGTTTGGTCCTAGGCTGAAAAAAAATACTTATTGGAAGCTGGAACAACTATTTACCATTATAGAACAAGAGATCAACAGTTTATTTTTTTTTTTTATTTTTTATGTATCAAATTTTCCCTATTTTGAAATTTAATAGATGTCATATTATGAGAGAACTGTGGGTGATACAAAAAACTGATACCAGATACGGTTTCAGCACCCAAAAACACATAATGCTTACCATAGATGTATTGGTTTAAAAAGTTTTTACAAATATTTTTTTTGTTGGCCTGTGTAATCACTGTCTTTTATTAACAAATTATTCTTAGACTATTTGGCGTCATCCAATCTAGAATACAGAGTATGCTAGCTGTATTTCCTTTCGATCAAACGATTTAGATCGAAATGCTTCTTTTGGGTACACTTTTAACCAAAATCTTCACGAACAATAGCATTATCTATGCCTTAATTAAGTTTTACAATTAATTCTAAAAAATATTGAAAAAATATCTATTTTAGACGAATTTTGACATAAGCGGTTTAAACTGTGCATATCTCGACCGAAAGGTTTTAAAAATATAAAATCAGTTTTTTTTTAAGTTCTAACGAAATATGAATGTGTAATGATGAATGTATTAGCCATTTCTCAATCTCGTCTAATTTCGCAAACTTTATCATTTTATGACACTCTTTGAATTGGAGAAATATTTCTTCTATAGTATAATAAGTAAGTGGTATTGGGTAAATGGTAACAGGTCTTCTTTTTCTAATTGGTACGATAGAGATAGTTTTAAATCTGCTGATACCTGTAAACAATGTGACTACACGCTTTACACAACTGCCATTGGAAAGTGGATCTCCACCAATTGTACCAATAAATATAAATTTATATGTGGGAATTAATGAACCGACTTATATCGAACACACTTTAAAGGATATTCTAAAATAGCTGTATGTTATATGTATGTCTTGTTATTATTTAGAGTATTGTAATATACGAAAAAATATATTTCGGATGGTTGTAGCTTCTACTTGATGGTAATTCATTATAAATATATAATAAAAGACTGTTTTAGTCAATTTCCACAGGTTAGTTCAGGTTCCGAAGAAGCTGCATCGACAGCTAAATGCGTCGTCACAATTAAAAAATAAGCCTGTGGAAATTGACTAAAAACAGTCTTTTATTACATATTCGAAACAATATAATCATATTAAGATATATTGCCTATTTTTTTTTAAATTCTCGTTTTCTTTTATCTTCTTTGACTAACTTTTTTTTTATCTTCTTGCGTCACTTGTCGAATAGTCAGTATTCACTCCTGATTCAATCATTATTTGTTTAACCATTGGGCGTACAGTTTAGTTAGAAGCATAATTATGAAGTTTTTCATGTTGTATCAATAAGTACTCTCCTGGCCTAATCGTAAAAAAATGTTATATTAATATAAACGTTTGATCAAAACAGTGTGCTGGATTATCTCGAAAAAATTAAAATTATCAACAGATCTTATTTCTACTAGAAACTGATGTTTGAATAGTATCTGTTAATTAAATTGAAATTCTACCTTCAAAAAAGAAATTTATGTTTTCTTCTCAGTTAAGTTTGGATACCAATGAGCTTTTAGTTCTACAGATATACTGTCAATAAGATACACTTTTGTTAGTGGTGTAAAAAGTTCTGAGGTTCCAAGTGAAATTACATTTTGTCTGTTTTAGCTTAAGCCCAGAAATATCTTAAATGTGTAATTTAATACCATATTTAAGTCATTTTGTATGTATTGTTGCTGTAGAAAACAAATTTTCACAGAAAACATTTGCTTGAACAGATGATTTCTGAGTTATGGTTAACATATTCTCAACATGCTTTTTTTTGTGGGCCTAGCACACGTGCGGCTGGAAAATCCCTGCCGCACGTGTGCGACACTTGTGAGCAACACTTGTACGAAATAAGCGTTTCACGTTGGTCTTGAATCCCTGTAAATTGTGCTCGGCCGAAAACACAGTCCTTTACAAATAATTCCAAATAAAAGACTGCTTGAAAAAGGTTGTAAAAGGAGTAACCAGCTGAGCTCATACAGATGTGAAATATTAGTGTGACGTGTACTTCTAGCATGCTCTGCTCTGGGAGGAATTAAGCGGGCTACATCCATCGAAAACTTCCCATGAAAATACTTGTAAAATAAACTTAAGTCGTCAACCGTTCTTGGGAGCAGAGCCCCAAACATGGGAGCAGTATTTCATCGTTTGTCGAATTTGAGCTTTGTATAGGATTGACAGTTGTGGAAGGTAAAGCTTTCTAATTCGAAATAATATTCCCAGCTTTTGAGAAGCTCTCTTTGCTATGTTTGCAACATGCTCATATCAAGACATATTGGCTCACAAATTACCGCCAACCAAAACGCGGTAGCATATTTTTCTCCATTGATAGTTTTTGTTGTTTCTTCAAATGGTTTCAATATTTGGCATAATTGGTGACATATTTGCCTCTCTTGTTGTGTTAAAACTGGTAAATCCTTACCTATCTCTGCAATAGTATCTCTGATATCTTCTAGATCCACGAACCGTTTTATCATATAAAAAGTGGAATTCCATTTATAGCAACATCTTGTGGAAGTTTCAGTGGTTCTTTGCCAGAATTTTTCTGATGTGTCATGAGCTTATCATTGGAAAGGGTGCTTCGTTTAAAGTGGCCCACAGTAACTTTATCGATTAACGAAGTTATGCCGGCGATTAGTTTTAAGGCATTTATCACTACTAAATTCAATAAATGTGCAAAGCATCTAAAATGTTTCCGGCCAAGTTCTTTTGTGAAAGCCCTTTAATTGTACCATTACCGGTATTGCTAGAAAAATGTTGTCTTGTATATTCCAGTACACGCAATTTTTCATAAGGACTCTGTTAAATTAATACTGATATGTTGAACAGGTAATAATTAACGCTAAAGTAACGTAGACTTGAATTTAAAATTTTCATCAACAAAATTGGCGGTAATACCTATATAGCTCTCTGTATTTACAGGCGTCCAACAATCAGTAGTGACACCGACTCTTTTTGCGTTTGCTATTGTATTTCAACACGTTAAAAGACATTCTTCACATTTTACTAGTATCAAGGATTTTGAAATCCTATGCCCACTTGGAATTTCATAAGATAGGTTCAAAGCCTTCACAAAATCTTGAAAACTGCGATCTTCCCCCATACTAAAATGCTGAAAGTCTTTAGTGAACATTTTTAGGAATTTATGTGCGATAATTTTATTCCCTGAAACTCCCAACTTTCTGGGTTTTGGAGCTGAAATAACTTTTACGGATGTTGTAGGCTCATCATTCCATGTTGAATTAACGTTACCTGTATATCTTAAATCATATTAGAACTCGTGGTTTGGAAAGAAATTTTTTTCTTACTTATATATTACACTTGGCATAGTGATAGTGATCAGCAACAGTAGTGAAAAATATCAAATAGCACTTGTTTTTTGACGTTTAGATGACATTTAGCCTGAAAAACGAATTCAAACTAGTTATTAATTCGTTTCGTCGCCACTGCTTGCTGCTGCTAACAGCATCGTGCCTCCCAAGAGCGAGGTGACGAGTTCGACATCATGTACTGGTTATTTGAAATATCATGGTGTGCCGCTGAGACTTTGGCTGGCTGTGACAGGCGCCGTTGTTAATCATTAAGCAGCAGTAGTTTCAGATTTCCGGAGATTTCGGACGGAGTGAAGCAGCGACCTAAGTCGCTAATAAAAGAAGCTGTGACTTACAAATTACCATCGCAGGCATACCTGTAACCTAAAAGTCACTGTTAAGCTCATCGCTATCTCATACATATCAGAAGAGCTTAGCTTAGCCAACAATCCATCGTGCCGAACACTTAAATATATTAAGAGCAATTGCTCGAGATTCTCCAAAATGTTTAAATGCATTGTTCTAAACATGTGTTACATACGTTAGAAGATCTCCTGTTGATTTATGTTTTGTTTTTGATATTATTGAAAGCAGCGTGATTGTTCGCTAGTTGTTTGGCCAGATTTGCCTTTTTTGAGTATCGACTAAACTTTGATACATTTTCCTTCGTATCGTCGATAATTTCTTGGCATCTGTTATGGGCACGAACAAAGATGTTACGGCTTATGACGTTAGGATTTTCACGCAATTGTCGGAAGGGAGGATTTTTGGAAGCAACAGCTTCTTTGCATTTTCGGTCAAACCAAGGCTTGCCGATGGAGGGGTACTGCTTCCAAAAGGGATGTAAGTGTCCGTACCAGCCAAAATAACATCGGAACCTCCTTAGCACAGTAAGATCCAAAAAAAATACCTAACCAAGGGAAAATATTCCATAATTTCTTTCCATTTAGCAGATTTGTAGTGCCAAATCTTGCGCGGTTTAGGCATCTCTATGTTACTAATTGGTAGGATACTCGGTATCAAAAAGAGTTTACTATCTGAAAAATCTAATGGCACATTTACGGTGACACTGTAAGTCTCTGGATGTGTGGTTCAAAACAGATCAAGAAAAATGGCGAAATCTCCGCCTCGATCAGGGATCCGTGTTGGTTCGTCAATAAGTTGAGTTAAGCCACATCTGATTAAGAATAATTCAGCTTCACCACCTTGTTCGCCGATAGTATTTGAATACTTAAGCCAGTTGATTTTGTGGATATTAAAGTTGCCCAGGATGGCAATTTAGGCATTTGGATAGTTAATCTGTAAAATATCGATAGTGTCTACAAGAGAAGCGAAAAGTGTTCTAAAGTTAGTATCACTTGGTAGGCCATAGAGGCAGCAGATAAACCTTGTAGTTTGTTGAATCGTTATTTTTATCTACATAATATCAAAGTTTCGGGGATGCAAAGCCTCTTTTCATTTTCACGAGAACTGACTAGAAGCTGTTGACCAGAAGGGCCTTAATTGGTACCTGAGTAACCTGTGTGAAGAGCTAATTACCTGGAGGCTACCGGTCTTAAGAAGTAATTAGGAGTTTGAAGGTCGTACCTGTGGTAATTTACCTGTCCTAAGAAGTAATTATCTTCCTGAAGAAGTAATTATCTGTTTGAACAAGTAAAAAAAGTGTCAAAAAGACACTATTTGTATGAAAGTTAAAAAGGGTGTTAAAAAGGCCTTATTTAGGGGTAGCTGGGTGTCAAGAAGGCCTTCTTTAGGGGCAGATGGGTATCAAAAATGCCTTGACGAGGAGTAGTTTTTGTATGAAGTAAAAATGCTAAAAAAAATATTTTTATGAAGGAAATTAACCTTTCATTTTGAGGCTTTAAGTATTTTATTTAAATGAAAAAAGTCCTATTTAATTTCAAGTAAATACGAACCGTTAACTACTGTATTATAAGACGGATTCTATACCATTATTCCAATCTGTCAGTTGATTAAAGCTATTAAATGAAATGTTTACTATATTCACAATAATAATAAATTAGAAAGGAAGAAAGGAAGTTCAAACTTGTGGTGACTAGCTGTTAAGTAAATACATTAGAGAATCTAACATTCATACATGTAAATAAAACTAACGATTTATAATAATTAACAAACACATTCAAAACAAAACAAACAATTTATATTAATTAAATATTTTATATTACAAATATTTTTTTTACATGATTAAAGTCTTTCATTTATTTATTTATATATATATATATATATATATATATATATATATATATATATATATATATACATATATATATATATATATATATATATATATATATATATATATATATATATATATATATATATATATATATATATATATATATATATATATATATATATATATATATATATATATATATATATATATATATATATATATATATATATATATATATATATATATATATATATATATATATATATATATATATATATATATATATATATATATATATATATATATATATATATATATATATATATATATATATATATATATATATATATATATATATATATATATATATATATATATATATATATATATATATATATATATATATATATATCTTATAACACAACCATTGCGATTTACTTAAATTCGTTTTTTCAGTTAATCCAAAACCGTTTTACCTCGTTCTGTTTCTGTTAGAGATGACATTTCTTTCAAATGGAGATAGAAAATTTTTTCACAAACTAATTACTTATTCGATCTCCAGATTTGATGTGAAACTCTTTGGTTGAATGGTTGAATAACAACACATAAAGTTTTGATGTGAAACTCTTTGGTTGAATGGTTGAATAACAACACATAAAGTTCTTCTCTATAGTCTTCATCAATTACACCTGCTACAGAACAATATTTAGACTAGTATTATTATTAAAAAAACTATTTTAATCTTTACCTTCTACCTCAGTGAAGTGATTTATAGCCAGTCCAGAACTGGGAGCTATACCACCATAAAAATTTTTAGGTAATTCAAATTTTAGATAAGTAGAAATTTTTGCTTTTCCCATAGCTGGGACAATTATATGATTAAGACTCTTTATATCATATCCTGCTGCTCTTACACTACCCTTGATTGGCGCATGGGCATGAGGATCAATTGTGAAGAATTTTGGATAGTGAACTTGAGGTTGATTAAGAGTGTTATCAAGCATATTTAAAACTGTAAGATATTAAGCCGAAAAAACTATGTTAGGTGGATAATATCTTTAAATTTTATTACCCCTAGGAAGTGATAAATAATTAACTAGCATTTTATCATTATATGGAGTAAGTGGACACTCTTTAAGATATTGTGTACACTTTATGCTTTTTGCTACGAATTAGATGTTCTTTGCTGTAAATTACATTTTATTAAAAAGACAATTGTAATAATTCATAAATTGAATTGATTTAAAAGATGTGTTGGCAATACCTTTTGCCTTTTTTTTTATAATATAATAATTTGAATTTTCGACTTAAGCCCCACAAATTCAATCATAATTTTACCATTCTTTTCGTCTTTCATAAGACTTTTTGATTCATTAAATGTATATGATAATCATCATCAGGAGATAATCATAAGTATCAAACTTGTGGATATCACTTCTAACATGTTCATAGATATCTTCTACAAAAAATGGTAAATCAATGAGTTAGTGTGTTTGATAGATATGTCCAATAGCTAGTCTTCTTAATAAAATATTTTCACATCTTTTATTGTTCATTCTATGTAAGTGTGGGTATACAATAGATTTTATTGACCATAGTTTATTTTCATTATTTTCCAAGTCCCACTCCAATTGAAATGTATTGTTTGAAGCAGCTTAAGAAAGTCATTTTTATTGTTTTCCCCTCTGAAAGGAATTCCATTGATTGCTGCTATTTTGGCTTCCCTATCAGCGATGTCATTGGCCTTTATGTCCATATGTCCTGGGATCTATAAGTATGATATTGTGATGTTTCTTGGTTTTGCCATATATATGAGGTTCATGATTTGTTTTAGGTATATACTATTAGATTTATTAGGTTTAATGACCATTAAGGCACTCAGGGAATCTGATGCTATTAGAATTTTACTTACCCTTTGGGTTGAGGAAATGGCAAATGCCTCCTTAATGTCAAGTAGGTCTGCTGGAAAGATGGTGTTGTGGGAATGTAATTTAAATCGTTTTATGACTTTTCAATGGATAAAAGCAGCTCCCACTCCCTTATCCGATTTGGAACTATCAGTATATATGATAGAATGTTCTGGATAACAGGAATGTATTCTTTCAAGGAATTTGGTTTTTATTTCTATGGGGATTTTATCACTTACTTTCTTTAAATGTAGGTAAAACTCCACATTTATAATTGGTGACTTCCAAGGAGGGGAATTGTTCCAGAGTAAATAATCGAATTTTGGAGGAGTGAGACCATACAGTAACATGACATCGTTAATTCTGCTAGGAGCCGAACCTGGAGGAGATATAAGATTTGAGCGATGAGCATTTATTAGATTAATTGAATTTTTTGTCTCTGAATAGAGGATGCATAAAACCTTATCAGTGAGTATTGTCAGACGGAGTGATAATCTTGCTGATATGCACTGTAAGCTGAGTATCGGTGAAGTTCTGAATGCCCCAGTGGCTAATCTCAACACCTGGTTCTGTATTGAGTTTAGAGGTCGCTTTGTTCTCTGTGGCCCTGAATTATACATGAAGTCTCCATATTTCAATTTAGAGAGAATTAAAGATTTATATAATTCCATTAGTGTTGGAAAGTCTGCGCCCCATTTGATGTCTGCTAAGGTTTTTATTAGATTTAAATCTTGTGTTGTGCTAGTCTTGAGATTCCTAATGTGTGGAGTCCAATTCGGTTTATTATCAAAAGTTAGACCAAGAAGTTTGGAAGAATTCGTTGAAGGGAGAACTTTGTTACATAGAGTTAATATATTACTTTTTGACCAACTACATCTTGTAAAAATGTATGCACACTGAAAAGGAAGGTCATTTGCTCGTTAATTCATTTGAAGATGTATCCGAATTGTATATGAGGAAGTCATCAGCAAATAACTTGAAACTTATTGTGGCGAGAATCTCTTTAATTAAAGACAGCTGAGCTATATTAAAAAGAGTTGGGCTCAATATCGATCCTTGGGGGATCCCTCTGATTAATTGGTGTGCGTTTGAGAGTAGGCCATTTGACCTTACTTGAAAAGATCTGGAGGATACAAAATTCCGGATGATTTTGATAAAGGTCCCATGAAGCCAAGATCTTTCATCTGTTTTAGGATAATATTGCTTTTAATCGTATCAAATGCGCATCGCAAATCCGTGGAGACCAGAGACGTATGCTGCCTTATGTGCATCACCCACCTAATACTAGTTTGCAATGAAGCCAAATACTGCATTGCAGATCTATACTTTCTGAATCTTGATATTGCCAACAGTTTACTAGATTCGAGCATCCATGTTAGACGATGGTGAACCATTCTCTCCATAATTTAACACAACTGAGTTGTTAGAAATATCGGTCGGTAATTGTCAGGTTTATGAATATGCATGATAACTGGTTGAAGTCTTTCGGGAATTTTGAATTTATCCAAAGATGATTGTAGCATTCCAATAGTATGACTTTGGAATTATCAGGAAGATTTTGTATCATTGGAAGAAGAATCTCATCGGGGCCAGGTGCTGTGTTTTATTGCTTATTGTCATTTATTGCTTGATTCAATTCCTAAGCAGTAAATGGCAGATTGTAGTGAAGTGAATCGTCTGAATTGAAGATTATGGAATTTATTTCTTGTTGTGAATAGGATTGATT
>CM032449.1:82722288-82802288 GCA_019049505.1 Pachyrhynchus sulphureomaculatus | reverse complement strand
GCCATAAATGATACGCGATCAATAGAAAAGCAACTTGCAGAATCACAACGTCACAATAAAACCATGAAGACAACAGCGATGTCTAGAAGCATGTATTTAAAACCATATGAAAGCGGATTAGGATTATACTTAAATTCACCACTAAAATGATGACGACAAATCTACTGACCAATGTTGATATTCAAACCTACGTCAAAACACTCCATATTCCACATTTTAGAGGCGTTTTTATGAGAGACACTTTACCAATTAAAATTAGAACAAATGAAACAGGTGTTATTAATTTAAATAATGGTGATGGACCTAGTACACATTGGACTGTTTATAAAAAAACAAGGCTCACAAGTAACTTATTTAGATAGTTGTGGACATCTTCAACCACCTTCAGAAGTTTTAGATTATTTTTACTCAAATGGGCCTTGCAAAATATTTTATTATTATAATATTTATCAGAAATACAATTATGTAATTTGTGGTCAGTTTTGTATATAGTTTCTTATAAAGTAAATATATCGGTCAAGTTCACATATTTTGTTTTATGTTACCAATAACCTGTATTCTATAAACATGTGTTCTTATACATTCAGACTATCCTCTCAAGATTCAATATTATCTAGCAAATTATATCCTTCAATTATTTTAGAGAAAGAAAAACAATATGTCTTAGGGTTAATTGACTTTGTTGCTTTTAATACTATCCCTGACTTTGATAAAACAAATAACAAATTTTCTGTAGGAATGGAGAGGTGCTTATGAAACTTCCGACATTAAAAAACGCAAAAAAACACAATTACTTATGATAATAAGGAAGAATTAATAAATGTATTTTTAAAAATGAAATCAAACCTTTACGATCAATTACTTTACGATTTGAAATAACATGTGTGATAGGCCTAATTCCATTGCCAAATTATTAGAATTTAAAAAGAGAAAACTAGCTGACAACAAAAAACATGTTTTAGATTTTCCAATAAAGTAAACGCAATATGTAATGAATGTAACTTAATAAAAAATTAATATAATAATAGTAATACTGCAATAGTCTCAAGCAGATATCGAATTATTGAAAAAGTTACACGCTTTATCTACCGTCCCATCAATTCAAATCATACAGATAAGATTATACTTATAATAATAGATCAGGATGGAAATCATATCTATTTTCAGAAGGAAACCATAACAGATAGACTACATTTAAAAGAGTTAAATTTGTTATGGTATTCCCATATAATTTGTAAAACGAGTTTTTCACTATATCATCTACTAGTATTATTCCTAATATAAAACCTAACCACAGTCTGAAGACAAATGTAAGACAGTTAACATCCTCAAATAAAGAGTTTCTGAAAACTTTAGATTTTCAAATTAAAAATTAATTTCAACAGGAACAAGGAGGAGGGAGAAAAGATCCTTATATAAATCTTAGTGAATTAAAATTAAATCTAAGAAGATTTTTCTTAAAGGGTTTTTCACCTTAGAAGAACAACTACAAAATGAATTTTAATATATTAAATATTGATGAACAGTTTTAATAGATAACTCCATAACAATTTTAGAACTACATACTCATTCTTCCTATGCTAATACTACATTAAATTCATTTGACTAAATTCGTTTACCAACTCAAACACAAGACATATTTATTCTCCCTCAACAGAGTTTTTTATACATCGAGGGAAAATTAACAGACGGTACTAATATGCCAAGGGCTTCACTAAAATTTATAAATAATGAGTTAGCGTTTTTATTTGATAACATCTGGTATGAACTTAATGGTACTGTTATTGATAGAGTTCGAAATTCAGGTATAACTTTAGTCATCAAGGGATATGTTTCTTTTACAAACAGTGATATCATGTGATATGAAAGCGCTGCATAGAAACTTGAAGAATATCCAGAAATAATACATATACAATTTTATTTTAATGTTTGTGTCCCATTAGAAATTTTATTAGGCTTTTGTGAAGATTTTAAAAAATTTCTTATTATTATTAGCCAAGAATTAGTTTTAATCAGGAGTTTTTCTGATATAAATGCAACAATAACCACCAAAAATGATCAACAAGCCAGAACAGAATTAACCAAAGTTGTATGGAAAATGCCTCACGAACAAGTTGCTTATGTTCAAAAACTACGCTTACTCAACTATATCGAAAATGGAAGAGATTTGGAAATAGCTTTTCGTAGCTGGGAGCTAAATGAATATCCACTATTACAAGAAATCATGTGACATACCTGGAACGTGAAAGCCACGAGTCAATTGGAAAACCCATGATTTATTATCATTAGTTTTCAAACAGAAAAAATAATCAAACAACAAAAAAATTTAAGCCATTTTGATCTTAGCAATTTAACTACATAAAAGTTTATTTGAATTTTGAATTATACCCATATGATAATTTAAATTTGAACGTCAACAAAAAAAAATCTCTTTTATATGAAATGTATACTCACTTTTAAGAATCTTATTAATATAAACCAAATGGGGAACCATGTCTTACTTTACCTAATTTTTTTATTAAAGCTCTACTGTTTATTATCGATTGTAGTAGACAAAACCAAAATATAAAAATTAGTAGTGTTGATATTAGATTAGAATTTCAAATAGATAAAAATATTTGTGCTAATTTCCGAATGCATTTTCATAAGAATCTTAATTCATTGCATTGTGCATTAGCTAATGTAAAATTAATATTTAGTTGTAGAAATTGTTGAAAATAAAAAATGTGAATAAATATTTATTAGCTATTCCTTCCTTTCTTACCTTATACAATTTAATTGCATGCTAGGACTCTCTCTAATATTTAAATCATTTGCATGCATGTTTATTTAATAAAATAATTTTAAATAAATTTAGTATTCTCCAGTGTATTCAATTAACAGTTTATCATCACGAGTTTGAACTTCTTATCAGCTTTTTATTATTATTTTGATTATTTTTTGATTATAGTCAACATTTCATCTAACAATTTTAGTCGGTTGACCGAAAGGATTGGCGGTATACAATCCATCTTAAAATACAAAATTTTACGGTTCGCATATATTTGAAATTAAATAGGACTTTTTTCATTCAAATAAAATACTTAAGGCCCCAAAATGAAGGGTTGATCACCTACCCTTTTTTTAACTTTTTTTACATCATACGAAAACTATCCCTAAAAAATTACCCCTTGACAAGGCCTCTTTGATCCCACCCCCTTCCCTTTGTTACTCTCACACAAATAATTCCTTTTTGAGACCTTTTTTTACCTGTTGAATCAGGTAATTACTTCTTAAGACAGGTAAATTTACCTCTTCAAACAGGCATGGCCTTTTTCTCAGCTACCTTTTTTTAACTGTTCAAACAGGTAATTACTTCTTTAGACAGGCAATTACTTTTTAAGACAGGTAAATTGCCTCAGGGACGACCTTCAAACTCCTAATTACTTCTTAAGACAGGTAGCCTCCTGGTAATTACTTCTTTACACAAGTTATACAGGTGTCGATTGAGGCCCATCTGGTCAACAGCCTCTGGTCAATTGCGTCATTGATGATCACTTCTTCACCACTTCTGCGGCCCCCTAAGATAACTTTGAAATAACCATTAAATTCCTTCTAGTTAGAGACCTCTGGTCAACTGCGTCATTGTTGATCACTTCTTCAAATCCAAGGTCAATTCTGCGGCTCCAAGGTGTCCTTCGTACTGCAAGAAGTAGGGCCATGCCCAATCTTTAGTCGCTGCTGATGGACAGGTGTCATCCTCGGTCACAGTAACGCTGTAGTATGACTACTATGATTATTAACACAAGCAAGACAAAATGAAGTGGCTTCAAAAGAATTGTTAGGATGCAAGCTGGAGATTGAAGGAATTAAATTGAATAGGTTAATAATTTTAAATTCCTGGAAATAATGATAACAAGCTACGGATACTTAAACAGGGAAGTAAAACAAGAATCTGTGAGGGCGTCACTAACAGCAGAATGCTTCAAGGATTTAGCTTCGAAAAATAAATACCTCACAATGGAAAGCAAAACAAGGATACATAAGATAATAGTGAAATCGATCCTCACATATGCAGTAGAAACAAGAGCGGACACATATAAAACACGCAAATGATGAGGACAACAAAAATAAAGGAAACCGGAGACATACATGAATAAACTATCCACTACAAAATCCACAGTAAAGATCTGCAAGAAGATTTAAGAATTATTTAAATAGACTAGAACCAGAAGAAACCAATGGAATAAACATCTAGATCGGAGGGAAGAAAACAGACACTCAAAAAGGGCTAATAAATCTTGCAGTAGAAGAACTAGGGGCAGATCTCCGAACAGGTGAAAGAACGTTAGCATCCACATCGAAAGAAACCTAATGGGATACTTATGCGACACACGATGTAGGACAGAAGAAGAAGAAGAGAAGAAATAAGTCCTTAAAACCTCCCTTGTAACCAAGACAATGTTGGGCGCGGACGTCTTAACTTAATAGTAGATACCAATACTATTTGGACTAAGAAACAATGGTTCATTGACTAAAGGCTTATTAAATAGGGTTTGCGAAGGCAGGAAGGTAAGCACTACTACAATACTCCAGATTTTTTAGTAATTTGCTGGAAATCAGCACAAAAAGTGCACATGAGTAAAAATAGTAATCCTTCTAAACTATTGTATAAGTATCCGCTACTACAATCTGGGGATTTTTAAAACGTGGAGCACATTTCTTACTTGTTTTATATAAACTGGATATAAAGTAAATAAATTTAATTCTTGAATGCTTCCTAAACTTGACGTTAAAATTCACGTCATCGATATAATATTTTATTGTAGTAGCTCATCATTTAGAATTGAGAGCCATTTTACATTTTTTACTAAAAATACATTGTCAGTACTTTGAGAACTTTTTCAGGTTTTTTGGTTGACGTAATTGAAAAATTTTAAGCATACTATTTACAGTAAAATATTTAAGGACTTTATAGGGAGGGTGGGGGTGTTGTTTCTTATATATCGTCCTTTTCAGTGTTTCTGGTGTAAAAAAAAACACATTACAGAGTGAGAAGCTGACTCTCATACAGATGAGCGATCGACGTGTATTCCTAGCATGCACTGCCTGGGAGGAATTAAGCGGACTACATCCATTGAATCCTTTCCATGAAACTTTTTGCAGAATAAACTTTCTTCGATGTTCCAAGGAATCCAGGTTACTGGTAAGTTCTAGTTCTCCAGTCAGGAGAACAATTCTGAATAGAATCTAACAAATGCAGCGTATATTTAGGAGTAAAGCCTCAAACACGGGAGTAGTACTGGCTGGAAATTTGTAAAGAATTAAATGTTATTGTGGCTTGTAAATTTTGACGTTCCAAATAATATTCTCAGCTTTTGAGAATCCCGACATAACTATGTAGGGTTTTTCAACATTAACTTTTTTAGGTTTAATTGTATGTTAAATTCTATTTGGTTAATAGCAAAAGACAGAATTTATTCCAGGACTTTGTTAAGTTAAATGATTTCTTGCTGATTGCGGATACTTGCACGAGTAGCTAATATTTGAGCATTAACCTATAGAATGTATTCGTGATCCTTTCCAGCAAATCATTACCATAAAGCGAAAAGAGCGTGGGATGTAGTATAGAACATTGAGGAACACGCTGATAGACAAGTATTAGAAAGGAACCCGTCAACTGCCGCTTGCAAAGAACGCTGTCTGAAGAAACACGAGATCTATCATCAAAACCTTTCAGACATACCATAAAAACGTAGATTAGCCAACAATCGATAGTGCCTAATACGGTTAAATGCCTTGGATATATCAAGTGCAAGCGCACGAGATTCTCCAAAGATTTAGTTTAATTTTGTTGTTTTAGACATGTGAGTCATAAGTTAAAATATCCTCTTTGTCAGTGGTCAGTCATATTAATTGTCGTTAATAATATTAAATCCTTCCAGATATTTTGGAAGATACTGATTGATAGCATTTTCCATAACTTGCGATATTATTGAAACTAGAATCGGTCGATAGTTGCTTGGCTTTTTTAGGCACTGCTGCGTATTTTCAACAGGAAAGAATTATTCCCTTTCTGTAAGATAGGTTAAAAAGTCTATAGAAAACTGGCGTTAAATCACTAACACATTTTTTCTGTACTGTTGTAACTATTCCAGCAGCACCAGAAGTTTTTATAACACGGTGCCTGAGGACAATATCGAGCACCCTTGACTGCGCACTGAGAATAGTGGGTGGTCTTTCTCCTTGGAATTCGACAGTAGAATGTGAAATAAAGAGTTCAGCTAACAAATTGGTTTCTTAACAACCATAGTTGCAATAGCATTATCTAGCCGTGTAAATGATGGTATAGTGGATTTAGTAAAATGTTGACAAATAACCTTGATGACAGACCAAAAGGATCTGGAACGTGTGAAACGATATTAAGCTGTTACTATGCCTTGGTGTTTTAAGTTTCAAAGTCAGTCGATGGGATATTTTTCAAAAATTTTCTATGTTATTCATAGAATCGTTTCTTATCAAATAAATCTTCCATCCAAATATGAATGAGTATCGTTAGGCCAGGTAGGAAACATTGGACTGAATTGTAACCCTGACTGACTATAGTCAAAAAGTTAGTTTATTCTACGTCCATGGTAATGCTGCAAAAAAAAAATTAATAGCATCCAACTCCTTATAGAACAATTATAGTTTCTTTTAATACCTGATGATGGATATATAACAATTCATAATAAATATAGTGATATTTACTTTCTTCTCCTTTAGCTAAAACTATACATTTTAGTGATATTGAAAAAACCGACGAACCTAAAATTTTTTAAAATACTGGAAGTTTAATAACACTACAACTTTGACTGATTCGTTAATAGTCAATGAGTTTTGATAGCACATTAACCGATTGATGGGGTCTTTTATGGCCTAATTCTCTGAAGTTTTTGTTGGTTATGCAAAATTACTTATAATAAGCATACAAGTACACAATAAGACGGTAACAAAAGATTAAAAACACAGGCGAATACTCTAATGGTATGGATATATTTCTTTGTTTAATAATATGTTAATATAAGTATTATATAATATTTTTTTACATCGTCGATTTTAGTATAAATTATTATGAACAAATAAATTTGAATTTGACATCACAATTGGTGGAGAGCCACATTCCGTTAGTAGTCCTAGTATAGTCCAATCGTATGCAGTTATCATAAGTGGTGGATACGGTGCTACTGTACCAATTGGTGTAGGAGAAACTGTTACCATTTACCCAGTACCACTTGCTAATTAAACCACTCTGAATATATATTCCTCCAATCCAAAAGTTATCTAAATAAATAAAATTTCAAATTAAAAGGAAAACAAAATACAAAAAACATCCACTTGGTCTAACTTAAAAATCTTACAATAAAAAAACTCTGCGGTTAAGATTTGCAAACATTAAACCACTGGCCTAAAAATTAAAATAAATAAAACTGAGGTGCATTAATTGTCAGTTAAGAATGTGGCTAAACATAGAATCCTGATTTAGATTAGTTCATGCAGGAACTGCTAAGGTATTTTCCAAGCCTACTGCTCTAATAAATCAAGCATAAAAAAAGAAAGTTGAAATTTACAAAAAAATGTAATTAGTTTTCATATATCGGGATATTCATTTCATACTACGTACATATTTTAAAGTGTACACATAAAACACAAGAAACTAAATATATAGACAAGGAAATTTATAAAAAAATATTAAATGTTTTTCACAAATCTAATAACTACCAGAAGCATTTGTAACAAGCGAATAAAGACGTTCGTCACGACATCGTAGCGTTGTTTCTCACCATATATTATATGAATATTTAGCATTTTATTCATAGACAACTCTTCGCCCATAATGATATAGAAAATAACGCCTCATTAGAAGCTTTTTTCTTATAGTGGTTTTTTATGAAACATCTTTATCATTTTACCATTAGATTTTTAAATTGAATTTAGGTCTATAAAGTCTTACTATTATATGAAAAATCTCCACGCTCACCTTCGTTTATTGATTATTAATTCAGTGTGTTAGGAAGGACAAAGGTTTTAGGGTTCCAGTGCAACAGGTTTTTATCAAGGGATTCCCCCTCACGATTATTTTTCATTATCTTTCGTCACAAATAGATGGAGTTGCTGTAAATAGTGGCAAATATTTAACTTAAATCTTAAATATCCTAAAAATATTATGCATTGCTTTTAAAAAAATAGCAAAAATATTTACTTTCAACTAACAGTAATTGTATACCTTATATTGCTTACGAAAATTGAACTTTAATAGTAACTAAGGGATAGAAACTGTATCTAAAAATTAGTTTAAGCATTAGTTAAGATTCAATACGTATATGCGCTAAAATGGCAATGTTAAAATTATTTTAGGTGTTTATTCTGGAATTACTTCCAAATGACACGAAAAAAATATAACAATTGGAAATTAAAGAAAATTTTTTCGATGAAACAGCAAAGAATGTGAATAGCATGAAATATAAATGAATTAGATAAGTCATTATTTTTACGTAAGTGACACTACAGAATCACATGTATGTGTGTTTGCTTATAACCTGGGAGTGATTGAATCAATTGTAAGGCATCTATTTTTATGTATGGGAACATTATCTAGCAAGGTTTTAATCCACATTAATTCGTATTTGGTTAGGTAGTTCGGGGAAAATAATGGTTTTTTCTCAAAGGTGGTAATATAACTGTAAGGAATGAGGCAAAAGCAAAGTAGTAGATAAATGAGTGTATTAGAATGTGCGCTTTCTTAATATCCTTTTGCGCTTATACAGTTCACATCGTCCCATTTTTATCAAAATCTTACTTGGTTTAGATATGCCCATATTATCAAGAATTGTAATCAAGTCTTCAATCTCGACAGCACTTGCAAACGATACCATGTTCTTTCCATAATCTTGACAAAACGCCCATGCTTGTACAAATGTCACCTGTAATGAAATACGTATATTCGAAAATTTGTTTTCATTACAAGTTTTTCAAGATTCCAGAGAATGCAAAGTTTAGGAAATAATTTGATGATTTATATATATATATATATATATATATATATATATATATATATATATACATATATATATATATATATATATATATATATATATATATATATATATATATATACATTAGGGTGATCACAAGGTATAGGGGGAAAAATATTTTCATCGTAATGCCGGCGGGACCCTCCAAAATTTGACATTTGTCTAGAAAATAAGATTTGCACAGTTTTAGCTCAATTAGATAACCTTAACCCGTGCCTCATCGAGGTTAAAGCTGTAAAATTCGGTCTTTGGCAAAAAAAATCGTAGTTTTTCTCTCATAAAATGAAAACCATTCGTCCTGACAACCTCAGCGGATTTGCTTCTTCTTAATAGATGGAGAAACATTGCAGCGAGAAAAAGAAGATGCAATATGAAACAGAAGCGCATAGATACCTATTTCACTGTTTTATAATGTAGGTACCTATTTATATGTTAAAAAACGTTAATACATCGCTTTAAAGTATTGGTGTTTATTTTTTGAATGAATAAAAAACAAATCCGGATTATCCGAGTTTTCAGTTTTCCGAGGGGGGTGCCCCCTACGTTACCTCGGATAACCGGGGTTCTTCTGTATATATATATATATATATATATATATATATATATATATATATATATATATATATATATATATATATATATATATATATATATATATATATATATATATATATATATATATATATATATATATATATATATATATATATATATATATATATATATATATATATATATATATATATATATATATATATATATATATATATATATATATATATATATATATATATATATATATATATATATATATATATATATATATATATATATATATATATATATATATATATATATATATATATATATATATATATATATATATATATATATATATATATATATATATATATATATATATATATATATATATATATATATACAAATTACAGTATCAGTATTTTTGAGATTAAAAGTAAAGAACAACCCTATTTTATATGTAACATTAAAGTACTTACTGCTAAGTGGTGTGTTCAAAAATTGTTGTTTGTGGGGGCACTTTATTAAACTTGTTCATCAGAAAAAACAGGAAAAAACACAAGAGAAACTCGACATACTCATCTCTGGGAAATATAATTAATTTTTTTCTTCATTTTGTTAGAATAGTACGAATAATTGTGTGGTTGTAAAATGATTTTAATTTATAAAGGACTTTTTTGTTATGTTTTCTTGTCATTTTGCTAAGGGCGGTGTGTTTCTATCTCTTAGTTAAGTTGTGGTTAATTTATATTTGAAAGTAAAATGACGTTGACATTTTGTTTGATCGTTTTAAAGTTGAAAAGTTAGTGAAAATCAGTGGGATTATTATCAAAGAGGTATGTCAGATATATTGTAAGAGTTTTCATTTTGACTGCCTATTTGTAATAAATTGGAGAAAATTAAACTCAGATCTTCAATGTCAGTTTTTTTATTGATCGACTTCGGTTCAAGGTGGATCTCCACCATCTCCCTAAAGATTCTCCTGCCGAGATTTCTCTCTTTATATAGGATTTCGGTTTCAGCAAAATTAAATTCATGTGAATATTGGCTACTGTGCTGGACAAGAGTTTTTCTTTAATCTGCAATCACTTTTGTGGGAAGTGATTCTGTCTTTTAGGACTCTAGATGTTTGTCCTATATAGCTTTTTTCACGTTGAGAGCAAGGGATGCTGTAAACTACTTCTGAAACTTTTGTAATTTCATCTTTGTCTTTTAGGCAAGTGAAAATATTGTTGATAGTTTTTTTGTGTTTAAAAGCAATTTTTAAATTAGGTAATTGGTTGAAAAGTTTAGTTGTTTTTGTGGAGATTTCTTTTATGTATGGAAATGAAAAATAACATTTGATTCGGTTTTCAGAGAGGAAAGTACTAATATCCGGTGTAAGATTGTTGTTCTGTTGTACAGGGGTTGCGACTGAGTTAAATAAAAATTTATTTATTAATTGGATTGGATAAGTTGGTGCGTAGAGTGTTTCGTAGTTTATTTAGATTTTTCAGTCTGAAGGAAGGATGAGAGATTCTCTCTATTCTTGAGTTCAACCCCAATATCATGTTTATTTTTATTTTAGTGGTATGAGAGGAATGGAAGTTAATGTATCTTCCTGAGTAGGTTGGTTTGGTATACCAATCTACTATGACGGAGTTATCTTCTTTTCTGACTAGAAGAGTATCTAAAAAGGGGAGACTGTTGTTTGTTTCCTCTTCAATGGTGAACTGTAGTTTGGGATGAAAGTCATTAAAGATTCTGAGAATCTCATCCATTTTATTGTAAGGTATCGAGATAATGATATCATCAGCAAATTTTTTTATGAATGGTAAGTTGAAGGAAAGTTTAGGGATGGATTCCTTGAGGAGGTCGTCCATCACATATTATGATATGATAGGAGAAAGAGTAGCCCCCATTGGAGTACCCAATATTTGTTTATAGAAAACTTGATTGAATTTAGAATACGTGGACTGAAAAATAAAGTTTAAAATTTCAAGAAAGTTGACGAGTGTTAATTTCGTGCATTTGCGAATATCAGTTCAGTGCTCTCTGATGCTTTTGATGACTAATTGGAAAGGGATATTACTATATAAATAGACAGCATCCAAGCTTATCAGTACGAAGCCAGGAGGGAGCTTCATGCCTGTTATAAAATTAGTGAAATAAAATGAGTCCGTTACATAGTAGTCATTTTCTTTTACATAAGCATTGGCTAAAATTTCAGACAGGATTGTTGATAACTTGTCGTTAGGGGCATTGAGAGAGGAGATAATGGGTCTCATTGCCAACTGTGGTTTGTGGATTTTAGGAAGCGCATAGAATTTTGGTGATGTATGATTATATACCATAAGAGACTTCGCCATCTCCTCTATTAATCTCCCTTGATTCTTAAGTTTGGTTACTAACTGATTAGCTTTTTGTTGAAAGGTAGAAGTAGGATCTCTGGTAAGCTAAGTGTAGTAGTTTTGATCTTGTAAGATGGTGTTGTATTTTTCGAGATACGTGTCTTTTTTTAGTATAACTGTGATGTTGCCTTTATCAGCCCTACTGACAATCAGCTCTCCATTACCCTTAAGAAATCTTTTAGTTTTATTGTATATTAAATCTAAATAACTTTGATTATATTTTTATTGTTATTATTCATTGTGATAGACTTTAAAATATTTTCGAAAGCTTGGCGTAGCTAAAAAGGTGTCCAAAACTATATATATATATATATATATATATATATATATATATATATATATATATATATATATATATTTACGGCAAAGTATATAATACCTAAAACGTTCAGGCTAAGTATAAAATATCCCTTATTTTATACTTTGCCTAGGCATTCTATAGAATACCAGGCGTACAACCTGCAATGTACATAATAGATATTGAAAATAATAAGAATTAACTGTTATTCGTGTTGCTGCTGGCGGGGAGCACGGTGGTGGTTGAGTTATTACGTTATGACATTAACTAACCTGAACTAATCTCAACTAATCTTTTTTAAAATTTAAAACAAAAATAGTTATTTTACAAATAAAACCAAAGTTTGATTTTTCAAAGATTGCCGAAGTCTCTATTTTCATTTCCCTACGCATTGTTTATACAGACAGTTGATAATCTTAATATTGTTAATTTTGAATAAACAAAAGATATGATTATGGTAATTTGTTTTTCCTTTTATGCTTATTCATCATGATGATCTGTCGTGACACTTGAAAGTATACAGAACCTTCTTCTTAAAACATAAGCTCCTGTTAAGTCACATTAATTCAAGTTATAACGTGTTGTGACTTTACCCCCCACCACTTACAACACGAGTAACTGTTAATATTTATTGTTTTCAATATCTGTTATACACACTCTTTTATTTTATACTTTACCTAATCTCTCATTGTATAGATTACCTAGGCAAAGTAGGCCTGTAACCATAGAAGGCGACTAAAAGAACAACTTAGATGGTAGATGCGCAGATCCCACGAGGCATCGCCGGGTGTCATACCATCGAATCGACTTAGGTTACGTGAAATTGCTTAACGTTTTGTGGCTGTGCAGATGTACCCGGACTGTGGGAACAAATAGCATGATGAAGCAGCTGAATACAAAAAACCCCGGAGGCAAAATAGCCTCCCGTTCGGATCTCCGGGTATGGGCTGATTCTGGGGCGGCAACATGCAGAGGTCGCAACTTTAAAATAGATTTTTACAACATACGAGGTTTAAACTCACGCATAAATTCAGTGCACCAACACCTGCAATTAAATAAACCTCATGTACATGCTCTCTGTGAAATCAATGGCAGTTCATCGACCAGCACAGTTAACTGTCTCTATTCTGGGTACAAATTTATTCTCGGTTTTTTGTCAGAAGCGACCTTTTTTGTCAACGAGAAGAGGCTCTGGAGCCCCGAAACTTCGATGTTATGCGGTTAAAAATAACAACTCAACAAACCACTATCGACCATCAAGTGATACTAACCTTAGAACACTTTTCGCTTCTCTTGCAGATACCATCGATCATTTACAAATTAACTATCCAAATACCGAAATTGGGCGGTTTTCTTGACCACAACATCAACTAGCTTAATTATTTAAATTCTACCGACGAACAAGGTCATGAAACTGAATCATTCTCAATCAGTTGCGGCTTAACTTAGCTGTACAACATGGATCTCTGATCGAGACGGTGAGTTCTTGATCTGTTTTAACCACCAATCCAGAGATTTACACTCTCAGCGTAAATCCGCCCTTAGGTTCTTCGGACCATAAACTGCTTTCGACATCGAGTATCCTGCCAATCAGTGACAGAGAGACGAATAAACCCCGCAGGATTTGACACTACAAATCTGCTAAATGGGAAGAAGTCATGGAATATTTTCAAACTTTCTCTTGGTTAGAAGTTTGTTTTCCAACCAACGACCTATCTGATTGCGCTAAGGAGGTTTCCGATGTTATTTGGGCTAGTGTGGACACTTATAAGTAGATAAAGGTATGAGAGTTCTAGATATTTTTCCCATGTTAATTCTTATGGAGCCTCATTCTGCATTTTTGGTATCATTTCAAGGTCATCCAGGAAGCGCATGCCCCGAAGAATACCCTTGAAAGAGCCGAAGAATGACGCAATTGCGGAGTGGTTGTTGACCCTAGGGGCCTTAATTGGTACCTGTAAATAGTTGGTTGACACCTTATTACCTGTAATTATCTGTAATTACCTTCTTTGGAGAAGAGCAAGGTGAGCCTCGATGTCTTAAGAAGTGGTCTTCACTGACATCACACACATACATACATACATACATACACATTAGTTGGCGGCTATAGAAATTTTAATATAATTAAAAAAAGCTATGTCTAGACCAGGATTCGAACCTACATATTTTCGGTTTCAATACTGCAAAACTAGCGACTTTACCACTGAGCCACAGAGGCTTCGTATGAGAAAGTGTTAGAAAAGGTATCACAAAAAAAAAGATCTTACTAGTCTTTGGATGTTGGTATAATTTTATTGTGTAAACAAGTGATATTTAATATCTTTTATTAACAAATTAGCGAGGTTTTACCTTATAACTGCTAATACGAGAGACGCTATAACATGAATATACATAACTTTATATCTTAAGATGGTTGAAAAGTGTCCAAAAAGGCCTAAATGAGAGTCCAAAAGTTCCTTATTCGTAATAATAGGGGTATTTTTGGTGAAAAAAAGGGTGGAAAATGATGAAAAATTTGTCCAAAAGGTCCTTATTTGTAATCTTAGAGGTATTTTTATTGAAAAAAGGGGTAAAAAATGTGTCCAAAAGGTCCTTATTGTTAAAAAACTGTGTGTCTTTGTTGAAAAAGGGTGAAAAATGTATTTAAAAGTTCCTTATTCGTAATAATGGAGGTGCTTTTTGTTAAAAAGTGGCCAAAAAGGCCTAAATGAGTGTCCAAAAGGTCCTTAATAATGTGAATGGAGATGTTTTTTGTTAAAAACTGAATGAAAAAAGTTTTCCAAAAGGCCTTATTACAGAAAGAGATAGTCCAAAAGGTCCTTATTTGTAATAATAGGGTTGTATTTGTTGAAAAAGAGGATGAAAATTTTGTATTTTCGTTTTCGAGATTTTGCAATTTTTTTTTGTTAATAGATTTCTTAAATCAGACTTATGTTTTATTTTACAACCTCTCCCTCAACGTAAACCCAACGTTTGAAACACATTACTTTCACCTCTTTTTCAACAAATACAACCCTATTATTACAAATAAGGACCTTTTGGACTATCTCTTCCTATAATAAGGCCTTTTGGAAAACTTTTTTCATTCAGTTTTTAACAAAAAACATCTCCATTCACATCATTAAGGACCTTTTGGACACTCACTTAGGCCTTTTTGGCCACTTTTCAACAAAAAGCACCCCTATTATTACGAATAAGGACTTTTTGAATACATTTTCCACCCCTTTTTCAACAAAAACACACAGTTTTTTAACAATAAGGACCTTTTGGACACATTTTTTACCCCTTTTTTCAATAAAAATACCTATAAGATTACAAATAATTTGGACACATTTTTCATCATTTTTCACACCCCTATTATTACGAATAAGAAACTTTTGGACCCTCATTTAGGCCTTTTTGGACACTTTTCAACCATCTTAAGATATAAAGTTATGTATATTCATGTTATAGCGTTTCTCGTATTAACAGTTATAAGGTAAAACCTCGCTAATTTGTTAATAAAAGACTAGTAAGATCTTTTTTTATGTGATACCTTTTCTAACACTTTCTCGTACGAAACCTCTGTGGCTCAGTGGTAAAGTCGCTAGTTTTGCAGTATTGAAACCGAAAATATGTAGGTTCGAATCCTGGTCTAGACATAGCTTTTTTTAATTATATTAAAATTTCTATAGCCGCCAACTAATGTATATGTATGTATGTATGTGTGTGACGTCAGTGAAGACCACTTCTTAAGACATCGAGGCTCACCTTGCTCTTCTCCAAACAAGGTAATTACAGGTAATTACAGGTAATAAGGTGTCAACCAACTATTTACAGGTACCAATTAAGGCCCCTAGGGTCAACAACCACTCCGCAATTGCGTCATTCTTCGGCTCTTTCAAGGGTATTCTTCGGGGCATGTGCTTCCTGGATGGCCTTGAAATGATACAAAAAATGCAGAATGAGGCTCCATAAGAATTAACATGGGAAAAATATCTAGAACTCTCATAGCTTTATCTACTCTTATATTCCTTCTCCGAAAAAATGACCTTGGAATGGCAAGCCTTGGTTTAACCGATAATGCAAGGAAGCTGTTGCTTCTAAACGTCAATGGCGTGAAGATCCTACATCGTTGTTCGTAACCGGAACAGATGCAAGGAAATTATCGACGAAACCAAGGAGGCCCACAATCAACGAATTTGAAACAAACCTCTTGCTTGCCCCAACAATTCCACGTCCTATTGGTCAGTCGCTAAGGTAGATAGTCAAAATCTCACCAAATCCACTATACCACCACTTACACTGCGAGATAATTTTATTGCAACAACACCAGTTGAGAAAGCGAACTTATTGGCTGAACTCTTTGCTTAACATTCTACTGCTGATTTCTACTACCACTATTCCCATAGAGCAGTCAAGGATGCCCGATATTATCTTCAGACAGCGTATCATAAAACGTAATTTAATGAAGCTAGACAGCAAAAAAGCTTCTGGTGTTGAACAAATACCTGGAATAGTAATCAAAAACTGCGCGAGAGAATTAACACCAGTTTTCTGTAGACTTTTCAACCTATCCTACAGAGAGGGTATATCGAAAACCGATACCCAAAAAAGGCAAGAAGACCTTGCCAAACAACTACCGACCTGTTGCATTGCTTTCAATAATATGAAAAGTCATGGAAAAGGCTATTATTTAGCATCTTCATTAGATTCAATATTATTAACGACCATCAGTATGGCTTTCATCAACATAGATCAACAGGAGATGTTCTAACTGATATAACACGTGTTTGGAACAACGGAGTTGAACACTGTGCAGAATCTAGAACGGCTGCTCTTGATATATTCAAGGCAATCGACCGTGCTTGATACGATAGGTTGTTGACTCAGCTACGCTCTTCTGGTATGTCTGAAATGTTCTGCTTATGGCTGTCAAGTTTCCTCCAAGAGCGTTCTTTATGAGTGGCAGTCGGCGGGTTTCTTTCGAACACTTTCACTATCAACGCCGGTGTGCCCCAGGGCTTCACACTGTCTCCTACTCTCTTTCTCATTTACATTAATAATCTGCTGGATAAGACCAGGAATCCCATCGACAGCTTTGCAGATGACAGTACCCTTATCCCATCATTCACTTTGAGTACTCGAACATCGACTACTCATGCATATATTCGCAGACAACAGGAAATACTTCAATCTAACAAAGATCTAGTTGAAATGTTATCTTGGGGTCACAGTAACCAAGTAGAATTTAACGCTACAAAAACCCAGGCGGCAATTTTTTCTAATAAAAATAAACGTTGCTGAAGTCGACATAGTTATGTCAGGGCACACCATTACTCTGGTTTTTAGGTTAGAACGAGTTTAGTGAGACCAAGTGCAGCATTTTTGAAAAAATAGAAAAAATTTAACAACGTACGGTCGTCAAGTATCTGATTAAAAAATTATTAACACCAAAGGAGATCCACGATGATATGAAAACAACACTAGGGGAATCTGCTCAGTCATATACCACTGTAAAAAAAAGGGTTGCAGAATTTAAACGTGGACGAGAGAGTATCGAAGACGACCCTCGCTCCGGCCGGCCCACGACGTCTACGACTGAAGAAAACATCGGCAAAGTGTGTGATTTCATACTGAAAGGCCGTAAATTAACTATCAGGGAGATTACAGACACTATAGGCTTCTCGTGTGA
This sequence comes from Pachyrhynchus sulphureomaculatus, assembly GCA_019049505.1. Lineage (NCBI taxonomy): Eukaryota > Metazoa > Arthropoda > Insecta > Coleoptera > Curculionidae > Pachyrhynchus > Pachyrhynchus sulphureomaculatus. Next base: position 82,784,333 of record CM032449.1, on the reverse strand, counting down.
ACGAACATAAAACAACATTGCCAACGAACTAGGATTTTCTAAGGTTTCCGCTAGGTGGGTCCCCAGATTGCTTTCAGTTGAACAAAAATGAATTCGACTCACGATTTCTCGCGACTCTTTGAAGATGTTTGAGGCTGATCTGCAATATTTTTTTAATAGGTTTGTGACAATGGACGAAACTTGGGTTCACCACTAAACTCCAGAGTAAAAACAATAATCCAAGCAGTGGAAGAAACCTGGTCAACCGACCTCAAAGAAAGCGAAGGCAATTCTGTCTACTGGAAAAGTGATGGCGTCAATTTTTTGGGATGCTAAAGATATTATTATGGTGGACTACCTTCCGAAAGGGGAAACAATAAACTCGACTTACTATTGCACCCTTTTGCGTCGTTTACGTCAAGAAATTAAAGAGAAACGCCCAGGATTACTGAGAAAGAAAGTTTTATTCCATCAGGACAACGCTCACGTTCACACGTCTGTTGAGTTAACGGCTCAAATTCGTGATTGTGGTTTCGAATTGCTGCCTCACCCGGGTTATTCTCCTAATTTGGTACCTTCATCTGTTTCCAAACATAAAAGACCAGAAATTTTCATGAAATAAAAATTTAATTAGATTTACCTACTTTGCAGATTAGTTTCTCAAAATCAGAAACAGAAACTTTTTTTTTTAAATGTTCACCTACTTAGCAGGGGATATTAAGAATAGTAAGGTCAACTAACCTAAACTAACCTCGCACTTGAATTTCAAAAATAATTTAGTGACCTAAATACGTCTACGTTCGTGAAAAATACTTATCGTTTTGATTAAGAAGATGTGTATGCCCAGGGAGGTTTCCGACCGAGTACAATTTACAGCGATTCAAGACCAACGTGAATCGCTTTTTCCGCATACTTGTCGCTCCTGTAGTACTGCAGGGATTTCCCCGCAGGACGTGTGCTAGGAAAAAAAAACCATACAAGGCCTGAACAAGCCCGACATTCTATGAAATGCCACTTTGCCTAATCTCATTCCGCCCTAAGAGTTGAGGACGTCCTGCGCTCCGTGCAGATATTCTTGGCCGCCAACACAAAAGCAGCTTTGTCCATCAGTCGTTAGGAATTCGAGCTATGAGTCCCACCCGTTGGAATTTTAGTCTTGCTGCTCTTTCGATCACATCGGTGACCCAGTCCTGGCTCTGATACCGTCATTCCTTACTCAGTCCTTTAGGCTAATATCGAGCATCGTTCTCTTCAACGATCTCTGCGTTATTTTCAAATTATTAACACTTCTCTGAGACAAAGTCACGGTCTCAATACCATAAGTCATAACTGGCAGTATGCACTCTCCTCCTCAGACTGATGGACAATTTGGTGTTCTTCGGAATATGACTCAGCTCTCTGAATGCAGCACAGGCTAAGCTTGCTCTTCGGCCGATCTCCGAAACTTGATTCCGCCGTCTAAGTGCCATCCTAGCTCCCAGAAATACAGAATGCGGCCATTAAATTTGGACAAATTAAATATTTTTTTAAAAGAAAATTTTTTTATCAAAAAATTAATATGAAAAAAAAATCCTTTTGGATGTCAGTGGTGTGACCTATCTAGAGTGAAGTTATTCGATGTAATCTCCCTCAGCCGCAATAGCCACCTCCATTCTTGACCTGAAGCGCTCAGATGCTCTCTTTAGAGCAGGGCTGTACATATTGGCAAATGCTGCTTCGTTAGCGGTCCGTAAAGCTGCCCTATTAGGGTATCTGGACTTACTTGTAACTCTTTTGATTAAATTAAAGGCTTTCCGGTAGTCTAGATAAGCTAAATACTGCAGTATGTTGTATTCAGTGCACTTTTCGATGAGCGCTCGAACTGTACGAATCTGATCTATGGTGCTAAAATCTCTTCTGAATCCGGTCGTTAGGCAGATAGAAATCAAATTTGAGAGTCAGCCCTTTCATAAAGATCTTAGTGAATAGCTTATAAATTGTGCTGAGGAGGAAGGGGACACAAGCTAGGTTGCCTATTTGAAATTTCATTTCGCCATCTACTAGGTATTTGACCTTCTTCCAAGCATTTGTTAAAGAGAATGCATAACACATCTTCTAACTCCGTTCCGCCATTCCCCAACATTTCGGTTGATACCCTCTCTTCACCAGGACTCGTATGACCTTTCAGCTGTAATACTGCGGTCCTAATTTCTTCCCTGATAATTTCGAGCACCTCCTCTGAAGCAAGATTTGTGATTACTGGCCTTGTATGGAGTTGGGGAAGTATGGGGACTGTTGTGGCATACAGGTCCAAATCCTGCAGAATCTTTATTATTTACTTCCTTCCATGGAGCACCTGTCCATTCTAATCCTTCATTTGGTGCAATCTTGCTTTCCTTTTACTCAACTTGGATCTTAGGGTTTTAAAGTTTATACTTGCTTGTATAGCTTCATCCATCACTCTCGTGTTCGTATCTCTTATTAATTTCCGAGAACTTTTTTTTATGGAGTTGCTTAATTCCCCGTACTCACGCGAGTCTCTGGAAATAGCTTTCCTTCTATCTAACAAGATTTTGATACACACATATGTATATATATATATATATATATATATATATATATATATATATATATATATATATATAGGTAATATTTTTCAGTTGTCATTTAAAACAAAAGCTTACTATTGGTTACAACAGCGTTATTTACAAAAATAATAATTTACTCAATGACATACCTTGGAATTTCTTTTAATATGAGCTGATATAAACTGATTGTTATTTTAACAGTTAAGGTGGCATATATTTTTTTATTATTTTTTTATTTTGAGGTAAGATTCTAATTTTTGTTAGTTTGTATTTTATACAAGGTGTTTGTATCTATATATATTCCATAGAAGGCCGTTCAATGTTTTGTTTATAATTAGTAGTTTAAGATTTATATATATATATATATATATATATATATATATATATATATTTTATTTAATTAGATTATGGTAGATTTGACTTAAGCCCTTAATACCTTTTTTATCATTTATTGTTTCTTTTTCTCGTTTTATTTCGATCATCCCTTTGAATATCAACTTAGTATAGTTTGGTCCCTGTCTTAAGATCTTAGTATTCTTGAAGTCAAATTCATGTATTGTTTGTGTTTCATGTTTATGTAATACAGTTGAAGCATTTTTGGTTTATTTGTGACCGTTTAGTCTGTTATTTAAGTATTGTGTTATCATTTTTTTGTATTTCTTTGGGCAATCTAGACTTGGGATGGAGTAAACTACGTTAGATTTCTTTTTTTGAGGTATTTTGTTTTTAAGTGGTGTAAATAAAAAGTTTACTAAATTTTGGGCTTTATAGCAGACAGTAATGTTATGTTTCGAAAGAATATGACTTATTTTTTCCGAAAGACCGGCTGTGTATGGTATAGCAATATATTTTTTTATTATTTTGTTTGCTGTTCTTTTTTATTTGTCTTTTTGTCTTTGTTGTAAAATAAAAAAGTTGCCTGTTTGAATATTTTTGAAATTGTATTTTCTGAAAAATGGTTGTTGAATAAAGTTTGTTTAACTTTTTGTAGGATTTCTGGCCAGTACTTTGCGGAAGTTAAGGCAATCTGTGAGACCTCTCTGAAACAATAAATGATAAAAAAAGATATCAAGGGCTTAAGTTATATCTAGCATAATCTAGTTAAATATATATATATATATATATATATATATATATATATATATATATATATATATATATATATATATATATATATATATATATATATATATATATATAAATCTTAAACTACTAATTATAAATAAAACATACGAATTGAACGGCCTTCTATGGAATATATACAGATACAAACACCCTTTATAAAATACAAACTAACAAAAAATCGAATCTTATCTCAAAGTAAAAAAATAATAAAAAAATATATGCCACCTTGATGGTTAAAATTCCAATCAGTTGATATCAGTTCACATCAAAAGAAACTTCAAGGTATGTCACTGAGTAAATTATTATTTTTGTAAATATTTTTAGAAAAATTTAAAGTTTAACGTATAATGTGAAAGTGTTTTTTAGAAAACCAGTGTTAAGGTAAAAAAAAATTGTTTAGTAAAGAAAAACTTGATAAAGCACAACAAAATGTGCGAAACGTTGTTGTAACCAATAGTAAGCTTTTGTTTTAAAAAACAACCAAAACCCAAGAAAAATATTATCTATTGTAAAGAAATGTTACAATATATAATAAATACACACTCACACGTTACTTATGCAGTTATTTAAATATCGATTTTTTAGCAGATGCGTAGGATAAAATAGATTAATTCCTTGGCAACTAGGTTTGCCATTCCCATACTATCTGAAAGAAATAGTTTTGTATATTACCGTTTACTTTAACTCCAATTTTATCAAATCAAGTATTTCGGAGTGCCAGATGAGACAATGGTACTTCTCATTTTTGTGTATTGCAATATGGAAAAATTTTGGCAGAAATATGAAGATATGAATTTAAAATAAAATATCAAACATTTCCTGAAATGTAATAAATAATACGTATGATTAATTCGATATGCCGATATGTATATAAGAATAACAAACTGTATTAGAGTAAATATTTAGATGCCGAGTGTAGAAGTATGTACTAGAAGCTTAATTTCACAGCCATGTTTAAAATTCATGCTAATTTTGTAACCAAACTTACCATTTACAATACGGTCAAACGCTATTTTGTGATGTATGCTTTGAAGGTATAGTAACTTAAAAAAAAGGAATCGGGGAATAGTACATATAAAGAAAAAAAGTTTAAACATATTGGAAGTATTAAATACGGTGCTAGTTTAGAACGGATTTAAATGAAATAATAAACTTTATGGTGAAAGTAAAATTAGAAAAATGCTCATTTTTAATACAAAAAAAACAAATAGCAACCGCTTCCCAATAAGGTAGAAAGGGTAGAAAAAAGTGTTAGCATCACATAGCACATAAGCAATTTCTTTTGCAGCAAGAATAATTAGAGATTTTAATAAATATCGACCAGACATGCCTTAAAAACGGCTTTAGACAAACTAATTTTCTGTGTTTGATAACCCACATACCGTTATACTCAAAATTTAAGAATAAACCCGGTATTAGTAACTTTTTCATTTTAGCTTACGTCAATAATTAGAAAAAATAAATTCGGGGAAGTCATAGTTAAAAATCTACAAATCGAGGTATTTCTGAAAACCCAATCCTTGGATACAAAACATGAGCATGAGAGTTATTTAGGCTGCATCCAAAATGAGCAACATGCGTGCGTGCGATATGACGGAATTCATTACTACGTTGATATATTGTCGCTTTTTGGCTTAAGTCTATATTGCGTTTTTTTTTATGGATCTAGCACTCGTGTTACAGGGAAGTCCCTAAAGCGCTACAGGAGCGACACGTGTGCGGAGAAAGCGATTCACGTTATTCTTGAATCGCTGCAAATTGTACGCGGTGGGAAACACAGTCCTGGGCAAATTATTCCAAAGAAATTATGATCTCCATATAAAAGACTGCTTGAAAAGAGTTGTAAGAGAAGTAACAAGCTGCACCTCATACGGATGTGAAGTATTAGCGCGAGGTGTACTTCTAACATGCACCGCTCTGGGAGGAATTAAGCGGACCACATCCTTCGAACACTTTCCATGAAAATACTTGTAGAATAGGCTCAAGTCGCCAACCGTTCTTCGATGTTCCAGCGAATCAAGGCCACCGGTCAGTTCCGGGTCTCCAATCAGACGAACAGCTCTTCTTTGAATATAATCCAACAATTGCACTGTATGTTTGGGAGCGGAGCTCCAAACATGGGAGCAGTATTCCATAGTTGGTCAAATTTGAGCTTTGTGAAGAATTAACAGTTATTGTGGAGTGTAAAGCTTTCTGGTTCGAAATAATTTTCCCAACTTTTGAGAAGCTCTCCTTGCTATGCCTGCAACTTGTTCATGCTAGGACATATTTGCTCCCAAATTAACGCCCAACAAATTAAGTGACGATATTAGAGGAATGGAGTGCCCCGACATAACTATGTCGGGTTCAGCAACGTTAACTTTTTTAGAAAAAACTGCCGCCTGGGTTTTTGTAGCGTTAAATTCCACTTGGTTACTGTCACCCCAAGATAGAATTTCTTCCAGGTTTTTGTTAAGTTGAATGACTTCCTGCTCTCTGCGGATATTCGTCTGAGTAGCCGATGTCCGAGCCTTCAAAGTGAGTGAAGAGATAAGTGTACTGTCATCTGCAAAGCTGTAGATTGGATTCTCGGTCTTTTCCAGCAGATCGTTAATATAAATGAGAAAGAGAGTAGGAGACAGTATGGAGCCTTGGGGTACACCGGCGTTGATAGTGAAAGTGTTAGAAAGAAATCCGTAGACTGCCACTCGTAAAGAACGCTCTCTGAGGAAACATGAGAGACACAAACAGAACTTTTCAGACATACCATAAGAACGTAGTTTAGCCAACAGCCCATCGTGCCAAACACGGTCGAATGCCTTGGATATATCAAGAGCAACCGCTCGAGATTCTCCAAAATGTTCAATCGCGTTGTTCCAAACATGTATTACATAAGTCAGAAGATCTCCTGTTGATCTATTTTTACGTAAGCCATATTGGTGATTGCTAATAATGTTGAATCCTTCAAGATATTTTAGAAGATGCTGATTGATAGCCTCTTCCATGACTTTCAATATTATTGGAAGCAGTGCGATTGGTCGGTAGTTATTTGGCAAGGTCTTCTTGCCTTTTTTAAGTATCGGCTGAACTGTGGCACATTTCCAGGAGGAAGGAAATATTCCCTTTCTGTAGGATAGGTTGAAGAGTCTACAGAAAACTGGTGTTAGTTCCCTCGCACAGTTTTTGAGAACTATGACAGGTATTCCGTCAGCGCCAGAAGCCTTTTTGGTGTCTAGCTTCATCAAAATACGTTTTATGATACGCTGTCTGAAGACAATATCGGGCATCCTTGACTGCACAATGGGAATAGTAGGTGGTGTTTTTCCTTGGAAATCGACAGTAGAATGTGAAGCAGAGAGTTCAGCCAACAAGGTCGCTTTCTCAACAGGTGTCTTTGCAATAGAATTATCTGGCCGTGTGAGTGGTGGTATGGTGGATTTAGTGAAATTTTGACTAACTGCCTTAGCGACTTACCAAAAGGACCTGGAATTGTTGGGACAAGCGAGAAGTTTGTTTCTAATCCATTGATTGTGTGCCTCCTTGGTTTCGTCGATAATTTCTTTGCATCGGTTTCATCGTGATCCATTTAAATTGACAAGGTTAACACCGCTTCTAGCCTAACCACAAAAAGTAGCTAACATGTTTATTTTATTAAACTTTGCTCTCCTCCCAATCTAAAACAGTTATTAAACTACGCAGTGGGTGATAGTTTATTATCAATTTCAGAGAGGCGTTTGCTGCTCAGTTCGTTTAATATAATAATTCTTTCTCTATATAGGTACATATCTACCACAGAGATAATCTATATACAATAACTTTATCTCAATATTAAACTATTTTGAAATTTTTAGTAAGAAAATTCTTTATTTTTCACAGTACTTACTTAGTAGCATGTCTTAGCTTTAAAACAGGGTAAAAAGTATTGTGACAGTTTCAAGAAGGAAGTTTCCACCTTGATCAACCAAAAATAGTGAAAGATGAGCAGTTTAAAACAAATTTTAAATAAGAATCCTTGTCAAATGCAACTTTAACCTGCAAACGCACTTAAAGTAACTCAGCAAGATATTTCTAGTCGTATGCAGAAGCTGGGAAAGATTTGCAGAGAGTGTCGGTCCAAGAGATAACACTTTAGAATAACTACAAAATGTGAAAACAATTTAATTTGAATAGGTTCTATAGAACCTATTCAAATTAAATTGTTTTTGACGATGAAAGGCAGTGGCCGACGGTTAATGTGTACACCTCATATTTTTACAACTCATAAAAATACCCGTGTAAAAACTTGATTTATTTTATGTCTCTAAAGAACATATATTATATATTAATATAGCGGTCTTGGTTTAAGCTTCTTGCAGAAATAATTACATATGAAATGAGACCCAACTCAAAATAAAAACGCTAATCTTGTTCATTATGACTAATTGAGCTGCTTTCTTTCTCCTTTTGTTATCTTTTCGCTATCCCTAATATTAAATTGAAGATAAAGTAAATAAATAATTTTAAGTACTTACAGTTTCAGAAGAAATATAATATTCTGAATCACCTAATCGTTTCAGAGTATTATTATTACTTTCGACTGCAAACGAAAAAACTGCATTGACGAACCAAGCAAAGAGGAAAATTTTGATCATTTTGTATTAATATCGTATGAATACAATATAACATTACAATGAAATATGATTCTAAAATTTATTGCACACCCTTATATATGGTTATTTACAAGGACTTTTATCAATCTTGTAATCAAAACGTTGCATTTTTACTATAAAAAAAATGTAAGTATTTGTATTCGTAATAATTGAGGAGATAAGAATAGGCGAGGTCAAGCAATAGTCGAGGGTGCTACAAACTCAAGTCGAATGGCGTCATACGTTTCAGTCTAATCTGTTTGTATTTTCCCGTATTCGTATTTTGAAATGTGGACTCTGCTTCCAAAATTTCTTTTGTTTTTTGTTCTTATTTCTAATAGAAATGTTCACAACTTAATAAATGAAGCCTAAATTATTGGAAAAATTCCTTCACCGAATAATTTTTATTCATTATTTAGAAAGAACACTTTGATATTGTACTTAAGTGTTGCAAATTGCCGTTTCTTCAAAGCAGGACAAACCAGAGCTCGATTATAGTCTTTTATTACAATCTCTTGGGCGTCTGTGTCGGATGGATAGTTCTGAATATATCCACCATAACCATATCATAATATGGTTATGCTTTGTCAAAATATTTGAAATCTTTTACCACACATAAAAGAAGAAAATAAAGCTGTAAGGATAAAAATTCATTATTTTCAAATTTTTAAATAAGACCTTACAAGTGTCGTGGTTTCGGTGTCGAATTATGTAACGTATTGTTTGACCAACAAATAAAAAATATTTGAATTTTAGAATATTTATTTGGATTCTGTCTCTGTTGCTTTTCTCGTCTTGGCATATTTTTAAGTATTTTTTTCTGTTATTATATCGAGTCCTGGACCTTTCTTAGCATTAAAATGTTTTAGGGTGTACAGTATAACACCAGAAAATTCGTTTTTACCTATGAATAAACCAAACTGACCAGTTGCGCTACCATTAAATAAATGTCAAAATCCAACCAACATTTTTCTTTATATTTACCCAGTTTTTGTTCACTTATACTAATATAATGATTCATTTTAGGGATTGTCAAATATCAAATTTATACAATCTTCGTTGTAACTCTTTAAAAATTTTAGTGTCCTTAAGCCAAAAAAGCCATTCAGTGTTGTTTAAGTCAGTGTTTGGTTTTAAAAAAATCAAAAAGTAAAATACAAGGTGTGACAACACGCGTAATTTAAAATAAAGTTTCTAACAACTTTTCAGAAAACAACACTTGAAACTACTTTTAAAATAATAAATAAACAAGCTTTTTAATTTTATTTTAATGTATTTATCTTAAGGGGAAAAACATTATTATATTAGCATATATTTTCCAAATTCTCAAGGATAATTTTGTATTTTCGCGGATTTATTTGGATATATATATATATATATATATATATATATATATATATATATATATATATATATATATATATATATATATATATATATATATATATATATATATAATATATATATACATATATATATATATATATATATATATATATATATATATATATATATATATATATATATATATATATATATATATATATATATATATATATATATATATATATATATACATATACTAGCCGTGCCCGCGGCTCCACTCGCATGAACTTGATTCACCTTTATCGTCACTGCTTATTCGTTATGTTTATATTATTATATAGCTCAAGGGGCCCATGGCTTGGTTGCATACTTGTCTCCACTTCTTTTTGTCTCCTGTTACCTTTTCCCAGTGCGGGATTCCCATCAACTACGGATCTTGCTTTACTGCCTGAATCCATGTAGATCGAGGTCTATCCTTGCCTCATCTTCCAACCACTCCTCTTATTAGGGCTTGCTTTGCCTGTCTTTCTTCCTTCGTCCTTGCCACGTGTCCCAACCATTCTAATCGCTGGCTTATTATAATTTGGCTTATAAGGAGTTTCGTATATAGGCATTTTAATTCGTAGTTTGTTCTTCTTCTCCACAGTCCCTCTTTTCTCAAAGCTTTCCTTTCCCACACCTCCAACGTCTCCTTTTCTCTTGCATTCAGTTTCCACGTTTCGTATCTATATGTCACCGTGGGTCTGACAACTGTCGTATATATTCTTTCTTTTGCTTTTCTTGATACATTCTTTAATTTCAATATTGGATTCATTACCCCCAAACATCTCTGTCCTTTCGCTATTCTTTCTTGTATCTCCGTCCTTTCTTGTCCACTCTATGTTATTGTTGTTGTCCCAGATAATTAACTTCGTCTATTTTTTCAAACATATATTTTTTTCTAAGTTGTTTATTATATCTAAACTTTTGTTGTTTTTAATATCCTTCTTCTTTGTAATTTCCATGTATTTTGTTTTTTCCTCATTTATCTTTTGTCCTCTCATCCTTCCCCTTTCTTCTATCCTACTTATGGCTTTTTTGAGGTTCTCTTTTGCTCTTGCAATCACTGCTACATCATCCGCATAGGCCAAGCATTGGCAGGTTTGTTGGTATATCGTTCCATTTGTTTTTATTTCTGACTCCCGGATTATCTTCTCTAGTAGCAAATTAAATAGACATGTCGACACTGGTTCCCCCTGTCTTAATCCTTTCTTCACCTTAAACTTGTCTGATACTTTGCCTTCAACCAACACTTTATTTTCTGTGTCATTCAGGGTCGTTCTCACCATGAGAATCAATTTACTTGGAATTTTTAGTTCTTCCATTATCTTGTAGAGTCCTTCTCTATTTACAGAGTCATATGCTTCTCTGAAATCCACAAAGACCAAGTGTAGTGCCAAATTTTGTTCTAAGGTATTATCTTGGATTTGCTTAATCGAAAATATCTGGTCTGTAACCGATCTATTTTTCCTGAATCCACACTGGTACTCTCCCAGAATAGACTCGGCTTTCTCTGCTAGTCTGTTTTTGATAGTCAACACTACTATCTTGTACACGACATCCAGTAAGGCTATTGGTCTATAATTAGCACATATAGTTTTTTTGCCCTTTTTTGTATATTGGATAAATGAGCGACTCTCTCCAGCTCACTGGCATCTTTTCTGTTTCCCATATTTCTTGCACCAACCGGCATATTTCATTTTCCAGATCTACTCCTCCAACTTTTATCAGTTCTACAATTTCCACCCGGGGCCTTATTTTTTTTTTTGGGTTCTGAGTATTTCTCTTATTTCTTCTTTGCAGGGTTTATTTGTCGCCTCCTGCCCTTCAGTTAATTTTGCTTCCTATTTCTCATTCAACTCCTCATTTTCATCTTCATTTAATGTTTCATTAAAGTATTCCGCCCATCTATTCAGTCTTTCTGCGAAGCTTACTGCTAAACGTCCATCTTTTTTCCTACATATTAGCATTTTGTCTCTGTTTATTCCCTTTGAATTTTATAAAAAAAAAAACGTAAATCGGATAAGTTGTTCTTGAGTGCTAAGCGCAGTAATAGATAGACAGACAGGCAGAGAGATGTTACGTTTTATATATATTATAGATTTTTTTTGACATATATTAAATTAAGAATTTAAAAAAAATCATGTAAATCCGATGAGTGGTTCTCGAATGATAAGCACACTAACGGACAGACAGACAGAGAGACGTTTCGTTTTATATATATTACATAGATTATTATTATTATTATTATTAAATAACCTCTTCAGAGAACATAATTTAAAAAATCACGTAAGTGGTTCTTGAGGGCTAAGCGCACTAACGGACAGACAGAGAGACGTTGCATTTTACATATATTATAGATATAGATTATTATTATTACTATATAACCTGGCCAAAGAATATATGTATGAATTTAAAAAAAGACACGTAAATCGGATAAGTGATTCTCGTCTGATAAACGCACTAATGGACAGAGAGACATTGCATTTTATATATATTATATAGATTATAGATATTCTCTGCTACATAATGTTGTTCCAAATTTAGTGGTTTAGGCTGTGTATTGCAAGGGAACGCGCTAACGGCAAACTTTTTTCCGACTTCATTCACTATTATCGTCACTGCTCATTCCCTATGCTACCTATCGTAATAAAATATAGCCTATAACCTGGTCAGAGAACATATGTATGTTTTAAAAAAAAAAGTACGTAAATCGGATAAGTGGTTCTCCAGTGATAAGCGCACTAACGGACAGACAGACAGACAGAGAGACGTTGCATTATATATATATATATATATATATATATATATATATATATATATATATATATATATATATATATATATATATATATATATATATATATATATATATATATATATATATATATATATATATATATATATATTAATATTCCAGGTTTCAATCCGTTCGTCTAACAATGAATTTGCACGACGTTTCGCCAATATCTATCTCATTTGGTATTTTTCATGCCAAATAAGATTTTGGCGTAACGTCGTGCAAATTCATCGTTAGACGAACGGATTGAAACCCGTAATTTTAAGGTATAATATATATATATATATATATATATATATATATATATATATATATATATATATATATATATATATATATATATATATATATATATATATATATATATATATATATATACAGTCAGTCTCCATACACCACCTGCTTTCTATACTATTTTTTGTTATATTTAACTAATTAATTGGAACTATGAGAAAACATGTTCAAATTAATATTTGACACTTAACCAACGAGGATTAGTTATAAAAACAACTACCGAACTTTTTATTTAGAGGCTACATCATTGTTATAAAAATGTAAACACAATTAATGTCAAAAAAGTCTCCATACACTTAACAATTACCAATAATAGTTTGACGGAGTTTAATGGAAAATAACAATTTCGTTTAAACTAATATTTAGTGGGACCGCCGTTGGCCTTGATAATCTCCTGTAACTTTTTTATTATGCTTGCAACCGGATTTCTAGTAACTTCTGGCATGTTCTCCTATTCGTTCTGTTTTTTAATTCTTCTCTATTTGAAACATTATATTTGCGAACGTGCCGTTTAAGTTCCTTCCATAAATGCTCGGGGGGGTTAACATCGGGTGATTGTGGAGATGTATGAAGCTGCTGTAGCACATTATGGATCATCCATACTAGCACCAAGTTTGCAGTATGTTTCGGATCATTGTCCTCTTGGAAAATGTATGTTTTTTTGAGTTTTTTTTTTGGGTCTAGCATACGTGCTGCAGGGAAGTCCCTAAAGCGCTACAGGAGCGGCATATGTGTGGAAAAAGCGACTCACGTTGTTCTTGAATCGCTGTAAATTGTACTCGGTGGGAAACTCAGCGCTGGACAAATTGTTCCAAAGGGATGACGTTCTCCATATAAAAGACTGCTTAATAAGCGCTGTACGCGGAGTAACAAGCTGAACCTCATACGGATGTGAAGTTTTTTTGGTGATCGCTAATAATATTGAATCGTTCAAGATATTTTAGAAGATGCTCATTAATAACCTTTTCCATGACTTTCGATATTATTGAAAGCAGTGCGACTGGTCGGTAGTTATTTGGCAAGGTCTTCTTGCCTTTTTTAGGTATCGGCTGAACCGTAGCACAATTCCAGCAGGACGGAAATATTCCCTTTCTGTAGGATAGGTTAAAAAGTCTACAGAAAACTGATGTTAGTTCCCTTGCTCAGTTTTTGAGAAACTATGGCAGGTATTCCGTCAGCGCCAGAAGCCTTTTTGGTGTCTAGCTTCATCAAAATACGTTTTATGATACGCTGTCTGAAGACAATATCGGGCATCCTTGACTGCACTATGGGAAAATTAGGTGGTGTTTTTCCTTGGAAATCAATAGTAGAATGTGAAGCAAAGAGTTCAGCCAACAAGTTCGCTTTCTCAACAGGTGTCGTTGCAATAGAATTTCTGGCCGTGTGAGTGGTGGTATGGTGGATTTGGTAAAATTTTGACTAACTGCCTTAGCGACTGCCCAAAAGGACCTGGAATTGTTGGGACAAGCGAGAAGTTTGTTTCTAATTCGTTGATTGTGTCCCTTCTTGGTTTCGTCAATAATTCCTTTGCATCTGTTCCGGGCACGAACAAAGGTGTTAGGATTTTCACGCCATTGTCGGTAGGCAATATGTTCAGAAACAACAGCTTCTTTGCATTTTCGGTCAAACCAAGGCTTGCCTTGGAGAAGCATTTCTTCGAAAAAGGGATGTAAACTTCCATACCAGCCAAAATAACATCAGAGACCTCCCTGGCGCAGTCAGATGGGTTATAGGATCGAAAACAAACGTCCATCCAAGAGAAAGTTCGAAAATATTTTATGAGATCTTCCCATTTAGCAGATTTGTAGTGCCAAATCTTGCGCGGCCTAGGCGCCCCTCTGTCACTGATAGGCAATATATTCGATGTCGAAAGCAGTTTATGGTCGAAAGAACCTAACGGCGGATTTACGGTGAGACTGGCGAACTGTTGGTTCGTCAATAAGCTGAGTGCTAATTTTTGGACATCTTCTCTTAAATTGTCTCTCAAAATATTCAGATATACATGCTGAGCCATGGTACCATTAATAAAATGTAACTTTCCAACTCCGTCAGTAGACATGCATCCCCAAAGCAGATCATTGCCACCCTCTTGTCTCACCGTGGAACAAATGTTTTTAATATTGAATGGAGTATTCTTCATTCTCCAAACAGTTCTGCCATCAGACACAAAAAAATTAATTTTAGTTTCATCACTAAAGATTACGGATTGAAAAAATTCAGGAGGTTTAGTATCGTATTCCCTAGCAAAAGCTAACCGCATTTTGCGATTAGCTTCCGAAATAACGGCTTCTTTCTGGCTGCACACCCCCCTATAGCGTGACCTGTGTAAACAATTTTTCACTGTTTGTCTAACAATACTGGCCACTTCACGTGGAGTCAGTTTCTTGGGACGACCAGACCGTGGTCGAATTTTATAGGAACCCGTTGATTTATACTGGTTTATAATGTACTGAATAGTAGCACGCGACTGTTTAACAATTTTTCCTATATTTCTGTACGATTTTCCATCTTTCCACAAATCAATTATGATCTTTCGAACTTGAAATGGAATTTCACTATTTCTCTCATTTTTAATACTGCTTTGGAAACCCACTGCAAAATTATTAGCAACAAATGACAGATTATAAAGTTTGGCCGAAAATTATTCATTTGCTTTCAGTTCAGAGAACAATAGATAGCTTGATACAATGCGGCTGATTTTATCAAGCTACCTGTCGCGACGCAGTTCTTGAGTGAATGGAGACTTTTTTGACATTAATGTTGTTTACATTTTTATAAGAATGATGTAACTTCTAAATAAAATGTTCCGCAGTTGTTTTTAATACTAATCCTCGTTGGTTAAGTTTCAGAAATCAATTTAAACATGTTTTCTCATAGTTCCAATTAATTAGTTAAACATAACCGAAAAATAGTATAGAAAGCAGGTGATGTATGGAGACTTTTTGGACTGACTGTATATCTACAAAACGTTGAGCACACATAAAATAACTAATGGCGCCATTTTTTGCAATATTTCTTTATCTAGCTAAAAATTTTCAATTTTGTTTTATCTAACTATAAGCTCTTTTGTTTTTTGACACCTGGGCGAAATACTACGAAAAATGAGTTTACAGTGGCACTCCAGCAATTACAATGATCCTTATCAAAATTTACTTAATTTTAAAAAAATAGGTTTGGCAATTTGAACACTTGTTTTAACCTTTATCTGTGTTTTATTTAGTTTTAAGAAAATACCTATCACTTGAATTTAACAACTCTTTTCATTCGAAATGCCAATAAATTGAGTAATTGTTTTGCACTAAAATGACAAATGTAATGCCATTTTAGAAACTGCATTAAATTAGAAATTTTTTTAAATAACTAAACAAGTTAGCTTGGTATATTCTTTTCGAGTATAAGGAGTCAAAGTTAACTAATTAAAATGTTTTTACTCATATGATACTTGCAAAAATGTTTTTCCCCACAAGTTTAGCACAATTAGTTTTATTTTGAACTGTGATCAACAGAAGAGTTATTCAGAATTATGTAATAATAATTAGAATCTTAGAATACGGAAATTTGTAATTGTGGCAATCGATAAACTGATCTAAGGTGTGATTCACCAAATTCATAAAAATTTAATATCTCGAAATCACACGATTATTCATTAACTTCAAATTTACATATTCTGATAAGCTATGAGCATTTTTATAAATTCACTTCATTTCCCAAGATATCACTACAGCCTTAAAAGAATTATTATTTCTTTTTGTATTTCCAATACGCTATTTACTAAAAAAAGACAAAATATTATTTACTGCTAATTTCAATTTTTACTTATTTGATTTGATGAAGAATAATTATAGCATTAAAACCCTTATATTTAAAAATCGATATATATATATATATATATATATATATATATATATATATATATATATATATATATATATATATATATATATATATATATATATATATATATATTATATACAGTATCTAGAAACAGTTTTTTTGCCATCTAACCACTTTTAAAGAAATCAATCATTAACTAACCAGCTACGGTAAATATTAACTACCTTTATTAAGTATTAACCTGAATACAATATATTTATTCCTAACACAGTTTTTAGAAGTGTGCTATGGTGTCGCCAAAAAACCAAAAAAGTGTTGTTGCGAGCTAATATTATTTTTCAATGTTATTTTATGGTTTATTTATAAAATTTATGAGTATCAGAAAGAGCTATTTTCGACCTAGAGTGATAATAAGTTTGTTACTTAGAGATCTTTTTGGCGGTTGAGTTCAAGATTAGTTGGAAAATGAAAAACTATAGATAGTAATATTGCTAACGTTCCAAGGTTAACAGTTTTAATTCTATAATTCGAGCCAGTTAAAAATAAAAAATTTGAATATATATACATTAAAGTAAATTTGATTACTTCAAGTTAGCATATTAGAACTAGAACTGTTAGTTTTTTTAGGACCATCGTAAAAGGTTGAAAAATTGAATTGAAGTAAAATTATGTACATTATGTCGTCAAAAATTTATTACACTAATTTTATTTAATTTGTGACTCACAGTCATATCTGGGAAAGGAGAATGAAGTATTAAAAGAGGAAAATAAAATAATTAGAGAAAACATGAGAAGTATGGATATGAAAATGAGTAGGCTGGAAAAAGAAAACGTAAGGAATAATAGTGTAATATCGGGAATGAGATTTGAAGCGAATAGTCAAATAGATCTGGGTGTAGAACATTTTATGGAGAGAAGTATGGACACAAGAGTACAGACTAAGGATGTGATAAAAATGGGAGAGACTATATACAAAATAGAACTTGGAAACATAGGAGATAAAAAGGCTGTGATGAAAAATAAAAACAAACTGGGAAATTTAAGAGAGGGAGTTTACATAAACAGCGATTTAACAAAAGATAAATGGAAAATTCAAAAGAAACTGAAACATATAGCAGAGAGACAAGAAAAAATGAAAAGAGACTGAAAATAGGAAAACAGAAAATCATAATCGAGGGAAGAGAATATAAATGGGACATTGAGGAAGAAAAACTGAAGGATCAAACAAAGAACACTACGTCCATCAAGCCAAAAAACTGAGAAAAAGGGAAGATATAGGTAGATCGACGACGACCCTCGCGAAGATAAAGAACATGGAGGAGAAGACTAATGAAAAAAATATAAAGAAGAAGATAATCAAAGAAATGGATAAGAAGAAAGAAATAGGAAATAATTACCGAGTTATTAGATTAGGAACATGGCATATTAGGGGTATAAACGGAAAAGAGATAAGGTTGGGAACATTTGAGAAGGTTGCAATATCAATACTTTTATATGGAGGGGAACGTTGAAAGGATGCCTGAAGGGGTAGAAAGGCATACGGATTAAGTAAGTAAGTAAGTACATATAATATATATATATATATATATATATATATATATATATATATATATATATATATATATATATATATATATATATATATATATATATATATATATATATATATATATATATATATATATATATATATATATATATATATATATATATATATATATATATATTATATTATATATACTGTACTTACTTACTTAAGCCTTATGCTTTTCTAAAGGTTGGCTATATAGTGATAATAAGGTTTGAAAGACAAAATTTAGTGACAAATCAACTTTTATTGTAAACGAATTTCTTAATACAAAATAACTAAAGCTTAATGTTTCTAATTTTGAAAGTTCTGTTACGATCAGTCTCTTAGATCAAACGATAATCAATCACAAATGGCTTCTGGTGAGTTTATGACAATACGGTGACAATGGGGTAATATAGTGACATCTTATTTGACAATATTGTGATAATCTATTCATCGTCGTTATCACCTGAAAAATCAGCCATGTCACAACTGTCACATAAAAATTTTGGCGAATTGCAATTTACACAATCCTAGTGATACCGTTTTGCACATTCCATGCATTCAATCCAGACACCACCATTCCTGAGGGCTACGTCTTGAGAATAATGTACGCCGCATACGTCACACATTGTGCTTTTCGTCAAGTATAGTCTTTTGTTTCTGATTGATGATGGACCAGAAACACTAACAGAAATTCTTTTCTTCGTTCTTAATGGTGCGGTCGCACGCTTTGGCAGATTAGATCCGGCCTTTGAGCTTCTTTTATTGCGTGATGGACCAGCTGGACGTTGTACACTTGAAAGGGAGAATTCAGCAAGTGGTTGCTCTGAATTAGTAACTGTCTTTCTAGTCGTATCCTCTGTAGATTCAGGATCAGGATCATCAATGGACTCTTGTAAGGACTCTTGGGAGGAATAGTTCAGCAAGCGGTTGCTTTCTAGCTGCGACATCTGTAGGTTCAGGATTGGGATAATCATTTTCATTAAAATTTAGAGGAATCAAATAGTGTTGGCAGATGAAGCTGTGATTTGTGACAATGAAAGCACTTCAGTTATGACATTCTCATTTTCACAAACGCCAGGGAATGATGTATGGTCTGCTCACACATTTGATTCACCACTCACGGTAGGATTGACTGACGCTGGTCTGATTACTGAGGGAGCTGTGCTTTCGCTAGAAATAGCAGGAGTTAAAGTTCCGTCTACTCTTTCACTTAACTCATCACTGATACCAAAATTAACTGAGACTTGTCTGATCATTGAAGGAGCAATGCTTTCGCTTGAAATAACTACGCGATTGAATGGGAATATACCCGTTTTACGAAACCCCTTCATAATTATGGAAGGTCGAAAAGCATGGCTGTAGGCCGATGTTAACAGTCGACAGAAGTCGAATCTTGGGGGAGCAGCTGTAGAATGTTCGGACTTGTAATCGTTCATGAGTTTTGCCTAAGCGTTTTTTAAAGACTTGTAAACGGACACGTCTATTGGCTGGAGGAGGTGGCTCATGTGGATTGGGAAAGTTAATAAATAAATATCATTTTCTTTGGCATAGTCTATCACATCAGTGCCCACGTAGGATGCATGTGAACCCATGATTGGTAAGACTGGTGTAGCTAGGGGTTTTTGCGATACAAAGTGCTGCATCCAATCCAAGAATAAAGCAGAATTAATCCAGCCGTTTTTTGGTGTCATAATTATGGAATTCGGAGGAGCGCCATTAGACAGATCATTTACCATTCGGACCCCTTTGCACTGCAACATCCAAGTAATGTTTGTGTGACACCTTTTTCGGCAAAAGTTCTGCTATAAATAATCTTTTTACCTGTCTGCGTAACAATTTTTGACGGCTTTACGACAAAAGTGACGCCAGTCTCGTCACAATTATAGACACGTTCTGGTTTATCATCAATATTAAGCTTAGTAAGCAATGCGGAGAGTTTCTCATAGAAGTCCGCTATGTTCTCCTTGTTAGCAGTCACAGCACGACATAAGGCAAGTTTTTCTGGCGTTCGAAGCGAAAGGTTATAACGCTGTTTGAAAGACCACCACCGATATGGCCCTGCTTTGCCCTTTACATCATTGAAGTGGTGCACTTGACCTGTCTTGACGGCCAGAGAATAGCTTATGCGCTTAATATCAGACACAGTGAGGCCAAACCCAATCTCTTGCATCTTGATAATGTATGAGACAAGCTTACACTCAATATCTTTAGGAAACGTGAAAAGTCTTCCCAGTTTTGGTATGTCCATTGTACACGGATCTTCGGTTTCATTACTCACGTGCTTTTTTAAGGTAGTCCATAGTATGCCATACTCCTTAGATGCCTTGTAAATGGACCGGCCATCATTTTTCACCTTGGAAACTGCAGCTCTAAGTGAAGACAATTCGTAATTTCGACGGTGTTCGCTTTTATTTGTCGAGACTTCCGCCGCATCGATTCGTTTCTGTAAGAAAAATGACGAAATATCTAAGCTTCTAGAACAATGTTCGTAAAGAGTACAATAAAAATGCTTATATGAATGAATATGAGGTCTATCGTAGTTCATTATAATGTAAATTCATGTAAAACGTGTAAAAATTACGATTATAAACGACAACTATGCGTGGTAAATAATATAGTGATATTTACGTACCTATTTCGCTCGGAATTTTCCATTCGTTCGGCGCCTGAGCGTGGCATAACGACCTCAGAGCATCGAATCTAGCGGTAAACTGAGGGGAGGGGTTTGAGGCATGTGATTATAAACACAAAAAACGCTCAGCGCTCGCTGGGCATTATAGTGAACGCAAAATTGTCAATATTTTCCTATATCACCAATTAGCCAACCAGCCAACCTTTACCCTATATATATATATATATATATATATATATATATATATATATATATATATATATATATATATGTATATATATATATATATATATATATATATATATATATATATATATATATATATATATATATATATTTTAAAGATATGACTGTGAGTATATAAAACACCAGCCGCTTTAAATTAAAATATGTCCCTTCAAAGAAGAGTTTTTTTTTTGCAAGGTCTTCATACATATATATATATATATATATATATATATATATATATATATATATATATATATATATATATATATATATATATATATACATATATATATATATATATATATGAAATTGACACTGCGTCAAGAAGCGGTAAAATTAAGAAAATCGGGTTTGAATGTATCCCATTCAACAACATCTTTATGCTTTTGATATCAAATTTAGAAGCACGTTGAAGAAACCTTTGCTGGGCGAAAATCACGTCGCGAAGCGGCTCGCTTGGGCCCATGATAAGATACTAGAGTGGCCCCCACAATCGCTGTACGCAAACCCTATTAAAAACGTTTGGTCTCTTGTAAATGAAAGCTCAGAGGAAAGACTTTGAGGACTTTGACTCAGTTATCCCGAGAGATTCGAAAAATTGCAGAGTACCTATGCAGAAAATCTCGTCGACAGCATGCCTCGAAGATGCCAGGCGATTATTGATGGAGGAGGCGATTGGACAACTTACTAAGGTAATTGCGACGTTGTTAGCACACCAAAGAATACATTGATGGCAAAAATATTTTCGAAACCCATTTTTTCAAGAATTGGAGTGGTCACGTTCTTACTTGACAGACTGTATATGTACGTTATATCTATGTATGTAACAAAGTATGAAATAAGAAACATTTTCTTACTTGGTATAGGGGAGGCCTATATTATAGAAGGTTTGTACCAGGTTTTCATGATCGTCATCATTTTCAATAGATATAAACTTTTTCCCATAATTTTGACACTACATCCAAGTTTGGACAAAAGTAACCTGCAAAAAAAATAGGTGACAGATGAATATATTATTAGGGAATATTTGATGTCCTTAAAATTTTGAAGTGAAACGTTATTTGTATTCTTGCACATAAAGGAGAGGTTAAAATGTCGCCAGTTGGCATTAACAATATAATTTTAATTTTGAAACTTTGTTACTTGACCAATCAAGATGTAAGTAGAATGATACAAGTCTATTACGCCGTCTGGATGACTTGTTTAACCAGTGTTGATAACAATTCGTATTTTCATAGGAATTTGAAAATATATATTTTGTCATTATTCAAGACGAATGGGCGATCGTAATGATCCATATTACTATATGGGTACTAGTATGAACAATAACATCACTTAGCTGTTTAGAAAAATTCTTGGGACATGGAGCGAAAGCTGTTGGGTTTTAGGTTTTGTGGACCTTAAAAATGCCAAGACTCTGTTCATAGAATTCGACTATGGGATGCTATGGGACGCGGAAATACTGAGTACTGACAAAATTCTAGTTTATTTAATTAACAAATTGTATAATGGCAATGTGTCTTACGACAGACTTGGGAGAAAATTCACGAGGGGCTAAGGCAGGGATTTAATCTGTCACCACTGAAGTAGCTCTAAGTGACTAAAAAAAGATATCAGGTTATGGGTTACTATATTACATATGTCATGATTCTTAGCTGCTTTTTGTACAAGTAATAAGAACAATTTGGAAACATGTTCTTTTGATCTTCCACTCGTACGTTTTTCTATAAACAATAATTCCTAAAATTTATTCATTATCTGAATAAGATGCAAGAATAATTAAGACAACACTATGGAAAATTAATTAAATTTATCGGCTCCCACTCCTATGACCTTCATTTTCTCACCCAAATACCAAATTGCTCCAACAGACAGGGAAATTTTAAAGGTCGATTTTTTCACAAATAGAATTTGTAACCTTGTGTAACAGGTAAAATGTTTATTGAATCTGAATCAACTTTTGATTAATGACCAGTAAACAATTACGCAGCCCCACAAAAAAAAATGAACGTTCATTACCACGAACCAAAATACATGGATCTAGTGAGATAAAAGTACTTAATCCTTTCGGAATTTCAATAATATCCATGTGCATCATTAGAGCGTAGGGGTTGTTTATAGTCGTGTATCGGTGGTTCAAGCGACTTTAGTCCATATTTGTTCGCCCTGCCTAAAACTACAAAAGCCTGAAATTTTCTCGTCGTTATTGAAACTTATGAGATACCTTCGTAAGTGGGGGTGGTTTTTACACCCTTATGGGTGAGTCTCAATTCTTTAAGAGTAATGTCTGGTTGTTACACCAGATTCAGATATTTTGTCTTAAGAGCTAAAAGAATAGGTCCTTTGTATATGTTATTTAAACTCACGTGCGTTATTTGAGTTTTAGAAGTACTTTTCACCACCTATAAGAGTGGATTTTGGTTTAATTAATAGAAATAACTTGCTGTGGTTTGAATGCATATTCTCTTCTCTAGGCTATAAAATACCTACCATTTTTCACAGTTCATTAAGAGTCATTACATTATTACTATAGTTTTAGCCCATTTCAAGGGATGTTTTTGGCACAAAAAATGAAGGATAAATCTTTTTTTAACGACGAATTCGAATTCGTCAAAAAATACACTAGATTCATGTATTTTGGTTCGTGGTAATGATCTTTCATTTTTTTGTTGGGCTGTGTTATTCGAATAGAATAAAAATTAAATTTTTACTCACTATTCTCCAAGTTAAACCAAACATGACTCAACCTAAACTAGATTGTAGTATCTGAAAAGACCAATAAAGCCCAAAACAACTTCTTTCCAGGAATATATTTTAACTCCTAATATTTTAGGTGTAGTCATACTTACAGAGAGAAACGATAATATAGCCAGTTTTTGATTTAACTACATTGTTTTTCTCTTTGCTTCCTTTTTTATAATACTTATGCCTGGAACAAATATCATATGTTGAATTTGCTAATCTAGTTATGGTTACTATTCGATTTCCTGCAGAATGATTGAAACCAATTTGAGGAAAAGACATAAGCAGCTCATTGTTAACAATTTTAATTTCATGGTGCAACTAAACAAGTAAATTTACTTAAACCGAAAAAAAAATAGAGTAGATCTTAAAAAGGAAATCTCAAAATAGTATTTTTACTTTATAAATTTTTGAGCCTTTAAAAATTGCAATTCTAATTGTGCATAATAAAGTAAACCTAAAAAAAGAAAATTAGCTTTGTTTGTGTTAGTAGTGAAAAAGATTATTTAACAATAGCTTTTGGAAAATAATAATGTTATATTATAATGTAAATATTAGATTAAGAATTTATAATTCTAATTTTAACAAACAAGGGATTTAAGGATTTAGTGTTAGTTATAAATGCTCTCTTTTTTCTTAGACCTTAAGCCATTCTTATTTAATTTTAGTAACTAAGTATATATGAGTACTAACTAAAATGATGTATAATTTGATTAAATATGCCATGTTTCGCGAGAAAGCTGCTTATATAAAGAATATCTTATGTGTCGCAGCAGTTTTATTATTATCCTAGTAATCTAAAAAAAAATACCTTGAAAATATTACTATAATTCTATATTATTACTATAATTCTCTTATGTTTAGAGACTAGTCATATTTTCCAAATGGCTCTTTTATTAAGCTAGGGTAGAAAAATGGAATATGGGCTACTCAAATATCAAAGCGTAAAAATCATTCAAAACAAAATAATGAATGTAAAAAAGGAGCTTTCGAAATTTATATATATATATATATATATATATATATATATATATATATATATATATATATATATATATATATATATATATATATATATATATATATATATATATATATATATATATATATATATATATATATATATATATATATATATATATATATATATATATATATTATATATATTATATATATATATATATATATATATATATATATATATATGTATATATATATATATATATATATGTATATATATATATATATATATATATATATATATATATATAAATATATATATATGTATATATGTCGGCTGCTGCAACATTCATTATTATTTATTTGTTAAATTTTGATAATAATTTATCCAAAAATTACTGTAATATATCAAAGTGCAGGCATATATTATATATATATATGTAACAATTTTACTGTAAAAGCAGGCAACATTTGAACAATTTTTTAAAAGAATCAAAAAGATTAAGTGTTTTTGCTGCATATACCAGGTGTACAATTATGAAATGCGGACTTCAGACAACACCAATGCAGTTTGTGCTATAAAGATTTGACACTGCGCCATTTTGTTGTGTCATCAACAAGTGTCAGATGCAGTGATAAATTGGAAAAGTGTGTGCATAGTATTGTATTGTTGTGTTCAATATGTCGAAATTTATACCGAACAAAGAACATTCGCCGGCAGCATTAATTTTTTGTATTCATTTGAAGAAAACTGCTGTTGAATGATACCGATTATTTCGGGAAGCTTATGGTGAACATGCTCCATCGCAAGATACGTGTGAACGATGGTTTCAGTGTTTCAAAAGTGGTAACTTCGATGTTGCAGTCAAGGAACGTGGGAAAACCGCCAAAAAAAATACGAAGATGTGGAATTGCAAGCATTGTTGGACGAAGATGATTCGCAAAAACAAAAACAACTCGCCGAGCAATTGGGCGTTAGTCAACAAGCTATTTCCAATCGGCTACGAGAGATGGGAAAGATTCAGAAGACCGGTAGATGGGTACCACATGAGTTGAACGACAGGCAAATGGAAAAGCGGAAAAAAACATGTGTGACATTTTGCTCGCTCGGTACAAAAGGAAGTCGTTTTTGCATCGTATAGTTACAGGTGATGAAAAGTGGATTTATCTTGAGAATCTCAAGCGCAAAAAATCAGGCGTACCATCCACATCGACCGCAAGACCGAATCGCTTTGACAGAAAGACGATGCTCTGTGTTTGGTGGGACCGGAGGGGCGTGGTCTATTATGAGCTGTTAAAACCTGGGGAAACGGTTAATACTAAACGTTACCAACAACAATTGACCGATTTAAACCGTTCGCTGCTTGAAAAAAGGCCAGAATACCGAAAGAGGCAATAAAAGTCATTTTTCTTCATGACAATGCTCCATCACTTACGACAAAACCAGTTCGCGACACGTTGGAAGCACTCAGCTGTGAAGTTCTACCCCATGCGACTTACTTACCAGACTTGGCTTCTTCCAATTACCACTTGTTTGCATCGATGGGTCACGCACTTGCTGAGCAGCGCTTTAGTTCGTACGAAGATGTGAAAAAATGGCTCGATGAATGGTTCGCAGCAAAAGGGGAAGATTTTTACTGGCGTGGTATTCACAAACTGCCCGAAAGATGGGAAAAATGTATAACAAGCGATGGAGAATAATTTGAATAAAGCACTTTTTATTATTCTTCCGAATTTAACATGTTTCTTAGAAAAAAAAAATCCGCATTTCATACTTGTATACCTGGTATATATATATATATATATATATATATATATATATATATATATATATATATATATATATATATATATATATATATATATATATATATATATATATACATATATATATATATATATATATATATATATATATATATATATATATATATATATATATATATAATATGTATACATGTATAGTTCATATACTTTTTCTAGATATCCTCGGAAATTAATGCCACTCGACTCGATAACGTACAACATCTAGTAGCTACAATTTTTTGTTATATTTGCACATTCACAAGATCACGATCACGAAAATATATTCCTGTGCACGATTTAGTATATTACCTTTAACAACTAAAAAAAATTGCACAACTTCAAACTACCCTAAAACCAATTAGTCACGAGAGACGATTAAAGGGGAGCAACTTATCGGAAAAGTGGCCAAAAAAGTGATCTATAATTACATCATGGTGTTTTCTTTCTCTCCATTATAATTCTGTCGTGAATTATTTTTGATGATAAGCCCTGTCAGTGTAAAAAACCACTTCAGCTATCACCTTGTATCCCACTTATACATAAATGAATATACATTGTTTTTGTGTTCTTCTCAGATCAATATAAATTATAGATTACTGGTAATCGCCAGACAAGTTATTTTAGCAAACTTAATATTTATTTGAGATATTATTTAAGATATAGTGAACATAGAAAGGGGGTTATGAATCTCCGTTTCCACTCAGGTATTAAAGGTGACAAAAAAATGATTTTTAGTAGCAAGTTTAGCCCTTTGGTAATGTAAAGTTTGATAATATTATATAACAAAAAAACAAATGCCAGGCAATTAACACGGTTCTGTGTCTCCGACAGACATGTTAAAAATTGCGAATTTTTTTTCCTTATAGCATCGAAGCTCAAATTTAGATATTACATTTTTGTGTTGTTATTTAAAGAGCCAGAACATAACGCAGTTTTAATATTGAACCAGATAATGGATAACGTTTGCTATACCTTAGAGCGAGATAGCAATATGTCTTATCGTAAGTGCGAGGGAGAACGTTTATTAGGATTAGCATTCACGAGGCCAAAGGGATGCAACAGCACTCATAAATTATAAGTTTTTTATTTAAATCCCTTTTTACCTTTTGTGTATCTAAAATTATGTAATTTTTATTTATGTCTATGTTAATATTGACGAATAAAAACACTATTACTATAGAAACAAAAAAGTTCTTCTTTCTCACATTTGGTCAATGTGGTTCCATATTTGGCTGATGGGCCCAAACCAAGTCGGCATAAACACTATTATCATTATATATTACGGAATGACCTGACAATGTTACATGTTTTCAAAATCACTGATTTCTTGAATGTTTCTGTGTATGTTTGTGTTGAGTCATAATTGTACTAAGTGTGGTGTAAATGTTGTTGGTGTAAGGCCTGTGGCTGATATAATGAGGGGGACAATGATGACTTGTTCTTGTTTCCATAGCCTTTTCATTTCTGTTGCAAGGCCTGTGTATTTGGAGATTTTTTTTATGTATTTCGTTTCTTTCTGCTGGTAGCATTTTCTGTATCTGTCTTCTGTAATAGTTGAGTCTTCGATGATATCCTTTTGGTAGTTTCTGATTAATATGACTTTATCCTGGATGGCAAGTAAAAAGCCTTCTGTTTCAGGGAATAGCTGCCCGTCCTGTAACCAGGTGTATGATGGTTTTTTATTTACGTGGTTTTATTCTATGTGGTATATGTGTTTTCCGTGGAATGTTTTTTTCTGACCACGTTTTCATCTTTTCCTGTTGTAATTGGATGTAACTGCATGGGTCTGCAGGATGGTAAGTCCGGGTTAAGTCGAGAAGTGTGTAGTTTTTATTTTTTTATATTTTTAATTGAAATTATTATTATTATAATTAACATATAAAAAATATATTTATGGTTAATAATGATTATGCATCACTGTCACAACTACTTTCTACGTTATCTTCTACTTCTTTACTGCTTGAATCGTTACATTGTATATTGCCGTCATTATTGATCTGGCTAGATTCTGCAAGGAAAATTATTAAATATGTAGATTTTAGATGGAACTGTGATTTATGTGTAAATTGTGAAGAAATCGACTGCCTAATAGATGCTGTAGGTAATCGCTAACAAAGTTTGGCAACTGATTACCGTCGTCGTATCCAACCATTGCCTTCAGGATATAAAATTGTTGGGTTTTTTAGATGAGTGTTTTTCGAAATGCTTGTAATATAATTTTGTTGGCAAATATTCTTGTAAAACTGACTTTGACAAGGTGTCACACGACTGGCAGCAAATTTCATACTTTAGTACTAAATGTTCCATTTATATCTGCGGCTCAATACGTATTAATAAAATGTTGAAATCTGGAATTAGCAACATCAACAAAAGCCGAGCAAAGCTATAAAAAGAAGAAATTATATCTTGACATTGATCATACAATCCATAATACACTTTTATGATTTATTTATATTATTTTTTAGATAGCAGTTTTCCTACTCCAATTGGTACTCTGCTAGTACACCAATAATATATGATTTTTGTATTCGTTTGGACTACATTGTCACAACTGCTCATAAAAAGTGGACCTCCACCAATTGTGCCAGCAAATATAATTTGATGCAAGTTAAAAAGCAGTTTATTTATACTGAAATATAAACTATACGATATATTTAAAAACAAACATATTTATGTACAGAGATATATGTTAGGCGTATTATAAATTAATTCACGTTTTTTAACAATTTCTCCTTATATTGGATGTCTGTATATATAGTATGTGTGATTAATTTTTTTCGTTGAGGGTTTTACAAATGCTTGTAAGCTCAATTTTCGATTATTCAAGATCTAATGAAGTGTTAAAGTCGTCCTTCATCTTTCACACTAGAACTTAGTAACTACCCTGAGGTTCGCGAACATTAATACCTCAGCAAGAATAATAATTAAAAACAAGTGTACATTTTTATTTTGCACACTAAGATCTAATGAAGAAAAGTTTAATTGGTGTAATATTTAAATATTTAAAAAAAAAATATTTGAGCTATACGCTGATTTGATTTGCCAATGAATATCATCATCATTAGCTTATTGTATTCATAGTCTGATGTAAGCCTTCTCAGTCTCCAGTGAGCTTTAGTGTTTGCTTTTTGCAACCAGTCGTGTCATGCTAATCTTTTTATCTCGTCCGTCCATCTTGTCTGTGGTCTACCTCTGCATCTTTTGTGTTCTCTAGGCCTCCATTCAACTATACGGCGTGTCCATCTATTATCATTAATCTTTGCGACATGCCCCGCAATTCCACCTTACTATACATATTCGTTGTATTACATCTGTCACTTTTGATCTTCTTCGTATCTTAATGTTAGGAATACGATCTTGGAGTCTAATATTTAGCATTCTCCTCTCCATTGCTCCTTGTGCTATTTGGAGTTTATTTATTATAGTTTTATTTAAATCCCACGTTTCAGTGCCATATGTTAATACCAGCAGTACATATTGATCGAATACTCTGGCTTTTATTGTATTTGGGATGTCTAATTTAAATATAGATTCTAACCTTCGGAACGCAGACCAAGCTGACGAGACTCTTCTGTCTAAGTCAGCCTTTAAATTACTTTTTGATATTTCGATTTTTTGTCCTAAATACATGAATGTACCTTTTCTATTCTTTCACCTTCTATTAATAATTCCTGACTGTTATCTTCACTTTTGTTGCTCAAATATTTGGTTTTAGTGAAATATTTTTAGACCTATTTCTCAAGACTTGTTGTAATTCCATCAGCATTTCTTGTAATTCTTCTTTTGTGTTGACGATTAGAGTGACATCATCTGCGAGCCTAAAGTTCGTTTATCGCCCATTAGTATTCCTTTACTTTCCCACTTTAACGATTTGAACATGTCTTCTAGAGTCAACGTGAACAACTTTGGGGATATTGAGTCGCCTTTTCTAATTTCTCTTTTAATTTTGATATTATTTGTCTTTTTTTTCAAGCATTATTTGTGATATTGCATTTTTATATATGTATTCAAGAAGAGTTGTGTATCTTTCATCGACTCTGCTGTTACTTATGGCGTGAATATACCTGACTTAAAACTCATTTTTCTGACAGATAAAACCTAGCATAAATAATAAAAATTTTCCTTAACATATGAGGAATATAATTATTTAAATTTTTTTCCACCTGGAACGAGATAATAGCTACAAAACTCAATTAATCAACATGCCTGCTTAAAACAGCATGATCAAAAAAGTGTTTTCGAGGATCTCATGTGATAAGACCTTTGTAAATAGCTTCACAAAAAAAAAATTCCGTTTAACGTAAAGACAATTTCGATAATAATTCGAGAACTAGAAATATTATTAGTCAGAACATACTCGTATAATAACTGAATATTTATAAGCCAGGCTACTATGAAAAAAAGTTATATTTTCAAAAAATTCCATAAAGAAGTAGGACTTTATGCAGTACATAACCATGGTAATATTAAAACCAAGCTTACCTTAAATCACTTTTATACTTCACTATTTAGAATACAATTACGATAACAGGAACAATATTGTTTTTAAAAAATATTTAACTTAAATTTCACTCTATGTAGTACTATTAAGAAAACTAGATCTGCTACTTACTAATACTAGCAAAGCGAGAAAAAAGTTGTATTTATTTAGAATAAACAATGTTTAATTACAGTTACAGCTTTTTAATAAACTAGCCGAAAAGGAAACAAATTCAAAAACTTACAGCTGTTGGTTTTGACAGGCATAAACATTTTAGAATAAAAACACTTTCAAATTTGTATCATAGTATTTTATAATCTACCTAAAAATTAGTGCGGCGGAGTGGAACTGTGTAGGCACTAAAAAGCAATATAATCTATGCAAACTATAATTATTGGAATGCCGAACGTCTAGAAATGTCAAATTTTGAATGTAAAAATATAAAAAAGTTAAATTTAGATATATCTTTATCCAGTTGACTTTATTTTTATTATTGTAAATATCGATAAATAATCGTTTATATAAGAAAATTTCAATTTTAGAAATTCAGAAATAAGGTCTTGGAATAGGTGAAAAATTTCTTAGTTTTAGAATTTTAACACAAATTTTCATTTTGATCAATGAAAACGAATTTTATTGCATTAGCGTCACAGTATCACAACTTTAGTTAACTTACTAGAACTTTTGTAAATTTAAACGCCTAATATATGAAAACAGTTACGTCGTGAAACATGAGTTTTTGAATCTTGGCCACAATAAGACTACACAAAAGCTATCACACCTGTAAAAATTTTATATATATATATATATATATATATATATATATATATATATATATATATATGTATATATATATATATATATATATATATATATATATATATATATATATATATATATATATATATATATATATATGTATATATAATATATGTGTGTGAGTGACCCTGTATGTACTTTTTTATTTTTATTTTCCAATTTTCTTGGGTTTGGAGGTCAAAGATAGAATGAAACCTCCTAAAATTTATTGTGGTCCTTTTCTTTTTTTATTGACGTTTCGGCACAGTTTGCTTTTCGCAAAATTCTTATTTAATTTGGCTAAAATTATACTTATTTAAGCCACTAATTGCTTTTTGAAAATGCATGTATTGTTAATTTTTTAAGACTAAACTAATTAACTTTGTGAATGTTAGGTTCATTCTTACCTTAGACGTGGATGTTTAGGTTAATATTCATCATAGCCCATTTCAATGAATTACAACGTACTCTTTTTTTCATTTTTTTCGGTACAGGTTAGTTATTTAATTGTCAGTGTCATATATTTTTATGTCAAAAATTGGGACGAACCCAACATATTAACTACGTTTATAGTAGTGCCATATATGTATTTTTGGCTCAGTGATTAAAATCTTGGTTCCTTCATAATTAAATGTGTGTTTGTTTTCCTCTTCGTGTTTTGTTAGCTTTGTTCTATTATTTTTGTCATACTTGTGTGCTTTTATTCGATTTTCCAAATATTGGCCAGTTTACCCTATATAACGTTAACGAAAAAAAGGGAAGGATCACCATTCTCTAATTGACCTTCAAACCTCAGAAAATTGAAAAATAAAAATAATATATATATATATATATATATATATATATATATATATATATATATATATATATATATATATATATATATATATATATATATATATATATATATATATATATATGTATATATATATATATATATATATATATATATATATATATATATATATATATATATATATATATATATATATATATATATATATATATATATATATATATATATATAATATATGTATATATATATATATATATATATATATATATATATATATATATATATATATATATATATATATATATATATATATATATATATATATATATATATATATATATATATATATATATATGTATATATACAGTAATGTCGGCTTATAATGAATCTCCCGGGACCTGTGAAAACGGTTCGCTATAAGCGAAGTTTGTAATAAACGATAAATGCTAATATGTATCTATGTATGTATGATCGAGTTTGAGACATCCTTAATATGTCAGAAATGCATTCTTTTCATGAACACTGAACTAGGTACATACGAATTTTAAGTACATAAATATTTTTTATAATAATACAGATATACATTAACAGCAATTTTTATAAATCTTATTTGAAAAAATCGTTTATTTTACCTTGGGTTATTTTTGTGAAATGAATATCATTAATATGTCCACTTTGGCTAGTCGATTGAGAACATTGCGGAGTATTTCGTGACAGAAGAAAATGACGAACACTGTCAATATGTCGAAGTGACTCTGATGTGGTTGGAACTGATATCAGCTCTGTACTCGCAGACTCATCACAGATACGACAATGGCATCACCATGCAAGTATTCGACACTCACAAGATTATCATCAACAAGGACAAATTCATTGAAATCATTTTCAGTACAAGGAAGGTTGTTTTGAATATTGTTATCAATATCTTCCTGATAAATTTTCTTCAGCCATTCGAATAATGGCAGGTCATCGTCTGAATCTCAATTATTCCCATCCTTCAGAAAACCGCCACATTGGAAACAATTATAAATTGTGTGTGTGAGAAGAAGTCAACAAAATTGGCTTTTTAAACTATGGATAACACGCTGATCCATAAGCTGTAGTTTGGGACTGGTATTTAGTGGCATGAATATTAACTTGATGCAGGCCAGATTTTTAACATCTGGGTGAGTTGGGCAGTTGTTCACTAACATTATGATTCCAACTTCCCATTTCCGCAATTCATTCGTCAAAATTCCTGAGGTCATCCATGCTCTTATTAGATTTGTAATTTACCGGCAGCTGGACAACTTTGTTAAAATATCTAGGGCCTTTAGATTTTCCAGTTACCAATAACCTTCTTTTTTCTGTTCCAGTTAAATTTGCCACCACAAGCACACTGGCTCTGGAGAACTTTCCATCTTCACAGTTCTCCCCTTCTCAATGTCCTGTCAGGTGTAAGTTTGTAGTATAACCCGATATCATCTCTATTGAATATGTCCTTATCTGTGAGGTTTTTTTCTAATTATTGACCACTTATTTTGTAGCCAGTCGTTTACAACGTCCATATCAACTGCAGAAGATTCTCCAATAATTTTTCTACAGCTTATTTTATGTCTTTTTGTAAACCTTTCTATCCAGGTTCTACTAAATTTGGGTTTTTCATTTTTTCATAGTTTCTTTCCAAGTCGATTGTAATATAGCGCCACTAATTGTTACCTTTTTATTTCTTTGCTGAGAAAACCATTTCAACCCCCCCTCCCCCCCGATAAACTTCAGAATTCTGGAGCTTTTTAATTTTTTTAACATTTAAGATTTGGACTTTTTCAAACATTTCTAATATATATATATATATATATATATATATATATATATATATATATATATATATATATACTTTTTTTCAATTTAAAAAAACCAAACGTTATATCCCAACGCTCTTCGAAAAACTTCACAATGTTTTTAAAAAACACACATAAGATAACTGTTAACCATAAAAGTAACAATCTCCTTACAATTTCAGGAAATTCAAATCAAATATACTCCAAGATAAAAAAAAATTACGGTATTTATGATATTTCATGCAAATAAAAATATTTCGGACAGACTAATCATTATCAAAAAAATAGAATAAATGGTCACAAATAGTGTGTGTGTGTGTGTGTGTGTGTGTGTGTGTATGGTGTTTTTGTAACACCTGTCGATTTTCCAATTCCTTATCAACTACTACGAGGTAGATAAATTATTTACTAACCAATTGTGGAGTGTGCAGGTAGCCTTTGCAAGATCTTTCTCTAGTGAAACTTGAATAGATGTTCCGAAAATTCGAAAACGCATAGCTAATATGCTAAATGGGGTTTCCACAATTCATCTCACTCGAGAAAGTCTGTAGTTAAATATTTTTTTCCTGTAGGGTACCATGTCTAGAATATGGTTTCATTATATATGTTTGTAACGGAAGTGCGTCGTCAGCTACAATATCACCCCATGACGGAAATTCCAATGCGCCGTTCTCTAATGACTTTTTCAATGACGAATTTCGGAAAATAATTTACTCTCCCGTTTGAACCAACGACAATAAAAATGAAGCGGTAACGGCTGCCCACGAGAGCAAACAGGATTATACTAAAATAGCCTTTATAGTTGTAAAAGTCAGTGTCACTGTTCTTTGGGCATACAATATTTATATGTTTCCCATCCATGGCACCACATCGTTTAGGAAAATTCCATTTTGCGAAAAATCTTTTGTGTTGTAGTCGGTTCCTGAAAGAGCAGAACAAGGGTAACTTATTTTTTTTTTAGAATGATAACTACAATGAGGAAGTGGAGGAGACAAGTACTCAACATATTAATTTTGAGGGGGATCCAGCTGTTGACAGTAATTATTATTATCCCGCTCCTGCCGAGCTAAGTATTGTTAACAAAGGTAAAAAACGGAAAGGTCACATCCCTCCCTTGTACATATCTACAGCAATAAATAAGTTGAAAAAATGAAAGAATGTGTCCAAAAAAATGATGAATTTGATCATTTTGCACCAAATATTGCCAGTCAGTTGAGAAACCTCCCTGTAGATATATGTTTAGAGCTGCAAAGCGAAAGTTTGAAGCTACCTTAACAAACTGTTTGTTGTTTGTTGTGTGTTGTGTGTATTTACTAATCCACATCAAATATGCACCTGGATCATCATCATCGTAAAGTGGCAGTAACATTGAATGGATTATTAGTGATGAGTCGCTATGTTCACCACCAAATGCAAACGTTTTAAACGCTGTGATAAATAGTATAAGAGGAGTAAATAATTTTTAAGGTTTTACTTGTTCTTTTTTAAAAATAAATTTTTAATATTACTAATAAAATTTAATTGTTGTACTTTTAAATTAACCTTACCTTTACATGATCTTCCAAACTGTCATAAATTGCTTTTGAAACAGCCGGCATGAATTTCGAAATAGTACATTTTGGCAATCTATAAAAATGTTCTAAAGTGCTGTAGCTAAATATCTTAGTGTCACTTCCAGTTTAATTCTTGGTCTTAATGCTTGTTTCATAATTGGGTCTTATTTTTTATATGGTCACAAACCTTTGACAGTAATTCTTCAAATATTGATACTAGCCTTAAATGATTTCTGTAAGTCTCTTCATCTTCATATGCAACTTCGTTCAAAAAAGTTGTTAAAGCACCTAAAGAATTTCTTTTGGCTATCCAATCCTTTACCCAGTTTCGACATTTTCTCTTCTTTGTCTTTAATTCAGTAATTAACATATCGGCTACAATATTAATTCTTTCTTGCAATGTGCCATCGTAGTAGGCAGTACTTGTCAACTATTCGATGCGGTTTTTTAAGACAATCACCTGTTTACAAAATTTACTAGTATGTAAGTCGACTTTCCTGTCTACTGTCGTTCGAGCCACTCGCATCGTGTAAACCCACCTTAATAGGTGTATTCTCTTTTTCTTCCTACTTATATCTAGGCAATATTGTCTATTTTCTTTATTCCTTGATTTATATATCGTCGCTTCAACCCTTTCTTGGATGTCCCATTGATATTCTTCCATTTGGTGAATTGTCTCTTGCCATCTATACGACAGATGAATAACGTCTTCTATTTGTACATTGTCGAAAGCTTTTTTTAAGTCTATCAGGCACAAGTACGCTGAAATGTTGTGTTCTATAGATTTTTCGTTTATCTGTCTCACAATCAATACGGCATCGGTGCGAGAGCACCCACTTCTGAATTCTTGCTGTTCTTCTTCTTCCAGTGTTACTTCTTATGTATTAGTGTAACTGTCGCTATTCTTCATTCGTCTGGGATTCTACTCGATCTTATAATCTTCTATATAAGTGTTTAGAGTTGCTTAACCAGAGAGTATTCCCCATATTTTAGTAGTTCATTCGCTATTTGGTCTTGGACGGTAGATTTAAAGTTTTTTAATTTTTCCATTTACATCTTCTTCCATTATATATGCTTCTTCGTTTGTCGTTATATCTAGTGTTTGTGGCAGTGTGATACTCTGTTCCCTTTTATATAATTGTGTAAGATATGTTACCCACATTCTTTTCTGCACGTATATATACTTTATTAGTTCTTTGATCTCAGTTCTCTGCTGCCTTCTGATTCTCCATATTTGTTTTTGTTCACCAGAGAACTCTAATTTAAATTTTTTGGTGTGTCTCTCCCAGTATGCCGTTTTCATCCTTGTTACTAATTCATGGGTTTCCGTTCATATTCTTTTATATCTTTGGTACGCGTGTGTTCTGATTGATCTGTACCCTAGATAGCTTTGTTTTGTTTTCACGGTATTTCTCTTTAATTTCTTCACTGAGCCGTGGTGTTCTTGTTCTCCATTTTTTATTTTTATCAATAGTTTTAGTCCCTAATGCTTCATATGCAGCTTCTAATACACTTTTTTTATTTTTAACCAACCGTTGCGACTCTCATTACATCCCGTCTTTTCCATTTTTTTAACCTTGTCCTTGCATGTTTCGTCACCGTTAAATCCATAATATTCCAAGGCAGGGATTTTATTCTGTAAGCGTTTTGGTTTTTATCCCTAGTAGGTTGCTGGCCTGATCTGGGAACTTTCCTCCTTTACCCGGACTTGGGACCGGCAACAGGCCACTAAGTTACTCAATCTACCCAGCGACCTCCAAGCGGAGTTTAACAGGCATATTAAGCTTTTTATTATAATTTTAAATAAATTGGTAGATAGTGTAAGTATAGTTACAATATTTTTATAGCACAATTGTTTGTGAAGTATAAAAGTAAAATGAAAATTACTAAGAAAAAGTTAGAGATAAATCTTATGCGTTTATCATATTTTGTTAGCTTCTGTTTTTGACCTTAACAGTTGAACTTAAATGATGTTTTCTATTCTGAGCATTTAAATATCAGAAGTTATGTAAATCTACGAAAAGTAAATATTTTTTTTTGGCATTTTGGAGACTTATTGAACTGTAGTAGATTAGAAGAAATTTAAATATAAAATTTTATTCTTAAATTTTTATTACCTGTCAACAAATAACACAGATATACAAAAAAACATCTGTCTTTTAAGTAAGACACCTTTTTCTTAAGTATTTTCATAAGCTGAATCCAAAA
Organism: Pachyrhynchus sulphureomaculatus; assembly: GCA_019049505.1. Lineage (NCBI taxonomy): Eukaryota > Metazoa > Arthropoda > Insecta > Coleoptera > Curculionidae > Pachyrhynchus > Pachyrhynchus sulphureomaculatus. The sequence continues at coordinate 82,746,163 of CM032449.1, read as the reverse complement.
AAATCATAAAAAAAAGACATCCACCTTGAGGTTTTCTCAGAAAATACATTTAAATTTGCCAGAAAACTATTAAATTGAAAAAAATACATTTTAATAAATAATGTAAAACTTCATAATCATTAAAATTATGGAATAAAACTAATACTTCGGACATCTTGAAATGTTCTGAATCTACATTTATCATAAAAACTTAAAAATATTATGTTTTAGTGTTCATGTTTAATAAAAAACACGCATACACCACCTTTAACTAAGCTACTTAGCAAAATGTTGTTTAAAATAAATATGTGCAACCGCTATATTAAATTGTTTTAATTTTTATTAATATTGAACAAAACTATTATTTCCAATGTTTTTTGAAGTTCTTTATCCTGACTTGATATCAAAAAATAAAGTCTTATGTTCAGTTTCAATAAAAAACTCGATTTTAACACTTACAAGGGTGCAATGTGGTTGGTAAAACACTTTTTTAAGTAAATAAATGCAACAGCTAAACAAGAATTTTTTTTTAAACAAAAAACTATTATTTTTAGTAGTTTTTTTAAGGTTAAAATTCGAATTTGATATTAAAACATGAGGAATAGAGTTTAGTGTTGAAAAAAGATATCCGTTTACTAGTTGATTGAGTGAATATGGGAGAATGTGAGTGGATGAGTGACGTAGTGAGTGAGTGAGCGATTGAGTAAATATAGGAATATGTGAATCAGCGAGTGTGCGAGTGACTGACTGAGCGACCGAGGGGGTGGGTGAGTGAGCGAGTGAGTTTTGTTTAATATTAATAAAAATTAAAAACAATTTTTTAATTTAGCGGTTGCACATATTTATTTTAAACAGCATTTTGCTACGTAGCTTAGTTAAAGGTGGGGTATGCGTGTTTTTTGTTAAACATGAACACTAAAAACTAATATTTTTCAGTTTTTAAGATAAATATAGATTCATAACATTTAAAGATGTCCGAAATAATAGTTTCATTCCATAATTTTAATGATTATACAGTTTTACATTATTTATTAAAATGTATTTTTTTCAATTTAATAGTTTTCTAATAACTATTAAGTGTGTTTTCTGAAAAATCCTCAAGGTAGAAGTCGTTTTTTATGATTTTTTTGTATTCAGCGTAAAACAATACTTAAGAAACCATGTGTCTCACTAAAAAGACAGAGAATTTTTTTGTAGACCTGTGTAATTTATCTTTTGAATACTTATGTAGTCTGTAACCTAGATTGAATGCACTAAACATATGAATAGAAGGGTTAATATTCTGAAGGTGTTAAAATCTTATTTATTATTAAAATCATGTGATATTACGTTACTTGAGCTATTGCTATATGTGGTCATGTGAGTTCGCTAGCTTAGTTTTGTTATTCAAAATATAGGCACTGAACCCTGTTATTGACTTTGTTGTTTAAGTCATTGTCACTTGACTGCCAAACCAAAAATATACATATTATATTAACTTTCGACGACATTTTTTACAAAAAAAAACTATTTTTCTTCGAATGTGCACTATTTGACAAACAAAATGATATTTTAAATTTCCAAAATCCTGAATAAAATTTATAGTTTTGTAAACTATCATTTGCAATAATTTTTTTTTTAGACAGTATTCACCGTAAAATATGTCGAAAATAGCGTCAAAGGGAAGCTTACCATTGTCATATTGAAACACAAGAAATATAGACCAAGAGGACGACCCGATATTTTGACCCATCGACATATAACAAATTAAAAACCGACGTTAATTATATCGAAAACATATTTAAATGGCATAGTACTAGAATCAGTGTTACAAATTAAACATTTCACTACATAAAGCAACAATGACTATCGTTCATATTAATTCAGATTTTTCTTAGCAAATTTTGTGTAAAATGATTAATGATTTAGATTCTTAAAAAGAAATTTTGTAATGTTACTGAAAATCAAACATGGGTACTTTTGAAGAGAAATCGCAAAGCAAGACAAAAGCCTATTAGTATAAATGGAATAAATAAGTTAAAAGCTAACTACTAAAATAGATGCATTTTTTAGAAATGAGATCAAAAAACTATAAAATTACACAAATTTTACCTAATTTTAAAGAATAAATAGTATAAGTTCAGGCATTTGATATTATCTAGTATACTACTATGCAAAATATCGAAATATTATTTTAGTGGAAGATTACAGGTTGATAAGTTAATAATACTTAACATATTCTTTTTAAAAGTTCTAATAAGTTTCCCTGTCCCTTAATAAGAGTATCTCTTTCTTATTAATTTTGAATATATTTGACCTTAAAGATGAAGCCATATTTTTAAACCACTTGCTATAAAACTGATCAATGAAATTTGTTTAATGCTATTAGCCGATAAGTATATACGTAAAAGATTGGATATTTTTCTTAGAAAAACCATAATAGGGAAGGTATAATATATGAACAACGTCAAAGGAAACAATCAAATGAATGAATTAAAGATACATTGTTTGTATTCCACAGCATTTATAAAACAAAGAATACCTGTAATATAAAGGGAACAATGAAATAGAACAATAACAGATAAAGTTAATGAAATGTGTATAGTAGGAGAAGAAATAATAATGAGAAAAAGTTATTTTAGTTTTTTTACAGGGTTTCGAAATACTTTTGCTGTTAACGTTATCGATTTTGATCAAATCGCGAAAGACATAGCAGCTTACACTCTAATCTATGGCTACAAACAAAAATTAATTGCCCTGCTGGTTGACACTTTCCATGTTTCTAAATTGGCATTTTAGTAAATAAAATCCAAAATTTTAGGAGTGGTTTCACAAATTAAAAAAAAAAATCATTTCAAATTCTAGTGACCTTCTGGAAATACCCCTTGTGAGCTCCGTTGACCATTTTTGAAATATCTCCGATCTTTTCAATTATTAACGTTAGCTGAGTCTTTTCGAAAAACTAATACTTTTCGATAAAGATTGGATTCTACAGTTCTTAAACTAAATCGAACGTACTTAAAATTTGTATTCAAACCATATATGATGGATATTTGGTTGTCTAATAACATGACACCTATTAACGTATAATTTTATATTCTGGGAATGCTGCGTTGTGGTTTTTTGATGGGTATGTGGCTATATTTTTTTTTTATTTTATAGGTGCCAGAATTAATAAAAAGTTGCTACAATTAGGTGATACAAGTAATTTTGAGGAGTTACAGTATCGACTGCAGGACCTAAAAATTCATACTCACTTTTACTTCAATTTTTTAAGTTAATTTAAAAAAAGACATATTTTTAACTTTTCTGTAAGATACGTCTGGAAAGATTATATTTATTTTCAAAATTGTAAGTACATATATATTTAAACATACAACGTAAATTAGTTTTTACACACGAAATTATATTCATTTGAACAGCTACCAGCATACCACTTGCCATTACTAGTTGAAGAACTTGTATAATCCCATCTAATGCAATTGTCTCCACTCACTAAACTAGGGCTGTAAAAATTACTATAAACGAAATCTTCTCCATCAACCCAGTACCATTTACTCAATAAATTATCTTTGATGTAAAAACCTCCAACCCAGAAGTAAGCTAAAAGGCAATACAAGAAATAATACACAGGCTAAAAAAAGATACGATTTGAAGCTGTAGCTTTGCTTTAATAAAAAAAAAAAAAATTGAAGCCTAGCGTTTGGGTTACTTAGATTTTTTTTATCTTAATTATATACTGAAAACCTTAGGAGAGATACAGTTAACTCTAATTTTAATTTAAGTACTTTGACTAACAGGAACATATAACTTTACTGGATTTTATAAACAAAATTTTAAAAAAAAAAAAGAAAAAAAATCAATGAATTCAAATTTTATAATTTCTGAGATTTTCATTACAAACAAAAAATCTATTTGTATGATTTTAAAACCCATGTTTTGAAAAACTTCTCGTTATTCAAAAAGATCACATTCTACAATGTCTTTAGACTTTATAAAAAAATATTTGGTTTAAATTTCTTAAGCTTTCTTAAAAGTATGTGTAAAAATGAATTGTCTTTAAATCGTTAATATTTGTATAGTTTAACTTACAGTAAGTTTTTGCAGATCTAAATTTAAGGTATTACCCATAATAGCTCAGTAAATAGGCTAACAATCTCTATTTTACTAATAAATTGTATCGGAATAATAAGATTCTTTTTAAATCGGTACCAATATTGATGCACTATCAACACAACAGGTTATTGACCAAATGATTTTTGCACTTTTCTACAAAACCATTTCGGCATATCGGCAAAATCCAAATGTACAGAAAACTAAATTTCAGTTTATTCGGATAAGTTTTGCTCATTTCAAAGTGACACATGAGATCTTTTCTTAAAAGAGCGATTGTTTAAATAAATCATTTTTTCTGTACAAGAAAATAGGAAAAAATAATACGAAAAAGAGGATTTTATTATATGAGAAATCAAACAAGGTTACCGACAACAGTGCCAGTTTTTATCATGAAGCATGCAGGATACGAACGTTGCTAGTAAAGGTGCCTAAGCATGTTCCCGGTTATCGCTGTTTGTTGTCTTTATTTTCATTTTAATTTGGTAAACGAAACAACTGTCAGCACTTCTTCTTACAATTTTTTTTTATTTTTTTATAAGTCGGCTAATAACTAATATTATCAATTCTCACACTGTCCAGTGATTACAAGGTTTAATGAAGATCCTACTTATAATCTCTTTGTACGATTTCGGACACTTGAAAGCAAGCCCTGACACAATCATAGCAGCTAAATACCATTATTATGGTATCGGCTAGTACTAAAATTTTGGTTTAAAAAGTACCCTCTAGTAATTTTTACATATCACAAATCTAGATTTTGTCCTCAATAAACAACGATAAGTCAAATTATTGTAGAAAAAATAATTGTAATATTTGAGAAATTATTTTCTATTTGTTAAATTAGAATTATTTTATTTAAAAGAGAATACAAAAGTAAAAAATGAACAGTGCAAACTGTGAATTACCTGGTTTAGTTATGCCTAAATCACCAATAGTTTCAAGTAGTTTGGCATTTTCATCATCATTACCAAAGGAGATGAATTTCATTCCATAATTGTCACAAAATGCCCATGCTTGAAGAAATGAACCCTATAATAGTACATTAGTTTACAATATTGAAAATAGAACTCATGTGAAAAGTAATTTTTACGAGTGTTTCAAGCTATAATTTTTTAGGCCGGAATCAACAAAATTTTAAATACTAAATTTTTGTAGAACGGAATGTTATTTTCAGTTTTTGTTCAACGGTTTCACTTCACAAAGTCGACACCTATATATCTGGTTGCCTTTGTTTACGCCAAAGCTTATGCGATATTATTAACTTCTAAGGATAGTATAAGGTAGTAAGCAGTGTGTTTTTAGATGTTTTTTGCAGCCATGCCATCGTAGAAAAATGTAACGTTTAAAATAATATTGAGTTCAAAAAAGCGTATATTTTTGTCTTATATATATATATATATATATATATATATATATATATATATATATATATATATATATACATATATATATATACATATATATATATATATATATATATATATATATATATATATATATATATATATATATATATACGTATGAACATATTAATGGTGTAGCCAGATTCAACGCACGGATAGCATATAGATATAAAAGGCGTTTCTTTAAAGAGAAAACGAGAATACTAAGGCTAGATCTACATATAGAGGGGTGGTGCAATGACGATGGGGGAGTGAAACTTTTTGTTAAAAAAGACCGCCTTACACTGAAACTCCACTAGCTTTGACCCCTCTCAGCACAGTAAACTAAAAATCAATGACCGAGAAAGAAAAAAAAAATTCACAAATAGGAACCTCTACCTATAATTGAATTCTAAAAACTTTCACTCAATTTAAGCGGCGAACATTTTTTACGAAAGAATAATTCCCAATAAAAAAATTACGTTTCTAAGGGGCATATTTTCTACATTTACAGGGTCGAGAGGGCATATGCCACTTACTTCCACGTGTCGTTATATTATCTGGAAAGGTTTCACAATATTCATATTTGGTCTTGTGCGTCAATAAACTTTATTATAAAATTAATTATTTTATGACATTTACAAAACCAAATTCAACAATAAGAATAACAAAGTTAATATAGCATAGTCCCAATATGGTAATTAAATCGAATTGAAATTTTAATCACATATTAAATTTAAATTATGTTTTCCAAAAAAATTTTATACCAAAAGAATGACTCTTTCCGCCAAATAAAGCATCCATTTAAAATTTCAATAAGTGCCATAAGGATAAGTAGAAAGAAGTGGAATAAATTGCAACTTTGTTTTATTCAAAAAGTTACCTTACTCCGCTTTCGTGCAACATCGCTAAGAAAACTGACTGGTTTCCTAGGGGACAGAAATATGGACAAAAAATATGATGGTTGGAGGGAGGGATTCGAGATATGGCTATACAGAAAAATATTGAGAATATCGTAAGCAGGCAGAAAAAAAATAAAGAGAATAAAAAAAAAGAAATTCTGATTACCGTCAACAAAACGAAAACTACAGTATCGAATATTATAAGGGGAAAAGTATCATTTGGTTGAAGTAATGCAATATGCTCTAAAAAAATCAAATAGTAGTATGTCTTAGCTTTAAAACGAAGTATTTGACAGTTTCGAGAAGAAAATTTTTACCTTGGACAATCAAAATTGGTGAAAGATGACAGAGCACTTTTGGTACAAGAATCCTTGCCAAATTCAACTCTAACCTGCAAACCTACTTAAAGTGACTCAGCAAGATATTTCTAATTGTATACAGAAGGTGGGAAGGGTTTGCACGGAGTTGCGGTGAAAGTTTCATATGTCTATCCAAGAGAACACTTTACAGTAACTAAAAAAAAATTAATTTGGATAGGTTTCATCGTCGATGAAAAGTAATGGCCGACAGTTAATATGTGCACCTAATATATTTACAACTCACACCGAATTCAGGTGTAAAAATTTTGGTTAATGTATATAAAGAAGAAACCGAAAAATAACTACCATATTTGATTATAAATTGAATTTTGAGAATGTTTTAAAAGTCTTATATTAATATAGCGACCTTGGCCTAAGCTTTCTGCAGAAATATGTAAATATTAGGTGAGATACAACTCAACATAAAATAGCAAATTTTTTACATTATGACTTATTATTATTATGTGACTGGACTAATTGAGCTGCTTCCTTTCCTCTTTTGTTACCTTTTCTTTATTCCTATATTAAATTTAAAATAAAGTAAATAAATAATTTTAAATACTTACAGTTGTAGGAGAAATATAATATTCTGAATCACCTAATCGTTTCAGTGTATTATTTCTACTTTCGACTGCAAATGAAAGAACCGCATTGACGAATAAACCAAAGAGGAAAATTTTAATCATTTTGTATTAATATCGTATGAATACAATATAACATGAAAATGAAATATAATTCTAAAATTTATTGCATACCCTTATATATGGTTATTTACAAGGACTTTTATCAGTCTTGTAATCAAAATGTTGCATTTAAACAAAAATAAAATGTAAGTACTTGTACTCATAATAATTGAGGAGATGGGGATAGACGGAGCCAAGCAATAGTAGACGGTGCTACAAACTCAAGTCGCATGTCATCATACGTTCTAGTCTAATCTAAGAAAGTTTGACATTTGAAATATTTTACCACATAGCTTTAGACTGTGTATGCCAAAGGAGTGAAAAAAAGTGTAAAGATTAAGTCATTATTTCTAACTTTTCAAAAAAAGTCGTGGTTCCGTTTTCGAACCAAGTGACATGTTTTTTCAGATGCAAATAACAAATATTTGTATTTTAAAATATTTATTTAGACTTTACCTCTGTTGCTTTGAATAATAAAAAAATAAAATCTGAGTTTGAGAAGGATTCTTTCTATATGACCAATATATTACAATTTTTATTCAATGTAAAACCTGAAACATTTTAGATGACTCTACAGTCGGTCAAGTAAGAACGGGACCACTCGTATTCTTGAAAAAATATGTTTCTAGAACATTTTTTGCCATCAATGTATTCTTTGGTGTGCTAACAACTGCGCAATTACCTTAGTAAGTTGTCCAATCGCCTCCTGCATCAATAATCGTCTGGCATCTTTGAAGTGTGCTGTCGACGAGACTTTCTGCATACTTGTGCGGCAATGATCTCCAAATTTTTGAAATCTCGCGAGACAACTGAATCAAGGTCCTCAGAGCCTTTCCTCTGAGCATTCTCTTTAATAGGGTTGACATCCGGCGATTATGAGGGCCACTCTATTATCTTATCGTGGGTACTAGCGAGCCGTTTCGAGACGTTATTTTCGCCTTGCAAAAGTTTCTTCAACGTGCTTCGAAATTCGACAGTCAGTATCGGGTCCCGTGAAAAGAAAGACACGATTCATTTTTCAATTTGCGGAGTGACTGCCTACCGAGCTACGTTTTGGCAAGTCGTCGAAATTTTCCCTCTCGTTAAAACAATTTATCTGCTTCTTCACAAACGACATCGACTTTTTAATATATTTAGCGGCCGCGGAATGTGTCATTTTAGGACCCTTTGGATGGGACCAAAGTACGACAGTTTCGAACCGACGCATTTTAGATTTTACGTGATTTCGACGAAACATTGGAATCGATTGATACTTACTAAAAGGCGTCGTAGATTACCCTTACCGATTTTTTGTTGAGTCGCTAGAATCACATCTGTCCCACCATTAATGTCCTAAAAAAAGTTAGAATATGTCGTCTCTTGGCAATGTAGATTGCTACGGATATTTTTTAATTAACAAGGCAATTAATCTCGATATTACATTTTCAATCAAAAAAAAAAAAATCCAAAAGTAAGTATTTAGTACATCAACGTTGGACACGATGTTCGATTCATCCAATTATTTACTGATCCTGTTATACCAATATTAAGTAAGCAAATCATCGTCCTTGGTGTCAAATACAATGTGAAAAACTTTGGTAAAGTGATTAACCCAGTGCTTCCCTCTCAAACAACCAGTTGTAAAATAAACATTGAATTGAACTTTCTTACACGAAGGAAAAACTTAATTCGAGCATTGTATCTTTTAACAGATTGATGCGATATCAATAAGAAAAAGTTAAACATATTACTTGGGTCCAAGATGATGAAACGGACGTATAATACGATGTATATGAAATATTTTTCTTATCTTCACGTCTTTAACCCCTTATATTTTTCACTATTAATAATTATTCTTAAAGTTTTTGCATCATCGGAAACAAAAACGAGAAAAAAATGTTAATAATACTATTGCAACTATCCAATATTTAACGAGCTCCACTCCGCTGATCTTTTTCCTCTGAGGCGATATCACTCAAAAACTATAAGTGTTTGAAATTCACAAAAAAATACGCCATCTTCCAACATTAAACACAAGCGCGAGTAGAAGATGTTTATAGTAACGAGAATTTAGTGGAATTAATAATACAGGTTTTGTACAAGTTTGCGAGAGAAATTGTCTGTTTTAATTGGTATTATTAATAACATCAAATTCTGGTTGCTATAAACATCTTTCCTGCGTTTTTTTGTTTACGGTGTTGTAAAATGGCGTTTTTTCTTCATTATAAACGTACGCAGGTGTCACTTCTACTGCAAATATTGCGTATGTTAAAAATTTGTAATCGGGCCCCCGTTATGTATGCTCCAGAGTTATTTTTTTAACAGATCGACAAATCTACGGCATGAAAAAACCATGTTTTGCACGATCTAAAGATTATTGAAACAGAAAAAAATGTAAATACCTCGAATGTTCAATATGGCTTGCAGTGACAGAATAGAACAATATGTGGAATCTTATAGGTTATATTATTTTGCTTTAGTGAAAATCCCTTAAGTATGACGAAAACTCAGAAAATTATAGTCTGATGTAGCTTTATGTGCTAGCTCACCAGGATTAGGTATCATTATAACTTCCGCTATCTTCCAGAGTCTAGGCACATAGTTAATATTTATGCGTCATTAATAACGTTAGTTATCTTAACTATAGCTCGTCTTGGCATATTTTGAAGCGTTTCTTCCGTTATTAAATCGCATCCTGAAACTTTCTTAGTATTAATGTTATTATGTATTTGTTCTTTGACTTCTTTTGCTGTGGTTAAATTAATTTCTTCAATTTACCGTTTTTTTCGTGTTCGTTTTTGATTTATATTTTATTATTTTACAAGCACAGTACACGTGGTGCAGGAACAGCCCTAAAATACTGCAGGGGCGATGTGTGTTTCGAAAAAGTGGTTTACGTTGGTTAGGAATCGCTGTAAGTTGTACTCGGTAGGAAACACTATCCTGGGACAATCATTCCCAATCAATGAGGTTCTCCAAGTAAGGGAATGTATTAGCACCATGTCTCTTCCTGGCATGAACCACTTGGGGAGGAATTAAACAGGTTACATATATCGAACACTTTCTATGAAATTACTTATAATTGGCTCAAGTTGCCAAACTTTTCTCAATAGTCCAAAAAATGAAGGTTGCGAGTGAGTTCTGAGTCTAAAATTGGGTGAATAGCTCTTCTCACTAGAAACATAGGAGCAGTATTCCATCGTTGACCGAAATTGAGCTTTGTTCAGCATTAAAAGTTGTCATGGAGCATAAAGCTTTCTAGTGTGAAATAATATTTTCAGCTTTTGAGAAACTTCCTTTGCTATGCATGTAACATCTTCACGCCAAGATATATTTTCACCCCGCAAGTGTGGAAAGGAGTATCCCGATGTTATCATATTGGATTCTGCAATGTTAGCTTTTTTAGAAAAAACTACTGCTTAAGATTTTGCAGCGTTAAATTCTGCTTGGTTATTGCCATCCCATCATAGAATTTTCTTCGGGTCTTTGTGAGTTGCTGCTGTCTGCGGATATTTGTTTGGGTAGTTGATATTCAAGCCATCAAGATAAATGTACAAACAAGAGTATTATCACTGGAATAACTCTAGCTTGAATTTTTGATCCTTTTCAGCAGATCGTTAATGTAAAGAAGAAAGCTAATAGGAGATACTATAGAGTCTTGGGATAAATTGGCGTTGATGGCGTGTTAGAAACTGTCACTCGTGAAGAAACACCAGAGCAAACCTATCAGATATACCATAAAAGCGTTGCTTATCCATTGCATAATCCATTATGCCAAACACATTGGAAGACCTGGAATATATCAATCGCAACCTCTCTAGATTTACTAAAATATCCAATAGCGTTGTTCCAAATTTTTGTTTCATAAGTTAGAATATCACTTCTTACGAAATATATTGATGCTCGCTAATAACATTAAATCCGTCTAGAGCTTTTAAAAGATATGGTTGAGCCTTTCCCATAACTTTCGATATTATTGAAGGTCAGGCGATTGGTCGCTAGTTGTTTGGTAAAGTTTTTTTGCCTTTTATGGGTACTGACTGAAATCTAGCGCATTTTTAGCAGGAGGAAAATATTAACTTTTTGTAGAAAATACTAAAAAGTCTATAAATGACTTGTGTTAATTTGCTCGAACATGCCACCATCTTTAGAAGCTTTTTTATTTTTTAGCTGTATTAAAATGCGTTTTATGACTTAATATAATATCGGATATTTTTAACTGCATTTTGAGAATATTGAGTGGTATTTTTCCCTGGAAATCAACAGTATAGTATAAAGCGAATAGTTTAGCTAACATGTCTTTTTTGAAATGGATGGATGGGATTTAGTAAAATGCTGACTCATGACCTTAGCAAACGATCAAAAAGAACTGAAGTGGTTGGAACAGGTTGGTTTTTTAATTTTGTGCAATTTTGTGCAACCTTGATTTTCGTCGATTATTTGTTGGCATCTATTCTAGATACGTAGAAGCTTCTTTATATTTTTGCTCGTATCAATGTGTGCCGCTGTAAATTCATTTCTCCGAAATGTAAGCTTAGAGCAGTCAGATGGTTCGTCGGATCTGAAACAAACTTCCACTCAAGGAACCTTCTATTTGACAGATTTGTAGTGCTAAACGTTGCGTGGTTTAGGCGCCTATCTACCGCTGATTGGTAGAGTACTCTACATTGAAACCAGTTTATAAGAGGATTTACGGTGATATCTTTGGATTGGTAGTTTAGAACAGGTCAAGAAGACTAACGAGTTTTCCGCCACGGTCAGTAATCCGTGTCGATTTATCGATAAACTGTATAAAGCCAGAAAGATTCAGCTTTACGGCTTTGTTCATCGGTAGTATTTGATACTTAAGCCAGTTAATATTTTGAAAATGAAAACTTTGCCAGGATAGCAATTTCAGCACTTAGACACTTAAGCAGTAAATAATAGATGGGTTCTGCAAGAGAAGCGAAGAGAATTCTAAAATTGGTAGGACTTGGTGGTCGTTAAAGGCAGCAGGTGATCCTTGTGTTTATTTTCTTTTAACTTCTAAGCACATATCATCAATGTTTCGGAGCTCTGGAGCTTTCTTGGCAAAATAGATTGCTTCTGACAAAACGGCAGATTCCAAGGTTAAGTCTAAATCAATAAGAGAAGTACTCAGGATAAAAAAATTGACTTTACTGTTTGATTACTGACACAGAGAGTGGATATATGAGATATAGGTAGCTATTTGTGCTCTACATTCACGTTTGAGTTTAAATTTCGTATATTGCAAAAATCTTGTCGATCTTGAGGACAGTTAAACTAGCTGTGATTTAATATTTTCAAAAGCATGTAAGAAGCATATCAACTAATAGATTTAATTTCAAAATTTAAGATAATTTAAAATAGGAGCACAGTTTGATGTAAAACAATTATAGAAATTAATCCAACCTCAAAAGTTTTATACCTTTCGAAATGAAAGTTTTAGAAGTTTTTAATGGCATCAATAATTTCTTCAGACACTTCTACATCTTTAAACCTCATTTTGTGCTCAGTAAAACTATTTTTACCAAATTACTGTTTTTTTTTTAACATTCATTGTTAATGAAGTTATGTAAAAAATAACTTTAAATGGTGAAGATATTATTTACCACAAATGAAAAATATATCTTCGAGTAATTTTTTTTTTATATCGTCCCATTCTCTATCGAAATAATGACAATAATCATTAATAAATTCAAAGCTGCCTCCTCTCACACCTTTCAAACCCATTTAGTCCTTGTTATCCTTGACAAGTAATTCAAATCATGCTGCCGAACTATCATTATGTTTTCGAACTTACTTCGTTAATAGCATCATTTTTCTCTCTATAAACATTTCCAAGGACCTTAGAAAGGATATGTGATGTGATATTCAAGTATATCACATCACAAATCCTTCCTAAGGTCCTTGGAAATGTTTATAGAGAGAAAAATGATGCGATTAACGGAGTAACTTCGAAGTTCGGAGTTTTCGAAATTACTCCGTTAATCGCATCATTTTTCTCTCTATAAACATTTCCAAGGAACTTAGAAAGGATATATGATGTGATATTCAAGTATAGCACATCATATATCCTTTCTAAGGTCCTTGGAAATTTTTATAGAGAAAAAAATAATGGGAGATAAGCCGAGAAAAGCCTAGATAATGTAATTTATGGTGAGATAATGGGAGATAAAGAGATATAATGGGAGATAAGGATAAATAATGAGAGATAAGCCTAGATAATGGAAGTTATGACGAAATAATGGGAGACAAGGGGAAATAATGGGAGATAAGGAGAAATAATGGGAGATAAGCCTAGATAATGAGAGTTATAGTGAGATAATGGGAGATAAGGAGAAATAATTGGAGATAAGCCAAGATTAGCCTAGAAAATGGGAGTTATGGTGAAATCATGGGAGATAAGGAGAAATAATGGGAGATAAGCCGATTAAGGTAGTAACTTCAAAACCATAATGATAGTTCTTCTTTTTCTAATACTAAAACAAATTTATTGTTAAGAATGTTACACTTATGTACTTTCAGAACAAGAAATGATGAAGCTCAGAACTTTCTGACAGTTTTAGGCCATCCTAATTTATTAATCTATCTATGCTTTCTTCGCACACGTCGTCAAGCTCTAACTAACTATGTTTTTCTTTTAGTATGATGCTGTCAAAGTAACAAAACTGTTCAAATTTCTTTAATATTTTTTCCATCCATGGACGGGTTTCACATATTCTTTTAATCTAGTTTCCTTATTATCTTCTTGCCTGCTGAATCATGGTTTAGTACCTGCTTTCATTGTAAATATTTACATCTTGATTCACTAAGTAACTTTAAAAGTTAAACACTATCTTTTCGCCATGGAATCTAAGACATTTAGCCATCCTGGCCACTTTTAAGTAATATTTTTTATTTTAGATATCGCCCTATATAAGTTTTTGTAAAACAATTTAATAGAGAAATCAAGAGGGGAGGCATTGAAATCGGTAAAAACTATAACAATTTTTAGAATTTTAGCATAATAATTAAAGTTTTTTTTTGATATAGCCATTAATTAAGACGAATTTTCTGATGTTAAACTGCACAGCATCTTAACTTTACCTGACAGTGTGTTTGTTAATTTAATTAATTTTGAAACTGGACTAGTTCTACAATTAGTACACTTGATCTTTTAAATAAATTAAACAGCTAGTACCTAAATCTTTAAAATTCGGTCAGTAAGCAGACTGAAGTTATGGTATAACACCAGAAAATTCGCTTTTACTTATGATTAAACCGATAAAAATGAAATTGTGCTAAGATTCTAAGAAATGTTATATCTCTTATCTATCTCAAGACCTTAACTTTAAATTTTTATATCAAACTTTATTATAAAAACGTTTATTTCGTGATATTTGCAATGCAAAATATTACATTGTCAAAAACAAAAATCAACTCTAGAGTTTAAACTTTTAAATCCCATTGCAAATAGACCTGGTATAACTTTTAGATTAGTGTATCTGGCTGGTAATATGTAGTTATAATATCAGACATGTACAAAAGACAGTTTCATGTTTCGGGTTCATGCGTAGGTCTGAAGATTTGCTGGAGTACTGAACTGATCAGCTGCACTCTCATTAATGAATGTATATCAAAAACCTCAAACTAGTGTTTTTCCTTGTATTTACTCAACTTTTGTGACCTTATACTAATATAATTATTTATATTAGCTTTTGTCAAATGACTTAAAAATTGTATGTAATAATAAAGCAGTTTTAAACTTTTAATATTTTTCTAAGTACTAAATGCGTAGCAACGTTTTAGTTTATACAAGTTTAATTATAAAACTCCAAAATTTTAATGCCCTTAAACTAAAAAAGTAATTATTCAGTATTGTTTAAGTAAGTCTTTGTTTTTTTAAAAAAAAAGTCATAAAGTAAAATATCAAGATGTGACTTCACAAGTAATTTTAAAAAAAGTACCGTATTTTTCTGATAACCTTCCAAAAAATATATTTATAAACGGAAAACAATTATCTGATCTACTTTTAAAATAATAAATAAGCATAAAATTTCATTTTAATTTACTTAACTTATCTTAAGTGGAAACACAGTATTCGCATATAATTTCAAATTCTCAAGGATGATTTTGTAAAAACAACTTTATAAAAAAATATAAAGTAATGAATCAAACATTACGTCAGAATTTAGCAGAAGGCTGAAACCGTTCACGATAAATGGTACAAATATGCATTTGAACATCCCCTTTATTCAGTATTTTCAGTGATTTTTTTATATTTCGCGGATTTATTTGCACATAATGCTCATTTCTAGTTTTAGTGCTTTCAAGAATAAAAGAAGCTAGTAAATAGTAAATAGTTTATAGAGGCTTTTTCGACATAAATTGTGCTTTTCATCCACATGCGCACAATGCGCAATGTGTCTGCTAAGGATTTTTTTTGATATATGTAATAGATAATTGTGTACAATTTAATGTGTTGTCGAAAATAATGCAGTATTTGCCCATGTGATAACATGACAATCACTGTTATGGTTGGTACCAAATAATATAGAAAATACCTCTATGGTCCTAAAAAGCAGGAACAGTTTAACATAGCCATGATATTATATACAATGTTAAGTTGTGTCTAATATAGGAACAACCTTGTGTTTAAACAACATTTGACAAACCCTCATGTTACTGTGTCAATAAAACGATCATTATGATATCGTTTATCGTTTATGCCAGAAAAAAGAAGGAAGACCTCGGATTGTTTATATGGTGTTTGTAATGATTTCGGCTACTTCTTCAATTGTATTATTTTCTACTAAAAATAGATGATCGTCATATGGTGAACTTGGTTGCTAAAAAATTAGTCCATCGGTTAAAAAAATCGATATTTAAATAATTTTGTAACTATGAGGTGTGCGAGCGTATCTGTTATGAGGTAACCACATAGCTCGCCTAACATTTTATGCCACGTTTCAGTAACTCAAGTAAGTCGTTCTTAAGAAATGAAGGTAATCTAAACCAACATCAGATATATTAATATATATATATATATATATATATACATATATATATATATATATATATATATATATATATATATATATATATATATATATATACATATATATATATATATATATATATATATATATATATATATATATATATATATATATATATATATATATATATATATATATATATATATATATATATATATATATATATATATATATATATATACATATACATATCTGTGGGAGCTATTATACGACAACCAGGCGGTATCCGCTGCCAATTTTAATAACATTTCGTTTTCAACAAAAGTCACACACGCGTGTCAAATCAATTGTGTTTTACCGCCAAAAATCGGCACGTCGACCCCACCTGCTTGCCTCCGAGAATTTCCCGGGTTCTCTAAGAACATCATATAACATATATATTATCGTTAACTAAAATGGTGCTTATGATTGTCAGACACTGATCTGGATTAGTGCTTTGAATTACATGTTTTTAATTGTCCTATGAATTGGCTTGTCCTGTAACACAGATGTTCATCTTTCCTCCAACAATTAGTCTTAAGTTTATAAGTAGTATTTTCTTTATAATTCGGTCACTATATACTTACAATTCCCCTTTTTTGCTAGATGTCTTAAAAAAGAAACATATATATATATATATAGGTTTCAAAGGCTTGTCAAATAAACAAATTGATTTTAATTGGCCTCTTATGACTGTATCCCCAACAATTTAGCTCCTTCTCCTTACTAGTCAGTCGCCACTATCTTCTTATGTATATGTATATATATATATATATATATATATATATATATATATATATATATATATATATATATATATACATATATATATTTATATATGTATATATATATATATATATATATATATATATATATATATATATATATATATATATATATATATATATATATATATATATATTATATATATATATATATATATATATATATATATATATATATATTTATATATATAAAATGTAACATTCATTTTTTCCTAGATTTTAAGACCATATAATGTTACTGATTTTTCTCTTAATAATGTATTTCTTTCCATTTTTGTATCGAGCAGTGTATTACTCTGGAATTTTCTAGCCGCGTGGTACAGTGTGCAGTGCGGGTTGCCGACCGAATCCATCGAATTTGTGGTACGCCGGGATTGGTCAAATATTTGTATCCGGAGTTTTGGTTCCGGCGTAGCCATATTACCGAGAGAGTGCCCACGGCTTATTTAAGGGTCCGGAGGACAGGAATCTAGGCTAATTTTCATCAAGCCGCCGTGAAGGCTGACGATCACCGAGCCGCAGCCAAGCTTACTTCGACCGAGCCGCAGTAGAGGCTCATGACAATGTTTACGAGAGCCAAGTAAAGCACGAGTTTTTTTTACGTAAAGCCGTAGTGGGCTCTGAGTGTTTTCTACATGGGGTAGCCAAAGTAGGCTCTTCTCAAAAGTGTGAAATCGGCTTTGTGTTCCATCGAAGGCCTAGAAGACCATATGAAAACAGTAAGTTACCAGAACATTCCTCAATAGCCCTATTCCCGCAAATAAGTGTTTTTACAGCAATTTGAACTGACAAAACGTGAAGTGAAAATCACGATTCTTCGATTTCGGGTGTAGTCAGGTTTTAATAGTAAAATGTCTGATTTAGAGACTCTAATAATAATAACTACCTGTTAGGCTAGAATTTTTTTTGTAATCCTTAAAACCACAAAGGTTAGAACTTTTATTTTAAAATCATGAATAAATTTTCTTTTTGTTGATTAAAGCTAGTGTCTCACTGAATACCTATCTTACTTTTCAGGATAATGACAGCTGTACCAAACTGTTTTTTTATTTAACAACTGAAGTTAGATCCTTTCTATTTTAAAATGAATGGTGCCCAAAAGTCGTACAGCTGAGGCTTTTTAAAAATAAAAAAATAATTCCAAAAAGACGTACAAAAATTATCTCTTACCCATATCTCTCTACCAAGGAAAACTGAGCTAGTGTGTGATTAATTTCTCTAGTTCTTTTAAAATCAGGATTCACTCAATTCATTATCAGAAATTAAAAAGAGGTTGCAAGAAAATTGCGCCCAAGCGTGGGAAAAAAAGCAAAAACAAAAAAACAATTTTCACAGGGTACAAAAAGACGCCGCAAAAAGCGGGCGAGTTAACACCGTACAAAAAGACGCAGTCTACGTGGGGCGCAATTAAACACCTTTTCATAGGCTACAAAATGACACCACAACGTGCGGGCAAGTTAAGAAGTTACAAAATAGCGCTGTCAACGCGGGGCTTTTGGAATTTTATTTTTTTAAAAAAGGGTTCAGTGTACTAGCTTTCGAACAAAGTAAAAGCTCTAACTTTTCAGATATTTTTATTTCATAATATTTATTAAACGAAACTACACAATAGCAATAAGACAAAAGCAGGAAATTTGTAGAATTATTTATTTCAATTTATCTGATGGTGGTATAGATATTTGAATTTTGTTAATCGGCTCTAAGATAAGTGATTCCTACTTTTTTCTTAAAAGCTAGCTTTATAGTTCAGATTAGCAGATGTGCTGGTTTACTTTAATTTTTGCAGTGTTAGATTTATTTTGCGGAACCGAAGGAAAAACTGTACTTTTTTTCTCACCGATGTTTTGCATGAATATTAAAAATACTTTGCTGATACGAAACGGTATTTGGAGATTTTTTTGTTGAAAATTCTTAAGATATCTAGTAAAGGAATTTTAATACAAGGCGATACTTAGAAATTTTTTTTGAAATTGTTGAAGATTTTTTAAATGTTTGGTAAAGAAGTTTACATATTTTAAGTGCCTTTACATATTTTTTATTTTGACTATTGGGAGCACAGGAGAAATATTTTCACGACTTTTTAAACAATTCTTTTAAATTGTATTCATTTATCATGGAAGCCTTCAATTTTAAAGTCAATCACCTACTAGAATATGAGTTAGACTATGAAATGAAAATCCGTCGTATTTTCTCAGAACGTCCGGTCGCGGATAAAAGAAAGATTCCAACAAGGATCTTAAGTAAAGAAATAATCCAATAGATCAGATTGGACTAAATAGTTACAAAAGTTTCTGATTTTTTTTTAAGTCTAATAAAAGTTCTCCTTCTCAAGTTAAAACTCCTGCTTCTCCAAATGGTCACATGTCTCCTTTATTCGTGCATAAATATTTAGATAATAGACCGCATATAAAGATAAATCTATTAGGTGCCCATTTCTCGGCTTTATTTGACTCTGGTGCAAATGCCTCCGTTGTAGGTCAGAATGGTATTAAAATTTTAAGTCGTTTAAGTATAAAAATATGCCATGTCAAAAATAGAAGTGTTACCACTGCAGATGGCAGCCGTCTAAAAGTTTTAGGTACGGTTGAGTTGCCGCTAGTCTGCAATGGTCATTGTTTAGTAATCTCTGCTCTAGTAGTACTTTCTCTTTCACATACTTTGGTTTTAGGATGTGATTTTGCACAAAAATTCGGAATTTTAGTAAATTTTAAAGAAAATTCGTGGTATCCACAGTCCCTAGAAGTCAATTCTCATACAAGTTTTAAAGATTGTTATTCAGAAAGTTCATTAGAAAACCTTTTCTCGCGTCTATGTACCCTAGATGATCTCTCGCGGACGGAACGCTTAAAGGCAGAAAACGTAATAAGCTCTTTCAATGAAATAAGTAGTAAAGATAGGTTAGGCCGAACGAATAAAATCACCATGTCTATAGATACAGCTGATGCCAGTCCTGTAAAGACAAGGCCCTTCGCCATGTCTCCGTATATGTCAAAAGTATTAAATAAAGAGTTAGACGAAATGTTGAAGCTCGGAGTGATTGAAGAATCAAACAGTCCTTGGTGTTCTCCAATCTTATTGGTGAAAAAGGCCGACGGACAGTATCGCTAGTCTGCAATGGTCATTGTTTAGTAATCTCTGCTCTAGTAGTACTTTCTCTTTCACATACTTTGGTTTTAGGATGTGATTTTGCACAAAAATTCGGAATTTTAGTAAATTTTAAAGAAAATTCGTGGTATCCACAGTCCCTAGAAGTCAATTCTCATACAAGTTTTAAAGATTGTTATTCAGAAAGTTCATTAGAAAACCTTTTCTCGCGTCTATGTACCCTAGATGATCTCTCGCGGACGGAACGCTTAAAGGCAGAAAACGTAATAAGCTCTTTCAATGAAATAAGTAGTAAAGATAGGTTAGGCCGAACGAATAAAATCACCATGTCTATAGATACAGCTGATGCCAGTCCTGTAAAGACAAGGCCCTTCGCCATGTCTCCGTATATGTCAAAAGTATTAAATAAAGAGTTAGACGAAATGTTGAAGCTCGGAGTGATTGAAGAATCAAACAGCCCTTGGTGTTCTCCAATCTTATTGGTGAAAAAGGCCGACGGACAGTATCGTCTATGCTTTGACGGAAGAAAGCTCAACGAGGTCAGCAAATTTGATAACTATCCATTACCGAACATCGATAGAATTTTGACATCACTCACGAATGCTAAGTATGTATCCTCGATAGATCTTAGAAAGGCATTCTGGCAAATTCCTTTGGACAAATCCTCTAAGGAAAAGACCGCTTTTGCAGTAGTAGGCCGAGGTCTATTTCAGTTCGTCACTATGCCGTTTGGTCTAAAGAACGCTGCTCAAACTCAGCAACGTTTAGTGGACGCTATATTTGGTCCGAAATATGAGCCACATATTTTTACCTATCTCGATGATATTTTAGTAACATCGGAAGACTTCGAATCGACTTCGATAGACTGGACAAAAGCAGCAGAAGAATCTTTTATCAAGATTAAAGAGCTATTGGTTTCAGCTCCAATTTTATCCCAACCAGATTTTTCCCAACAGTTTTATATTTCTAGTGATGCTTCTAATACCGGTTTAGGGGGCGTCCTAACACAGAAAATCAATGGTGAGGAAAGAGTGATAGCGTATGCCAGTAGAACTTTATCAAGGGCTGAACGTAACTATTCGGTTGTTGAAAAAGAATGTTTAGCAGTACTCTTTAACATCGAAAAGTTTCGACCTTACATAGAAGGTGTTCCTTTCACGGTCATAACAGATCATTATAGTTTATTGTGGCTTAATTCTATTAAAAACCCTAGTGGCAAACTAGCGCGTTGGGCGATTAGGCTGAGACAACATACATTTAATTTAATTCATAGAAAAGGAGTCCACAATGTTATTCCTGACGCTTTGTCAAGAATCCCAGATCATACAGCTGACGAAAACAGTCTTAATGCACAGATTGGCGTAAGAATTGATACAGTTGATGTAGATCGCATTGATCCATGGTACGATAATTTGCGGCAGCAAATTAAAGAACTTCCTCAAAATTTTCCGCAGTGGAAGGTGGAAAATGATTTCGTGTACAAATTTATCCCAAACCAGTTGCCTTTAAAAGTTAATGTACCCGAGTGGAAAATACTAGTTCCTAAACCGCAGAGAGGGGAAATTATAGACATGTGTCACACTCCTCCTACTTCTGGTCATTTTGGTTTTTATAAAACTCTTCACAGGGTTCAGGAACAGTATTATTGGCCAAAAATGCGTTTTGACATCTTAAAGTTTGTGAGGACTTGTGAAGTATGTGGAGCGCAGAAATCTCCAAATGCACTACCTATGGGACTGATGGGAAAAGAGAAAACGGTTAATTACCCTTTTCAAGTCATAGCAGCTGATCTAGTAGGCCCATTCCCACGTTCAAAACAGGGAAATAAATGGCTTCTCGTGGTTTCTTGCTGGTCTACAAAGTATACCATGCTATTTCCTTTGAAAAGCTCTAAAGCTGGACATATAGAGAGAATTTTGGAAAATAATGTCTTTCTAATCCACGGTGTTCCATCGCTCTTAATATGCGATAACGGTACTCAGTTTACCTCTAAGAGTTTTAAGAGCCTAAGTGAAACTTATAGTTTTAATATCCGTTTTAATCCCGTGTACTCTCCACAATGTAATTTTGTCGAACGTAATAACCGAACAATCGGGACCGCTTTAAGAAGTTACGTTGATTCACATGACACTTGGGATGGCAATATTTCCAAAATCCAACAAGCAATAAATACCGCAAGACACGAAGTAACAGGGTTCACACCGTCTTTCTTAGTTTACGGCAGACATATACCTCTATCTGGATCGTATTATAAAAATTTGGATTTGGATGTCAATGTTGACAGCGAAATAATTCCGGGTAACAGGGGTGCGTATGCCGAAAATCTAAAGGGTTTAAAAGATATTTTCACTGACGTGCGTAGTAGGATACATAAGGCTTATGAACGGAACAGTAAGTCTTACAACCTTAGAAAAAGGGATTTTTCCTTTAATATAGGTGATCACGTTTGGCGAAAAAATAAAATTCTTTCCAGTGCAGCAGATAAATTCACATCTAAGTTGGTACCTAAATATGTGCATTGCATGATAAGAGAAAAGATTTCAGATTTAGTTTATGGTTTGGTTAATTTAGATGGGACTAAAGTAGGACAATGGCATATTAAAGACTTAAAAACCATTCAATGAACCTAACCCTAATGAAAGTTTGTCAGAAGAAGAATAATTTATATTTACATTATCTTAATTGCTTAACTTTATTTTTTTTGATGTTGCTCTGTAGAGGTGACGACCTCGTTTTTTTTTGACTGTTGTAAAAGTCGAGCAGAGAATAGCTTACTTTTGTTGTTTAATGCTAAGGTTTTGGGTACTGATCATATCCAAACTTAGGTTGATTGTAGTTGATGTTTAGCATCGACTCAGCTGTTGCGAGCTTGCGAAAGAGTCACACTCAGGATATATCATAAGACTGGTATGTCGGTGGTCGCGGGATTTGATTTGCTTATGACCCCAAATAATATCCAGTTCTTGACACTTGGAAGCGAAATTTTGATTAGAGGCAATCCAAGGTGATCTTGAGTTAGGACAAGCGCAAGATGTAGCTCGTGTAGTGTGATGTAGAGTCAAAATTTTTATGAGCAATTTCAAAGTTTGTTAACCGAGGGGGTGTATTTCTATTACCTTAGTGGTATATGTTGGGTGCAATTAAGAGTAAATTGATTTTGGTTTATCCAGTGAGTCTAAGACTTGGATTATTTTGATTTAGATCTTCTTCTGAATTGACAAACTGAGGGTATACTCTATTCTTTTCAGGGCCGTTTAAACGTTACCTTTGAGTCACAAATTTTTTAAAATTTTTTTCGCATAGACTCATAGGCGTCTGTGAGTTTTTTCGGTCTACTATCAGATTGATAGGAAATTGAAGTCCTGCAGGAGAACTAAAGGCTGATCATTTACAAGAGATGAGAGCAAAGTAAGACAGTCGTTTCCCAAAGAAATGATCAAAATCTGATACCGAGATGAGAACCTTGTCAAGAGAGGCTAAGCGCAGTGAAGGAAGATTCCTAACCGAATTTTTAGATTTTCACCAGATAATCTAGAAGTTTGGGCTGACAGAAAACGGTTATGCCTGATACCTGTAGCAGTTTCTT
>CM032449.1:82715513-82722188 GCA_019049505.1 Pachyrhynchus sulphureomaculatus | reverse complement strand
TTTTAAATTCAGTATTGAGTTCCACTATATGCAAGGGTTCTTTTTCGTGAAACACTTCTATCGATTCTCATTGTTTCTTAGTTGATTGTATTGGGACGGGCTTAATCTTTTAGAGTTCCTAACCAGGTTTTTGTTTCATCAGAGCGACGTTTGATGCCCCGTCCCCTGTGTGTTGATGAGCACCCCTTCACTATATTACCAGCTCAGCTTATATTAACATATTTTTTTTTCTTAAAGATACGCCATATCCCCCCTCGAAGCTGCCCTAAGCTACTGAAAACAGCGTAGAGTTTTCTAGCCCACCTTGCATATTCTACAAGTTAAGCATTTGCATTACAAGCTCCTTAGCTGATTCAAGAAACTATTTCGTAACACAGATTGTTACAATGAGCATTACAAATGAGCATTACAAGAATTTTAGAATTTTGATGATTTTTTTATCTTTTTCTGAATAGACTTGAAGTGTTTCGACGGGTTACTTTAATTAATAACATCTGACATACAACAAGAAACCATAATACATGAAAAAGGGTATGTCAAAGAACATTTAGTCATTTCTCGACATTTTTTGGCAACTGGACAATGCTACCAAGATTAGAAATTGACTTTGACTAAATCTTCAGAAAAATTGTCAAAATATATGAACCATGTTGAGTTATTTACAAATATCTGAAGCATTACATAAAGGTAAGTAGAAATAAGAACTTAAAAGAAGCTTAGGTGTTTCTTTTTCATGTAGTGTCAATTTAGTAAAAGTTATCAAAATATTTTTTATGACGCCAAAATAATCATGTTAAAACCACTCTCTTTCACCACGATAGATGTTGGATCAATAAATACATTACTGTACTGGGAAGTTGGCGTTTGGAGCTCTATGATAGAGGTGTACTGAAATCAATGTTTTATCAAGAAATGGTGCACTTGGAACTAAATTTCTGGCCACCTTCAGAGTTGCCAGGTACAAACACATCTGTCTCGTACGTGATGCCTAAGTTACAAAAGCAAATTGTAATTGTAATACTCTTGCAAAAAGTATTAACATGCGATGTAGATAACTAGATATGGAAGTTTATGCTGAATTTTTGAACAGAGACCAACACGAGGGTTAAGTTGGCCTAAAGCTATTAACCGATTGTCTGAACTTGTTGTATCACTGAATTTTAGAAGTCGTCGTGCAGCAGTATGTCATAAAGTTTCATCACTGAAAAAATGCAATTCCAGTGACGGAGGAAATCTTCGTACGAAGATAACGTTACACAAATGTTGTTTATCTTATGGTATATATTGTTATCATGAAGATATTCACGGTATCAACAGTATTGCTGTTTGAAAAAAACTAGTAACATCTGCTGAACTGCATTCCATTTTATAACCGTGCAAGAAAAATTGTAAGCTAATTGCATGATCAATTTTACCGAAAAATAATAAAAAATATGGAATCTTTGAAAATTTCTTAATAAAATCTCTTAAAAAGAGATTAATGATACTTGGTTAATGAAGTATACAAAAATGTAAATAAATATTTAAACAAAAATTATGATTTTACGAATTCAAATTTTAAAATATTCTTGAAATTTGACATAAGAAACTTACAAAAATGCTGTAAGAGCTACTAAATTATTTGGGTGAAAAATGTAAACAAATTTACAAATTGTACAAAATTATAGAAAATAATAGGAAACATTTTCAGTCCCCATTATTAACGCTATGGTGGAACGCGTGCTTTTTCTAATGAGAATTTTATGTATTGACAGATGAAACTGTTTGGCAGTCGACATGGTGAAGTCAGAAAACACAACGAAGCACAAAAAATAGCTAAAAAAATCTTAGGCAACTAAAAAATATGATTTTAAAAATCATCAGTCTTGTCTAAATAGGAATTTATTACTGTTTTTGTCTTAATATTTAACTCAACAAGACTAAGATATGGCATGGGAGTTTTGTAATTCGTAGGTATATGACTTATGTTAATTCATTATCTTCTACGCAAATATTTAGTTTATTTCATCTCTTAAAGGTAATCAAAAAAAAAAATGTAGTTCCCTACTATAAGAGCGATTATTTTTTAGTTCGCTATTTAAAATATCAAGGAAAAAAACTTAAAAAATCTTTCTTAGAATTTGAAATTGCATTTTACGGAAACACCTTGAAAAATTTTACATACTACCTGTATTAGTTCAGGTTTTATTCTATTATTATAATCATCTAAAATAAAATGCAAAAAATTGAACACTTTAAACTAAAATGAACGATTCTACCAAGTGACCAAATAAACTGAGACACGGGCAGTTTTATGCTTATCATACGTTCTTAACTAAGTAGCTGTCTAAACTTTAAATTTCAGTGAATGCCATTATTGGAATAGAGATTACGAGGCGATGGCCTCTCCCTCCAGGTCGTCTATAAATATGGCAGCTCCCCTTAATTCGCTATCAATTTAACATCAGTCGTTAATTGATCGTCAATCCGTACTGGTATAGATCGAATAAAAAGTCAAATTAAGCAGTTCCATATTTCTCCTCATCAGACTGAGTGAGAAATATATTAACTTTTTCTTTTACTTTTTACCGTAAAATTAGTATTTTGCTTGCTCTCGAATGGTTTAGTTGAAAATTGAATAGCGAAGTATTTTATTCTTGAGAAAAGGGAGTAAGTTTCAAGTGACTTCTCCGGATTTCCGCTGGTTTTTCTGTAGGTTTAGTTAGACGCTACAAGTTTCAATTTATTGGCTTAAGATTGCTAAATCTTCCAAAAGCTCCACCGTCGGGAATCGTCTGCACTCGGTCTGGCGTGCTATCGAAGCTAAGTCTTATTTAGATAATATTTCAGGAAGGTGTTACGCAGGTAGGCTGGCTACTTGAACATAGATTTTATAAATAAATATCTAACATCTACGATTTTCTGGATTGAAGTTTCTTGGCCACTACTAAAACAGCGATGATTATTGATACTACGTTTAAAGAAACTATTTTTTTCCTGAAAATATGCACCTAATCTATTGTAAAAGATATGTAGTTTTTTGCAGACCAGGAACTCCCTTCTGTCCATCAATAATAATAGATTTAGACAGACTGGTACAGAATTTTCGTTATTATAAACAATCTATAAAATTTTAACTTTCGTCTCAAAACATTTGAATAAACATTTAGTTGAGATTAAAAAATTCATCACTGTGAAGATCTTATTCTACTTTTTAGAAAAGAAGAAAAGACTCGTCACGCTAATTCAGAGCTGTCACCTATTATTAGATGAATCACTAAAGCGATTAATAAAAATCACTCGACATTTCTTAAATGTCACCCTTCCCAGCGAGCTTGCAGGTGTAGTAAATTTTAGTAACTTTATTTTTAAGGACTCCTTATGGTGATAGTTAAAAGTTGAGAGTTGGAGATATAAAAAATCGACGATTATGTAATTAGTAATACATAGTAAATATTGAAAGAGTTTTAAATCTTAAACTTAGGGGTCAGCGAGACGTAGACTTTGCCTAGTTTTATTGACAGACGTAAAAAGTCCTTATTATTCTTATTATTATTATTATATCATTGTTCATCTTCTTGTAAATAATTAAATTACCCTTATTGCGAAATTAAAAAAAAAAGTCTTCTCAATACCTTGTTTTCTCAACAACCGTTTATAAGGCGAAAAATATAATCCGGTCTTGCAGGTTGGACACCCCGGATTCGGCAACTATTTATAATGTAAATGGAAATCAAAAAAGAGTAACACTTTTCATTATACTTAAAAAATACAATTAGTCTAAGGCGTACTGCCTCTGACGCCGTTCCAAATAATAATTTAGTTTGTGCCAACTTAACAAATTAACACATTTCAAACTGGGAGGTAACTACAGGCAGAGGTTCTAGAGACTTTAATAATTTAAGGGTAGATAACATAAGGATTTAAAATAAGCAATGCAGAGATATAGAATAATGTGTGCTGCTCCTTGTGACAATTAATTCGATACTAACTTTTGTTGATATGATAGAATTATGCCATATTATATTGAATTTTTATTATTTTCTAGTAGATTAGAAGAATTATTCATAGTTAACCAAAATCTTACCTAACTAGGTCAAAATCTTCCTCATGAATGTTTTAATTGCTAATTTTAGTATTATAACCATTTTACATATTAGTTTTTTGATTCATTTATTGTTGTCACTGGCATCAGCAAAGTTCCTTATTATTACTATATGTCTATCATTACTATTATTAGTCATAAACTCGAAATAAACAACTATTGGTTATATTTGTAATATATGTAGAGATTGAAGGGTGCAGATAATACTAACATAAGTAACTTGGTCATTTTTTTTAACAAATTGTTAGTAAAAGTAAATTGTCACTATTTTGATTCGCTACTCTACTAAGTTTCTTTCCTTAATGTTTATTTACAGGTGATAAGCACTTACCTATTTAGTGAATTTTAAGTATTTTCTTTCCTGTCAAATTTTTTTGGCTTAAATAAATACGTTATTGCTGCAGTAGCAATATTACTACATAAAGACAGTATGCGCATATACATGGTTAACATATTGTAATTTGATAGAAAAAAACTTAAATTAGTTTCTGCATATAAACTTGTACAAAGTTGAACAACTCGCTGAATACTACTCAGTATATATCACCACTACACCAAACACTTTATTTTGCACTCGACGCGCGTTTCGCTAACCATGTTAGCTTTATCATCGCTCCTGATGAAGCTAACATGGTTAGCGAAACGCACGTCGGGTGCCAAAAAAAAGCGTTTGGTGTAGTGGTGATATATACTGAGTAGTATCATTGTACCAAAGATTCCACATTCCCAACTTAACTAGCTGAATACCACTTTCCATTACTAGCAGTAGACTTAGTATAGTTCTATCTGATACAATTATCTCCACTTACTAAACCAGTACTGTACCAGTTTATGTAAACAAAATCATCTTCATTTACCCAGAACCATTTAGTTACTAAATGGTTTTTCAAATACCTGCCTCCAACCCAAAAATTAGCTAAAAGAAAAAATAATAATAATGGAATGATTCATAAAATACCTAAAATTTTTGCTCGGATCACCACAGAAATTTTTATCGCACTACACTTTTTTAGAAGCGAGTTCAAAACTTGAGCAAAACTAACACCCTTTAAGTTATCCTTTAATTTACAAAACTAAGAAAGTGTTCATTTTGCCACATTCATCTTTTTGTACGGATATTATTTTCCACTGGTTTTTTTAATTTTATTTTATTCATTTTTTTTTTACTTCCCGTGAAAAAATCGCAGATTTTTGCATTCTTCACGTTTTAGGATAGCTTATCATGAAAAATGTAGTTTCCAATTTTTGTTGGTCTGTTTTGTTCGCAACAATAACCTCCAAAGGAAACGAGATATCGAGTTTAAATTTAATGTACGAGGGTAAACTATAGATTTTATGTGGTGTCGCTTCGGGAGAAGGGGTGAAAATTATTGGAGATTTGCAATAGTACAGCAGAAATTTTTCCTGGTATTTGATTTTTAAAACTAACAAATTTGACGTAAATATTTATACTAACATGTAAGGATAAAGGAAGGGGTACCTCATATTTATATGTCCTTTTCCGGGTTTTCGAAAATGTGGACTTTAAAAATCACGCATTTTATGACTATTCACAATATTAACAGAAATCACTCCTTAAGCCCACTCCTCTTGGACACATTGATGAATAAAATGACAGAACATATAAAAAGACTTCCAGGGTACAGATTAAGTGAACATATATGAAGATATTATGCTATGCGGAAGAGATAGTATTATTAGCAGAGTCCAAGGACGACCTACATAGAAAGTTAGACAAGTTTACCACAGAAACAAAGAAGTATAACAGGACGATAGCAACGGAGAAAACAAAATGTCTAGTGATTTCGTGAGAGTCGGTGAGATATAAATTGAAAGTTGAAGGAAAATTGATTGAGCAGGTAATGACTTACAAATACCTAGGAGTTAGCATCACAAGCGCCAGAACCCTTAACACAAAAGTGTGAGAACAAATCACGAAAGGAACAATAATATCGGACTACCTGAGATATATAACCTGGAAAAATAAATGTTTAACCGTTGACTCCAAAACAAGACTTTACAAAACAATGTTGCTACCCATTATGACATAAGGAGCTGAATCTCGGGTTAAAACTTGAAGTGAAATTTGATAAATTTAGAAGGAAAGAATGCAACGAACAAGTAAACAGAGCTAGCAAAGAATGACTAATAAAAATATATAAGGATCATAAATCTACAACCATTAGACCACCAGGGAGACTGCCAAAATGCTGGATCGAGAGCTGGGTAACAACGTTCGAGGAAACACCATGAACTGTGCATGAAAAAACAGACTAAGACCAAATTAATAAGGAAGAAGAAGAAAAGAAATCGTGAGTAGACGAGACGAAAATATCATTATGGCCCACATAATGGACGTAAAGGGCTTTCAAGGTGGTGAGAAGGTGTAGTTTCTAATATTTAGTCATTATCGTCTCATTAGATTGTACGACTTTCTCCTTCAAAATATTCATTTAATATTTATTTTGGGTCATTCCGCAGATTATATTTCTGCAATTCTTAGAGTAAGCCAAACTCCCGCACTAAATTGCATTAAAATCGGAAACGTTGACTGCAAAATTATGTCGGACACATTTGTAGTCGATGCTTGC
>CM032449.1:82675513-82710513 GCA_019049505.1 Pachyrhynchus sulphureomaculatus | reverse complement strand
CCATGTAATGTTACTGATTTTTCACTTCAAATTGTACTTATTTTCATTTTTGTATCGAACGGTATATTAAACAGAGATTCCAAGACGTCCGGTATATAGTGTGTTGTGCGGGTTGCCGACCGAATCTATCGAATTCATAGTGCGCCGGGATTGGTGAAATGTTTGTATCCGGTTTTGGTTCCGGCGTCGCGATACTACCGGCAGAGTTGGGATGGTTTATTTAAGGGCCTGAAGACCGACTGTCGGGGCTGTTTTCCATCTAGCCGCAGCCGGGCTATTTTCCATCTAGCCGCGGAGTAGGCTTAGTACCATCTAGCCGACAGGCTAATTTTCATGAGAGTCGCCAAGTAGGCTTCCTTCGACTGAGCTACAAAAAAAAAGCTCAGAACAACCATCATGCGAGCTAAGTAAAAGTACCCGTTTCTTAACTAAAAAGCCGTAGTGGGTTTTCAAAGTGTTAGCTAGAAAAAGTGTGAAATCGGTCGAATGCCATCAAAGCAGGAATAAGAACAGTAAGTTACCCAAACTTCCTTCAATAGACTTATTCCAGAGTAGTGCCTTAACAACAATTTAAAACAGACTAAAAAGTGAAGTGTAAAGCACTATTTTTCGTCTTCGGGGTTATCATAGCGCAGAATTTAAATGTAATAACTACTAGTTAGGCTAGAATTTTCTTTGTAGAACTGCAAAGGTTGGAACTTTTTATTTTAAAAAAAAAACATGAATAAATTCTCTTTTTTTGTTGATTAAAGCTAGTGTCTCACTGAATACCTATCCTACTTTTCAGGACAAGAACGGCTGTACCAAACTGATTTTTTTATTTACCAACAATACATTCTTTCAGTTTTTTCCATTTTTTTAGCTGAAGTTAGATCCTTTCTATTTTAAAATGGATGGTGCCCAAAATTTGTACAGCTAAAGTTTTTAAAAAAAAACAGAAATTAATTCCAAAAAGACGTAAGAAAATTATCTCTTACCCATATCTCTCTACCAAGGAAAACTGAGCTAGTGTGTGTTTAATTTCTTTAGTTCTTTTAAAATCAGGGTTCACTCAATTCAGTATCAGAAATTAAAGCGGGTAAGTTCCAATGTTACAAAATGGCGCCCAACGTGGGGCTTTTGGAATTTTATTTTTTTAAAATCAGGGTTCACTCAATTCAGTATCAGAAATTAAAGCGGGTAAGTTCCAAATGTTACAAAATGGCGCCCAACGTGACCTGACCTCGTTGAGCTTTCTACCGACAGAATTTTGTAAGGAGTTAGACGAAATGTTGAAACTCGGAGTGATATCGTCTATGCTTTGACGGTAGAAAGCTCAACGAGGTCAGCAAATTTGATAACTATCCATTACCGAACATCGACAGATGTCTATAGATACGGCTGATGCCAGTCCTGTAAAGACAAGGCCCATCGCCATGTCTCCGTATATGTCAAAAGTATTAAATAAGGGTTAGACGAAATGTTGAAACTCGGAGTGACATCGTCTAAGCTATGACGGAAGAAAGCTCAACGAGATCAGCAAATTTGATAACTATCCATTACCGAACATCGACAGAATTTTGACATCACTCAGGAATGCTAAGTATGTATCTTCGATAGACCTTAGAAAGGCTTTCTGGCAAATTCCTTTAGACAAATCCTCTAAGGAAAAGACCGCTTTTGCAGTAGTAGGCCGAGGTCTATTTCAGTTCGTCACTATGCCGTTTGGTCTAAAGAACGCTGCTCAAACTCAGCAACGTTTAGTGGACGCTATATTTGGTCCGAAATATGAGCCACATATTTTTACCTATCTCGATGATATTTTTAGTAACATCGGAAGACTTCGAATCGCATATTCGCTTACTTAAAGAAGTAAAAAATAAATTGAAAGAGGCCGGACTGACGATAAATTTGAGCAAATGTGATTTTTTCAAAACTTCTCTAAAGTTTTTAGGCTATATTGTAGGCTCAAATTCCTTGCGTACCGACTCGGATAAAGTAGCAAGCATGGTTAATTATGCGAGACCTACTAATACTACGGAAGTTAAGCGCTTCGTAGGAATGTGTTCATGGTACAGACGTTTTATCGAGAATTTTTCTACCTTGTTGTCGCCTATTAATGATCTTTTGAAAGGACGAAAAAAAGGACAATCGATAGATTGGACAAACGCAGCAGAAAGTTCTTTTATAAAGATTAAAGAGCTATTGGTTTCAGCTCCAATTTTATCCCAACCAGATTTTTCCCAACAGTTTTATATTTCTAGTGATGCTTCTAATACCGGTTTAGGGGGCGTCCTAACACAGAAAATCAATGGTGAGGAAAGAGTGATAGCGTATGCCAGTAGAACTTTATCAAAGGCTGAACGTAACTATTCGGTTGTTGAAAAAGAATGTTTAGCAGTACTCTTTAACATCGAAAAGTTTCGACCTTACATAGAAGGTGTTCCTTTCACGGTCATAATAGATCATTATAGTTTATTGTGGCTTAATTCAATTAAAAACCCTAGTGGCAAACTAGCGCGTTGGGCGATTAGGCTGAGACAACATACATTTAATTTAATTCATAGAAAAGGAGTCCACAATGTTATTCCTGACGCTTTGTCAAGAATCCCAGATCATACAGTGGACGAAAACAGTCTTAATGCACAGATTGGCGTAAGAATCGATATGGTTGACATAGATCGCATAGATCCATGGTACGACAATTTACGGCAGCAAATCAAAGAATTTCCTGAAAATTTTCCGCAGTGGAAAGTGGAAAATGATTTCGTATACAAGTTTATCCCAAACCAGTTGCCTTTAAAAGTTAATGTACCCGAGTGGAAAATACTAGTTCCTAAACCACAGAGAGAGGAAATTATAGACATGTGTCACACTCCTCCTACTTCTGGTCATTTTGGCTTTTATAAAACTCTTCACAGGGTTCAGGAACAGTATTATTGGCCAAAAATGCGTTTTGATATCTTAAAGTTTGTGAGGACTTGTGAAGTATGTGGAGCGCAGAAATCTCCAAATGCAGTACCTATGGGACTGATGGGAAAAGAGAAAACGGTTAATTACCCTTTTCAAGTCATAGCAGCTGATCTAGTAGGTCCATTTCCACGTTCAAAACAAGGAAATAAATGACTTTTCGTAATTTCTTGCTGTTTAACAAAGTATACCGTGTTATTTCCTTTGAAAAGCTCTAAAGCCGAATGCTTTTTGAAACTTTTAGAAAACGATATTTTTCTAATCCACGGAGTTTCATCGCTTTCGATATGCGATAATGGTACTCAGTTTACTTCTGAGTGTCTTAAGAGCTTAAGTGAGACATTTAGTTTTAACATCCGTATTAATCCCGTGTACACCGCAAGACACGAAGTAACCGGGTTTACACCGTCTTTCTTAGTTTACGGCAGACATATACCTCTATCTGGATCATATTATAAAAACTTAGATCTGGATGTCAATGTTGACAGCGAAATAATTCCGGGTAACAGGGGTGCGTACGCCGAAAATTTAAAGGGTTTAAAAGATATTTTCACCGACGTGCGTAGTAGGATACATAAGGCTTATGAACGGAACAGTAAGTCTTACAACCTTAGGAAAAGGGATTTTGCCATTAATATAGGTGATCACGTTTGGCGAAAAAATAAAATTCTTTCCAGTGCAGCAGATAAATTCACATCTAAGTTGGTACCTAAGTATGCGCATTGCGTGATTAGAGAAAAGATTTCAGATTTAGTTTATGGTTTAGTTAATTTAGATGGGACTAAAATAGGACGATGGCATATTAAAGACTTAAAACCATTCAATGAACCTAACCCTAGTGTTGCTCTGTAGAGGTGACGACCTCGTTTTTTTTGACTGTAATAAAAGTTGAGCAGAGAATAGCTTACTTTTGTTGTTTAATGCTAAGGTTTTGGGCACTGATCATATCCAAACTTAGGTTGATTGTAGTTGATGTTTAGCATCGACTCAGCTTTAGCGAGCTTGCGAAAGAGTCACACTCAGGATATATCATAAGACTGGTATGTCGGTGGTCGCGGGATTTGATTTGCTTATGACCCCAAATAATATCCAGTTCTTGACACTTGGAAGCGAAATTTTGATTAGAGGCAATCCAAGGTGATCTTGAGTTAGGACAAGCGCAAGATGTAGCTCGTGTAGTGTGATGTAGAGTCAAAAATTTTTATGAGCCATTTCAAAGTTTGTTACCCGAGTGGGTGTATTTTTATTACCTTAGTGGTATATGTTGGGTGCAATTAAGAGTAAATTGATTTTGGTTTATCCAGTAAGTCTAAGACTTGGATTATTTTGATTTAGATCTTCTTCTGAATTGACAAACTGAGGGTATTTTCTATTTTTTTTTCAGAGCCGTTTAAACGTTACCTTTGAGTCACTAATTTTTTTAAATTTTTTTGCATGGACTCATAGGCGTATGTTGAGTTTTTTCGGTTTACTATCAGATGGATAGAAAATTGAAGTTCTGCAGGAGAACTAAAGGCTGATCATTTACAGGAGATGAGAGCAGAGTAAGACAGTCGTTTCACAAAGAAATGATCAAAATCTGATACCGAGATGAGAACCTTGTCAAGAGAGGCTAGGCGCAGTGAAGGAAGATTCCTAACCGAATTTTTAGATTTCCAAGAGGTAACCTAGAAGTTTGGGCTGACAGAAAACGGTTATGCCTGATACCTGTAGCAGTTTCTTCTAGAGGCTATTGTCTAGGGAGACGATTAACACCATGATCGAATATTTTAGCTGTCGACGATGTTTTCTTCTTGTTTCTGATTAAGCTGGAAAAGCTCTTGTCGTCTTCAACAGTTTTGTTGCGTTGCCACCAAAAATTTGAGAAATTTTTGCTTCATGTAGCCTTTTAAGCTCATTTTCGTTTTTTTAAAATTTCGTTAGAAGCTTGGTTAAGTCAACCTTGTAAACCTTTTAGGTTGTATCCCATGAGTTTTGGGACCTTTAGGGGTTTTGTTACCCAATGGTTATTTCTATTTGAACCAAAGGAGAGCCTAACTACTGTAGTCGACCTCAGCTCCAATTAGCCTATTAGTGGTGACAGGCTGTTGGCAGTAGTGTATTTCGGAACACCCTATTGATTAAATTTTTTTTTGACTTATGGTGGTGTGGTAGACACCGTTTTAGTTTAGTGGATGCTATAATCTACTCCCTTTTGTTGGTGGACACCAGGGTCACCAATTCTGTATTTTATTGTCTCCACCATTCAGTATATCGTGGTGAGGTGTTTGTCTCCTGTTATGTGGGATGGATTGAATGTTTTTCGTTGTTGTTCTAGGGCGAGACCAGTACACGAGGGTTCTTCATGCAACTTGGAGAAGCGCAATGCTGGTTAAGTTTTATATCTCTGTGTAGCCACCCTGAAGAATGACGGAGGGCGTTTTTTCTGGCTCATGTTTCTAGGCAGATTTGTCACTTTGGTGCGATGTGCTGAAGATTTGATTAGCTTTTGCTAAGAGCTTTCACCAAGCTCAGTATGGAGTTATCGTAACCAAGAGTTTGGGATTTGAACTCCCGAATGTACTTCTGTATATATTTCTGTATATATTTCTGTATATATTTCTGTATATATTTCTGTATATATTTCAGTGTATGTTGGTTGCCTGAGGGCATGTGCTCAAAATGCGAGATTTTGAGTCGTTTTGCTTATGGACTCCTATATTTAGGATTATGACTTTAGGGAGGTCCTATTTCGAGACTTGCTGTCTCATATATTTATGTTAGGAATGTTTCCTTGAATGTTAGTTGCGCGCGGACTAATCATTCTGTTCTTTGTGAACATTGCTTTTTGAAGCAGGATCATTCAGTTTGGTGAATTTTAGCTTTTATAGCTATTCACTGTGTTTAGGGTGAATTTTAGCTTTTATAGCTATTCACTGTGCCTATAGTGATATTGTTAGCTTTTATAGCTGCTCACTATGCGCAGACTTTGTGTAGTCGAGGACTACTTACAGAGTGTTTTCTTGGCGAGGAGCCGAAGTTTTTTCTGGCGATATACCAGAGTGTTTTGTTGGCGATAAGCTAACGTGTTTTCTGGCGATCAACCAGAGCGTTTTCCCTAGCGATTTTAGCATGTCTAGATGTCTTAGGACGTCGACATTGTGCGATAGAGTGCGATTATTTTCCGAGTGCGACTAGTAGTGATACTAGATTTAGAATGTTCTCTTAGCGATGAGCTAGAGCATGGATGGCGATTTTTCCCGAGCGTTTGTCTGGATATTTATCCAGATATTTATTTTTTTTTGGCCTAGTGCTAAATGGTCTGACAAGACTTTTTCTTTTTAGTGTAAGTGTTTGCACTAGAATCATTTTTTTATTTTTTTCTTTATTTAAGAATTTTTATAAATTTCTTTTGATGAAATAAAAAATTTTTAAGACAATCCTTAAAATATTTTAAGGGGGGTGTTCATATTTTGTTTCAGTTCACTTTTTTTGATTTAGACAAGAGTCTAGACAAAGATATAATTTTTTGTTTTGGTAACAATAATAGAGCTGATTCTTTTATATAAGAAGACCGCGATTGTTACTTTGAACAGGTATTTCTTATGTTCATGCAAGGATTTTTATTTGCTTTTTGATGTACTTAACCTTAGTGTCTAATTAAGTTAAGTCTAGTTATAAGATTCTTGTGATCATGCAAAGATTTTCGTTTGGTTTTCATTGTACTTAATATTAGTGCTTAATTGAATTAAGTCTAGTAGTAAGGTCCGAAGTTTGTACTTTTGTTTTAAGTTCTGACCTTAGTATTAAGTGATAGTGTACCACTTTGTACCTTTTCATAAGTAGCCTAAGTTTAATAGACTATTGTAGTCTATTTCTTTTTGGAAGTGGGTAAATGTAACATTCATTTTTTCCTAGATTTTAAGACCATGTAATGTTACTGATTTTTCACTTCAAATTGTACTTATTTTCATTTTTGTATCGAACGGTATATTAAACAGAGATTCCAAGACGTCCGGTATATAGTGTGTTGTGCGGGTTGCCGACCGAATCTATCGAATTCATAGTGCGCCGGGATTGGTGAAATGTTTGTATCCGGTTTTTGGTTCCGGCGTCGCGATACTACCGGCAGAGTTGGGATGGTTTATTTAAGGGCCTGAAGACCGACTGTCGGGGCTGTTTTCCATCTAGCCGCAGCCGGGCTATTTTCCATCTAGCCGCGGAGTAGGCTTAGTACCATCTAGCCGACAGGCTAATTTTGATGAGAGTCGCCAAGTAGGCTTCCTTCGACTGAGCTACAAAAAAAAAGCTCAGAACAACCATCATGCGAGCTAAGTAAAAGTACCCGTTTCTTAACTAAAAGCCGTAGTGGGTTTTCAAAGTGTTAGCTAGAAAAAGTGTGAAATCGGTCGAATGCCATCAAAGCAGGAATAAGAACAGTAAGTTACCCAAACTTCCTTCAATAGACTTATTCCAGAGTAGTGCCTTAACAACAATTTAAAACAGACTAAAAAGTGAAGTGTAAAGCACTATTTTTCGTCTTCGGGGGTTATCATAGCGCAGAATTTAAATGTAATAACTACTAGTTAGGCTAGAATTTTCTTTGTAGAACTGCAAAGGTTGGAACTTTTTATTTTAAAAAAAAACATGAATAAATTCTCTTTTTTTGTTGATTAAAGCTAGTGTCTCACTGAATACCTATCCTACTTTTCAGGACAAGAACGGCTGTACCAAACTGATTTTTTTATTTACCAACAATACATTCTTTCAGTATTTTTCCATTTTTTTAGCTGAAGTTAGATCCTTTCTATTTTAAAATGGATGGTGCCCAAAATTTGTACAGCTAAAGTTTTTTTAAAAAAAACAGAAATTAATTCCAAAAAGACGTAAGAAAATTATCTCTTACCCATATCTCTCTACCAAGGAAAACTGAGCTAGTGTGTGTTTAATTTCTTTAGTTCTTTTAAAATCAGGGTTCACTCAATTCAGTATCAGAAATTAAAGCGGGTAAGTTCCAATGTTACAACGTATTACAGTATTCAAAGTACCTTCTGCTCGCTTCTATAATGTTTCACGAGTGCAACATTTAACTTAGGAGAAAGAAGAATTACGTTTAGAGTTTTGTCAGGAGATAATGCAATGTACGGAATAAGATGCGCAATTGTTTAATAAAATTAATTGGACTAATGAATCAGTTTTCTAAGCAACCAAAATTTTTAATAGAAGACAAGTTGGTGCAGTACATTGAGCTAGAGAGTGATAGCATCAATATTTTTATATAAATATAAATGAGGTAGCATATTTAAAAACAATAAGGGAAATTTTTGAAAATTTGATACCAAATAATAAGGAGAAAATAATCTGATAGAAAGAAGGCACCACACCACGTCCCGTAGTAACCGATTTTTTAAAGGAAGCTTTCTCTTTATGGATAGGCAGATTTAGAATATTAAAAATACTTCTACAAAATAACAATAATTCTACTTCAGTTACAAAATTCAAATAGGCATATTACATATAGAATCACTTATTCGCAACTAACTTAATTAAATTATTAGCAATGTATAGAAATTTATATGTTGATTCATCACAGAAACTGTGAGAATCGCTTATATAAAATTTTAGTTATAACAGCATATCCTCCTAGTTTCAATAAAATGACCTTGTGACAGTTGACCTCCTTTCATAGTGGGTGCATGTGGGAATTTTATATATAACAGCTTCTCTCATAAAGAAAATGTTGATATCTTGCATTAACTTTTTAATGTTCTTAGTTCAGTTGTAGTTCAATCTCCTCTTCTTGTGGAATATTACTGATGGGATGGTTACCAAGTCATGTCTTTGGCAGCAGATCTCTAATCCTCTAATAATGGGCATTTTCCCTAGACTTGAGGAATGGATATGGTACTGGCGGATTGTCATCGCTGGTGATAGCCATTCGTGTGCATTTGCAATAGATATAGAGGAATAGTAAGGCAGGGATTGTGTAATGGTAGCACTCTAAACCAGTGGAGGTGCTTGGGTACAAATGACTCGTTGATCAGCTTGTCAAATTCATTGGAATATTGATCGAGTTTGTGCTGGGAAATTTTCAGGTCAATTGTGGCGGTCTTAGCTCCGAGGTTATCGTGCCAGTATACTCAATCAAGAATTCCGGATGGCAATCCCGGCCAGTCAGTGTACTTATTTATTTATTTATTTAGGTATATTTAGCTTGGTTAGGTAGTTGTGCCCTGAAATGTATGTTTCGGAATTTGGAAAACGTTGATGGATATTACAACATACTCGCCGTTATTCGTCCCAAAAGGGTAATTGCTATTCAGACGTGGCTTTTGTACGTCAGGTTCTGTTATTTGTCGATGGGGTACTTGTCGAACATTCTGATGATTCCAGTGAAAGCCTGTTTATTAAACTATGTCTTTGCTTCCGCTTTGATGATAACGGTAATTTTGATTACGTTCTTGAGCGCTGTACTGCTCAGCTAAATGAAGTGCAGACATTTGTTTGAGAAACTTTATGTCGTATATGGCATCGCTGTCGATGGGCTCAGAAAGAACGTCGGAGCAGATCTTGGTGTTAATTCCTTGACGCTAGTGGTCAGAGTATCATCATGCCCAATATATTTTTGAGTTGTTGGGAATATCTGATGGAGGTTCACTCGATTATCTAATGTCAGCATAGCATACAGGTTGTAAAGAGTGTATGTTTCGGGATCGGTTAAAAGAACTTTTAGGACAAATTTTACTTTTGTTTCAGATGGGTATGCTTCTAGTTGATTTATGTTTAGGTATTGAGCAACATTTGTTAACAAGGCAAATTATTTTTTACTAGAGATCGAGAAATTCCGTAAGGAAGCGGTTAGATCTAGGATCGCGATAATTAAGCTATGCAGTTTTTTTTTTTAAACTTACAAAGGTATTAAAAAATATCAATAAGGAAATCTTCTAAAAATACATAGCTCTTCATCAGTGATTCACGTAAGTTTACTAGTTTTATTCTACCCTTATAAAATTCCAAAATATTAATATTGACGATCTGTTCATATATTTGTAATTTTTTTGAATAGTGGACTTAAAGGTTCGATTTAGGGGAAGTAATATATATATATATATATATATATATATATATATATATATATATATATATATATATATATATATATACGGTTTTTTACTATGTTTCCGTTATGATGTTCAAGTTACTTTTTCTATGCAGTCGTTTAAGTGCTCGCCGTCCGTTGCGTCTGAATTATTAGTTATATATTTCCAGATGGTCCCTGCTCGGTTAAGTAAAACACGGAACGGAAAATCATATCGTTTAGTGTCAGATATGACCTCCTTGTATTTTGAATATATCGAATCAGCGATTTCTCTTAGGAGGCATATGTCTATCTTGGCTTCGATTTTCAGGGAATTTTTGGTACTGGATTTTCAAACATTCTACTCTTTCATTCAACTCCTCTATCGAACCTAATCTCTGCTTTTTCTTTCGGTTTGGGGGCATGTGTAGTATTCCATGCGCTTGTTTATGTCTCTAACATGTCCTTAGTTCTTTTTGGTTCTACAGAGTTTCTGGTCGTCTACTAGACGTATGACCGAAAATTAATTTATAAAGTGTAAAGTCGTAGGTTTTATTAATTTCCTTGCTAGGAAAGTATTTTATTCGTGAGATAATCACATTCTGAGATTTTAGCTTTTCTACACAGTTTAGGGTTTCTAGATCAAGAGAAACATAGCCACTCATTTCCGTCAATCTGCTTGGTTGTCTGTCGGACTCTTGGCAAGATAACCCTTGAATCAAATAAGATATCAATATCAAATTCAGTACATATATAATACCCAACAAAGATATGAAGCCTATTGTTTTTGAGCAATATAGCTTACAGCGAAGGGATAAAAGGGGAGGAGGTCAGTAAGTTTTATATAGTTGGAATAGTAATACGAGGCATGTTTTTTAAGTAAGTACCGTTTTGCGATTCCGCCGCCGCAGCGATACCGTCGGCGTTCCGCGCATGCGCGCTGGTAACCTACATCTCATGTCTACGCACTGACGCCATTACAGTCTGATTCTTCATTGTATACGTTGTTTACTGAGTGTTTAAGATGCCTCCGACAATCGTGAGTCCCGCCGATTGTGAAGTACGGGCTGTTATACGATTTCTTAGTGCTAAAGGCGTAAAACCGATCGATATTCATCGTGAGATCTGTGAAGTTTACGGACAAAACATTATGAGTGATGGAATGGTAAGGAAATGGGTGAGAGCATTTAAAGATGGCCGCACAAATGTGCATGATGAAGAACGGAGTGGGCGTCCTTCGGTCGTTAATGAAGATTTGGTGCAGAAAGTGGACGAAAAGGTGAGAGAAAACAGACGCTTTACAATTTCATCATTGTGCGACTGCTTTCCTCAATATTCTCGTAGTGTTTTGTATCGCATTGTGACCGAGAACTTGAATTACCGGAAATTGTGTTCACGTTGGGTTCCAAAAATGTTGACGGATTTGCACAAAACCCAACGTTTAGGCAGTGCATTGACTTTCCTTGAGCGGTACCACAATGAAGGTGAACATTTTTTAGACCAAATTGTTACTGGTGACGAAACATGGGTGGCCTACGTCACACCAGAATCGAAACAACAATCCATGGAATGGCGACATTCATCATCACCCAAAAAAGTGAAGTTTAAGCAAACAATTTCTGCCCGCAAAATCATGTGCACAGTTTTTTGGGACAGAAAAGGAGTATTGCTAGTGGAGTTTCTGCCTCGTAATGAGACAATCAATGCAGCGTCTTATTGTGAGACATTGAACAATCTGCGTCGTGCAATCCAGAACAAAAGACGTGGCAAGTTGAGTAAGGGTATCGTTTTGCTGCATGACAATGCCCGTCCACATGTGGCTAATCGGACCAAAGATCTCATCAAATCTTTTAAATGGGAAACTCTAGATCATCCTCCATACAGCCCTGATCTGGCGCCCAGCGACTACCATTTGTTCCTGCACTTGAAGAAGCACCTGGGTGGTCAGCGTCTTCAAGACGATAACGAAGTCAAAACATTTGTGATACAGTGGTTAACAAGTCAGGCGGCAGAATTTTATGAGGAGGGTATTCAAAAACTGGTGCCACGTTATGACAAGTGCCTCAATATTCACGGAAATTATGTAGAAAAGTAGATTAAGGTACAGGCTTTCATGTAAAAATAAAATTATAGCGATATCTTTGCACGTCTTTTTTTAATTCCAAAACGGTACTTACTTAAAAAACATGCCTCGTACTATATGATAATTTTTTCGAACTTTCTGTTGAGATAATAAATAAATATTATACACATATAGTAAAACACAAAACGGGTCTACGTGGTGGAGTATGAGGTTAGAGGGGTTCTTTCCTATATAGAATTTGATCATCGTCCGGATTTCTGATGATGTTTTAGCAGGTTTTTAAATTCATGTCCTTTTTGGTAAAGGTAGAATTTTTAGTATGGGTAGCTTCAATTTATTTCGATGTAATAATTGTCTGAGACACTAAATTCATTCTGGCAATTATATGGTAAAGGATAAAAAATAAATTTGCTAATACCCTTTCCGGATCAAATCTTAAAGATATAATGAAATATTTTATCTCTGATTGTTTTGCTAGACAAAATATTTATTTGATCTTGCGAAGACTTTAAAAATATTATCGATAATTTTATAATGGAAATTTTCCAAAAAAAAAATAACGATATTCTTATGAGTTTTTGTCTAGTAATCAAGCTTAAATTTAGAATAAATTATAATGTTGTTCCCAATGAGCTTTGTTGTTTGCTTTTTACATCCAACTAATCTTTTTTTTATGTCGTCCTTCCATATTGTCTGTAGTCTACCTCTGTATCTTTTGTGTTCTCTCGGCCTCTATTAAACTATACGGCTTGTCCATCTGTTATCATTCAGCCTTATGATATGCCCCGCCCAATTCCATCTTAATATACATATTCGTTGTATTACATCTGTCACTTTTGATCTTCTTTGTATCTCGATTTTAGGAATACGATCTTGGAGTCTAATATTTAGTATTCTCCTCTCCATTGCTTTTTGGAATACCTGAAGTTTATTTGTTATACTTTTATTTACAGCTCTCGTTTCAGTGCCATATGTTAATACCGGTAGTACATATTGATCGAATACTCTAGCTTTTATTGTATTTGGGATGTCCAATTTAAATATAGATTGAAACCTTCCGAACGCAGACCAAGCTAACGAAACTCTTCTATTCAAGTCAGCCTTTAAATTATTTTTTGATATTCCGATTTTTTGTCCTAAATATATGAATGTTTGTAACTTTTCTATTTTTTCACCTTCTATTAATAGCTTCTGGCTTTCGTCGTTCAAATATTTGGTTTTGGTGAAGTTTATTTTCTGACCTACCTCTCGAGACTTGTTATTTAATTCCATCAGCATTTTTTGTA
Organism: Pachyrhynchus sulphureomaculatus; assembly: GCA_019049505.1. NCBI lineage: Eukaryota > Metazoa > Arthropoda > Insecta > Coleoptera > Curculionidae > Pachyrhynchus > Pachyrhynchus sulphureomaculatus. The sequence goes on along the minus strand of CM032449.1, from coordinate 82,697,138 downwards.
ATTCTTCTTTTGTGTTGGCGACCAGAGTGACATCATCTGCGAACCTTAAGTGATTTAATCGTTCATCGTCTATTAGTATTCCTTTATTTTCCCACTTTAACGATTTGAACATGTCTTCGAGAGTCAAAGCTTTGGGGATATCGAGTCGCCTTCTCTAGTTCCTCTTTTAATTTTATTTTTATTTGTTTTTTTTTTTCAAGCATTATTTGTGATGTGGAATTTTTATATATGTATTCAAGAAGAGTTGTATACTCCATCAACTCTACTATTACTTAAGGCGTTTAGGACTGCCTATATCTCTACCGAATCAAATGCTTTTTCGTAGTCAATAGTTGTTACACCACTATTAATCTAATTGTTGTCCAAACTAAGGTATTCCCGTGTAAATCCGGCTTGTTTACGTGGTTGATAACTGTCTAATTGGCTCGTTAATCTATATGTTATGATTCAAGTGGGGATTTTGTATAGTACCGATAACAGGCTGGTTTGTCCGTAATTTTCCAATTTAGATTTGTTCCCCTTTTTAAATATAAGCACAATTAAGGCGTTTACCCAAGGTGTTTGTGTTTGACTTTCTTTTAGGCACCTGTTAAATAGAGCTTGAAGAGATTGTATTATCGATGCCTCTCCATACTTTATCATTTCTATAGTTATTTCGTCGTCCCCTGGTTCTTTATTGTTGTGCACGTGTTGTAGGGTGTTCATTATTTCATCCGTTGTTACATCGAGAATTTCTTCAGATCCCACATTTCTTATTATCACTTTATTTCCCTCTCCTTTCCTGGACAGTGGCGATATTTTCGTGTCATATAGTTCTTGATAATATTTCTCTGTAGCTTCCTTAATTCTTTCGATTTGTGCGATTTCTTGGTTATTGTTATTTATAAGTTTTATTATTTGAGGTCTCCCTTCATTCATTTGTGTTTTATATGATTTTCCAATGCTTGTCGATATTCGTCTGTGTTTTGCTTTATTATTTCTGTTGGTGTCTTTATCTTTGTATGTATTATCAATCTACGTCTTTCCTGCTTCAAATTGATTCTAATTTTTGCTCTGAGCATCCGATGGTCACTACCAATGCTTATCGTGTTCAGGACTGTGGTGTCGATTACAATATTCTTGTCATTTGATGATACATAATCAATTTCATTTCTTTTTATACCATCTGATCTTTGTCATGCCCATCGCCTATGTTTTGGCTTTTGGAAAAATGTGTTCATAACGTACAAGTTATTTTCGTTTACCAAATTTTATAATATTTCTCCTCTGTTGTTCCTCGTACCCAAACCAAACTTTCCGACACCTTTCTCATCTGTATTCGTTGGTTTCCCTATTTTGGCATTAAAATCGCCGATTATTCTGATATATCTTATTTTATAGTGTAGCAATTCTTTGTTTTACTTTCATAAAAATCTTTGATTTTGTCAAGATCGGTATCGTCTTCGCTGTTTTCGTCATCGTAATCGTAAGTTTCTTGGTTCTTGCTTCTCGATGGATGAATTGTGTCATCTCCGTTATTTGTGTGTATGGTATAGTTACGTTGGAAGTCTGCGGATTATCATAAGTGGTTTATTTTCATTGGGGATAACGTGTCTACATTTTCCTTTATCTTTTCCGGTTTGCGCTCTATTTTATAATCGTACTCATTTATTTTTAAACGTCATCTGGCTGATCTACTTCCTGCGTCTTTTATAGAAAAAAATATTTTAAAGGACGATGGTCTGTATTAAGGGTGTATTTTCGACAGTATAAGTAGGGTTGAAAGTGCTTTATGGCTTAGATAATAGCGACTAGTTTATTTTCTACGGTTTCTGCTGGACGCATAAGCGATCGGTACATTTTTACCCATTGGCTCTTTGGAAAGAACAGCGCCAATAACAAATGCGCTTACTTCACTTGTTAACTGGAAGGGCTCATCAGAATTGGAATAAATAAGAATTCGGTTGGAGACCCTGTTCCTTTTCAGTTCTTCGATAGATGACTTACACTTAGAGTCAAAACCTGCCAATCCTAAGAAAGCTTGAATATATTTAAATTTTCTTGGTTCCCTGATTTTTACGCTTAATTCAGTTTTGTTTGGGTTAGGTTTTTAACTTCATCTGGGTAATAGGGTAACCAAACTACGTTACCTTTTTCTTAAGAATTCGCACCTCTCAGGTTGCATTTTAAAATTTCTCTTTTAAAAATGCTTAAAGACATCATTTAGGCGTGAATTGTGTTTGCAGGTAATTGAAGAATCTAATATGACTATACCATATCGTTTTGAATGCCATGAAGACTGCTGTACATAGCACGCTAGAATGTGGACAGAGCCTTTTGGAGGTTAAAGGGTATTCGGACTCAAAACATCAGCGTTCTACAGAAATAGCTGTGTTTATAATATCTTTTGGATAGGTTTCCATCTGGTAAAATCCATATTTGAGATCAAGGGTTGTGAAATATTGGCGCTTTTCCAGCTGATCTAGAAGATCGGAAATATTGCGTAACGGATAGCATCATCCACCGTAGACTCATTAAATTGACGGTAATCAATAACTACGCTCCATTTTTGTTTGCCACAAGTATTCAGTTTTTTTTTGAGAAAATAGATACTGATTATGACAAGGTTGAAACAGAAGAACAGATTATATCTTCGTTCAACATTTTGTTACTTTTTGTTTTTAACTCTTTCTTATGTACTTGAGGGAACCCATAAGGTTTGGTAAAGACTGAGTGAGCCTGGTTTATGTGTATTATTTTATTTTATTCCTGAATGTTAAGCGATCAGCGCCAAGGTAAAATATGTCCGCGAAGTTTCACAGGTTAGTTACAAGTTCTTTCTTCTTCGTTTAAATGACTCGTTCTTCGTTGATTTTTTATTATAGAGATTTTATTATGTTAACATTCATCTCTATTATTTTCCATATTAACCTTATGAAATGATTCAGTGGTGATTTTATCGTTTCAAAAATCATAGCCGAGATACCCAAATTTGTGGGTACCACGTTAGCGTTTACAATTAAAGTAAGGAATTCTCCGCTGTCGTTAACTCCTAGAAATGCATTAGGAATTCCAACCTTGTTCTTTTCTTGCGCAACTAGTAAAACGTCAGTATTTAGAAAGTCATTTTTAAATTAAAAATCTGTTCGGTTCTAACTTCAATGAAAATTCGGTTTCGTATTTAATGATGCAAAGTAATGTTTTTATTTTTTTGTTCATCATCTACCTTTTATAAAGAAATAGTTCGTTATTAATTAATATTTATAGTATTTCGACAAATCTAAGCCTAAAATTCCGTCAAATTTAGTGTCTAGATTGTAAATATAAGCTTTGTGAGGATCGGTATTAAAAGGAATAAGAGTTGATTCCTGAATACCCAGTTCTTGATTTGTTATACCTTGAATAGTTACATTTTCTGGTGACTTTTGACGAAATCTTTAAACTGTATTTTCCCAGGTTCAAAATCTATTAACAATTTTAATTCTTGAGTTGCATCCTTTGTATCATTCAAATTTCTTCAACTGACAGACTGAAGTTGATTTAGAGAAATTTTTGGTCTAAAACGTTTACATTGAGCTCCATAATGTATGTTTATTGTATGGATTTGTATCTGTAGGTCTAGTAATGGGTTTGTTACATGACAGAACTCGTTCGGTATTTCCCGAGGAATGGAAAGCGAAAGAAAATCCTGGTAATTTTCATGATGTAAATTTTCTACTGGATATTCGTGTAAAGCCTAGTTTTAATCATCGTGTTGGAGCTGATCTGCCATAAGGTAATAGTACTGTGGATCATCATAATAATAGACCTGTTGGTAATTATCGTATGGATAGTCGGTGTTTACATAATAGGTTCTTTGTGGATTAAGTTGCAAGTTGCGATTTCTATTGAAAATTATTGTGGATTATTATATAGTGGAAGACGAGAATCATATTTGGAAATCCGAATTTTGAGAAGAATTGTAGTGTTTTTGGTAGACGACACTGGCTGAAAATGTGACCATTACGTCTACATTTGTAATATTTTAGGGGTTGACGAATTGGTCCGTTAACCTGATTTGATTTTAGAAGGTGCGATTTAACTATTCTTTGACTTTTAAAGTAAAATAGTTGTTTTAATTCGCGACTAGGCTTGCAATAAGTTCATCGGGTTCCTTGCACGGATAAGTTGTCCTAGCCTAGGTTTTAACACAGTTATTAATGTATTTGATGTCACAGTATCGTTTAAGGTAACTTGTACTGTCTTTTACTCTTGACTAACATGGGATTTTTATATTTTAGCGTGCGTTTTGGAGTTAAAAACAAGAATTCTGTTACGAAAAGTAAGCGGTCGTTTCGCAATTGTTTCAGACGCTATAACTCTTGTATCAGGGAAGTAAGATCCATAGAGTCACTAAAATGAAAGTTAAAGAACCTTCTTATTTCAAGAAATGAATTTGGATCATGAATAAAATTTTTAATCAGTGGTTGAAATATTAAAAGCATGCAAATATGCTTTTAAAAAGGTGCCTAATAAGATTTAGTTGCCTTAGAATTCACGAATTTATCGAGAATATTTCAGATAATTTATCATCAGCTTAATAATTAGTGGCCATTGGTATTATTACTGAAATATAGGCTTAAAAGATACTAAATAAAAACAAAATTAAACGCTTTGAAAATTGAACAGTTTCAGTGAAACACAATATAAAACAATGTTTAGAAAAGCAAGCAAACGCATCTGGCTAGTCGTATTCTTGACTAGTCTACCAGGAGCTTCATCAGGTTCTCCTACCGTAGCTTGATCAGGTGAGGGCACTTGAGGGATTTGGGATCTTACACTGCTGAGGGACTGGGTATCCGTTAGGATACCCATGTTCTCTTAGCGTTGATAAATACTGTCGCGATTTCACCATTTTTATATCACAATCTTCAAAATTCACTTGTTTAAAAAATTATTTTAACTTTTACAAAATAACAAAAATTTTACTTGAATTACAAAATATAAATGAACATAGTAACAACATGCAGCATAATTTATTCTTTACTAACATTAATTAATTTATTAGCTATTTATAACAGTACAAATTATTTTCTTAACATCTCAGAAATTTATAAAATCACACAGTAGCAGTAAGTAACTTTAAAACAATTTAAAGTTGTATAATTTTTTCAATTTATATATAATTAATGAATTTTTTTTTTGTGAATGATATTTTATTATTGCGTATTATGTTAATTCAAACAAAAAAATCTTGAAAAATAACTATTTTAAACATATCATAATTCCCTCTACTAAATATTTTGGTTGAGTGGACTGGAGTTTATAAAAAATCAAGTTGATCCGCAGAATTTTTGACTTTAAGAAACCGAGAACCATACATAATATGTTACGTTCGAAGCTACTCCATTTTTCCACCTACTAAATTATTTGTATACCTTATATGTACTCTATGTGTACAGAATTGGAAATGGATTATTATAGGCAACAAGCAGTCAAATAGACCGACAGACAGACGACAGGTTGACAGAAACTGAAAACTTTTTGTTATTTAAGGAACACAGCGTAAATACATATAAAAATATCAGCGTGAATTTTAACGTATTTGTACAGTACTTCCCATACTTAGGGAAGAAAAAATCGTATTATATGTAAAAATAGAAAAAGTAATATTCTACTCGTAATTTAAAACCACTTTAATATAAAATAAAGATTTCTGAAATGATTATACCAAAAATCCCGCATTTTTTAATGAATTCTTAGAATATTCACTTATGAATTGCAAACAATTATTTAATCAGCTTTTAAAATAACAAATAAATAAACCTACTTAATACTGTTAAAACAAATAATCGTTTTCTAAGACATGAATACAAAGATTTTTTTTATCTTATCTTTAGGGGAAACCCAATATTATATGACACACTATTGTATTTTAATAATGTTTCAGATCAATATAATAAACATAAATAACAATAACCAGAAAATAGCGGTTAACCACCTTTAAATTTGGAATATGAATATGTAGTAAGTATTTACATAGTAATACGGTACGTTTAATATTTCAGTACAAAATGCGCATTTTCAAAATCGTTTAATTTGAACAGGATCAGACAGAAACAGGTATAGGATATTCTACAACATTTTTAGTGTTCCGTACAGAATATTTATTGGATCACTTCGGTGTCTGTCCGTCTGCCTGTCTGTCCGTCTGTCTGTCCCTCTGTCACACCCGATTTTCTCGGAAACTATTTGACATAGACGTTGAAATTTGGCATAAATATAGGAATTGATGACTCAGTCAGAGCAGTGTAGTTTTGAAAGTTAAATATTGACTTAAAGGATTAGTTTTGGAGGGTGATATCGCAAGTGAAAAAAAAAGTTTTCCAGGTCATCTAGGAAAGTGTCAAATGGAAGCTTGTGAAAACACGATTTCAAAAATATATATGTTTTAATATTTACGCACACTTTTCTTTGAATTATTTTTAAAAAATTGCAAAAATACCCCTGTCTACTCACTTTATCTCGAAAAGTACTGATCAAAAAATTAAAAAAAAATTCTATAATAGTGCTCATATAGATTGAGTAAAAATTATCACGAGTGCATTACATTTGATAATTTATCTCGTATAAAAAAAAAATAGTGAAAAAATACTGAAAACATAGTTTGTGTACATTACAGCGCATCGCTCGTCTAAAGACAAAATAATCTTATTTTCTTTTTTTATAATTAAATATTTAGGTAGGAAATATTTCTTTTACACTTTTACTATTAGATTCTAGATTGACCTTGATTGATTTATTGACTATTAAGTAGCTAAGATGCTTTAACTATTATACATTATTAATTAAGAAAAAACGTGAAAATACATATTGGATCTTAAGATATAGACATGTCAGAGACCTAATTAACTTAGCCTAGGTAAGAATTTTATGTTATTTTAAAAGTAATCAAGGTACAGAACACTAATTGCGCAAGTCCAACTTGCATTTGACCGGTTTTTGTTTTTTAAAATATGAGAACTTTATAGTATGTGGTTTAAATATATATTTATTTTTTCCTGTTACATTCACAAAGTACAATCATCAATAAGTGGTGCAGCTTAGAATACAATAGTTTAGCATTAGTTTTAAATTCTGAATCTAAAAATATTACATTTTGATTATCGTTCAAAGAAGAAGTTTTCTTTTTGAGTACAATGTCGGGTATGTTTGACAAGGACATTTTTTGGTAAAACTTTGTTACGCGGGCTTTTCAGAAATAGGCTTAAAATAGTCTAATTTTGAAAGACTCTAAAGAAAATATCGGGGGGAGGCGTTTTTTGGCACATTTTTTTGTATGTAAAGATTGATGCGTAAGCCTAGGAACGTCTACTATATTATTGACAACCACTGATCGAAACTGCTCGGGAGAACTCGGTTCGTTTATGTGCATGCACTGAGATGATTATGCTACATTTACAGTCATAGTAAAATTCCAACCAATAAGGAACTTTGCTGTGAAATTTTCTTTGCGGAAAACAACACAAAAAGAACAAATCACAAGGTTTTTTTTGGAATAGGCCTAAAATGGTCTAATTTTGAAAGATTTAGGAGAAAAAAATCGAGGTAAGGCTGTTTTTGCTAACCTGAACTAACTTTGGTCTCTAGTCACTAATATAGCACTTATACCATTTACATCAGGATGACTTTTTTTATTATTTAGTGTATTTTGTAATTGCTGATTATTTGATACAGGTTAGTTAAGGTCATTTTAAGCCTATTTAAAAAATAAGATCTCCCTTTTTCTGAAAAGCCTACCGAAATTTTACCAAAAAAAATGACAATAAACAATTTTGTGATAAGATTAGATTGTAAGTGAAAAAGAAATTTAATAATTTTTCGAAAAGATTAGGCTGACCTCTACATTTCACCCATTAGTGTGAACGGAGCCTGTTCTTCCGAAAACAACTGACTATTTTGATCAGTGGTTATCAACAGTTGTCAGTGACATAGGTTAATTTTTATTTACCAAAAAAAAGTGCAAAAACGGCCACCCCCCGATATTTTCTTGGAGGTCTTTCAAAATTAGACCAGTTTTAGCTTATTCCAAAAAAAAAACCCGATTTCTAAAAAGCCCGCGTAACGAAGCTTTACCCATTTTTTTAAGTGTCTTATCTATTTCACTATTTTCCTATTCTACATACCAACAAAAATTCTTTCAGTACTAAACTTGAAAAAGTCAAATATGTTAACAAAAAAATGTCACTTTTAAAATTTTTTGCACCCTCTACATATGAGCACACCACTAAATATCATTTTCAGTCCGATGCAAAATTAAATAACATTCAAATTATTAAACTGAATTTTAACTTTTATGGGGCTCTTCCTGTTTGCCGAGCAAGAAAATTATTTTAGCCGCAACTTTTTTTTTTGAGAAAGTCAAATATGATAGCCCAAAATAGTTTTTAAATATGACAGTTTATAAAGCCAAATAGAATTTTTTTAAGTGACACTGTCTACATATGAGCACACCACCAAATATTATTTTGCAGTTCGTTTACAAAAATATATAACATTTGATATTTATTTTTAGTCGTTACCGATACACAAGGCGTGCAAGTTATTGAACTTTTAAGTGGCAGACTCAATTTACTCTTTTTCTATATGGAGGTATCAAAAAAATTCTCTTAGTATTAAACTTAGTTTTTTGTGAGGAAGACAAATATAATAACGCAAGATTTGTCACTTGTCAAATTTGACAGTTTACCGAGCCAATTAGAATTTTTATAAATGGCACCTTTTACATATGAGTACACGGAATTTTAACTTTTAAGTCGCTACTGTTCTCTTGTTTATGATCGGCTGATGAGCTGTAATACGGCGAAACGCGTTTTGAGATTGATTGATAATTAAGAAAACAGTAGATCACTGCTGAAATATGGACTTTGTTCGTTTTCAGTAGTTGGCCACTTAGCTAGGCAATCCTCTGTCTGTCTATGACTTGTAAAGCCTCCATGATATGATATAAAACTTTAGGCTTTCATCAATCAGATATATAATTTGTTGACTCTTACCGTGATGCATAAAATTTAGTTATTCAGTAAAATACACGTTTATATTTATGCTGTATACTAGAAATAATATAGATATAATTAAAAGAATCGCCTCAAATTTTTTTTTACATTTGTATAAGAAAGCATAAAATTTTGGTTCACAGATTAACTAAAAAAGATGTACAGACACTTAATGATTTTGTGCGACATCTATGTATTACACTGGATATTAGAAATTTTCCTTTAACTCTATATGTTAAATAAGATTTTTTCCATGCCGTACTTACGGGTATACTGCTTAATATTTAGTTGTAGAATAAAGTAATGTTTGTTTTTATGTTGTATAGAGTATACAAAAATTAAAATAGAAAATGCAAGTCCAATTTATTATCGAATAATGAGAAATGTATATATTTTTTACTTAAAAGTTTAACACGTAGGCTGAAAAGTTTTTAGTTTGACACATAGATATCGCCCTTTTCAAAAAATCCATATGATTTTTAGAAGTACCAACCTTCAAACGATACGTGTCAAAATTTCATGACATTTCGACGATTAGTTTACAAGTTACAGTGGTTTTAGTGACGCTACTTTTGATATTTTCATAACAATGGAAAAATCGAATTTCGTGTGTTGATTAAACACTGTTTTTTGATGGGGGAAAAAATACCGTTCAAGCAAAGCAATGGCTTGATAAGTGTTACAGGGACTTTGCCCCTAGAAAATCACTCATCATTTACTGGTATGCTGAATTTAAACGCGGTCGTACAGACACAAATGATGCTGAACGCTCTGGACACCCAAATGAGATAGTTAAACCGGAAAACATCAAAAAAGTCCACAAAATTGTTTTGGATAACCGTAAAATGAAACTGCGTGAGATAGCTGACACGATAAAGTTATCAAAAGAACGTGTTGGTAATATTGTGCATGAACTTGTTCGAAATGGATACCGCGTTTGTTCACAGTGGACCAAAAACAACAACGTGTTGATGATTCTAACTGCTGTTTGGACTTGTTTAAGCGCAATAAAAATAATTTTGCGATTTGTGGCAATGGATAAAACAGGGATCCACAACTAAACACTGGAATTAAATCGGCAGTCAGTTAAGTGGCCAGCAGCCGGTGAAAGCCGCCCGAAGCAACTAAAGACACAACAGTCGGCTGGGAAGTTTTTGGACTCAGTATTTTGGGATGCGCATGGAATAATTTTCATCGACTATGCTGAGAAGGGAAAAACAAATCATAGAGAATATTATGTAAAGTTATTGGTGCGTTTGAAAGCAGAAATTGCAAAGAAACGGCCCCAAATGACCAAGAAAAAGTGTTCTTTCATCAAGACAATGCACCGTGTCACAAGTCAATGGTTACGATAGCAAAATTGCATGAATTGAACTTCGAATTGCTTCCTCATCCACCGTATTCTCCAGATTTGACCCCCAGCGACTATTATATATTCGCAGACCTCAAAAAAATTTGCTTTATTACGGAAAGTAAAAAGAGAAAAACGGTAATATGCTATGATTGTATACAAAACTCATCTCTGATCTTGCCTACCGTCAATAAATAATTTCTTTGTCTTTTTAATGCCTCAAATGCTCGAGCTTTCGAATTCGACAACCTTTGAAAAAGGATTATAAATTGTAGCTGCATTGTATCTAGCGATTCTCCGAAGTATAGTAGTTCTGTGTTTTGAGACATTAAATTTACAACTTTAACAACCATCTTCTACGATAAATAACAAAGAGCCTTTGATAAAATAACCCTATAAACAAGCGTAACCAAATGTTGCTTTTAGAAACCTTTGAAGGAAAAGTGTTTCGTATTCGTACTCTTGCCATTGTAGCAATATTTTGAAACTATTGACAACCAAAAGTAATTGAAGGCAAGTAAATAATACTAAAATAAGAAACTAATGTGGGGTAACGTTAATTGTACGATCTTATGTACAATTAAGCGTCCAAATCAGTCTTCATTTTGGCGAGAATCCGAAAACTACAATAACCTACAAAGTGTCAAGTGTCACATGTCCTGTCGTAGAATAATTTTTGGAAATGTCATCGTTTTGTGTTATTGGGTGAACGATCAATCGTAAAAATTCGGAAGGTTTAACATTTTATAATTTCTCATCACTTTATTACGAAAAACCCCAAAGTGACTCGTGGATTAACGCTGTAAAATGAGTAGAGTAAGTGTATGCATTACGCGTGATCAAATTCAAGTATAAATATTCAAAAGTTGTATTTATATAAATATGAAAAATTTTTACAGTGCTGATGGAACCCCTTGACAACCTTCGAAAACATATGTTATTTGCAGTGCACATTTTGTAGGAGGTGAAAAATTAGATCATCTCCATAGTCCTAGTTTTATTCCAACTGTTTTTTCTTTCACTCCACATAATTGGAAAGAAATTCGAAAAAGCTTTCCAAAATTCAAAAGACAGGTGAAAAACTATGAAATAAGATTTTTGTACAACTTTTGTATATTTTCTGAGAACTTATTTTTTTGAATTCTGCACAATGTAAAATAATGTGAAGAACTTGAAACAAATTTTCAATGTGAAAAAATTTGATATGTGAATTTTAAAGTAAATGCAAGATTTACATTAAAATTTACTTATTAAGATTTATTTGTAAATATAACGGGATGTTAATAAAATATAAACATAATGCTTCATTTTCACACGAGAGTAAAACATTTTTCACGTATTTTTTCCCATGTAAATTTTAAAATGTAAATTAAGATGTAATATTATCAAAGTTCCATTTAAAAATTTGCTGTATGAATGACTTTTCTAAAATATCAATTTCCAACGATTAATATGGCACTTTTTAATTTACAACTGTCAATTTTAAATTTCCATCCCTCAAATCGTAAATCCAGTGTTGACTTAAGACTCCAAAAATATAGGCCAGTATCTAATTTTTGCGTCTATTACAATCTGTATAATGCAAAATTGTTGAAAATATAAAATTTGGTGCAAATACTTTCTAAAAAATTTTTTTTGAAAGTGTCCGTTTATAAAAATACTATTTCCTTTTCTGGTCTCCTCGACTTTTCCAACATGCTCCAAATGCAATTGTTTCTCTTTTTCAATTGTGGACTGTTTGAACGGTATATCGTGGGTAACTGCAGAAAATCCCGTTCTCAGGGCGACGACGCTCATTTGTAATTTCAACAATTATTTTACAGTGTCAAACACGATCTAAAATATGCCTTGTTTTTCAAAATATAGTTTGCACTATTTACCTTATTCTAATAATGATGTCACCTACAGTTTAATTCATTCTTTATTAAACGCACTAAATACATCCGAGCCCACGTGTTTTACATTCATTACGCGTATTTTCGAGTAGTCGAACGGCTGGCACTGACAGCTGCTGCGGTGGCGCCACTTGCAAAGCTGCACTGTTCCCATAAGGAAATAACACATTTCTGCAAATTAAAAACGAATTCATAACGAATCTGTAAATGAAATATTACTGCTAGCATCAACTCTTGAACTAAATGAGATATCGATTTCAAATGTGGTACACATATAACACTTGATATGGGAATAGAACTATACATCAATAAAAGAATCGTCCTTTTCAGGGTTCTTGAATTTGAGAATTCTGAAAATTGTGTTATTTTTGCACTATTTTCAATTATTTATGACCATACATATAACGGGTTGATGAGGTAAGTGTAGGGTTAGAGGGTCTGTTTGGTATACATATATCGTAGTATTTGTCTTGTTCCGAGTTTTTCGCAGTCTAGAATTCTAAAAATTCTGATATTTTCTCGTTATTTTCCATAACTTAAGATTAAATATATGAGAGGTTAATGAGGGGTTAACGAGGTAGGGATATGATTCTTAGTGCCGAAAATTCTGAAAATTGTGTTATGTTTTTATTTTACTATTTTTCAAGTATTCATGATCATATATATAAGGAGCTAATGAGGTCGGAGAGAGGGTTGGATGACTTCATTTATATCGTATTATAAGTCCTATATAGGGCATTTGGTGTCAAGGAATGTGAAAACTGTATTTTTTTTTATTGTGTTCACTTAATTGAACGTCGAAGAAGGTAATAATGAAGAAGGGGTAAGAGGAGTTACTTATAGTACACCGAATTACCTAAAAATGTTGTTGTTTTTTGTTCAAACATGAAAGTAATTACAAAGTTAGGGAGAGAATAGAGGTGCTACTTTCTATATATCGTATTAGGGTCTTTTTCAGGGTTTTTAAAATGGAGGAATCTGAAAGTTGTATTATTATTTTTGTTTCGATGTGTCAGATAGGAAGGATCTTAAGAGAGTAGATTAAACAAGTTGCTTCGTAAATATTATATTAGAGGTCCTCCTTAAGGGTGTTCAGTCAAGAAATTAGAAAATCGTGTTATTTTTAAAATATTTTAAATAACAGAAATGCCGTGTATGTAGAGTGAAATGTTAGATTTCGGTTGTAAATGTATCTGAAGCTTTTTCTAAGGCTTATTGTGAGTATTTGAGGTATCGACTTGTAGTTTTTAAATTAGGTTCGTGGTTAGTTTTAGAAAAGCAAATCATTGCAAAGTTCTGGGTAAATTACTTTACTGATTTTTTTAAAAGTGCATGAGTGTTAACATTGTTCCGTAAATTTCTATTTTGAGGCAGTCACTTTGTGGTATTATTTAACTGCGATACCCGAACTTCATGTCTTAAATTTTTCAGCTGTAAACAACTGTTTAAATATATCAAACACCGCATACATTTTGAATATTATAGATATGCTTTTTTAAAAGAGATATACGATTACGGTAATTACGCAAATTTGTGCCAAATGAAAAGAAATATAAGAAAATGCAAGCTAATTTAATTATGTACATTAAGTTGCCCCCTACATTTAGGCAGGTGAAAATAAATCAATGTTATGATATTTTTTTAACTGAACGGTTTATATAAAATTAATGAAATTTGTTATAACTTAAGACTAAAATTAGCAAATATATATATTTTAAATATTGAAAAATGCGGTGTTAAGCCACTGTCTTCGAACAAGGTTTTGCAGCGGGTCGTAAAATGGCATTACTTCTTGCTTCTGCAGTAGTCGTCTAAAATAACCGTTTTTTTTTTAAATTTGTTATTCAAATATTATATTATTTATAAAAAAATAATTGAAGTTCGTGAACTTGAAAAAAATTAAAGATTGCGGAAATGCTTTTTAAAAAAATTTGAATTTTTCATAACATTTTTGAGTTATTTTTATATAAAAAATACCTTTCTTAGCAATTTCTAAAAATATTTGGATTCAAGTTCAAGATAATATTGTTTTTTAAATAGGTGCGAAATTTGACCGAAATTGGTCAAATATTGTCCAAAGCTAAAACGTGTTTTTCTCAAAACGGTATTTTCGAAATTGGCGTAAGTAATGACTTCAAAAGATTTTATCGCTCTTGTAGAAATTTTGCGTACATCTAAATAACAGTTGAGCTTGAAACTAATTATTTTTAAAAATCATGAAAAAAGTATTTTTTTATAGTAAAGTAACTCCAAATTTTATGAAAAAATTCAAACTTTTCTTTTAGAAGCATGCCATTTCCGCAATTTTTTTTTGTTTTTCATTTCTTTTTAATTTCACGTACACTGTATGAAGGTTAATACTAAATTTACGACAAAAGAACTTGTTTGTCCTAGATTATTTTATTTTTTTTTTATGGGTCTAGCACACGTGCTGCAGGGAAGAAGTCCCTAAAGCGCTACAGGAGCATCACGTGTGCGGAAAAAAGCGATTCACGTTGCTCTTAAATAGCTGTAAATTGTACTCGGTGGGAAACACAGTCCTGGGCAAATTATTCCAAACGGATGTTGTTCTCCATAAAAAGACTGCTTGAAAAGCGTTGTGCGAGGAGTAGCAACCTCATACGGATGTGAAGTATTAGCGTGACATATACTTCTAACATGCACCGCTCTTGGAGGAATTAAGCGGGCCACATCCTGCGAACACTTTCCATGAAAATACTTGTATAATAGGCTCAAGTCCAGCGAATCAAGGCCGCCGGTCAGTTCCGGGTCTCCAATCAGACGAACAGCTCTTCTCTGAACAGAATCCAATAAATGCAGTATATGTTTGGGAGCGGACCCCAAACATGAGAGCAGTATTCCATAGCTGGTCGAATTTGAGCTTTGTAAAGAATTAACAGTTGCTGTGGAGTGTAAAGCTTTCTGGTTCGAAATAATATTCCCAACTTTTGAGACGCTCTCTTTGCTATGCCTGCAACATGTTCATGCCAGGACATATTTGCTTCCAAATTAACGCCCAACAAATTGAGTGACGTTGTTAGAGGAATGGAGTGCCCCGACATAACTATGTCGGGTTCAGCAATGTTAACTTTTTTAGAAAAAAACTGCCCCCCGCCTGGGTTTTTGTAGCGTTAAATTCTACTTGGTGACTGTCACCCCAAGATAAAATTTCTTCCAGGCCTTTGTTAAGGTGAATGACTTCCTGCTGTCTGGGGATATCCGTCTGAGTAGCCGATGTCCGAGCGTTCAAAGTGAATGAAGAGATAAGCGCACTGTCATCTGCAAAGCTGTAGATTGAATTCTCGGTCTTTTCCAGCAGATCGTTAATGTAAATGAGAAAAAGAGTAAGAGACAGTATGGAGCCTTGAGGTACACCGGCGTTGATGGTGAAGGTGTTAGAAAGAAATCCGTCGACTGCCACTCGTAAAAGAACGCTCTCTGAAGAAACATGAGAGCCACAAACAGAACTTTTCAGACATACCATAAGAGCGTAGCTTAGCCAACAGCCCATCGTGCCAAACACGGTCGAATGCCTTAGATATGTCAAGAGCAACTACTTGAGATTCTCCAAAGTGTTCAATTGCGTTGTTGCAAACGTTTGTTACATAAGTCAGAAAATCTCCTGTTGATCTATTTTTACGAAAGCCATTTTGATGATCGCTAATAATGTGGAATCCTTCAAGATATTTTAGAAGATGCTGATTGATAGCCTTTTCCATGACTTTCGATATTATTGAAAGCAGTGCGATTGGTCGGTAGTTATTTGGCAAGGTCTTCTTGCCTTTTTTAGGTATCGGCTGAACCGTGGCACATTTCCAGCAGGATAAAAATATTCCCTTTCTGTAGGATAGGTTGAAAAGTCTACAGAAAACTGGTGTTAGTTCCCTCGCACAGTTTTTGAGAACTATGGCAGGCACTCCGTCAGCGCCAGAAGCTTTTTTGGTGTCTAGTTCATTAAAAATACGTTTTATGATACGCTGTCTGATGACAATATCGGGCATCCTTGACTGCACTATGGGAATAGTAGGTGGTGTTTTTCCTTGGAAGTCGACAGTAGAATGTAACGCAAAGTGTTCAGCCAACAAGTTCGCTTTCTCAACAGGTGTCATTGCAATAGAATTATCTGGCCGTGTGAGTGGTGGTATGGTGGATTTGGTGAAATTTTGACTGACTGCCTTAGCGACTGACCAAAAGGACCTGGAATTGTTGGGACAAGCGAGAAGTTTGTTTCTAATTCGTTGATTGTGTGCCTCCTTGGTTTCGTCGATAATTTCTTTGCATCTGTTCCTGGCACGAACAAGGTGTTGCGGTTTATGGTGTTAGGATTTTCACGCCATTGTCGGTAGGGCAAAGATGTTTAGAAGCAATAACTTCTTTGCATTTTCGGTCAAACTAAGTCTTGTCGTTGGAAGGGCATTTCTTCGAAAAAGGGATGTAAGCCTCCATACCGACCAAAATAACATCGGAAACCTCCCTGGCGCAGTCAGAAGGGTCTTCGGATCGAAAACAAACGTCTAACCAAGGGAAAGTTTGAAAATATTCCATGAGATCTTCCCATTTAGCAGATTTGTAGTGCCAAATCTTGGGCGGTTTAGGCGCCTCTCTGTCTCTGATTGGTAGGATACTCGATGTCGAAAGTAGTTTATGGACCGTGTACATCTCCGGATTAGCGGTTAAAAGAAGATCAAGGCGATCTCCCCTTCACGATCCGGGTTACGTGTTGGTTCGTCAATAAGCTGAGTTAAACCATAACTGAATGAAAATGATGCGGCTTCACGACCTTGCTCGTCGGTAGTATTTGAATATTTAAGCCAGTTGATGTTGTGTACACTAAAGTCACCACCCAGGATGGCAATTTCGGCATTTGGATAGTTAATTTGTAAATGATCGATGGTGTCTGCAGTAGAGAAGCGAAAAAGTGTTCTAAAGTTAGTATCACTTGGTGGTCGATAGAGGATACAGATGAACCTTGAGGTTAGTTTGAGTCGTTATTTTTAACCACATTACATCAAAGTTTGAGGGCTCCAGAGCCTCTTCTCGTTGGCAAGAGTGGTCGCTTCTGACAAAAAGACAGATTCCAAACTTACGCCTAAATCGGGAATAGAAGTCGTACCCAAGATAAAGATAATTGACTGTGCTGGTCGATGAAACTGACCTTGGTTTCATAGAGAGCGAGTAACATGAGGTTTATTTGATTGCAGTTGTTGGTGCACTGAATTTATGTTCGAGTTTTAAACCTCGTATATTATAAAAATCCACTTTAAAATTCTGATCTCTGCATGTCGACGCACCTGAACCAGCCCCACCCGGAGATCCGAACGGGGGGGGCTATTTTACCTCCGGAATTTTTGTATCCAGGTGCCTCATCATGCTATTTGGTCCCACAGTCCGGAACATCGGCACAGCCACAAAACGTTAAGCAATTTCACGCAGCCTAAGCCGATGCGATGGTATCACACCGGGCGATGCTGGTAGAATCTGGGCATCTACCCTCTAGGTTGTTCTTTAAGTCGCCTCCCACGACGCGACAGGCAGAACGTACGGGGGAGATATTCTATCCGCTTCCCCACGGGGTGCACAGCAAAAGCTAAAGATTATGCAATTTTTACTACTCGCCGAAAAAACTTTTTTCGGAAGACCGTAGCTTAACTCTATTATTTTTCAATATTTAAAAAAAACATGTGCTAATCTTAGTTCCATAAAACGTTCACATAAAAAATTACTTATTTTCAGCCAATTAATTCGATATAATTCATGACATGGTTAAAACTAATACAACTGAAAGCATTGAAATGTAATTGTAAATCATTATTAACAATAACATACTTAAACCGATAGTGAATTATTTATACCTTATATATTTACTCTAGTAATTGCTGCATCCTAGAAAACCCTAAGCATATTTTGGTAGGGACCTAGTATTCTACACCTATTTTAATTCTTTTGCTAAGGAAAATATTATATTTGTGGAAAAAATAACATTCCGAGATTTTTACTTTTTCTCATGTTCTATTTAATGAAAAACGTAGTTCTTAATTTCCGTCTGTCTATCTGTCGCTCTATATTGACAGGATAACACTCAAAGGAAATACGATATCGAATTTAAATTTTACACATACCTAATACCTGAAGTAGGAATGGAATATATGATTTTTGCGCGTGACAACTCAGTGAAAGGAGGTAAAAGTGGAAGAATCTGAAAATTGTGTAATTACAAAGTGATCTTCGAAAACAGCGTTTTATATGAAAAGGAATTACTACGTAAAAAACTTATAAAAATATATTTTTTTAATAATTAGTTATACCTTTCGTTCCAAAAGAAGATACTTTTATTACATATTTTTTTGCCCCATCCTAGGAGGACAAGAAGTTGCTAAACTTTTTTCTCAAAAATTAAATCTGAGGTTCTATAAAAAGTTGTACGTCATACAGTCTCTACTGGAAAAATATATTTAACTTCCAGCACATAACTTCGATAAGTAAACACACTCAAAGGAAATGAATCGAATTCAAATTTTACACACATCTAATACCTGAAGTAGAATTGAATTTATGATTTGCTTGAGCGATAATAACTGTAGTGAAAGTGGGTAAAAGTGAAAGTATCTGAAAATTGTGTAATTACAAAGTGATCTCCGAAAACATACTTGTATATGAAAAGGAAATACTACGTAAAAAACTTGAATATATTTTTTTAATAATTAATTATACTTTTCATTCCAAAAGAAATGCTTTATTATATGTTTGTGTGCCGTATCCTAGGAGGATAAAAAGCTGCTAAACTTTTTTCACAAAATTATATATGGTTTTCTATAAAAAAGTTGTACGTCATACAGTCTCTACGGAAATAAAATATTTAACTTTCAACACATAACTTCGATAAGTAAAGAGGTAAAAATTAACGAGTAAAAATAAAAAAGTGAACCCCCGCACATCTCGTTGCGCAAATAAAAGGATTGTTTAGTTGGTAATATAATTTCAACTTCAAATGAAAAAGTTTAGTTGTCAGTGGGAGTCAGTTAGGCGTCGAAAGAAAAAAGTTTTAGGTCTGTAGTTATCGATTAATTGTAAAATCAGGAAACATTTTTTTTCTCCTTTAATTATCCTGAGTTTCAATTTAACTAAAAAAAATTAGGCCGTCAGTTTTGTTATGAATTTGAATTATGAAAGTATACGTTTTTTTTTTTTTGAAGCTCTACTTGAGTGTGCATTGTCTAGTTATGCTTGCCAAAGTGGCCATCCAAATTTGATTATCTGCTTATTTTTATAAGTATACAAATAAGTAATTTAAAAAGTAATCCGTGGACTTAATGGTTTATGGACAGTAGATGATCATAAATATACAAAAACAAACTGAATAGCGACATATCTACTAGGATTTTTGCTAGAAAATTTGGGCGAGACTTTTTAATAACCCTGAATATACTACATATTTAATTTCGTAGATCGTAATGCTAGATTTGAAGTGAAAAAAATATACCTTGCATTTGTTTGTCAGTATATATTACCGACATAAATTTGGTCCAGTAAAATATAAATACCTGGGATTATATAATTAATCTTTTAGTTCCTACATTGATTTTTAAGAAAGTCTTTCTTCTTGATTTTTGTTCCACATTTTGGACATTATGAATAGTTTTATAAATTTTAAAGTGATAGTCAATTCTTTTGGAGCTTGAGTCATCAAACGGATATTGTACAGGGTGAGTCAACGGATAGAGTAAAGTTCAGTATCTCATTTGTTTCGGAAATGACGAAAAAATGTTAAATACAATAGTTTTTAGGGAACGTTAAGGTGCATAGTTTTAAAATTATTTTTGAATATACAGGGTACTTCAAAAAAGTGTGGCCGATATAACATATGTTTAAATGGAACATCCTATTTTCTAATTTATTTTTAAAATTTTGCGGTAAAATTTTATAACTTTTTTATTAATAATCTTATATACCTAAACCTAGTAGTTTTTCTGATATGATTTCAATTTTTTAAAAAAAAAAATACTAGTTTTCAGTTTTGTAAAAAAATTACCAGTAGCGCCATTGTTTCTGAAGGTGGAATACTCATAATTGGTACGAGCGTTCTATAGAGTGGAAAAAAAAGATATATGTAAAAGAAATATGAGTTAGATGCTACAAGGTGTTCAAAATAAAATTTATGCATTTCGACTATTTTAAACTGAAAAATCTTAAATTTTTTAAATGTCACACCCTGTATATTATTATTTTTTCTGTTAGATTTTACAAAATCCTTCAACTTTTATTAAGTATATCATAGACCTATTTCTAATAGTTTTCGATTTATTTTGAGGTTTTTCAAATTTTTATCCTTTTTTTTATACACGTTACGCTATAACTTCATTAGTTGCCAAGACAAAACAAAAATGTAAGCATTATCAAATTTTGACATGTCTATTAGCAAGTAAAAATAAGTTTAATTTGTTGTAGTAAGTGACGTATAAGATGGAATTTTCCGTAAAAAATATAATTAATTGATATAGTTTATATACTGGGACGAGGCAGGAAAAAAATTATTTTTTGGCAGTAAGACTTTACTGAGAGAGAAGTACCCTAATAGACGTTACCATTCTATCGTATCATCCCTTTTATATGAAAACTACATCAAGAACTTTAAGACCGTGATTTTGAACGACGAGTAAACTTTTGTGACACCATGAATGGAGGAATAGAGGCCGATCCAAATTTTGTATCCAAAATAATGTTTTCTGATGAAGCTACTTTTCGCAGTAATGGGGCAGTTAGCAGCCATAACATGCATTATTACTCAACAGTTAATCCATTTTGGGTCCGGGAAAGTTCAAAACCAAAAACCAATGGCAGCTTGGTGTGGAATATTAAATTTTTGAATTATTGGTCCATATTTTTTCCACGAATCGCTTTAACGGGCCTAGATATCTAAAATCTTCTTGAAGAAGTTGATAACTTTGAAAGGGAACAGAATGTGGATTCAACAAGAATGAAGCTCCTGCTTATTACCATCGGGAAAGTTCTGAAATTTTTAGACGATCGT
The DNA here is from genome assembly GCA_019049505.1 of Pachyrhynchus sulphureomaculatus. NCBI lineage: Eukaryota > Metazoa > Arthropoda > Insecta > Coleoptera > Curculionidae > Pachyrhynchus > Pachyrhynchus sulphureomaculatus. The sequence goes on along the minus strand of CM032449.1, from coordinate 82,675,850 downwards.
TACCCACAAAAATGGATCGGTAGGTATGGATTCATTCAGTGGCCCCTTCGATCATGTGACTTAACACCCTTTAGACTTCTTTTTGTGGGACTACATTAAGATCGTGTTTATGTGAATCCTCATACAACATCATATAGATATAAAAAAAATAGGATACGGGATGCGTGCAAGACAATAACGCCCTTTCATGCTAAGGAAAGTAAAGGAAATATAGCAAAACGACTAAACATGTGTATTCGGAGGCGTCGGTTTCGACTTGCAGACATCATAATTTTAAGATAGATTTTTGCAACATTCGAGGTATAAACTCGATCAGAAATTCCAGTTGCATCAACAC
>CM032449.1:82443793-82675413 GCA_019049505.1 Pachyrhynchus sulphureomaculatus | reverse complement strand
AACTTGCCATTTGACCGGTTTTTTGTTTTAAAAATGAGAACTTTTATAGATATGAGGATTAATATATATCTTTATTTATTTCCAGTTTAAGCAATTCACAAAAGTACACAATCATCAATAATAAGTGGTTGGCATGCGTGAGAATACAATAGTTTAGCAATTTGTTTATAAATTACCTGAATCTAAAACTATTACATTTTGATTAACGAGTTCAAGGGGGGGGGAGAAGAAAGTTTTTTCATTTTTGAGTAGCAATGTCGGGTATGTATTTGACAAGGACATTTTTTGGTAAAACATTGTTAGAGCGGCGGGGGCCTTTTCTCAGAAATAAAGGCTTAAAAATAGTACTAATTTTGCAAAGACTCTAAAGAAAAATATCGGTGGGAGGGGGGGGGGGCTTTTTTATTTGGTGGCACATTTGTTTTTGTATGAAAAGATTGGAAATTGCGTAAGGCCTAGTGAACGCGTCCCTACTCTAATTAATGACAACCAACTGATCGAAACATGGCTCGGGGAGAACTCAGGTTCGTTATTATGGAGCAAGCACAGAAGATGATAATGCTGCAATTTACAGTCATAGAAAAATTCCAACCCATAGAGGAACTTTGGGCATGTGAAATATTCTATGCGGAAACCAACAACAAAAAGAACAAATCAACAAGATTTGGTTTTTTTTTGGAATAGGCCAAAAAAGGTCCTAACTTTTTGAGGAACAATGATTAAGGAGAAAACAAAATCGAGGTAAGTGCTGTTTTGGTGCAAACTCTTGAACTAACTTGTGGTCCCTCGTAGTCACTAAATATAGCCACTCTATACCAATTTACATCAGGATGTAGCTTTTGTTTATTATTTAGTGTATTTTGAGTCATTGCCTGATTAATAGATAAAGTGTTAGTTAAAGGTCATTTTAAGCCTATTTAAAAAATAAGATCTCCACTAATTCCTGAAAAGCCTACCGAAATTTTACCAAAAAAAAATGACAAAAAACAATTTCGGTGGATAAGATTAGAATGTAAGTGACAAAAGAGAAATTTAAATAATTTATATGCGTATTAGTAAATAGGCTGGACCTCTACATATTCACCCATTAGATGTGAAACGAAGCCTGTTTACCTTATCCGGAAAACAACTGACTATTTTGAGTCAGTGGATATCACACCAGTTGGTTCCAATGAACATCTAGGTTAATTTTTTAATTTACCACAAAAAAAGTGCAAAAACGGCCCACCATGACTCCTCGATATTATATCTTGGAGGTCGCCTTTCAAAATTAGACCAAGTTTTAGCTGATTCCAAAAAAAACAAACCCGAATTTCTCTAAAAAGGCCCGGCGTAACGAATCTTTACCCCATTTTTTTAAGTGTCTTAACTATTTCACTAATTTCCTATTTCTACATGACCAACAAAAATTCTATCAGGTACTAACAACCATAGAAAAAGTCAAATATGTTGTAACGAAAAAAAAGAGACATTTAAATCAATTTTCTTGCAGCCCTCTACATATGATCACAACCACTAATTATCATTTTCAGTCCGAGTGCAAAATTAAATAACCTTCAAATTCTTAAACATGAATTTTAAACTTTTTATGGGGCTCTTACCTGTTTTGCCGATCAAGAAAATTATTTGTTAGCCCGGCAACTTTTATTTTTGAGAAAGTATCAAATATGACTAAGCCCAAAATAAGTTTTTAAAATATAGACAGATTTAATAAAAGCCCAAAATAGAATTTTCTATAGTGACAATGTCTACATATGAGCACACCACCAAATATGTATTTTGGCAGTTCGGTAACAAAAATATATAACATTTGCGATATTTCTATTTTTCTAGTCGGTTACCGATACACATAAGGCGTGCAAGTATTTCATTGAAACTTTTAAGAGTGGCCCCCACTCAATTCTACTCGTTTTTCTATATGGAGGGTATCAAAAAAATTCTCTTAGTAATTACAAATAGTTTTTTTGTGAGGAAAAAGAACAAATATATTAAGAAACGCAAAATATTTGTCACATGTCTATTTTGACAGTTTTACCGAGCCCAATTAGCATTTTTATAAATGGCACCTTTTTACGATAACAATATGAGTATCAAACTTGGAATTTTTAACTTTTAAAGTCGCTATCAGTTTCCTCGTTATTTATGATCGGCTGATGATCTGAAATACGGCGAAACGCGCTTTGAGATTGTATTGATAATTAAGAAAAACAGTAAACCACTGCTGAATATATGGACTTTCTAGTTTCCGATTTCAGTAGTTGGCCACTTAGCTAGTCAATCCTCTGTCCTTGTCTATGACGTTGTAGAAGCCTCCAGTGATCTTAAATGAAACTTTAAGCGAGGCTTTCATCAATCAGATATATAATTTTGTTGACTTCCTTACCGTAGATGCAATAAAATTTTAGTTATTCATGTAAAATACACGTTTATATGTATTGCTGTATACCTAGAAATAATGGATAGAACTAATTAAAAAAATCGGCCTCAATTTTTTTTTTTGATCATTTGTATAAGAATGCATATAAAATATTGGTTTCACAGATTAACTAACAAAAGGATGCTACGCAGACACCTTAATGATATTTGGTGTGAAAATCATCTATGTATTTACACTGAGGATCTTAGAAATTTTCCTTTAACTTCTAGATTGTTATAAATAAGATTATTTTTTCCATGCCGTACCTATACGGGTATACTGCTTAAATTATTTAGTTCTATAGAATAAAGTAATGTTTGTTTTATGTTGTATACGGGAGTATACAACAAAATAGTAAAGTATGAAAAATTTCAAGTCCCAATTTTATTATCGAATAAGTTGAGAACTGTATGATTTTTAATATACTTTATAAGGTTAAACACGTAGGCGGACAAGTTTTTTAGTATATGTTGACACATAGATATCGTCCTTTTTTCAAACAAAAACCATATTGAGATTTATTTAGAAGTACCAACCTTCATAACGGATACGTGTCAAAAATTCATGACATGTTCGGACGATGTAGTTTACAAGTTAGCATGTGTTTTATAAGTGACTCTAAACTTTTTGATACATTTGTACATAATCATTGGCAAAAATCGAATTTCGTGTGGGTTGATTAAACACTGTTTGTTTTTGATGGGAATATAAATACCGTTTATCCGAAGCAAAGCACTGGCTTGATAAGTGTTACAGGGACTTTTGGTTGCCCCTGGAAAAATTCACTCATCTTTTTACTGGGTAAGCCTGAATTTAAGACGCGGTCGTAGAAGACCGACAAATGAATGTCTGCACGCTCCTGGACACCCAGAATGAAAATAGTTAAACCGAGAAAACATCAAAAAAGTCCACAAAATTGTTTTTGGCGATAAACCGGTAAGAATTGAAACTGCGTGACGAAAGCGCTGACACGATAAAAGTAATCAAAAAGAAACGTGTTGGTAATATTTGTGCAGAGAACATGTTCGTAAATGGAGATACCGCGTTGTGTTCACAGTGGACCCAAAAACAACAACGTGGTAGATGATTTCTAACAGCTGATTTCAGTTTTTTCTGGACATATGTTTAATCGCAATAAAGAAGAATTTATGCGATTTGTAGGCAAAATGGAATAAAACAGGGATCTCCCAACCTTAAACACCAGAATTACATCGGACAGTCATTTAAGAGTGGCCGAGCAGCCGGAGCAAGCCGGCCCGAAGCAGACTAAAGACCCACAGTCCGGGCTGGGAAAGTTATTTTGGACTCAGTCAATTTTGGGATGCGCATTGAAATAGATTATTATGCATCGACTATGCGGAGAAGGGAAAAAACAAATCATAGAGAAGTATAACTGTAAAGTTATAGGATGCGGTTATTGAAATGCAGAAATTGCAACAGCACCGAGCACCTAACAAAAATGACCAAGAAAAAGTTGTTCTTTTTCATCAAGACTATGGCACCGTATCACAGAGTCAATGGTTACGATAGCCCAATTGGCATGAATTGAACGTTCGAAATTGCTTCCTCATTCCACACCGTATTCCTCCAGATTATGACCATCCAGCGACTAAGTTATAGTATTCGCGAGCCCTCAAAAACATTTGCTTTAATAATCGGAAACGTAAAAGTGAGAAAAACGGTAACATTGCTAAGAATTGTATAACAAAACATCATCTCTGATCCTGCCTAACCTGTCCAACTAAATAATATCTTTGTCCTTTTAAAGCCTACAAATGCTCGAGCTTGCCGAATTCGACAAACCTTTTGAAAAAGGATAATTAAAATGTAGCTGCATTGTATCGTAGCGATTCTCCGAAGTATATTATTTCGTGTTTTTTGAAGTCCTTAATATTTACAACTGTAACAAGCAACCATCTTGCTACGATAAATAACAAAGAGCCATTGTATAAAATAACCCAATAAACAAGCGCACCCCTAAATGCAGCTTTTTAAGAAACCTTTGAAGGAACAAGTGTTACGTATTCCGTACTCTTGCCTAATGTAGCAAATATGTTTGAAACTAGTGAACAACCAAAAGTTAATTGAAGGGCAAGTACATTAAAAACTAAAATAAGAAACTATTGTGTGGTAACTGATAAAATGTACGATCTTATGTACAATTTAAGCGTCGCAAATCAGTTCTACATTTTGGCGAGAAGGGTCCGAAAACTACATATAACCTTACAAAGTGTCAAAGTGTTCACATGTCTTTGTCGATCGTAGAAAACTTATTTTGGAAAAGTCAACGTATTTGTGTTATAATTGATGAACGAACACTCGGTGGAAAAAATCGGAAATGTGATTTTAACCATTATTAAAAATTTTCGTCCATCCCCACCTCTCATCTTCAATTACACGCAAAACAATCGCCCCAAAGTGACCTATTTATCGTCTAGCGATGAGAATCTAACAGCATGATAAAAACTTAAGATACATAGATACACGAGTAAAGGCTGTAATGAGTCATTACGCTGAGATCAAATTCCATATAAATTAGTCAAAAGTTGTATTTAATCAGAAATAAGAATAAATTTTGAGCAGTGCTGCTCGAAACCCTCCTTGACAACCTTTCGACAACATATTGATTATTTTGCATGTGCACCTTTTGAGAAGAGAGTGTGAAATAAATTAGATCATCTCCATAGTCCTAGTTTTTATATTCTCAACAGTTTTTACTGCTATTCACGGTCCACATAATTGGAAAAGAAATTCCGAATAAAGCATTCCAAAAATTCGCAAAGACAGGTAAAAACTATGAAATTAAGATTTTGTGTACAAACTTGTTTTGTATATTTTTCTCTTGAGAACTTATATTGTTTGAATTCTGTCACAATGTAAAATGGAATGGGTGAAGAACTTGAAACAAATTTTTCAATGTTCAAAAAATGTGATTATTTTGAATTTATCTATAACGTAAATGCAAGATTTACAATAAAATTTACTTTCTTAAAGGGATTTTAATTGTAAATATAACGGGATGTTAAATACAATGATAAACATAATGCTTTTCAATTTGCACACGAGAGTAAAACACATTTTCGTCACGTTATTTATGTTTTTTCCCATGGTAAAATTTTAAAATGTAAAGATAAAGAATGTAATATTATGCAAAGAGTTTCCATTAAAAATTGTTCTGTATGAAATGAACTTTTCTAAAATTAGACAATTTCCAGCCGGAATAATTATGGCACCTTTTTAATTTACAACTGTCAATTTTAAAATTTTCCAACCCTCAAGAATCGTTCAATCCAGTGTTGACTATAAGAACTCCAAAAATATAGGCCCAGTTATCTAATTTTTTGCGCGTCTATTACAATCTGTATAATGCAAAATTGTTGAAAATATAAAATTTGGTGCAAATACTTTCTAAAAAATTTTTTTTGAAAGTGTCCGTTTATAAAAATACTATTTCCTTTTCTGGTCTCCTCGACGTTTTTCAACATGCTCCAAATGCAATTGTTCTCTTTTTCAATTGTGGACTGTTTGAACGGTATATCGTGGGTAACTGCAGAAAATCCGTTCTCTAAGGGCGACGACGCTCATTTGTAATTTCAACAATTATTTTACAGTGTCAAACACGATCTAAAATCTAGTTTGCACGATTTACCTTATTCTAATAATGATGTCACCTACAGTTTAATTCATTCTTTTTAAACGCAACAATATACATCCGAGCCCCCGTGTTTTACATTCATTACGCGTATTTTCGAGTAGTCGAACGGCTGGCACTGACAGCTGCTGCGGTGAGCGCCACTTTGCAAAGCTGCACTGTTCCCATAAGGAAATAAAACACATATTCTGCAAAATTAAAAAACGAATTTCATAATGAATCTGTAAAATGAAATATTACTGCTAGCATCAACTCTTGAACTAAATGAGATATCGATTTCAAATGTGGTACACATATAACACTTGATAGTTGGGAATAGAACTATACATCAATAAAAGAATCGTCCTTTTCAGGGTTCTTGAATTTGAGAATTCTGAAAATTGTGTTATTTTTGCAACTATTTTCAATTATTTATGACCATAGGGGGCATATAACGGGTTGATGAGGTAAGTGTAGGGGTTAGAGGGTCTGTTTGGTATACATATATCGTAGTATTTGTCTTGTTGCCGAGTTTTTCGCAGTCTAGAATTCTAAAAAAAATTCTGATATTTTCTCGTTATTTTCCATAACTTAAGATTAAATATATGAGAGGTTAATAGAGGGGTTAACGAGGTAGGGATATGATTCTTAGTGCCGAAAATTCTGAAAAATTGTGTTATGATTTTATTTTACTATTTTCAAGTATTCATGATCATATATATAAGGAGCTAATGAGGTCGGAGAGAGGGTTGGATGACTTCATTTATATCGTATTATAAGTCCTATATAGGGCATTTGGTGTCAAGGAATGTGAAAAACTGTTTTTTTTTATTGTGTTCACTTAATTGAACGTCGAAGGAAGGTAATAATGAAGAAGGGGTAAGAGGAGTTACTTATAGTACACCCGAATTACCTAAAAATGTTGTTGTTTTTTGTTCAAACATGAAAGTAATTACAAAGTTAGGGAGAAGAGAATAGAGGTGCTACTTTCTATATATCGTATTAGGGTCTTTTTCAGGGTTTTTAAAATGGAGGAATCTGGAAAGTTGTATTATTATTTTTGTGTTTCGATGTGTCAGATAGGAAGATCTTAAGAGAGTAGATTAAACAAGTTGCTTCGTAAATATTATATTAGAGGTCCCTCCTTAAGGGTGTTCAGTCAAGAAATTAGAAAATCGTGTTATTTTTAAAATATTTTAAATAACAGAAATGCCGTGTATGTAGAGTGAAATGTTAGATTTCGGTTGTAAATGTATCTGAAGCTTTTTCTAAGGCTTATTGCGAGTATTTGAGGTATCGACTTGTAGTTTTTAAATTAGGTTCGTGGTTAGTTTTAGAAAAGCAAATCATTTGCAAAGTTCTGGGTAATTATTACTTTTACTGTTTTTTTAAAAGTGCATGAGTGTTTAGCATTGCTCCGTAAATTTCTATTTTGAGGCAGTCACTTTGTGGTATTATTTAACTGCGATGCCCGAACTTCATGTCTTAAATTTTTCAGCTGTAACAACTGTTTAGTATATATCAAACACCGCATACATTTTGAATATTATAGATATGCTTTTTTAAAAGAGATATACGATTACGGTAATTACGCAAATTTGTGCCAAAATGAAAAGAAATATAAGAAAATGCAAGCTAATTTAATTATGTACATTAAGTTGCCCCCTACATTTAGGAGGTGAAAATAAATCAATGTTATGATATTTTTTTAACTGAACGGTTTTATATAAAATTAATGAAATTTGTTATAACTTAAGACTAAAATTAGCAAATATATATATTTTAAATATTGAAAAAATGCGGTGTTAAGCCACTGTCTTCGAACAAGGTTTTGCAGCGGGTCGTAAAATGGCATTACTTCTTGCTTCTGCAGTTAGTCGTCTAAAACAACCGTTTTTTTTTAAATTTGTTATTCAAATATTATATTAATTTAAAAAAAATAATTGAAGTTCGTGAACTTGAAAAAAATTAAAGATTGCGCAAATGCTTTTTAAAAAATTTGAATTTTTCATAACATTTTTGAGTTATTTTTTCATATAAAAAAAATACCTTTCTTAGCAATTTCTAAAAATATTTGGATTCAAGTTCAAGATAATATTGTTTTATTTAAATAGGTGCGAAATTTGACCGAAATTGGTCAAATATTGTCCAAAGCTAAAACGTGTTTTTTCTCAAAACGGTATTTTCGAAATTGGCGTAAGTAATGACTTCAAAAGATTTTATCGCTCTTGTAGAAATTTTGCGTACATCTAAATAACAGTTGAGCTTGAAACTAATTCATTTTATAAAAATCATGAAAAAAAGTATTTTTTTTTAGTAAGTAACTCCAAATTTATGAAAAATTCAAACTTTTCTTTTAGAAGCATGCCATTTCCGCAATTTTTTTTTTTGTTTTTCATTTCTTTTAATTTCACGTACACTGTATGAAAGGTTAATACTAAATTACGACAAAAGAACTTGTTTGTCCTAGATTATTTTATTTTTTTTTATGGGTCTAGCACACGTGCTGCAGGGAAGAAGTCCCTAAAGCGCTAACAGGAGCATCACGTGTGCGGAAAAAGCGCGATTCACGTTGCTCTTAAATAGCTGTAAATTGTACTCGGTGGGAAACACAGTCCTGGGCAAATTATTCCAAACGGATGTTGTTCTCCATAAAAAGACTGCTTGAAAAGCGTTGTGCGAGGAGTAGCAACCTCATACGGATGTGAAGTATTAGCGTGACATATACTTCTAACATGCACCGCTCTTGGAGGAATTAAGCGGGCCACATCCTGCGAACACTTTCCATGAAAATAATTGTATAATAGGCTCAAGTCCAGCGAATCAAGGCGCCGGTCATTCCGGGTCTCCAATCAGACGAACAGCTCTTCTCTGAACAGAATCCAATAAATGCAGTATATGTTTGGGAGCGGAGCCCAAACATGAGAGCAGTATTCCATAGTTGGTCGAATTTGAGCTTTGTAAAGAATTAACAGTTGCTGTGGAGTGTAAAGCTTTCTGGTTCGAAATAATATTCCCAACTTTTGAGGACGCTCTCTTTGCTATGCCTGCAACATGTTCATGCCAGGACATATTTGCTTCCAAATTAACGCCCAACAAATTGAGTGACGTTGTTAGAGGAATGGAGTGCCCCGACATAACTATGTCGGGTTCAGCAATGTTAACTTTTTTAGAAAAAACTGCCGCCTGGGTTTTTGTAGCGTTAAATTCTACTTGGTGACTGTCACCCCAAGATAAAATTTCTTCCAGGCCTTGTTAAGGTGAATGACTTCCTGCTGTCTGGGGATATCCGTCTGAGTAGCCGATGTCCGAGCGTTCAAAGTGAATGAAGAGATAAGCGCACTGTCATCTGCAAAGCTGTAGATTGAATTCTCGGTCTTTTCCAGCAGATCGTTAATGTAAATGAGAAAAAGAGTAAGAGACAGTATGGAGCCTTGAGGTACACCGGCGTTGATGGTGAAGGTGTTAGAAAGAAATCCGTCGACTGCCACTCGTAAAGAACGCTCTCTGAAGAAACATGAGAGCCACAAACAGAACTTTTCAGACATACCATAAGAGCGTAGCTTAGCCAACAGCCCATCGTGCCAAACACGGTCGAATGCCTTAGGATATGTCAAGAGCAACTACTTGAGATTCTCCAAAGTGTTCAATTGCGTTGTTGCAAACGTTTGTTACATAAGTCAGAAAATCTCCTGTTGATCTATTTTTACGAAAGCCATATTGATGATCGCTAATAATGTGGAATCCTTCAAGATATTTTAGAAGATGCTGATTGATAGCCTTTTCCATGACTTTCGATATTATTGAAAGCAGTGCGATTGGTCGGTAGTTATTTGGCAAGGTCTTCTTGCCTTTTTTAGGTATCGGCTGAACTGTGGCACATTTCCAGCAGGAAGGAAATATTCCCTTTCTGTAGGATAGGTTGGAAAAGTCTACAGAAAACTGGTGTTAGTTCCCTCGCACAGTTTTTGAGAACTATGGCAGGCATTCCGTCAGCGCCAGAAGCTTTTTTGGTGTCTAGTTCATTAAAATACGTTTTATGATACGCTGTCTGATGACAATATCGGGCATCCTTGACTGCACTATGGGAATAGTAGGTGGTGTTTTTTTTCCTTGGAAGTCGACAGTAGAATGTAACGCAAAGTGTTCAGCCAACAAGTTCGCTTTCTCAACAGGTGTCATTGCAATAGAATTATCTGGCCGTGTGAGTGGTGGTATGGTGGATTTGGTGAAATTTTGACTGACTGCCTTAGCGACTGACCAAAAGGACCTGGAATTGTTGGGACAAGCGAGAAGTTTGTTTCTAATTCGTTGATTGTGTGCCTCCTTGGTTTCGTCGATAATTTCTTTGCATCTGTTCCTGGCACGAACAAAGGTGTTGCGGTTTATGGTGTTAGGATTTTCACGCCATTGTCGGTAGGCAAGATGTTTAGAAGCAATAACTTCTTTGCATTTTCGGTCAAACTAAGTCTTGTCGTTGGAAGGGCATTTCTTCGAAAAAGGGATGTAAGCCTCCATACCGACCAAAATAACATCGGAAACCTCCCTGGCGCAGTCAGAAGGGACTTCGGATCGAAAACAAACGTCTAACCAAGGGAAAGTTTGAAAATATTCCATGAGATCTTCCCATTTAGCAGATTTGTAGTGCCAAATCTTGGGCGGTTTAGGCGCCTCTCTGTCTCTGATTGGTAGGATACTCGATGTCGAAAGTAGTTTTATGGACCGTGTACATCTCCGGATTAGTGGTTAAAAGAAGATCAAGGCGATCTCCCCTTCACGATCCGAGTTACGTGTTGGTTCGTCAATAAGCTGAGTTAAACCATAACTGAATGAAAATGATGCGGCTTCACGACCTTGCTCGTCGGTAGTATTTGAATATTTAAGCCAGTTGATGTTGTGTACACTAAAGTCACCCAGGATGGCAATTTCGGCATTTGGATAGTTAATTTGTAAATGATCGATGGTGTCTGCAGGAGAAGCGAAAAGTGTTCTAAAGTTAGTATCACTTGGTGGTCGATAGAGGATACAGATGAACCTTGAGGTTAGTTGAGTCGTTATTTTTAAACCACATTACATCAAAGTTTGAGGGCTCCAGAGCCTCTTCTCGTTGGCAAGAGTGGTCGCTTCTGACAAAAAGACAGATTCCAAACTTACGCCTAAATCGGGAATAGAAGTCGTACCCAAGATAAAGATAATTGACTGTGCTGGTCGATGAACTGACCTTGGTTTCATAGAGAGCGAGTACATGAGGTTTATTTGATTGCAGTTGTTGGTGCACTGAATTTATGTTCGAGTTTAAACCTCGTATATTATAAAAATCCACTTTAAAATTCTGATCTCTGCATGTCGACGCACCTGAACCAGCCCCCACCCGGAGATCCGAACGGGGGGGCTTATTTTACCTCCGGAATTTTTTGTATCCAGGTGCCTCATCATGCTATTTGGTCCCACAGTCCGGAACATCGGCACAGCCACAAAACGTTAAGCAATTTCACGCAGCCTAAGCCGATGCGATGGTATCACACCGGGCGATGCTGGTAGAATCTGGGCATCTACCCTCTAGGTTGTTCTTTAAGTCGCCTCCCACGACACGACAGGCAGAACGTACCGGGGGAGATATTCTATCCCGCTTCCCCACGGGGTGCACAGCAAAAGCTAAAGATTATGCAATTTTTAACTACTCGCCGAAAAACTTTTTTCGGAAGACCGTGGCTTAACTCTATTATTTTTCAATATTTAAAAAAAACATGTGCTAATCTTAGTTCCATAAAACGTTCACATAAAAAATTACTTATTTTCAGCCAATTAATTCGATATAATTCATGACATGGTTAAAACTAATACAACTGAAAGCATTGAAATGTAATTGTAAATCATTATTAACAATAACATACTTAAACCGATAGTGAATTATTTATACCTTATATATTTACTCTACGTAATTGCTGCATCCTAGAAAACCTAAGCATATTTTGGTAGGGACCTAGTATTCTACACCTATTTTAATTCTTTTGCTAAGGAAAATATTATATTTGTGAAAAATAACATTCCGAGATTTTTACTTTTTCTCATGTTCTATTTAATGAAAAACGTAGTTCTTAATTTCCGTCTGTCTATCTGTCGCTCTATATTGACAGGATAACACTCAAAGGAAATACGATATCGAATTTAAATTTTACACATACCTAATACCTGAAGTAGGAATGGAATATATGATTTTTGCGCGATGACAACTCAGTGAAAGGAGGTAAAAGTGGAAGAATCTGAAAATTGTGTAATTACAAAGTGATCATTCGAAAACAGCGTTTTATATGAAAAGGAAATACTACGTAAAAAAAACTTATAAAAATATATTTTTTTAATAATTAGTTATACCTTTCGTTCCAAAAGAAGATACTTTATTACATATTTTTTGCCCCATCCTAGGAGGACAAGAAGTTGCTAAACTCTTTTTCTCAAAATTAACTCTGAGGTTCTATAAAAAGTTGTACGTCATACAGTCTCTACGGAAAATATATTTAACTTCCAGCACATAACTTCGATAAGTAAACACACTCAAAGGAAATGAATCGAATTCAAATTTTACACACATCTAATACCTGAAGTAGGAAATTGAATTTATGATTTTTGAGCGATAATAACTCTTAGTGAAAGTGGGTAAAAGTGAAAGAATCTGAAATTGTGTAATTACAAAGTGATCTCCGAAAACATACTTGTATATGAAAAGGAAATACTACGTAAAAAAACTTGAATATATTTTTTTAATAATTAATTATACTTTTCATTCCAAAAGAAAATGCTTTATTATATGTTTTGTGCCGTATCCTAGGAGGATAAAAAGCTGCTAAACTTTTTTCACAAAATTATATCTGGTTTTCTATAAAAAGTTGTACGTCATACAGTCTCTACGGAAAAATATTTAACTTTCAACACATAACTTCGATAAGTAAAGAGTAAAATTAAATAAAAGTGAACCCCCGCACATCTCGTTGCGCAAATAAAAGGAAGTTTAGTTGGTAATATAATTTCAACTTCAAATGAAAAAGTTTAGTTTGTCAGTGGGAGTCAGTTAGGCGTCGAAAGAAAAAAGTTTTAGGTCTGTAGTTATCGATTAATTGTAAATCAGGAAACATTTTTTTCTCCTTTAATTATCCTGAGTTTCAATTTAACTAAAAAATAGCCGTCAGTTTTGTTATGAATTTGAATTATGAAAGTATACGTTTTTTTTTTTGAAGCTCTACTTGAGTGTGCATTGTCTAGTTATGCTTGCCAAAGTGGCCATCCAAATTTGATTATCTGCTTATTTTTAAAGTATACAAATAAGAAATTATAAAAGTAATTTGGACTTAATGGATGGACAGTAGATGATCATAAATATACAAAAACAACTGAATAGCGACATACTACTAGGGATTTTTGCTAGAAAAATTGGGCGAGACTTTTTAATAACCCTGAATATACTACATATTTAATTCGTAGATCGTAATGCTAGATTTGAAGTGAAAAAATATACCTTGCATTTGTTTGTCAGTATATATTACCGACATAAATTTGGTCCAGTAAATATAAATACCTGATTATATAATTAATCTTTTAGTTCCTACATTGATTTTTAAGAAAGTCTTTCTTCTTGATTTTGTTCCACATTTTGGACATTATGAATAGTTTTATAAATTTTAAAGTGATAGTCAATTCTTTGGAGCTTGAGTCATCAAACGGATATTGTACAGGGTGAGTCAACGATAGAGTAAAGTTCAGTATCTCATTTGTTTCGGAAATGACGAAAAAAATGTTAAATACAATAGTTTTAGGGAACGTTAAGGTGCATAGTTTAAAATTATTTTTGAATATACAGGGTACTTCAAAAAAAGTGTGGCCGATATAACATATGTTTAAATGGAACATCCTATTTTCTAATTTATTTTTAAATTTTGCGTAAAATTTTATAACTTTTTTATTAATAATCTTATATACCTAAACCTAGTAGTTTTTCTGATATTTCAATTTTTTTAAAAAAAAAAATACTAGTTTTCAGTTTTGTAAAAAATTACCAGTAGCGCCATTGTTTCTGAAGGTGGAATACTCATAATTGGTACGAGCGTTCTATAGAGTGAAAAAAAGATATATGTAAAGAAATATGAGTTAGATGCTACAAGGTGTTCAAAATAAATTTATGCATTTCGACTATTTTAAACTGAAAAATCTTAAATTTTTTAAATGTCACACCCTGTATATTATTATTTTTTCTGTTAGATTTTACACAATCCTTCAACTTTTATTAAGTATATCATAGACCTATTTCTAATAGTTTTCGATTTATTTTGAGTTTTTCAATTTTTATCCTTTTTTTTATACACGTACGCTATAACTTCATAGTTGCCAAGACAAAACAAAAATGTAAGCATTATCAAATTTTGACATGTCTATTAAGCAAGTAAAAATAGTTTAATTTGTTGTAGTAAGTGACGTATAAAGATGGATTTTCCTAAAAATAAATTAATTGATATAGTTTATATACTGGACGAGGCAGGAAAAAAATTATTTTTTGGCAGTAAGACTTTACTGAGAGAAGTACCCTAATAGACGTATACCATCTATCGTATCATCCCTTTTATATGAAACTACATCAAGAACTTTAAGACCGTGATTTTGAACGACGAGTAAACTTTTGTGACACCATGAATGGAGGAATAGAGGCCGATCCAAATTTTTTATCCAAAATAATGTTTTCTGATGAAGCTACTTTTCGCAGTAATGGGGCAGTTAGCAGCCATAACATGCATTATTACTCAACAGTTAATCCATTTTGGGTCCGGAAAGTTCAAAACCAAAACCAATGGCAGCTTGGTGTGGAATATTAAATTTTTGAATTATTGGTCCATATTTTTTCCACGAATCGCTTAACAGGCCTAGATATCTAAAATCTTCTTGAAGAAGTTGATAACTTTGAAAGGGAACAAATGTGGATTCAACAAGATGAAGCTCCTGCTTATTACCATCGGGAAGTTCTGAAATTTTTAGACGATCGTTACCCACAAAAATGGATCGGTAGGTATGGATTCATTCAGTGGCCCCTTCGATCATGTGACTTAACACCTTTAGACTTCTTTTTGTGGGACTACATTAAAGATCGTGTTTATGTGAATCCTCATACAACATCAATAGATATGAAAAATAGGATACGGGATGCGTGCAAGACAATAACGCCCTTCATGCTAAGGAAAGTAAAGGAAAATATAGCAAAACGACTAAACATGTGTATTCGGAGGCGTCGACTTGCAGACATCATAATTTTAAGATAGATTTTTGCAACATACGAGGTATAAACTCGAACATAAATTCAGTGCATCAACACCTGCAATCAGATAAACCTCATGTACTCGCTCTATGTGAAACCAAGGTCAGTCCATCGACCAGCACGGTCAACTATCTTTATCCTGGGTACGACTTCTATTCCCGATTTAGGCGTAACTTTGGAATCTGTCTTTTTGTCAGAAGCGACCTCTCTTGTCAACGAGAAGAAGCTCTGGAGCCCCCAAACTTTGATGTTATGTGGTTAAAAATAACGACTCAACAAACCATAAGGTTCATCTGTATCCTGTATCGACCACCAAGTGATACCAATTTTCGAACACTTTTCGATTCTCTTGCAGACACCATCGATCATTTACAAAGTAACTATCCAAGTGCCGAAATTGCCATCCTGGGCGACTTTAATGTCCACAATATCAACTGGCTTAAATATTCAAATACTACCGACGAACAAGGTCGTGAAGCTGAATCATTCTCAATCAGTTATGGCTTAACTCAGCTTATTGACGAACCAACACGGATCCCTGATCGAGACGGGGAGTTCGCCAGTCTCGTGGTTCGACCGAAAATGCAAAGAAGCTGTTGCTTCTAAACATATTGCCTACCGACAATGGCATGAAAATCCTAACACCTTAAATCGAAACATCTTTGTTCATGCCCGGAACAGATGCAAGGGAATTATCAACGAAACCAAGGAGGCACACAATCAACGAATTAGAAACAAACTTCTCCCTTGTCCCAACAATTCCAGGTCCTTTTGGGCAGTCGCTAAGGCAGTTAGTCAAAACTTTACCAAATCCACGATACCACCACTCACACGGCCAGATAATTCCATTGCAACCACACCTGTTGAGAGAGCGAACTTGTTGGCTGAACTCTTTGCTTCACATTCTACTGTCGATTTCCAAGGGAAAACACCACCTACTATTCCCATATTGCAGTCAAGGATGCCCGATGTTGTCTTCAGACAGCGCATCATAAAGCGTATTTTAATGAAGCTAGACACCAAGAAGGCTTCTGGCGCTGACGGAATACCTGCCATAGTTCTCAAAAACTGTGCAAGGGAACTAACACCAGTTTTCTGTAGACTTTTTAACCTATCCTACAGAAAGGGAATATTTCCGTCCTGCTGGAAATGTGCCACGGTTCAGCCGATACCTAAAAAAGGTAAGAAGACCTTGCCAAATAACTACCGACCAGTTGCACTGCTTTCAATAATATCGAAAGTCATGGAAAAGGTTATCAATGAGCATCTTCTAAAATATCTTGAACGATTCAATATTATTAGCGATCACCAATATGGTTTTCGTAAACATAGATCAACAGGAGATCTTCTGACTTATGTAACACATGTTTGGAACAACGCAATTGAACACTTTGGAGAATCTCGAGCGGTTGCTCTTGACATATCCAAGGCATTCGACCGTGTTTGGCACGATGGACTGTTGGCTAAGTTGCGCTCTTATGGTATGTCTGAAAGGTTCTGTTTGTGGCTCTCATGTTTCCTCAGAGAGCGTTCTTTACGAGTGGCGGTCGACGGATTTCTTTCTTACACCCTCACTATCAACGCCGGTGTGCCCCAGGGCTCCATACTGTCTCCTACTCTCTTTCTCATTTACATTAACGATCTGCTGGAAAAGACCGGGAATCCAATCTATAGCTTTGCAGATGACAGTACGCTTGTCTCTTCATTCACCTTGAACGCTCGGACATCGGCTGCTCAGGCGAATATCCGCAGACAGCAGGAGGTCGTTCAACTTAACAAAGACCTGGAAGAAATTCTATCTTGGGGTGACAGTAACCAAGTGGAATTTAACGTTACAAAAACCCAAGCGGCAGTTTTTTTCTAAAAAAGTTAACGTTGCTGAACCCGACATAGTTATGTCGGGGCACTCCATTCCCCTAGCATCGTCGCTCAATTTGTTGGGCGTTAGTTTGGGAGCAAATATGTCTTGGCATGAACATGTTGCAGGCATAGCAAGGAGAGCTTCTCAAAAATTGGAAATATTATTTAGAACCAGAAAGCTTTACACCCCACAGCATCTGTTAATTCTTTACAAAGCCCAAATTCGACCAACTATGGAATACTGCTCCCACGTTTGGGGCTCCGCTCCCAAACATACACTGCATTTGTTGGATTCTGTTCAGAGAAGAGCGGTCCGTCTGATTGGGGACCCGGAATTGACCGGCGGCCTTGATTCGCTGGAACATCGAAGAACGGTTGGCGACTTGAGTCTGTTCTACAAGTATTTTCATGGAAAGTGTTCGAAGGATGTAGCCCGCTTAATTCCTCCCAAAGCGGTGCATGTTAGAAATACACGTCGCGCTGGTGCTTCGCATTCGTATGAGGTTCAGCTTGTTACTCCGCGTACGACGCTTTTCAGGCAGTCTTTTGTATGGAGAGCGTCATCCCTTTGGAATGATTTGCCCAGCGCTGTGTTTCCCACCGAGTACAATTTACAGCGATTCAAGAACAACGTGAATCGCTTTTTCCGCACTCGTGCCGCTCCTGGAGCGCTTTAGGGACTTCCCTGCAGCACGTGTGCTAGACCAATAAAAAAAAAAAAAAAAAAAAAAAAATTCAAGTAGATGGGCATATTATTAAACATTTATTACGTCATAATAATTAATCATTAGATAAGTTAAGCTATATTAAAATTATTATTAACTATTTGTTTATGTTTTCACAACAGCGTAAGTGTATTAAAAACAAGGGTAAAAATTAAAAAATTCAAAATAAATCGAAAAACTATTAGAAATACGTATATGACATACTTAATAAAAGTTGGAGGGTTTTAGAAAATCTATCAGAAAAAATAATAATATTACAGGGTGTGCCATTTAAAAAATTTGATATTTTTCAATTTAAAAATAGTCGAAATGTATAAATTTATTTTGAACACCCTGTAGCATCTAACTCAAATTTCTTAAAATGTATCTTTTTTTTTCATCTCTATAGAACGCTCATACCAATTATGAGTATTCCCCCTTCAGAAAATAATAGCGCTACTGGCAATTTTTACAAAACTGAAAACTAGTATTTTTTTTAAAAAATTGAAATATTAGAAAATTTACTAGGTCTAGGTATATAACATTATTAATAAAAAAATTTAACGTAGAGTTTAAAAATAAATTAGAAAATAGGATGTTTCATTTAAAAAAAAACATATGTCGGCCACACTTTTTTGAAGTATCCTGTATACTCAAAAATAATTTTAAACTGTGCACCGTAACATTCTCAAAAACTATTGTATTTAACATTTTTTCGTCATTCCCGAAACAAATGAGATAATAAAGTTTACTCTATCGTTGACTCATCCTGTACAAGTGTACACAGATTTTCATTTTAAGGATCAAAAGAGTTTAGGTCAGGAAGGTATAAGGTTGTTTATGATCGGGTATTTTGTGGCAATGAATTATGTATGCGATTGAGCACTGTTGCTAAGTGCCTATAAGCATCCACGAATACATAGGAAGGTATTTTCATTGTTTGAAAGAATAATTTACCAAACTACCGAGGCACCAACACAGTTTTTTTTAAACAGTATTAAAATCAGATTTCTTTAGGACTCTTGGGTGAAATTATTATAATTAATTAGAAGCCACTCTTTTTAGCTTAAAAAGTTTTTTTCAAGTTTATACCCCTTTTAAACTGTCGTCACTTCTGGTACGAAAAATAGAAAACTAATAGCAGTCATACCAACAAGTTAGTTACTTATTTAATTCATACTCTAAGAAACTGAATCAAAATGATCTCTTTTTATATCGCCGTGTGCTTCCACATTTCGTCTTTCCAATAATAAAATTATAGCAGTTAAGAATAAATGGCTCTCGAAACTTTTATTGTGCATAAACCATTAACATCAGATTTTATTCCCTAAATTCCACTCCTTTATCTAACTTTGCCATCCCTTTTATGAATTATAGATCAATTTTTTACCAAATTTATATCTCTTTTGTGGACCTGAAGAAAAATGTGCGTTCCTCTTATTAAAGTAATCATAGAGGCCATTTGGCACGATCCATCTCGCTCGAAATTTGGCCATATCAGAGATTTATATTGGAAGTAATTCCATTTTTCATCCCTTTATTTCGGTTCAAGGTTGGACTTTACATAAACCATAAAATCCCAAGATTTCTGATTACAAAATATCGTAGAATAATAAGACAAGAATTTTAGTTATTAGAGTTGTTAAAATTATTATTATTCGGAAAGAATTTTTTTTTTAATCTAATTTTGAAGAACAAAATATAGATTTTATTTAAGCTTAAAAGGTTTTTTTTTTCTGCTATTTCGTGTTCAACTAGACGAAATGAATTGTTTTGTAGTCTACTATGATATCAGGATGATGGTCAGACCAGAACAATAAAAAATTGTAAATCATAAAAGTTGAAAATCATGGACAAAGGACCTATTTTCGTTAGACATTTTGTTAACACAAAAAAATGGTTTCTTGTGACAGTAAATCCTTAAAGTGTAAGTTAGAAGTAAATTAATCTGAGAATAAACAAATTGGTTACTAAACTTATTTAATGAATGTAAAATGTTCTCCATTATTAACTATTTGTGGAAACAATGGAAATTATTACGTAACATTAAATAATTAATAAATAGTTTTACTCGTAATTGACCTTGACACCCTCTTCATTAGATGTTATTTCTTAAAAAAATTTACACATTGTAGGAGGTTCCTAAGCAAATTCATTAACTCCAGAGGAGATTAAATGCGAAAATATTTTTAAAGTTTCATTGCCACGAAACACTAAATTTAATACATAGCTTCATTGTCACTTTAGAAAAATAATCCTTATTTCGAATAATCTAGGTCTACTACCATCCGTCGATCTTTATTATAAAGCACCATTTGAAGCAAAATCAAGAAAAGGTGTTTCTTGTGAAAGTAAGTCCTTAAAGTGAAAGATAGAAATAGATTAATCTGATAATAAATAAATTGGCTACTTATTTTATGAAAAGAAAAGGTTCTCCATTATTATCTGTTTGTGGAAACAATGGAAATTGTTATGTAACAGTAAATCATCAAGAAACCTCACTGGGTAGTTGAATAAAATATTTAGTTTTAAAATAATAATTTAGGTACAAAGTCATAGGATTTGAGATATGCGCCATCCTGATTATTAAAGAACTGGCACTTCATATCGGCATTCTTTATTATATTGACAAATTAATTACTGGAAAAAGGAATTGTTAGTTTTCTTTAATACAGTATATTAAAGGAAACTTTAAACATGCAATATACTTCAAACTAAGTGGCCTATTAAAAGTATCCAAATACCGACAAAATATAAAATTTTGAAGAATTGGTTTTGGGCGTAAGACGTCTTTCTAGAATATTTTAAATATTTTGAATGATACAAGTTTGTCATTCCTAATCACTGGCAACTTAATATTTATTGATTTAATTATTTACAGATTCTCGATTAGGAAGATAGATAAGCTCTAAGTACAAGCGAATACGTATAATACAGTATTTTCTGTGAGTAAATATAGTTCAATAAAGAAACATAACAAAAAAGGAACCATGGGGAGAGCGGTAGCCGATAAGCCAAGTAGGAATTCTATATACGAGGGGCGCGCATAAAGCAAGAGGAAAATAAATCGGGACAGGGTAGTGTTGAAGTGAATTAGTGTGCAAAAGTAATTGCACAGGCAGGATGGACAGCGAAGAGTACAACTCTGAAGAGGGTAAAAGAAAAAGTGAAAGAGAGGGAATGGAAGGAATTTTTAGGAAAAGTAAAAAATTAACGAGAATCTCTCAAAAGGAAAAAGAGAAAAAAATGGATGCCGTAACTGACATGTTACGAGAATTAATGAAGGATATAAAACACATCAAGCAGGAACAAAGGGCGTACCAGCAGGAATTAAAAGATTTGAGAAAGGAAAACGAAGCATTAAATAGGGCAAATAAGAAAAGCCAGGATGATATGATAGCCATGAAGGCAAGAATAAGAAAGTTGGAGAAAGAACATATAAGGAATAATGCGGTAATAACAGGTCTGGAATTGAGGACTTAAAAATTGGAATTGAGAACTTTATAACAAGCAACATGAACACGAGGGTACAGATTAAAGAGGCAACAAAAATTGGGGCAAAGACTTATAAAATCGAGTTTGAGAGCCAGCGGTGAAGGAAGTGGTCATAAACAACAAAAGGAACCTGAAGGGCTTGCAAGAGAGAATTTACATCAATAACGAACTAAGTAAGGAAGAACGAGAGATACAGCAAAAAATCAAGCAGATAGCGAAAGAGACGAGAGAAAGAGAAAAATCAGTAAAGTTAAGATATCAAAGGATAATAATGGACGGAAAAGTGCCAAGATGGGATGAAGAAAAACAAGAACTGAGGGAACAGACGGGAAGTGCAGAGGGAAATAAATCAAAAAACTAACGGAAACAAAGATTAAGAGGACGGGAAGAATTAGGAGGACAAAGGCAAAGGAAAAAGTTACAATTAAGGAAACGAATAGAGAGGGAATGTACGGGAAATTAGAAATTAAGAAACAGGAGGAAAAAAAATTACTACTACAGGTACATAGAATATTAGTAAAAATAAGACAGAAAAGGGAGGGAAAAAAGGAGAAGCCTAAAACAGAAGAAAAGGAAAATAGTGACTAAAAGGGGGACATGGAATGTAAAAATCCTTACAAGTAAAGAAGAGGAAATAATCGAAGAGATGATAGAACAACAAGTGGATTTATTGAAATAGAAACAAAAAAGATAGCAAAAGGGTTAGGAAAATCCATAAGGGATATTGGCTATTTTAGTCTGGAGTAGAAGAAACAGAAAGAGCAGCAAAGGGAGTCGGACTGATAATAGCACCAGGTTGGTTGAAAAACGTGACAAAAGAGAAATATGTAAACGAAAGAACTCTGGTAATCGATATGGAGGCAAAGAAGAAGGACACTTATACAATAATCATCACATATGGGGTAAACGAAGACGCGAGTAAGGAAGAAAAAGACAAGTATTTTGGAAAGCTGTAAGAAGAGATAGACGATGCAGACGAAAACCTCATAATCGGGGGAGACCTAAATGGATGTGTAGGAAATAACAACAAAGGATACGAAAGAATAATGGGTGGTAAAGGAGAAGCAATAAACTATAATAACGGAGAAAGAATTATAGAAATGTGCACGGAAAATGATCTAATAATAACAAACACAAAATTTAAATACAAGGACATTCATAAGTTCACTAGAGAAGAACCAAACAGAAAGAGAAAGTCCATAATTGACTATTTGCTGGTACGTAAAAGGTACTAGAAATATATGAAAGATGTAAAAGTATCAAGAAAAGCAGAATTTGGTAGTGACCATTACCGTGACAAAATGAAACTAATAACAAACCAGGTAGAAAAAGAAGACAAGAAAATAAAAAGTTATATACTCAAGGAGGACACGCATAGAAATAAATATCAAGACCCGTAGGAAAATGCTAAAGGGACAGAATGGAGACGAGACAGACATGGAGGATCACTGGCAAAGATTAAAAGAAACAATACTAACTGCAACAGAAGAAAGTTGCTGAAAAACAAAAACAGGGAATAACTATATGAAAAGAACAAACTGGTGGACAACAGAGTTACAAAAAAGCGTTAAGAAAAAGAAAAGGCTACGGAAAAAAAATATCTTCTATCAGCGAACTACGAAGGGTATAAGGAGATAAGGAAACTAGTCAAAACCACAGTAAAAGAAGCGAACCAAGAGTCTTGGAGAAAATTTGGACAAAATATGAAGAAAAATTTCAGAGGCAACCAGAAAATATTTTATGGAACACTAAAGCAACTAAGGAAGAAGAGAAACTATAGCATGGGAAATATAAGGACAAAAATGGAAACATAATAACAGATGAAGTCAAGATAATGGACAGATGGAGAGAACACTTTCAGGAAATAACAGAATCAGATATCACAAAGGTACAGGTAACTGAAATGAGAGAAGAAAGAGGGCCTGTAGAATTAACTATTTCCGAAGATGAAATCAATGAAGCCATAGCGAAATTGAAGACAGGCAAAGCAGCTGGAATCGATAAAATCACACCGGAAATGCTGAAAGGCCTGGAGGAAGAGGGAAGAACAGATTTCACCAAGTTGTTAAATAAGATCGTAAAAGAAATAGAAAAAAAAATCGGTCAAGTGCAAGTTGAACTTGCGCAATTAGTGTTCCGTACGTTGATTGCTTTTCAAATAAAAAATGTTGTTACAGAAGTATAAAATGATCAGTGACTTCACAAAACACACCCCAAATGAGTTTTCAACAAACTTTGTTTCCAATCTTTACTGAAATCTGATGACCTTGAAATTTTTGTTTTTTTTAAATACCAGATAAATTATTAAAGGTAATGCACTCGTGGTAATTTTCGTTCAATCTACACCCCGTGGAGAATATTCCAGAATTTTTTCAAAATTTTTTGATAAGTACTTTTCGAGATAAGGCGGGTGGACAGCGATTTTTCGCGATTTTTTAAAAATAATACAAAGAAAAGTGCGCGCAAGTATTACATTATATATATATTTTTTACTCGTGTTTTCACAAGCTTTTATTTGACACCACACTCGATTACCTAGTAAAAAAAAATTTTTTTCACTTCCGATTTCACCCCACAAAACTAACCCCTTAAGTCAAAATTTAACTTTCAAGACTACATGGCTCTGATGAGGCCATCAATTCCTATATTATAACCAAATTACAACTTTCTATGACAAATAGTTTCCGAGAAAATCGGGTGTGACAGACGGACAGACGGACAGACGGACAGAGACAGACAGACGGACGGACAGACACCGAAGTGACCTTATAAGTGTTCCGTACGGAACACTAAAAAGAGTACCTAAGGAATGGAACACTGGTATTATCCTGCCAGTTCATAAAAAAGGAGACCTAAGAGAGTGCCAAAACTATAGAAGCATAACATTAATGACTCTACTAGTACTCGCTAGAATAATAGAAACAAGAATAAGAGACCAGCTAGAAAACTCTTTAGAAGAAACCAAATATGGCTTTAGAAAAGGCAGGAGTATATAGGACCCCATATTTATATTAAGGCAGAGTATAGAGAAGTGCATAAGTAAAAATAAAGAATTACATGTAGCTTTCATCGACGTAAAAAAGGCATTCGATAGAGTAAGACGAGAGGATGTATGGGAAAGCCTACAAAGATGTGGAGTCGACAGAGAAATAACAGAATTGATAAAAAGTATGTACGATACAACAAAAAAATAGGGTGAGAACAAATAATGAAGAGTCAAGAGATTTCGAAATAACAAGCGGCCTAAAACAAGGATGTGTGCTGAGCCCTTTATTATTCACAATAGTGCTAAACGAGGCAGTGAAGAGAGCCAAGCAGAAAATGAGACCGATTATGCTGGGATACTGGAGAATGCAAAAAATCGAAAAATCAGAACTACATTTGGCTGATGATATGGCGATAATAGCAGACTCAAAACAAAACTTACAGCACAACCTAAACAATCTAAACGAGGAATTGAATAATATAAATATGACAATAAATATACACAAGACGAAATCGATGATAATAAGACAAGAGAATAAAACACTCGACATCGGAATAAATGGACTGAGTATAGAACAAGTTAAAGAGTTCAAATACCTAGGATCAATAAAAGAAGGGAATAGAAAACTGGAAAAAGAAACAAAAGATAAAATAGCAAAAGTAGGAAGAATATATAATGGTTTAAGAAAAACAATCCTTGAGAAAAGAGAAATAACAGAAGATATAAAGATTGAGGTAGTGAAACACGGACCTTTACAAGCAAAGACAAAAGTAGAATAAACGCAACGGAAATGAGATTCCTTAGGAAAATAGATCAATCAAGAATCAAGAAGGGACAAACTCAGGAACGTATTCGGAGTATTCGGAAACAAATTCAAAATAAAACCAATAGTGATAAAAATTCAGGACAAATAACTGGGATGACTGGAACATATACACAGGATGACGGAAGAAATACTAACAAAAAGAATATATGAGGCACGAATCCAGGAAGCAAATAGAAGAGGAAGACCTAGGAGAACATGGTGAGAGGAAGCAAGAAAGATTGCCCAGGAGAGAAATATTCAGTGAAGTGAAATTAAGAACCTGACACAGAATAGAAATGAGTGGAAGAGGCTGATCAACTCCAGTCCACAGTCTTACACCTCAGTAGAAAGGCTTAGAAATAAGTAAGTAAGTAAAGTAAATGCAGACTCTCGGTTAGGAAAGGACCTGGTAACATCGGAGTTTCTAAAATATTTTCAAAAGTTAGAACCACTTCCTATAACCACATCCCAATTTTGGCAATTTCTTCTTTCTGCTTATGTTTCTCATCATTCAACATCTAATCATAACTTAGCTTATAGTATCATTTTTACGTTAGTATTTTTTTATTCTAAAGTCAGAAAGATGGCTCTGTCTATCTTTGTTTGATCTTAGTCAGATCATTCTTGTATTTTGTATCATAGATCAATCATAACACAGTTTTTTTAATGAGTACCATTATTTTAACCGTCCGTGAGTAATATACCAAAGATAAAGTCGCTTAGCAGACGAGGATAGTCAGTTCTTGCTAAATTTGTTTATACATTATTCTTAAATCTTTGTCTGTGGAACGATAGTCGTAGGTCGATGATTATCTTCTTCGCCCGAAATTCTAAATCCACTACTATTGCGTAATAGGAAAAATATGCCGTGTAGAATGGCCCTTACATGAATATGTATTCATTTTAACTATTTCTACTTTGTGGAGACAATGTCGGGGGGTTATTACTGTGTAGTTCGAAGTAACAGATAAAGATCAAAAATAAATGTTACATTTTATCTTTGAAGTAATTACTAATATACTCTGAGACAGCTTATCTTCAGAATAATAATAATAATAATAATAATAATAATAACCCCTCAGGGGCTAGGGGAATCCCAGGATTCTCCTAGTACGGGCATTGACGATCCCGAGGTACCTGAGTCATGTTGTGCTGTCTTGTGTTGTCCAGATTATGTGTAATAAAAACGCAATCTTAAGGTGTTTACCGTGCCGAGAAGATGAATGGCTCAGCGTTTATGAGTCGCGAACGGTTCCCCCGGATACCGGGCGCCCTCCGGGAGTAAGTAGCCTTGCTGTGGCATCCAGGCTCTGCCGCAGTCGACCTTTCTTTCCTAGGATACTCGTGGGAATACTATGTTAAATAATAATAATTATAATAATGAAAATGGAAGGGTGTTGCGGAGGCGGACCCCTGTCGTACAAAACAGCTACAGCAACACCACAACAACAACTACAGACGAACCAAACAACCGCCTCAGTCGAAACTACTCCCGATAGTTTTACCAGATCCGACATTGTAGGTGATGGAAATTGCCTTTTCCGTGCAGTTAGCTTACACTTATATGGCCACCAGAACCATCATGAGAAACTCCGAGAGGTTGCTCTAAGATATTTACAACAAAACTGGTCGGAACTTCACACATTTTCATTAATTGAAGTCGACGATATAAAAGACTTCAATAACTATTATAATTATATGCGGGAAAAATGGCACCTATGGAACGAGCCTAGAGATACTTGCCCTCTCGGAAACACAAAATAGCAACTTTCATATCTTCTCAAAACAACGAAGAACAAGACATACAAAAATAACTTTTACGGACAGACCAACAATAATAAGCACGGGAAAATACAACAAAACCATTTACCTTCTACTAACAGGCAACCCAATGTCGGGACACTTTGAGCTTCTGACACCACAAAACATTGAAAACATTCCAGAGAACAACAGACCAATAAAAGAAGCATCGGGCGAGCGACGTAACGGTCGAGGACGTCGCGGGAAATGGCAGCTCGACCAAAACGATGAAGACCAGGCAACCGAAAATGGACCTGCCAAAAGTGTTGTGTCGGCGACTAAGCCGACACCCACCAAGGCGGGAAAATCACAGCAGCGCATGAGTTGCACCACAGGAATCAACGAACACGCCATGCGTTGCTGTAATGAAAACACAAAACCTGACAAAGAAATCACTGAGAAGAGAATCACTCGCCGCTTGGACCCACCAACATCAATCCCAAGCACAACCGACGTAGATACGGGACAAACACAACCACCAAAGCCAGGCCAGGGCCAGTATGTTTTGCAAGGACAACATGCAACTACCAAGGCTGGAAAACCAAGACAGCGGTTAAAGTGGACGGATGAGATGAATAGGACGGTGATGCGCTGTTACTACACCGCCACCAAACTCGAAACAATAACATCGGGCTACAGACAGCAACTGCACAGACTTTTCTTGACCGAATATCCACATCTGCAATTACTTGTTTCAGAACAGAGAGTAATAGACCAAAAAAGAGTTATTACTAAGAACAATCGTCTCACACCTCTCGAATTGCAAACCATCAAGGACACAGTGGCTGTTGAACTGAACACAGACTAACCAAACAATAGAAACAATAGAGCAGATTCCGAACCAGCCTCACACACACAACCACCCAGTCGAACACAACAATACTCACCACCCAGGAGGAGCATAACGCAAAATAATATTGCGAGTACCGCGCAACACCATATCACAGACAACAACATGAACCACTCGCCACCCTCAACGACATCCACACAACATCACCCCGAATCACCTCTCATACAAACACTTAAAGCAAAAATGGAGTCACATCTAGCTCGATGGTCAGGCACCGACCCTACAACAAGAAATCCCATCCCTCGTTTAATCTTCAGACAGAGCACGCAACCAATCCTCAATACACTAAACAAGCACATAATACCTCAGTATATAACAGACTTAAGCACAATCGAAGACATTCACACAATAATATACGCAGCAGCAATCACCACTCTAACACAAAATAATCAAAAACTCCCTCAACGACAAGGAAACCCCAACAGGACGAAACCAAAATTCAAATGGCAAATAAGAATAGAAAACAAAATCAACAACATCAGGAGAGATCTAGGACATCTTACCCAGTTTATAAGCGGGAACGCGTCCAAACGTGTCACACAGGGGGCAAACAAGATCAAATCTAAGTCTCCCAACAGAACACTGCCAGAAATCCTCGATACCTTGAAACAAAAACTATCTGTATATGCCGCAAGACTCCGTAGATACAAAGAATCAAATGAGAGGAAAGACACCAACAACCTCTTCCGAAGAAGCGAAAAACAGTTCTACCGGAAAACTATGTACAACAGACAGATAGCAGTGACTGAACCACCAAACAAACAAGAACTCACAGATTATTGGAAAAGTATCTGGTCAGAACCCAAACAACACAATAATAACACCCCCTGGATCAAAGCCGAAGAAGACAAACATAAACATGTGACAGAACAAGAAAATACCACATTTAATACACAAGAAATTACAGAAACTATCAAACACACACACAACTGGAAATGTCCTGGAATAGACAATATACAAAACTTCTGGTACAAACAGTTTACCACCACACACGAAGCACTCACACACCAAATCAACAAAGCCATTCTACAACCACACACATTTCCCACTTTCCTCACACAAGGAATAACATACGTTAAACCCAAAAGCTCAGACACCACAAACCCGTCAAACTACCGACCTATCACCTGTCTTCCAACCCTATACAAGATCATCACAGCCACAATATCGAAGAAAATAGAACAACACCTAACAGACAACAATATCCTCACAGAAGAGCAGAAGGGATGCAGGAAAAATAGTCGAGGATGCAAAGAGCAGCTGATTATAGATAGCGTGATTATGGGACAAACCAGAAAAGAACACAGAAACCTTCACATCGGTTACATAGACTATAAAAAAGCCTTCGACTCCATACCCCACAGCTGGTTAATCAGGGCCCTAGAAATCTATAAAATCAACCAACACCTCAGGCAGTTTCTCGCGCAAATTATGAAAACATGGAAAACCAAAATACGCCTAGAAACACAAACCGAACGGATCCAAACAGAAGAGCTGTACATCAGACGGGGTATATTTCAGGGAGACTCGCTCAGTGCTCTATGGTTTTGCCTCTGTCTCAATCCACTCTCAAATATACTAAACAGAACAGAGCATGGCTTCAATATCAGACACCAAAAAGAGAATCAACATAAAATAAACCACCTCCTATATATGGACGACATAAAACTCTACGCTGCCACACAAACACAGCTGAAAGAACTCCTCAAAATCACAGAAATATTCACCTTAGATGTCAATATGGAATTTGGTATAAGTAAATGCAAAGTGCTCCACATCAACAAAGGCCAATGGAAGCACCACCATGAGACAGAAACCATCAACAATGAAACGCTCGATAACATGTTCGATAAAGAAACATACAAATATCTAGGCTTCCAACAAAGCACCAAACTCAACCACACTCACATCAAAACAGAGCTCAGAACCGAATTCAAAAACAGACTGACGAAACTTTTGCAAACAAAACTCAACTCTAAGAATCTCACTAAAGCCATCAACACGTTCGCTATACCTATACTCACATATTCATTTGGTATCATCAAATGGTCACAAACAGACATAGAAAATATTCATATCCTTATACGATCTCAATTCACTAAATACAGGAAATTACACCCCAACGCATGCAAAGAAAGACTTACCATCGAGAGGAAGGCAGGGAGGAAGAGGAATTATAGACATCAGATCATTACACACAAAACAAATACAAACACTTAGGAAATTCTTTCACAGCAAGCAAACCAGCCTCCACACAGCGACAGTGAAAGCAGACAAAAACTACACACCTCTCGACTTAGCCCGGGCAGACCACTCAGCAGACACACACAGTCACACCCAATTACAACAGGAAAAGATGAAAACGTGGTCAGAGAAAACACTCCACGGAAAACACAGATATCACATAGAACAAGACCACGTAAATAAAAAACAATCATACACCTGGTTACGGGATGGGCAGCTATTCCCTGAGACTGAAGGCTTCTTACTTGCCATCCAGGATAAAGTCATATTAACCAGAAACTACCAAAAGCATATCATCAAAGACCCGACTATTGCAGAGGACAGATGTAGGAAATGCCACCAGCAGAAAGAAACGATCGAACACATAACGAGCGGATGTAAAATATTGGCCGGAACGGAGTACACAGCCAGGCATGATTCAGCTGCCAAAGTGGTTCACCAAGCACTAGCCACAACATACAGACTCATAGAAAACACAGATCCCTACTACAAATACACGCCAACATCCATACTTGAAAATGAAGATTACAAGCTCTACTGGGATATCGGTATCCATACAGATAAAAACAGTCTCCGCCAATAGACCCGATATTACTTTTCAGTGCAAAAAAGGAAAAGTCACCTATCTGATTGACATAGCTGTCCCCAACGACACAAACATCCAAGCGAAATACACAGAAAAAATTTCCAAATACACAGACCTTGCAACGGAAATAAAAAGGCTACGGAGACAGGAAAAAGTCATCATTGTCCCCCTCATTATATCAGCCACAGGCCTTACACCAATAACATTCACACCACATTAAGTGCAATTGGGACTCAACACGGACATACACAGAAACATTCAGAAGTCAGTGATTTTGAAAACATGTAACATTGTCAGGTCATTCCTTAATACGGAATGGTAATAGCGTTTGTGCTGACTTGGTTTTGGCCCGTCAGCCAAACATGGAACCACATTGATCAAATGTGAGAAAGAAGAACTTTTTGTAATAAATAATAATAATAATAATAACCCCTCAGGGGCTAGGGGAATCCCAGGATTCTCCTAGTACGGGCATTGACGATCCCGAGGTACCTGAGTCATGTTGTGCTGTCTTGTGTTGTCCAGATTATGTGTAATAAAAACGCAATCTTAAGGTGTTTACCGTGCCGAGAAGATGAATGGCTCAGCGTTTATGAGTCGCGAACGGTCCCCCCGGATACCGGGCGCCCTCCGGGAGTAAGTAGCCTTGCTGTGGCATCCAGGCTCTGCCGCAGTCGACCTTTCTTTCCTAGGATACTCGTGGGAATACTATGTTAAAGAATAATAATTATAATAATGAAAATGGAAGGGTGTTGCGGAGGCGGACCCCTGTCGTACAAACAGCTATAGCAACACCACAACAACAACAACTACAGACTAACCAAACAACCGCCTCAGTCGAAACTACTCCCGATAGTTTTACCAGATCCGACATTGTAGGTGATGGAAATTGCCTTTTCCGTGCAGTTAGCTTACACTTATATGGCCACCAGAACCATCATGAGAAACTCCGAGAGGTTGCTCTAAGATATTTACAACAAAACTGGTCGGAACTTCACACATCTTCATTAATTGAAGTCGACGATATAAAAGACTTCAATAACTATTATAATTATATGCTGAAAAATGGCACCTATGGAACGAGCCTAGAGATACTTGCCCTCTCGGAAACACAAAATAGCAACTTTCATATCTTCTCAAAACAACGAAGAACAAGACATACAAAAATAACTTTTACGGACAGACCAACAATAATAAGCACGGGAAAAATACAACAAAACCATTTACCTTCTACTAACAGGCAACCCAATGTCGGGACACTTTGAGCTTCTGACACCACAAAACATTGAAAACATTCCAGAGAACAACAGACCAATAAAAGAAGCATCGGGCGAGCGACGTAACGGTCGAGGACGTCGCGGGAAATGGCAGCTCGACCAAAACGATGAAGACCAGGCAACCGAAAATGGACCTGCCAAAAGTGTTGTGTCGGCGACTAAGCCGACACCCACCAAGGCGGGAAAATCACAGCAGCGCATGAGTTGCATCACAGGAATCAACGAACACGCCATGCGTTGCTGTAATAAAAACACAAAACCTGATAAAGAAATCACTGAGAAGAGAATCACTCGCCGCTTGGACCCACCAACATCAATCCCAAGCACAACCGACGTAGATACGGGACAAACACAACCACCAAAGCCAGGCCAGGGCCCGTATGTTTTGCAAGGACAACATGCAACTACCAAGGCTGGAAAACCAAGACAGCGGTTAAAGTGGACGGATGAGATGAATAGGACGGTGATGCGCTGTTACTACACCGCCACCAAACTCGAAACAATAACATCGGGCTACAGACATCAACTTCACAGACTTTTTTTGACCGAATATCCACATCTGCAATTACTTGTTTCAGAACAGAGAGTAATAGACCAAAAAAGAGTTATTACCAAGAACAATCGTCTCACACCTCTCGAATTGCAAACCATCAAGGACACAGTGGCTGTTGAACTGAACACAGACCAACCAAACAATAGAAACAATAAAGCAGATTCCGAACCAGCCTCTCACACACACAACCACCCAGTCGAACACAACAATACCCACCACCCAGGAGGAGCATAACGCAAAATAATATTGCGAGTACCGCGCAACACCATATCACAGACAACAACATGAATCATTCGCCACCCTCAACGACATCCACACAACATCACCCCGAATCACCTCTCATACAAACACTTAAAGCAAAAATGGAGTCACATCTAGCTCGATGGTCAGGCACCGACCCCACAACAAGAAATCCCATCCCTCGTTTAATCTTCAGACAGAGCACGCAACCAATCCTCAACACACTAAACAAGCACATAATACCTCAGTATATAACAGACTTAAGCACAATCGAAGACATTCACACAATAATATACGCAGCAGCAATCACCACTCTAACACAAAATAATCAAAAACTCCCTCAACGACAAGGAAACCCCAACAGGACAAAACCAAAATTCAAATGGCAAATAAGAATAGAAAACAAAATCAACAACATCAGGAGAGATCTAGGACATCTTACCCAGTTTATAAGCGGGAACGCGTCCAAACGTGTCACACAGGGGGCAAACAAGATCAAATCTAAGTCTCCCAACAGAACACTGCCAGAAATCCTCGATACTTTGAAACAAAAACTATCTGTATATGCCGCAAGACTCCGTAGATACAAAGAATCAAATGAGAGGAAAGACACCAACAACCTCTTCCGAAGAAGCGAAAAAAAACAGTTCTACCGGAAAACTATGTACAACAAACAGATAGCAGTGACTGAACCACCAAACAAACAAGAACTCACAGATTATTGGAAAAGTATCTGGTCAGAACCCAAACTACACAATAATAACACCCCCTGGATCAAAGCCGAAGAAGACAAACATAAACATGTGACAGAACAAGAAAATACCACATTTAATACACAAGAAATTACAGAAACTATCAAACACACACACAACTGGAAATGTCCTGGAATAGACAATATACAAAACTTCTGGTACAAACAGTTTACCACCACACACGAAACACTCACACACCAAATCAACAAAGCCATTCTACAACCACACACATTTCCCACTTTCCTCACACAAGGAATAACATACGTTAAACCCAAAAGCTCAGACACCACAAACCCGTCAAACTACCGACCTATCACCTGTCTTCCAACCCTATACAAGATCATCACAGCCACAATTTCGAAGAAAATAGAACAACACCTAACAGACAACAATATCCTCACAGAAGAGCAGAAGGGATGCAGGAAAAATAGTCGAGGATGCAAAGAGCAGCTGATTATAGATAGCGTGATTATGGGACAAACCAGAAAAGAACACAGAAACCTTCACATCGGTTACATAGACTATAAAAAAGCCTTCGACTCCATACCCCACAGCTGGTTAATCAGGGCCCTAGAAATCTATAAAATCAACCAACACCTCAGGCAGTTTCTCGCGCAAATTATGAAAACATGGAAAACCAAAATACGCCTAGAAACACAAACCGAACGGATCCAAACAGAAGAGCTGTACATCAGACGGGGTATATTTCAGGGAGACTCGCTCAGTGCTCTATGGTTTTGCCTCTGTCTCAATCCACTCTCAAATATACTAAACAGAACAGAGCATGGCTTCAATATCAGACACCAAAAAGTGAATCAACATAAAATAAACCACCTCCTATATATGGACGACATAAAACTCTACGCTGCCACACAAACACAGCTGAAAGAACTCCTCAAAATCACAGAAATATTCACCTTAGATGTCAATATGGAATTTGGTATAAGTAAATGCAAAGTGCTCCACATCAACAAAGGCCAATGGAAGTGCCACCATGAGACAGAAACCATCAACAATGAAACGCTCGATAACATGTTCGATAAAGAAACATACAAATATCTAGGCTTCCAACAAAGCACCAAACTCAACCACACTCACATCAAAACAGAGCTTAGAACCGAATTCAAAAACAGACTGACGAAACTTTTGCAAACAAAACTCAACTCTAAGAATCTCACTAAAGCCATCAACACGTTCGCTATACCTATACTCACATATTCATTTGGTATCATCAAGTGGTCACAAACAGACATAGAGAATATTCACATCCTTATACGATCTCAATTCACCAAATACAGGAAATTACACCCCAACGCATGCAAAGAAAGACTTACCATCGAGAGGAAGGCAGGAGGAAGAGGAATTATAGACATCAGATCATTACACACAAAACAAATACAAACACTTAGGAAATTCTTTCACAGTAAGCAAACCAGCCTCCACACAGCGACAGTGAAAGCAGACAAAAACTACACACCTCTCGACTTAGCCCGGGCAGACCACTCAGCAGACACACACAGTCACACCCAATTACAACAGGAAAAGATGAAAACGTGGTCAGAGAAAACACTCCACGGAAAACACAGATACCACATAGAACAAGACCACGTAAATAAAAAACAATCATACACCTGGTTACGGGATGGGCAGCTATTCCCTGAGACTGAAGGCTTCTTACTTGCCATCCAGGATAAAGTCATATTAACCAGAAACTACCAAAAGTATATCATCAAAGACCCGACTATTGCAGAGGACAGATGTAGGAAATGCCACCAGCAGAAAGAAACGATCGAACACATAACGAGCGGATGTAAAATATTGGCCGGAACGGAGTACACAGCCAGGCATGATTCAGCTGCCAAAGTGGTTCACCAAGCACTGGCCACAACATACAGACTCATAGAAAACACAGATCCCTACTACAAATACACCCCAACATCCATACTTGAAAATGAAGATTACAAGCTCTACTGGGATATCGGTATCCATACAGATAAAACAGTCTCCGCCAATAGACCCGATATTACTTTTCAGTGCAAAAAAGGAAAAGTCACCTATCTGATTGACATAGCTGTCCCCAAGGACACAAACATCCAAGCGAAATACACAGAAAAAATTTCCAAATACACAGACCTTGCAACGGAAATAAAAAGGCTATGGAGACAGGAAAAAGTCATCATTGTCCCCCTCATTATATCAGCCACAGGCCTTACACCAATAACATTCACACCACATTTAGTGCAATTGGGACTCAACACAGACATACACAGAAACATTCAGAAGTCAGTGATTTTGAAAACATGTAACATTGTCAGGTCATTCCTTAATACGGAATAGTAATAGCGTTTGTGCTGACTTGGTTTTGGCCCGTCAGCCAAACATGGAACCACATTGATCAAATGTGAGAAAGAAGAACTTTTTGAAATAAATAATAATAATAATAAACAAAAACTATCCGTATATGCTGCAAGACTCCGTAGATACAAAGAATCAAACGAGAGGAAAGACACCAACAACCTCTTCCGAAGAAGCGAAAAACAGTTCTACCGAAAAAACTATGTACAACGAGCAGACAGTAGTAACTGAACCACCAAATAAACAAGAACTCGCAGATTATTGGAAAACTGTCTGGTCAGAACCCAAACTACATAATAATAACACCTCCTGGATCAAAGCCGAAGAAGATAAACACAAACGTGTGACAGAACAAGAAAATTCCACACTAACTACAGAAGAAATTACAGAAACAATCAAACACACACACAACTGGAAATGTCCTGGAATAGACAATATACAAAACTTCTGGTACAAACAGTTTACCACCACACACGAAGCACTCACATACCAAATCAACAAAGCCATTCTACAACCACACACATTTCCCACTTTCCTTACACAAGGAATAACATACGTTAAACCCAAAAGCTCAGACACCACAAACCCGTCAAACTACCGACCTATCACCTGTCTTCCAACCCTATATAAGATCATCACAGCCGCAATTTCCAAGAAAATAGAACAACACCTAACAGACAACAATATTATCACAGAAGAGCAGAAGGGATGCAGGAAAAATAGTCGAGGATGCAAAGAGCAGCTGATCATAGATAGCGTGATTATGGGACAAACCAGAAAAGAACACAGAAACCTTCACATCGGTTACATAGACTATAAAAAAGCCTTCGACTCCATACCCCACAGCTGGTTAATCAGAGCCCTAGAAATCTATAAAATCAACCAACACCTCAGGCAATTTCTAGCGCAAATTATGAAAACATGGAAAACCAAAATACGCCTAGAAACACAAACCGAACGCATCCAAACAGAAGAGCTGTACATCAGACGGGGTATATTTCAGGGAGACTCGCTCAGCGCTCTATGGTTTTGCCTCTGTCTTAATCCACTCTCAAATATACTAAACAGAACAGAGCATGGCTTCAATATCAGACACCAAAAAGGGAATCAACATAAAATAAACCACCTCCTATATATGGATGACATAAAACTCTACGCTGCCACAAAAACACAGCTGAAAGAACTCCTCAAAATCACAGAAATATTCACCTTAGATGTCAATATGGAATTTGGTATAAATAAATGCAAAGTGCTCCACATCAACAAAGGCCAATGGAAGTACCACCATGAGACAGAAACCATCAACAATGAAACACTCGATAACATGTTTGACAAAGAAACATACAAATATCTAGGCTTTCAACAAAGCACCAAACTCAACCATACTCACATCAAAACAGAGGTCAGAACCGAATTCAAGAACAGACTGACGAAACTTTTACAAACAAAACTCAACTCCAAATATCTCACTAAAGCCATCAACACGTTCGCTATACCTATACTCACATATTCATTTGGTATCATCAAATGGTCACAAACAGACTTAGAAAATATTCACATCCTTATACGGTCTCAATTCACCAAATACAGGAAATTACACCCCAACGCATGCAAAGAAAGACTTACCATCGAGAGGAAGGCCGGAGGAAGAGGAATTATAGACATCAAATCATTACACACAAAACAAATACAAGCACTTAGGAAATTCTTTCACACCAAGCAAACCAGCCTCCACACAGCAACAGTCAAAGCAGACAAAAACTATACCCCACTCGACTTATCCCGGGTAGACCACCCAGCAGATACACACAGTCACATACAATTACGACAGGAAAAGATGAAAACGTGGTCAGAAAAAACACTTCACGGAAAACACAGATACCACATAGAGCAAGACCACGTAAATAAAAAACAATCATACACCTGGTTACGGGATGGGCAGCTATTCCCAGAAACAGAAGGCTTCTTACTTGCCATCCAGGATAAAGTCATATTAACCAGAAACTACCAAAAGCATATTATCAAAGACTCAACTATTACAGAAGACAGATGCAGAAAATGTCACCAACAGAAAGAAACGATCGAACACATAACAAGCGGATGTAAAATATTAGCCGGAACGGAATACACAGCCAGACATGACTCAGCGGCAAAAGTAGTTCACCAAGCACTAGCCACCACATACAAGCTCATAGAAAACACAGATCCCTACTACAAATATACACCAACATCCGTACTTGAAAATAAAGATTACAAAACTCTACTGGGACATCAGTATCCATACAGATAAAACAGTCTCCGCCAATAGACCCGATATTACTTTTCAGTGCAAAAAAGAAAAAGTCACCTATCTAATTGACATAGCTGTCCCCAACGACACAAACATCCAAACGAAATACACAGAAAAAATTTCCAAATACACAGACCTTGCAACGGAAATAAAAAGGCTATGGAAACAAGAAAAAAGTCATCATTGTTCCCCTCATTATATCAGCCACAGGCCTTACACCAACAACATTCACACCACACTTAGTACAATTGGGACTCAACACAAACATACACAAAAACATTCAGAAGTCAGTGATTTTGAAAACATGTAACATTGTCAGGTCATTCCTTAATACACAATGATAATGCGTTTGTGCTGACTTGGTTTCCGCCCGTCAGCCAAACATGGAACCACATTGACCAAATGTGAGAAAGAAAAACGAGAATAGTCATAATAATAATAAGGTTACAAGCTCTACTGGGACAATGAAGATTACAAGCTCTACTGGGATATCGGTATCCATACAGATAAAACAGTCTCCGCCAATAGACCCGATATTACTTTTCAGTGCAAAAAAGGAAAAGTCACCTATCTGATTGACATAGCTGTCCCCAACGACACAAACATCCAAGCGAAATACATAGAAAAAATTTCCAAATACACAGACCTTGCAACGGAAATAAAAAGGCTATGGAGACAGGAAAAAGTCATCATTGTCCCCCTCATTATATCAGCCACAGGCCTTACACCAATAACATTCACACCACATTTAGTACAATTGGGACTCAACACAGACATACACAGAAACATTCAGAAGTCAGTGATTTTGAAAACATGTAACATTGTCAGGTCATTCCTTAATACGGAATAGTAATAGCGTTTGTGCTGACTTGGTTTTGGCCGTCAGCCAAACATGGAACCACATTGATCAAATGTGAGAAAGAAGAACTTTTTTATAATAATAATAATCCCTCAGGGGCTAGGGGAATCCCAGGATTCTCCTAGTACGGGCATTGACGATCCCGAGGTACATGAGTCATGTTGTGCTGTCTTGTGTTGTCCAGATTATGTGTAATAAAAACGCAATCTTAAGGAGTTTACCGTGCCGAGAAGATGAATGGCTCAGCGTTTATGAGTCGCGAACGGTTCCCCCGGATACCGGGCGCCCTCCGGGAGTAAGTAGCCTTGCTGTGGCATCCAGGCTCTGCCGCAGTCGACCTTTCTTTCCTAGGATACTCGTGGGAATACTATGTTAAACAATAATAATTATAATAATGAAAATGGAAGGGTGTTGCGGAGGCGGACCCCTGTCGTACAAACAGCTACAGCAACACCACAACAACAACTACAAACGAACCAAACAACCGCCTCAGTCGAAACTACTCCCGATAGTTTTACCAGATCCGACATTGTAGGTGATGGAAATTGCCTTTTCCGTGCAGTTAGCTTATACTTATATGGCCACCAGAACCATCATGAGAAACTCCGAGAGGTTGCTCTAAGATATTTACAACAAAACTGGTCGGAACTTCACACATTTTCATTAATTGAAGTCGACGATATAAAAGACTTCAATAACTATTATAATTATATGCGGAAAAATGGCACCTATGGAACGAGCCTAGAGATACTTGCCCTCTCGGAAACACAAAATAGCAACTTTCATATCATCTCAAAACAACGAAGAACAAGACATACAAAAATAACTTTTACGGACAGACCAACAATAATAAGCACGGGAAAATACAACAAAACCATTTACCTTCTACTAACAGGCAACCCAATGTCGGGACACTTTGAGCTTCTGACACCACAAAACACTGAAAACATTCCAGAGAACAACAGACCAATAAAAGAAGCATCGGGCGAGCGACGTAACGGTCGAGGACGTCGCGGGAAATGGCAGCTCGACCAAAACGATGAAGACCAGGCAACCGAAAATGGACCTGCCAAAAGTGTTGTGTTGGCGACTAAGCCGAGACCCACCAAGGCGGGAAAATCACAGCAGCGCATGAGTTGCACCACAGGAATCAACGAACACGCCATGCGTTGCTGTAATGAAAACACAAAACCTGACAAAGAAATCACTGAGAAGAGAATCACTCGCCGCTTGGACCCACCAACATCAATCCCAAGCGCAACCGACGTAGATACGGGACAAACACAACCACCAAAGCCAGGCCAGGGCCCGTATGTATTGCAAGGACAACATGCAACTACCAAGGCTGGAAAACCAAGACAGCGGTTAAAGTGGACGGATGAGATGAATAGGACGGTGATGCGCTGTTACTACACCGCCACCAAACTCGAAACAATAACATCGGGCTACAGACAGCAACTGCACAGACTTTTCTTGACCGAATATCCACATCTGCAATTACTTGTTTCAGAACAGAGAGTAGTAGACCAAAAAAGAGTTATTACCAAGAACAATCGTCTCACACCTCTCGAAT
Organism: Pachyrhynchus sulphureomaculatus; assembly: GCA_019049505.1. NCBI lineage: Eukaryota > Metazoa > Arthropoda > Insecta > Coleoptera > Curculionidae > Pachyrhynchus > Pachyrhynchus sulphureomaculatus. The sequence goes on along the minus strand of CM032449.1, from coordinate 82,634,839 downwards.
TGCAAACCATCAAGGACACAGTGGCTGTTGAACTGAACACAGACCAACCAAACAATAGAAACAATAAAGCAGATTCCGAACCAGCCTCACACACACAACCACCCAGTCGAACACAACAATACCCACCACCCAGGAGGAGCATAACGCAAAATAATATTGCGAGTACCGCGCAACACCATATCACAGACAACAACATGAATCACTCGCCACCCTCAACGACATCCACACAACATCACCCGAATCACCTCTCATACAAACACTTAAAGCAAAAATGGAGTCACATCTAGCTCGATGGTCAGGCACCGACCCCACAACAAGAAATCCCATCCCTCGTTTAATCTTCAGACAGAGCACGCAACCAATCCTCAACACACTAAACAAGCACATAATACCTCAGTATATAACAGACTCAAGCACAATCGAAGACATTCACACAATAATATACGCAGCAGCAATCACCACTCTAACACAAAATAATCAAAAACTCCCTCAACGACAAGGAAACCCCAACAGGACAAAACCAAAATTCAAATGGCAAATAAGAATAGAAAACAAAATCAACAACATCAGGAGAGATCTAGGACATCTTACCCAGTTTATAAGCGGGAACGCGTCCAAACGTGTCACACAGGGGGCAAACAAGATCAAATCTAAGTCTCCCAACAGAACACTGCCAGAAATCCTCGATACCTTGAAACAAAAACTATCTGTATATGCCGCAAGACTCCGTAGATACAAAGAATCAAATGAGAGGAAAGACACCAACAACCTCTTCCGAAGAAGCGAAAAAAAACAGTTCTACCGGAAAACTATGTACAACAAAGAGATAGCAGTGACTGAACCACCAAACAAACAAGAACTCACAGATTATTGGAAAAGTATCTGGTCAGAACCCAAACAACACAATAATAACACCCCCTGGATCAAAGCCGAAGAAGACAAACATAAACATGTAACAGAACAAGGAAATACCACATTTAATACACAAGAAATTACAGAAACTATCAAACACACACACAACTGGAAATGTCCTGGAATAGACAATATACAAAACTTCTGGTACAGTTTACCACCACACACGAAGCACTCACACACCAAATCGACAAAGCCATTCTACAACCACACACATTTCCCACTTTCCTCACACAAGGAATAACATACGTTAAACCCAAAAGCTCAGACACCACAAACCCGTCAAACTACCGACCTATCACCTGTCTTCCAACCCTATACAAGATCATCACAGCCACAATATCGAAGAAAATAGAACAACACCTAACAGACAACAATATCCTCACAGAAGAGCAGAAGGGATGCAGGAAAAATAGTCAAGGATGCAACGAGCAGCTGATTATAGATAGCGTGATTATGGGACAAACCAGAAAAGAACACAGAAACCTTCACATCGGTTACATAGACTATAAAAAAGCCTTCGACTCCATACCCCACAGCTGGTTAATCAGGGCCCTAGAAATCTATAAAATCAACCAACACCTCAGGCAGTTTCTCGCGCAAATTATGAAAACATGGAAAACCAAAATACGCCTAGAAACACAAACCGAACGGATCCAAACAGAAGAGCTGTACATCAGACGGGGTATATTTCAGGGAGACTCGCTCAGTGCTCTATGGTTTTGCCTCTGTCTCAATCCACTCTCAAATATACTAAACAGAACAGAGCATGGCTTCAATATCAGACACCAAAAAGAGAATCAACATAAAATAAACCACCTCCTATATATGGACGACATAAAACTCTACGCTGCCACACAAACACAGCTGAAAGAACTCCTCAAAATCACAGAAATATTCACCTTAGATGTCAATATGGAATTTGGTATAAGTAAATGCAAAGTGCTCCACATCAACAAAGGCCAATGGAAGCACCACCATGAGACAGAAACCATCAACAATGAAACGCTCGATAACATGTTCGATAAAGAAACATACAAATATCTAGGCTTCCAACAAAGCACCAAACTCAACCACACAAAACAGAGCTCAGAACCGAATTCAAAAACAGACTGACGAAACTTTTGCAAACAAAACTCAACTCTAAGAATCTCACTAAAGCCATCAACACGTTCGCTATACCTATACTCACATATTCATTTGGTATCATCAAATGGTCACAAACAGACATAGAAAATATTCACATCCTTATACGATCTCAATTCACCAAATACAGGAAATTACACCCCAACGCATGCAAAGAAAGACTTACCATCGAGAGGAAGGCAGGAGGAAGAGGAATTATAGACATCAGATCATTACACACAAAACAAATACAAACACTTAGGAAATTCTTTCACAGCAAGCAAACCAGCCTCCACACAGCGACAGTGAAAGCAGACAAAACTACACACCTCTCGACTTAGCCCGGGCAGACCACTCAGCAGACACACACAGTCACACCCAATTACAACAGGAAAAGATGAAAACGTGGTCAGAGAAAACACTCCACGGAAAACACAGATACCACATAGAACAAGACCACGTAAATAAAAAACAATCATACGCCTGGTTACGGGATGGGCAGCTATTCCCTGAGACTGAAGGCTTCTTACTTGCCATCCAGGATAAAGTCATATTAACCAGAAACTACCAAAAGCATATCATCAAAGACCCGACTATTGCAGAGGACAGATGTAGGAAATGCCACCAGCAGAAAGAAACGATCGAACACATAACGAGCGGATGTAAAATATTGGCCGGAACGGAGTACACAGCCAGGCATGATTCAGCTGCCAAAGTGGTTCACCAAGCACTAGCCACAACATACAGACTCATAGAAAACACAGATCCCTACTACAAATACACGCCAACATCCATACTTGAAAATGAAGATTACAAGCTCTACTGGGATATCGGTATCCATACAGATAAAACAGTCTCCGCCAATAGACCCGATATTACTTTTCAGTGCAAAAAAGGAAAAGTCACCTATCTGATTGACATAGCTGTCCCCAACGACACAAACATCCAAGCGAAATACACAGAAAAAATTTCCAAATACACAGACCTTGCAACGGAAATAAAAAGGCTATGGAGACAGGAAAAAGTCATCATTGTCCCCCTCATTATATCAGCCACAGGCCTTACACCAATAACATTCACACCACATTTAGTGCAATTGGGACTCAACACGGACATACACAGAAACATTCAGAAGTCAGTGATTTTGAAAACATGTAACATTGTCAGGTCATTCCTTAATACGGAATGGTAATAGCGTTTGTTCTGACTTGGTTTTGGCCCGTCAGCCAAACATGGAACCACATTGATCAAATGTGAGAAAGAAGAACTTTTTGTAATAAATAATAATAATAACTTGGTTTTGGCCCGTCAGCCAAACATGGAACCACATTGATCAAATGTGAGAAAGAAGAACTTTTTGAAATAAATAATAATAATATATAACATTTTACTTAAATAAAAAGCTGTATGTTGTTAACACTAAACATTGCCAGCCACGTTTCTTAATAGGGTCTATAAATTGAAGCCGATCTAGTTTTCATGTAACGTAGATATTCAGTTGAGTTTTATTTTTTACACCCTTATATATCGTATTATACGAGGCTTGTATGAAAAGAAAAAAATAATTATTCACGATGAAAAAATCTCACGTCTCTTCGTCCGCGTACGAGCTCGGCTTCCTCCGCAAATTTCTCCGCGGATTTTTCTTATTCTTTCGTCGTTAATATTGGGTTCAACAGAAACAAGCATTTGTATTGCTTCTTTAATAAATGTTTTCTTTTTTTGGGTTTTGGCATTATACTAGATAATAAGGGATCTGAGCTGAGCCATAATCTGTTGAGAATTTTCTAACAAAATTTTGCCGGTACAGGCAAATGTGCTTGACAGTAATCCAATGGGCAAAAGTGGCTTTTCCATTACTGTTGCACCATGAATTAATATTTTGTGTATCGTGTATGGGATGCCAGGAATATAACTTCACATAAATTTTGGTGGTCTCATATCCATAGTCCGCAAATTTTTTCAAGTCGTCTTTATAATGACCATTCGATATTACTTCCAAAATCACTTTCAAGCGATTTATGACGTTGAGCCGACACCGTTAATTTCAGCCGCCACCTCTGGATTGGCAAAAAATCTTCTACATGTAATACCATCATTGGTATTACAAAACCAGCTTCTGGCACATCTAGGATTAAACTCACTTGCTCTCTGAATTTAGCTGTAATTCTGATAATTCTGAGTTTTTTTGCTTGAAAATTTCGATCTTAGCTGCCACTTTTGCACAGGAGGCTGAATACTTTCGAATAATCGGATCCTAGGATGCAATACAGGCAGGTCATTAAACTGCTTTGAACTAGCACCACAAATGTAGCATCTCATTGTTGAATTAGTTGAAGTGGCAGCATTGCATACTTTTGCATCGACCATAGTTACCGTCGTTATATGTTTCATGGAAAAAGAGATGTTTCCTTGTAGGAATTCGCTGTTTACCAAAGCGCTTATTGCATTTTCTATGTAAGTAGTTTCAGAATTTGTAATATCCACTGTTTCTTTAACAAATCTAATCCTTATTGACCGACAGTATAGTGGTGAAGAAGGAGTTGGATTCTGCCAAATAACTTTCTTGTTTCTCCCACAAATCATTTGTAGTAGAACAAAGCATCTTTGAAAAATGTTGCTGTCAACTGCATCTTTTTTTTGCATTTTTTGCTTAAATTGTGCTTATTGCGATCCGTCACAACCCCATTTCGAAATGAGGGTCAATGATTGACGCTCTTTTAGAATTAATTCTTATAGTACATCCTCCAAATATGTGGCCAAACGTTTAGCCGTGTGATACAATAAATTTTGTAAGTTAATTTCAGCTCATGTTTCAGTTACCTAATAAGCCTTTTTCGTTAGATAACAAGTTATTTTTGCTTGCTGTAACACAGTGTAACTCGGATAATACTTTTTGTTACTATTCCTCATTATTTCTTACTGTCTCCTTGAGAGATCAGCTTCTACAAACATTGAGAGGAGGGGCTATTGGATTTAGTTGTGCGTTTTTATGCTGCTTTGACATTTTGTATGCTTTCTGGTATGCTTGGGCTATTTGGGGAGAGTTAGCTATGTTTTTTAGAATACTGGATGCAATTCTCTCTCCAGAACATTATTACTTCTTTATCTACAGCACTGCGTACTTCTTCTGTTTTTCCACATTTGCTCCTCTCACTTGATTGATTAATGATGACTTTATTGGCCGACCAGAGAGAGACGGCGTTTTACCCTAGATATTTCAAATGTTCCTTATAACCGTTTGTTATTCTTTTTATGAAAAATTTCTGCTATTTTATGCGCTTCTGTCTACTTTTTCTTAAAATGTTACTTCAAATAAAAGAACTTATGCTTCACTTCCTTCCTTTGTTCATCACAATATTCATCTTGTGATAAAATATAGCTCTGAAAATATATTAATTTTTCTTTAAAATTTTGTTCCTGCATTTTATCAGCAGTAGTCTATGCGTTACTGCTCGAGCATTTGAAGGACCTTCAGACCCTAAAAAAAAATAAAACCGTTTAAATAGGTACAAAATACCACGGTTTTCGTCGCCTGATTTAAAGATAATCTCGATTTCACGGGAAATTACAGCTAATATTGATAGATTTGATTAGTGCAAATACTGTTTTTTTTTTGTTAAAATCAATAAAATCATTGGGACGGACCCTGAAGTATCACAAATATAAAATACCGAAAAACGGGTTTCGGTTTCTATCTTCAAAACATTACTAATTATTTAAAAGAGAATACATAAAAATGATCATTAGGTATATGCGCTTACCTAAAATGTTCAAATCCATCACAATTTTCTTCAAGGTAAACCTCGAAAAAGAGAAATAACTTTTTTAAATAACTGTTTTGTAACGAATACTAAGAAGAGAAACGAACACTCAGAGCGACGATCAAATTCCGACTAAGACTCCGGCGCGCGCGCTTTCAAATGGGTAACGGGAGGGGTCGTTCTACTATTATTTAACATTGTGAGGTAGCGAATTTTTTCTACCTGGAATAAGTTTTAGGAAATCGATTCATGGCCACCAAAAACGCTGAAATATCCCTATGTGATGTGGCCAGATAAAAAATGTATCTTCAACATATCTACACCGAAATTTTGGTTTTATAGGAGTTGAGCTCAAAGTATTGTATTTAAAGGTTTCATTAAAATATTCGCCACCACACGAGGTGGAGAACCTATGGTTTCTTCTTAAGTTTGTTTGTAAAATAGTCCTTGAAATTTAAAATATGTAGAGAACAAAGGTAAATCGACCTTAGTATGCCAATATATGTTGACTATTTTAGAAATGTTACTCGTATATAGTGATTAACATCAAAACTGGCTAGAATATCTCCAGGTTCCAATTTAATAACTTTTAGTCTTTGACTAGTTTTGCAAGTTTAGAATTTGCAAGATATTTACCCATTTGGTTGGACAATATATTGCATTTGCGATATTTGTAGGACCAGCTGGAAGATAAATTTCAATTACGATTAAGAGACACGAAGATGTATGTAGACAAATAACACCGATGCAAGAGAAACTAAAATTGCTTCTTCTGCCTTCAATTTCTATACACGAAAGTTTAGAAAATTAATCGCATATTTAAAGCTTAATTATTTATTCGCTGATATATAGAAACTTAAAGATGCTGCTATGACGTTTACCGATAATGCAAGTTTTCAAATTTGCCCTAATACAGATGAAATTGAATTAGAAAAAAATTGTTATAACAGAACATATGAATTTATGAACCCTTCAACATGTGTAGACGGAAACTTGCAAATGACTTCTTTTTTTTTAATTCATTAACATTTTAATTAAGAGTCTCCCACAAAATAAACAAAAAGATGATAGGTTCTTTCTTTATAACTGCTTGACAAGTGATAAAAATATAGTCTCAAGGGATCACCCGTAGGACGCAAAAAAAGTAAAATTGGGTATAATGTTATTACATTTGGAATAAGTAATGAGAATAAATTATATATGTGAAATAATTTATAGAGGGTGTGTTGCAAAACAACGTGTATAAAATACGAGGCTGGTTTGAAAAGTCCGTGGAAAGTCCGAGAGATGGCACCACCGGCGCGTATTGAGGTCATGTTTAGTTAGTAGCATCTCTTGAATGAACGCACACCAAGTTTCAGCCATATTGGTCTATTTCTTTGTGTTTGGCATTCGTGTGAATCAAGGAAGTCGAGTGATTTTCAAGAAATGGACGAAAAAGAATTTCGTGTGGTGATTAAACATTACTTTATGAAAGGCAAAACGCCTCAGTAGACTAAAGAGAAGCTTGATAAACATTATGGTGACTCTGCACCTTCGATTAGAACAGTTTATAAGTGGTTTCAAAATTTTCGGCCTGGCCATATGGGCACAAGTGACGCTGAACGTTCTGGACGGCCTGTGGAGGTTACGACTCCAGAAATCATTGATCAAATCCATGATATGGTGATGGATGACAGAAGAGTTAAGGTGCGTGAGATTGCTAGTGCTGTGGGCATCTCGACTGAACGGGTACATAATATTTTGCATAAACATTTGGACATGAGAAAGCTATCCGCAAGATGGGTGCCGCGATTGCTCACGCTTGACCAAAAACGGAATCGTGTGAAGTGTTGCAAGGATGGTTTGCAGCTGTTCCAGAAGAATCCCGAGGACTTTAAGCGTCGTTTCGTCACTGTGGATGAAACATGGATACATTACTATACTCCTGAGACCGAACAACAATCTAAACAGTGGGTTACCAAGGAATCTGCACCAAAAAAGGCGAAGACCGTTCCTTCGGCCGGAAAGGTTATGGCGACTGTCTTTTGGGATTCGCAAGGGATAATCCTCATCGACTATCTGGAAAAGGGTAAAACTATTACAGGTGAATATTATTCATCGTTATTGGACCGTTTGAAAACCGAGCTGCAAAAAAAACGACCGCGATTGGCCCACAAGAAAATCCTTTTCCATCACGACAACGCACCAGCACACACCTCAGCAGTTGTGGTCGCAAAATTAATGGAAATAGGATTCCAACTCGTTTCACATCCCCCCTATTCTCCAGACTTGGCTCCCTCGGACTACTATTTGTTCCCCAATTTGAAGAAATGGCTGGCGGGACAAAGATTTTATTCAAACGAGGAGGTGATTGCAGACACTAATGGATATTTTGCAGACTTGGACAAATCCTATTATTCGGAAGGAATCAACAAACTAGAACATCGTTGGACGAAGTGTATAAGCCTAAAAGGAGACTATGTCAAAAATAAAAAAGGTTTACCACAAACACATAAGTATTTTTTATTTTTGCACGGACTTTTCAAACCAGCCTCGTATATATATATTTTTTTTTCATCTTTAAATAATTTTAAATGTAAAAGGTAATAGTCTAAGCTTACCGTAAACATATTACAGGAGTTTGGACAGTGACGATTTTTTTATATATATATACTTTTTTACTCAGGACACTATCGCATTGGTAAAAAAAATCCTATGCAATTCTAATATAGGTTAGTCAATAAGTTTTGAAAGCGGAAATGAAACAAGATGAATTAAAGAGTCGAAATACATTTATTCTTCAATATAATCTCCCTTAAGCTCAATATATTTTTTCCAGCGATTTTTGAATTGATTTACCCCATCTCTGATGTGGTTTTCCAGAATACCGAACTACGAATGCTTTCACCCCATCATTGAGAAACATTAGTTAAGATCTCATGTAATGATCCATGTAAGATGTCTATAGTCTTAGCTAAATCATCCATGCTTAATCGACGTATACCATATCTAGTACTTGTACGACAGTTTCTTCAGTTGTTGCAGTTTTTGGAAGTCCTAAACGTGGATCTTCATTGACACGTTTAAACTCGAGTCTATCTATGAACAGTTGGAAATGAAAGAGTGGACTCCTTTAACACTCCTACTAACTTTTTATGAATTTCAGTTACCGATAAACCTTCCAAATCAAGAATTTTATCACTGCACGATATTCGATTTTTTTTTAAATACTCAAACATGTCTACTTATCCCAGTTAAATTATATATGGTTCCTTGGTCGGGTATCTATAATTTCTCGATATGTTGTAGGGGTCAAAGCCACTAATTAAAAACCCAGTTTGCGGAAACGAAACCCATGTGCAAGCAAAGTTATATTAAAATGTTCCAACTTTTTTCAGTTTTTGCTCAATTTTGCTATTCCTAGATGTCGGAGAGCAAAAGTTTGGGCTACAATTTTTATTAAGAGTTTTTATGTGCAATAGTTATCGAACTACAGAGCAGTGAAAGTGTCAGAATTTTTGGAAAATTACAAAACTCGCACATATTACGTAGAGAAATACAAATAAAAACAAATATTAATTGTTATTACATAATATATTATCGTTTACACATTATTTATTATTATACTTATGCAATTATTAACTTATTATACATACACTATTAGGCAATTTTTAAAATCTAGCTCGCTTTGAAGGTTCTGGTTTTGAGTAATCCTCTTCGACATGGAGGATTGATGGTAAGCTCCTCAATTTGGTAAAGATCATCCAGAGCTTCTTCTTCATTTATGTCGCTGTCTTCCAAAGCAGAAGTAGGAGCGTTCTGGCATGACTGGTCAAGACGAAAAGTGCAAGCCTTAAACACATTAGGCCTGCTTTTTGACTGGTGCAAGCCCCACGGCACTGTTTCTTGCACCGACATATTATAATTGTCAGTAAAGATTGAGCTCTTGGATCTTTACTAGCTTGAAATGGTGCGTATTCAACCCCAATCAGATTGTTTTTTGGTTATTCACCATCTATCCAACTTACAAATTTACTTTGACTACATTTCATCTCTTGCTAATAAACTTATTTCTGAAACACTCCCTTTCGTGTTTTGCCTTTTGACTGGCAAGATGTTCGGCATTTTTTTAGTAGGTAATAATTACCCTGTTTTCTTTTTTTTCGATCCTTTTCACATTAATTCTTAACTAGTCTTTGTTGTTTTATTATTTTATGTCAATTATTTATTTTTTATTATATCATTATTTTCTGTTAAGTTGTTTATACTTTGATACATATATGTAGTTACTAAAGCTAATTTTACCAAATAACTTGGATTTCTTTCTTCTTGCTAATTCTCTTATTCTGTGTCCTTACCTGTTTACAACTCTTTCCCTGTTAATATTGTTTCTAATATCTAACTATAAAGCATTTTAAAAGTTTTTTTACTTCACTTTATGTCATGATTTCAGATTTTGTTTATATTAATGATATGTACATATGTTACAATTATGTAATTATTGTCGCCTAAAAACTATATCTGAATAATGCTTTATAATTTATATATTTATATATATATATATATATATATATATATATATATATATATATATATATATATATATATATATATCAAATATTTACTAAATTGTGTTTGATTAAGGAACCATATTCGATGACAAAGCTACTCTACCTGTCTATATGGTATTTTAAATTTATCGGCACCATGTGGTCCAGCGCTGCACCACAAACTAAATAGTAGCCATACCTCTATATATTTTGGGGCTCTATACTTTATGGTTCTAACATGCGTCTGTATTTCGATACATATATTTTTATTTGGATGGGCTTTTATTCCAGAAATCTATGGTTCCTCGAAGTAAGTCGGCAATCTAAAATAACGTAGCTTCGTCTTAGCATTGTGTACCTCCCTTGCGTTTGTCACATATTGTGTCAATGATGATTCCTTTACGATATATCTATAACATTTATTATATTAAAAGGGAACACAGCAAATCTTTTATCATCCATATCGCATAAGTGATGGATTCTGATATATCTTCTTGGTGAAGTTACACATCTAGGTATTCTATTCTGCATAATCTACAGTCTAGTGCCCTGTGTGTTAGATATACTTTAATACAATGGAGCGGCAGGCATCAGCACATGCCTCACAATCTGTTCAAGGAGTGTCAACTTATTTCAAGGCCTCAATAGTGACTCCTGTGATATTATTGTATAATTTTCTGCATCGTTATGAATGTTTTCTGCAAAACACATGATATATGTCTATGAAACCTTAGCTTGGCATTTATTATCACATTCAGATACTTTAAATTATTATTTGTGAGTTTTTTCTTAATTATCATATCCTCTTACTTTGTCTAATTCAAGATTTTCCATTTTCGTAGCCACGCCATTAGAGTACCTAAATGGTTACAGATGTGCGCTATGGCAACATTCGCATATTACAAATGCGCACTTTCGTGCAAAAAATCCAATCTTGCCGAAAGAATTTGTAGATAGATCTATAGTAAATAAGTTTTACGTATTTGGTGCCAGAACAGAGCCCCGCGATACTCCTGCTTTTTTATTTCTTAATGCGGACAGCATTTCTCCTACCAAATGACGGTACATTGTGTACTGTCAATAATTTGTAGCACAGTTCATTTATTCACCCACTGTCAAATGCTCTTTTTATATCGAATGCAAGCACAGTGATGTTCTGCTTGTTGTTGATCTTATTGTACATCATACATACATATATGACATCTACATTATCTAAAATTTTTACAGATAAAGAGCAAAATTGTTATATGTTTTTTCTAATAGTGATCTACAATTAGGCCACAGGGTTTTCAGTTGTTTCAATTTTAGTCAAATGGTGATTTAAATCGGATGATATGTATTGTTGATGCACAAGAAATGTTTTCCCAAGCGTAAATCTCTTCTCTCTCTATCAGATGAACATAAATTAATATTAGCATATAATTGTTATTTACTACTCTTAAAAGAAACATACATTATATGCATACATATGTAAATTAGATAAACTTTCGAATTACCAGTGCTAAAATATTGGATTTAAATTTTTTTAAAGTTGTATAAGAGCTATTTGTCATCCTGACTCTAAATTCGGAAATATAGTAACATGATTGAATATTTATACATGCATTTTTGGTTACTTTTTTTGCAATTGTATTTTCACACTTCAGTATTGCCACATATTCCGTTTTCTAACTGGAGATACGTTACACCAGAAAAGAATTCTAGCTCTATTCCCACAAAATAGGATAAGTATGTAGTTTCTATTGTCGTTTGTTAACACTAAAAAATTATGGTATTTAGATTTTAAATTTATACTGGGTTTATGTTTAATTACTTTTTTAAGTTAAAATCTGTCTTAAAAAATTTCCAGTGCGGAAATATAGTAGACAACGCTTTGAAACATATAGAATAATCTACAAAACTTTTAGAATTCAATAGTTGATATTTTTAACCTTAACTTCTGTTGAATTGGGGCACCGGATTGCAGAACCAATTAAATAATTGGCCAAAATGACCAATGTCGGCTTATTTTTCATACATTTGAGAGTATCGTATTAAAAATTCAGGTCAGTATATTAATTTTTCCAATTCAGAAGCTATTTGGTTTTACATAGTTTTTAGAAGAGTTTAAAGGAACATGTAATGATAAATTATTATTGTATGTTTAAAAAACACATGTCTACACAAAAATTTAGATTGTATTTTAATATATATTTTCATGACTTTTGTCTCATTACAGATCATTATCAATCCTAAAACATATGTTACATTTGCACAGTTTTTCTAGAAAGGGAAAAAAAAAACCAGTCCAAACTTCTATATACTATCTACACAGAAAAAGTTTTCGTTCTAAACTTTTTTTCTATTGATTACAGATGAAATCAAATGTTGAAGAAAGTTTTATAGAAAAAATTTGTTACTTTTTAAAATGGTAATCATTATGGCAAACGTTGTGAAACTCAGTCAAATAGCGCTTATTAATTATTTGGTTCTCCACTTAGGTTTTCTTAATAGTTTAACCAAACGGAAAAGCAAAATTTTAAAACCACATGATTTTTGATTTTTTTTTTAAATTGTAAAAACGATTTTAAAGCTTTTTATAATTTTTACTTTGAAAATTTATATCTACACAGTTACACCATTTAGTTTTCTTATTTGATTTTGCTACGACAAACTAACAAATTAATATTAATATTTGCTTATTTCATTTTCAAATGAAATAATCAAATCAGAAAACGAAATGTCTTTTTGGCAGCTGAAAGCATTCAAAAAACCAATTTTCACTACGATTAGCTGCATGAAAACGCGCGCGTGCGCTAAGAGCTCGTGCGCCCTTGTTTATCCACATTATTGCTGCAAAAATTAACATACTGACCTGAATTTTTGTTATAATACTCGCAAATGTATGAAAAATAAGCCGACGTTGTTCATTTTGGGCAATTTTTTAATTAATATTGAAATTTTCCAACGTAAAGTTTATTCATTGTTAATACCAAATTAAACAAACAATTTTATCAAAGAACTATATCCATTAAAAGCGCACAAGCCTAAAGAGTGTTTCTACGCAAAAATCAACTTGATTCATTAATTATTACCAGAAAAACGACGAGTTGATTATTACATTGTAAATTGATTTTGTCCGGCGATCGACGCGTTCACAGAGTTATCCTCTCTCCTACCTAGTAGGAAAACAGGAGTCACGCGTAAAGGCAGTTCTGCAATCCGGTACCTCAATTATTAAAATAACTTGAACTGGCCTGAACTTGCAAAATTGCATCTAAAAAATATGCTATGTACGTCAAAAGTCGTAGTCACGGTCGCACTAGAATCTGTTATTTTTCGCAAATTTGTCGATGAATACTCTCTTGACTTTATTCTACGAATATTTTCATGGAGATGTTCGAAAGATGTAAACCGGTTCATTTCCCAGAATGGTGCATGTTAGAAATACACGTCGCGATGTTATATCAAGCCCGTATAAGACTTGTTACTCCTTGTACCACTCTATTCATGAATTCTTTTATACATAGGTAGTAGTTGTTTGCTGAAATGCAAATAACGTCCGTGGCAGCACTATCGCGTTGTCTAAAAGGTGCCATAAAATACAAAAATGTATGTTTCGGCACTTGGACAACGTTGACGGGTATTACAACATCCTCGCCGATATCCTTGGGATATGGAAAAAGGGTAAAATCCTTACTGAGACGGGAAGGTGAGCGATAAAAAAAAAAAAATATATAAAAAACTTCAACTCTTGGGAATTATTTGGCCAGGACTATGTTTCACACCAAATACAATTGCAACACTCACGTGAATTCCTTATTCCGCACACGCGTCGCTTCTATAGTGCTTTTGGGACTTCCCTACAGCACATATGCTATGTCCTATAATAGAAACCGCGTGAATTTAATTAAGAGTCATTCTAAGTTACCTTTATCCAGAAGGTATTGTTGAAAAACTCGTACTGAAAGAAAATAATTCTCACAAATTTAGTCATATATACCTCCGGAAGGTTTCAGATGGATGAGATACGGTAATAACATTTTAGTTCTAAATGAGGCCCAACAACTGATATTTGTTTTATTATAACATCACATAACGTTTTAGTAACCCTTAAGGCTAGAATTCTATTGATATTTAACATTTATCATCCATTTTACTACACCTATAAGACAGTCAACATTGCTAGCGACGTTAGTAATAATGTGGAGGTTTAACGGGTTACAAGTTTTATTAGAGACAACTACACGTGTCATATATTACAAAATGTTTCATCGTACGTAACTTCATTGTTTCTGATTCTCCTTTTGCATAAAAGATTTTTGTTAATATAAATATCTATGAGAGCTTCCTTCCCATGTTAATAAATATTCGTGTTGTATGTTCACCATAGTGTCCGTTACAAATGGAAATTAGGCCCATTTTTACCCGACACCTCAAAATTGGAAAAAAAGGATTCGTAAAAAAATAATCAACCTCACAGTAGATACTGTTTGATGTCCAATTCTTAAAATGTATATTTAGTTTAGCAATACTACTTCAAAAATTATTTTTAGTGTTCCGTACGGAACACTTATAAGATCACTTCGGTGTCTGTCCGTCTTTCCTTCTGTCTATCTGCCCGTCTGTCACACCCGATTTTCTACGAAACTATTTGACGTAGAAAGTTGAAATTTGGTACTAATATAGAAATTGATGGCCTTATCAGAGCCGTGTAGTTTTAAAAGTTTTTTTAGTAGGTCATCGAGTGGAGTATCAAATGAAAGCTTGTAAAAACACGAGTTCAAAAATATATATAATGTCTTTGTACTATTTTGAAAAAATCGCTGTCCCCCCCTTTATCTCGAAAAGTACTGATCCAAAAATTTTGAAAAAATTCTGAAATATTCTTCACGGGGTGTAGATTGAACGAAAATCACCACAAATACATTACCTTTAATACTTTATCTGGTATATAAAAAAAATCAAGGTCATCAGTTTTTAGTAAAGATCGGAAATAAACTTTGTTAAAAACTCATTTGGGGTGTGTTTTGTGAAGTCACTGATCATTTTATACCTCCGTAACAAAAATTTCTATTTCAGAAGCAATCAACGTACGGAACACTAATTGCGCAAGTTCGACTTGCACTTGACCGGTTCTTTATTTTTCACGACTTAAGAGCAATATTTCCAAATTTACACAATGAATTTAACTGTCACAAACTTTATATTATATTTTGATATTGAAGCCTTCTCGCTAATAGTATGTAAACAGTGTTTTTGCTTAAAAGCAAGTTTCCAAGAAAAAAGGAACTCTCGTATATTCTATCTACAACAAAATCACAAAAGAGATTTAGGAAAAATCGGATTTGAAACACGATCTGTTTACGACACTGCTTTAAATCTATCGGGATCCTTTAGGATTTACTGCTCACTTACACGAAGTCGTCTTTTTTCAGTTTACGAGACGTTTCTCTATGTTGGCATGTCTGAACTTTACCCTCAGCGGTAGTAAACTAGCAAAAACTTATGCCTACAGCTCTACTTTATGTATAGAGCCGTTTCCGAACTTTTTTACCTTAACTTATTTAAACATCTAGAGAATACATTTTATGCAATTTTATATTTTGATTTTGCTAGTAAACAAATGGAGTTAAAGTTGAAAATACTGAAATTTTATTTTATAGTAAACTGTGGATAAAATAAAGAAAATAAGAACTTGTGGTTCTTGGGATTAGACCGTGTCGAATTGGAGTAACTTTTCGTCCTTTTTCATATAATTACACAAGAGGACTTTCATCTTCAATATGAGAATATACAGTGGACTGCCAATGACCCACAGTAATTATCGTTTGCCACGTGTGATGCAATAACCCGTTGTGTTGTTAGAGTGTTTGTAAATTTCGCTTGATCCCTTAAACTATCGCTTACAGAAATTTGAAAGCGGCGCAAGAACTTTGGTTTTTCTTACGTTAATGGTATGACCTGATTTTACAATTTGTTTCTCTTTAGTATGTCTTTCACGTTCCTTAACTCCAATTATTATTGATTTTCCAGTTTCTCCTACATAAATCGTACTACATAAACAAGGAACTTTATAGCCACCTTCTGCCTGTAAACGAATGGTGTTTTTGGTGATTTCAAGTATTGTCGAATTTTCTTCAAGTGTTGAAGATTGTTGAAATGTTGATTTTTTCAAGTAATTTGGCTCTTTTATCTGTAATACCTTGTTTGTAAGGTGAAACTGCAATATCGATTGGTGGATCCTTATTACTGCCTTATCTGATAGTCGGATCTTTAAAGCGGTTGAACGAACGAATATCAATTACTTTTTAAAGCATTTTTCAACTTATCTACTTCCTATGAGACTGAATTTTTATCACGTATGAACAAAGCTCTAAACACTAGTGAATTAATGATAGTTGGTGTGAATTCGCATTCAGATAAGTTCGCTTTCTGTAAATCAAATGTCCCAAGATGCCTTAACTTAGTGATTCAGTCCTCATTGTAAATTTTATATCTGAAGTCAAAAAGGAATTCAATTCTTACCCATGTGTCCAGATAAGAAATATGTTGTCAACATATCCGCTCCGTAACTTTGGTTTTGGAGGAGCGGAACTCAAGATACTGATTGACGTAACCAGAAGGCTAGAAACAGCTACAAGAAGAAGGAGGTTAGAAATCAATGAAGAAAAATCTACCTACATGGTGATAAGATCAGATGAAGAAACTAGAGACGAAATGTTAGTAGTTAACAACTGTACGGATGGGAAAATATATTAGTAAATTCCTTGATGAGCTCGTTGCATATTCCTTTTTCCTCTGCAATTCTTAATAATTTCTGTAAGTTCCTCCTTTACTGGAACTTCTTCGTCATTTTGGATGAGGCAAATGTTATCATTTCTTCAAACTCTCTGGGCCACTATTTAGAATGGTCTCGAAATGTTGTTTTCATCTATTTGCCATTTCTTGAGCTCCTCCCACCAAATTTCCATCTATATCCTTACTAAATTTTATTGTCTGTTTTTTTCTGCCTTCTCTTTTTGCTTCCTGCTAAGAATTCCTCATTTTTTTTTTTAAATTTTCTTCTATTTTTCTTATCTTTACCTCTAAATACTCTCTTTTTTCTTCTATAGATCTTCACAACTTCCCTTCTTAACTGAGCTAATTCATTCCTATTTTCTTCTGTGTTCTTTGCTAGCATTTCCATTTTAGCTTCGTTTCGTTGCGTTATCCAATCTTCGCAATCACTGTCAAACCATTATTTATTTTTAGTCCTGGGTTTTTCCTTAATGAATTTTTCTGCTGATGCCTTTTTTGTTCTTTCTGTACTATTCCATAAGTCCTCAATATTTCCGTCTTCGTCCATACGGTTCAATCTCTCTTTTATACTGTTAATGTATTCTTCCTTAGTTTTCCCCTCTTTAAGTTTTCCAACGTTACAGCTGTTTCTATTGTTCTTTACACGTTGAATACTTTCTGAATATCTAAATTTTAATTGAGCTTTTATCAAGTACTGGTTACTGCAAGCTTCTGCTCCTCTGTAGCTCCTAATATTCTGCAAACTTTTCTGGTGTCTACTTTCCACCAATATGTGATAAATTTGGTTTTCATTTTTATCGTTTGGAGACCTCCAAGTTACCTTATCAATATCTTTATGTCTGAATAACAAACTTCTGATCTTCATGCGCTTTTCGTTTGCAAATTCTACAAATTTGAGACCATTATCGTTTGTACCCTTATGCTTGCTGTGTTTTTCAATAGCTGGTTTATAATTTTTCTCTCTCCCGACTTTTGAGTTAAAATCATCTATGACACTTTTTATGTTGTAGTTTGGGACACTGTTATAGACTTTGTCTAGTTCTTCGTAAAACTTTGATTTTATTTCTTCATCTTTGTCCTCTGTGGGTGCATGCGCGTTTCTAATAGTTATCTTTCTATGTCTTCCGTAAAGTCTTAGTTTGCACAGCTTTAGTCTTTTGTCTATTAAAAATCCTGTACCAAATATTCTGCTATTGCCGCTGTTAAAGAAAATATGGCTATTCATATCTATAATTTCTTGTTTTACCTGCTTCGTTTCCTGCATCGCCAATATATTTTATAATTTTCCATTTCTTTCATTATAATCTTAAAAGCGCCTTCTCTAGATGTGCCTCTTTTATTCCATGAACCCAAATTTAATGTATTTTCATTCTTTCTATTACCCCCTCTTTATCCCATTTCCTGTATCATTAACCTGTTCCACTGCCAAGTTCGTATCATTTAATCCGTCCTTCGGTCTCTATCTCTGTGCTTCTATCCGTTTTTTGGTAGTGCCTTTTTTTATTGTGCATCCTTGCTCCATTTCCATTTCTCTCCTTCAACTGTGAGACTTTTACACACCCTCTCATCACTTCTTTTCCATTTTCCTTTAGTTTTTTAAATATCTCTTATTTCTTTTTGGACTCTTCTTTCAGAGGCCGTCATATCATCATTCGAATAAATTCTCTCTCTCTCCCTTAATATATTTCAAATTGCTGTTTTTCGCCATTACTTTACTTTTATCCCTGTTATCAGTCATTCTAATCAAGCAGGTCCTATTTCCCAACTTTACTGCACTTTCATTCTTTATTTCTGCCTGTAGATGCTGTTTAATAAAATCCACCATATATATATATATATATATATATATATATATATATATATATATATATATATATATATATATATATATATATATATATACATATATATATATATATATATATATATATATATATATATATATATATATATATATATATATATATATATATATATATATATATATATATATATATATATATATATATATACATATATATATATATATATATATATATATATATATATATATATATATATATATATATATATATATATATATATATATATATATATATATGTATATATATATATATACTCGTATATATATGGGACGATCCGCGTCAACCGGATCAGAGCTACGACCAAAATTAGAAGCAACCAAAAAACTTGACCAAGGACTCATTTTAAAGCTTAGAGCGTCTACTTTCAAATGCGGAGTGCGCCTTTGAAAAATCCAATATGGCTGCCGAATTTTCGCAAATGAACCAATTTGCACTAAATTTGGTAAACGGGGGTTTTTAGGGTCGCTGATCACGAATCCAAGGTCTGATTTGCCAAATTCAAGAAGGCAGATCGAAGATGGCGGATCCAAGATGGCGGATGAAATTTTCGAAAATCAATCGATTTGTACTAAATTTGTTATACGGGGGTTTTTGGGGTCCCTGATAACGAATCTGACGTCAAATTTCTAAAATTCTTAAATTCAATATGGCGGATCTAAAATGGCTGATTCAATATGGCGGCGATATATTCGAAAATCAACCAATTGACACCAAATTTTATGTAAAGGGGTTTTTGAGGTCGCTGATCATATATCTGTGATAAGAATTTAAAAATTTTGACAGATTAAAGGTCGAGGCTCATTCATGGCTCAAATTTCAATTAGTTATTGCTCAACAGTATTGACATTTTAGCAAATCACTGAAGCATATGTGTTGTAATGATTTTTTTTGACGGGTGTTTTTTTATTACCTATGAAGTAATTAATCTACCGTAAAACTAGCATCTTTTGCATTAGAGAACCTCTTAATTTTAAGTTTATTTCCAGCACAGGGAATAAATGCATGACTGCTTTGAATTTTAGGCACAGCAGGTGGGTCAGGAAATAGTCTATTAGGCTTTTGTAAAATTTTTCGATGATTTTCTTTGGTATAGTGAAAAAAATGTATGTTTTGGAATCGTGACTTTGCCCAATTGAAGAGTGAAACTGAATTTAAAATGGCATCATTTGGATGAGCTTGTAAGCTATAACGAGTCGCTGCAGATTTCAGGCATGCTCCAGCTCCATCACATGAACATTTGCTATGTGCAGTAGCATTGAAGTGCCATTCAGCAACTATACCAAAATCTTGCTTA
Organism: Pachyrhynchus sulphureomaculatus; assembly: GCA_019049505.1. Taxonomy (NCBI): domain Eukaryota; kingdom Metazoa; phylum Arthropoda; class Insecta; order Coleoptera; family Curculionidae; genus Pachyrhynchus; species Pachyrhynchus sulphureomaculatus. The sequence goes on along the minus strand of CM032449.1, from coordinate 82,614,567 downwards.
TGATGCATCAAAAAGTTCATTTAAGTCCTATTCTTGAAATGTTGTTTAGCGCCATCGGATGCGTAATAAATTTTCTTTACTTTTGAACATAATTTTTTTATAACTGATATGACCTTTTCTTGCATCAAATGAACTGCTGCTGCATCATGTTTGGTACAATCTGAGAGTAATATTATGGTGTTATGTTTTATTTCATTTTTAGAGCGATAGTAAAATACTACAGGAAATACTGTACACTGGTCGTTATTGTAGTGGAATGCCTGTGCTGCATCCTGTATTACATAAGCAAAATTTTCTGAAAAGTCACTGAACACCAACACTTCATCTTCACGTTAATTTTCTTTTTTATTGGTTAAAAATTCAGATTGAGCCTTTGCTATAAAATTATGAGGGATAAGCAATTTTAAACGATTGCACAATTTTTCAACAAAATCGTCTGTGGAAAGACATTGTTGTATAAGAGTGCATCGATCTGTAGATTCCCACGTACTGAATATTACCTGTCCTATTTTATTTTTTTCTAGTAATCCAGTAACAAGTTCAGAAAATTCTTCCATTTTAGGACATTTTTGACAGTTAAGTAAAAAACAATCAGTAGTACTCTTCCTACATAAAATGTAATTTGTGCAATCTTTATAGTCATTTAATTCAATTTCCGAACCTTTTGTTAGCGTCTTCAAATTTATAGCATCGATCATTGTTTTTACATTCTGATGTATCGTGCAAACACAGACGCTATGCGTTCCTGAACTTCCAGCAATAACGCACCATTTAGGTCGCAGCTCAGCGAATTTAGTTGTTCCAATTTTATGCTCTGGATACTTTTTCTTGAACATTTCGTGTAACACCTTAATATCATAAAGAAGTAAATGCTTTTCTTTAATAAATTTTTGACCTTCGATTTTGACTATAACAGTATCTTTTTTGTTAGGCATTATCCGACTATTTTCTTCAGACTCGTCCAAATTCTTACCTTTCTTGAAAGTAGAAGTAGCTAATATACCACTAAATTTTCTCAAAGTCTTAGATTCAAGTGCCATTCTATAAGAACTACCAAATTCTTGTGCAATTTCACGAGCAGTCCAACACTCCTGTGCGATTGTAAGTATGGTTTTTCGTATAGGACTATTCTCAGGTAAATTATTGAATTTTTCCTTTAATCCATTTAAAGTTCTTCAAGAGCATCCTCTCTAGATATTCCACCTTTCTTGGTGGGTAATTCATGTTCGAATTCAGAATCGTTTTCAGACACATCTTCCAAATAATTAGAATCAGTAGCATTACTACCACGAGATTCATTTTTCTGTGATTCGGAGGCTGATTTCCTACACTTTTGGCATATTTTGAATTTTTCATGTAAGTTTGGAAAAACTCCCAATAAAGTTTTGGAAATATTCCTTAAGTCTTTGCCAACATGACTATCTACATTCAATGGATTCGCACACCTTTTTGAATGCAACTTTTGTGTTACTTCTTGATTGCAATTTTTATTTTCCATTTTTGAGAAAAGGGCCGTTGTTGACTATATGTCGATGTTATAAGACTATCGTAAAAGAAAAAAAAAATTCAAAAAAAAAGTTGAAATAGAAAAAAAAAATCTCAACAACTATCCTAGAAAGGACCGTTACCAAGTATTCGCCAATTCAATAAGAACACTCAATATCCCAGAAAAACAACTATCCTGAAAAGGACTGTCGTCACTGAAAATAAAGAGCCCAGATACTGAAGATGAGAAATTCCCCAGCTATCCTGAAAAGGACTGTTGGAAATCTACAACTGATGTGTTATTTAGCAACCACCTGAAAAAAAAAAGCTCAAAAACTATCCTAAAAAGGACCGTTATTGAGTATTCACCAAGGTAATAAGAACTCCCAATATCCCAGAACAACAAATATTCTGAAAAGGACTTTCGTCACTGAAAACAAAGGGCTCAGATAAAGAAAATAATGCCTCAGCAAAATAGAGAGAAAATCCAACGATGATATTTGGCATATATTAAAAAAAATCTATAACTGTGATATTAAAACATCAATGTTTTCCACCTATATTTATTACCTTCTATACCCAAACTTATTTGTGGTTGGCAAAGCGCCACCTGTTGAATAAAAAATGAAGCATCTATATACCAGATTTACGGAAAAGCTGGTATCAGGGATTTTTAGGGTTGCTCGAGGGGTTGCTGATTACGAATCTGAGGTCGGATCTGCAAAATTCAAGAAGGCGGATCCAATATAGTGGACGTTTTTTTAACAAATTAACCTATTTGCACTAAATTTGGCATACGGGGATTTTTGGGGTCGCTAATTACGAATCTGAAGTCAAATTTATAAAATTCAAGAAGGTGGACCCAATATGGTGGAAACTGAATAAGGTAATCTACTATATTAGGTCCGCCATCTTGGATTTTGAAAATCGAACTTCTGATTCGTAATCGGCGACTCCAAAAACAACAAATTTGGCATAAATCGATAGATTTTCGAAAATTTCATCCGCCATCTTGGATCCGCCATCTTGAATTTGGCAAATCAGACCTTGGATTCGTGATCAGCGACCCTAAAAACCCCCGTTTACCAAATTTAGTGCAAATCGGTTCATTTGCGAAAATTCGGCCACCATATTGAATTTTTGACCGCCATATTGGATCCGCCATGTTGGATTTTGTCAACTTACCTCCCCAATTTTTTGGGGCGTCCATCAGCTACAATTTGAGCCAAAAAACGACCCAAACAGTTGCAAATTTTTATTTTTACAAGCTTTTTTTGCTGGACACTTGATTTTACTCCGGCTACCGGCCGCCATATTGAAGCCGCCATATTGGATTTTTCAAAGGCGCACTCTGCATTTGAAAGTACACGCTCTAAGCTACTTGGTCAAGTTTTTTGGTTGCTTCTAATTTTGGTCGTAGCTCTGATCCGGTTGACGCGGATCGTCCCATATATATATATATATATATATATATATATATATATATATATATATATATATATATATATATATATATATATATATATATATATATATATATATATTTAATATTTGGGATTTGGGTTCATTTTATGAATATTTAGTATTCAAAATTAAACTTAAACTGACGTTTAGTTTTGAATACTAAATATTCATAAAATGAACCCAAATCCCAAAAATTGAAAATAAATATTAATTGATGGTTCAAGAAAATTTTAAAGTAATGTATATATATATATATATATATATATATATATATATATATATACATATATATATATATATATATATATATATATAAATATATATATATATATATATATATGTATATATATATATATATTATATATATATATATATATATATATATATATATATATATATATATATATATATATATATATATATCTATATATATATATACATATATATATATATATATACATATATATATATATATATATATACATATATATATATATATATATATATATATATATATATATATATATATATATAAATATATACATGTATATATATACATATATATATATATATATATATATATATATATATATATATATATATATATATATATATATATATATATATACATATATATATATATATATATATATATATATATATATATATATATACATATATATAATATATATAAAATGCAACATCTTTCTGTCTATCTGTCTGTTAGTGCGCTCACTGGAGAACCACTTATCCGATTTACGTGCTTTTTTTTAAACATACATATGTTCTTTGGCCAGGTTATAGGCTATATTTTATTACGTTAGGTAACATAAGGAATAAGCAGTGACGATAATAGTGAATGAAGTCGGAAAAAAGTTTGCTGCTAGCGCGTTCTCTAGCAATACACTGCCTAAATCATTAAATATGGAACAATATCATGTAGCAAAGAATATCTATATTTATAATATACATAAAATGCAACGACTCTCTGTCTGTCTGTCCGTTAGTAAGCTTATCACTGGAGAACCACTTATCTGATTTACGTGCTTCTTTTTTTAAAAAAAAACATTTATATGTTCTCTGGCCAGGTTATAGGCTATATTTTATTACGTTAGGTATCATAAGGAATAAACAGTGACGATAATAGTGAATCAAGTCGGAAAAAAGTTGGCCGCTAGCGCGTTCTCTGGCAATACACTACCGAAACCATTAAATATGAAAAAATATCGTGTATAATATCTATATTATATATAAAATACAACGTCTCTCTGTCTGTCTGTCTGTCCGTTAGCACGCTTATCATTCGAGAACCACTTATACGATTTACTTGTTTCTTCTTTAATTCATGCATTTGCTCTCTGTCCAGGTTGTATATTCTTCTAAAATATATATAAAATTCAACGTCTCTCTGTCTGTCTGTCTGTACGACAGTGCGTTTATCACTGGAGAACCACTTATCCGATTTACGTGCTTTTTTTCTGAAACATACAATGTTCTCTGGCCCGGTTATCTATAATATATATAAAATGCAACGTCTCTCTGTCTGTCTGTCCGTTAGTGCGCTTGTCACTGGAGAACCACTTATCCGATTTACGTGCTTTTTTTAAAAACATACATATGTTCTCTGGCCAGGTTATAGAATATATTTTATTACCTTAGGTAACATAAGGAAAAAGTAGTATCGATAATAGTGAATCAAGTCGGAAAAATGTTTGCCGCTAGCGCATTCTCTTGCAATACATTACCTAAACCATTAAATATGGAACAATATCATGTAGCAAAGAACATACTATATGCAACATCTCCCTGTCTGTCCGTTAGTGCGCTTATGACTTGAGAACCACTTAGCCGGTTTACATGTATTTTTTTTAATTCATTGATTTCTCTGGCCAGGTTATCTATAATCTTCTATTATATATATATATCTATATATATATATATATATATATATATATAATGCAACGTCTGTCTGTCTGTCTATTTGTCAGTTAGTGCGCTTATCACTCGAGAACCACTTATCCGATTTACGTGTTTTTTTTTTAAATTTATACATTTGTTCTCCGGCCAGGTTATATAATAATAATGATGATCTATATAATATATATAAATTGCAATGTCTCTCGATGTGTCTGTCTGTCCGTTAGTGTGTTTGTTATTCGAGAACCACTTATCCGATTTACATGTTTTTTTTTTTAATTCTTAATTTAATATTTATCAAAAAAAACTATAATATATAAAACGCAACCTTTCTCTATTTGTCTGTCTGTCGGTTAGTGCGCTTAGCACTCACGAGCCACTTATCCGATTTACGTGTTTTTTTCATAAAATACTCTCTGGCCAGGTTATAAGATATATTTTATTACGTTAGATAAGATAAGGAATAAGCAGTGACGATAATAGTGAATCAAGTCCACGCGAGCGGAGCCGCGAACACTGGTAGTATATATGGTATATATATATATATATATATATATATATATATATATATATATATATATATATATATATATATATATATACGTGTCGTTCCTATAGCTCTTTAGCGACCTCCCTGCAGCACGTGTGCTAGACCCATAATATATATATATATATATATATATATATATATATATATATATATATATATATATATATATATATGTATATATATATATATATATATATATATATATATATATATATATATATATATATATATATATATACATATAAAATATATATATATACGTATACGATCATACTCTCTGTCAAATTTGAAGAGTTTTGCAACCGTTCACAGATCCGTAATCTTGCTGTACAATTTTACAATATAAACTTTATTCAATATATTTGGAGTTCATTATTAAGCAACTGCTGTTAACCAAGCCACAACATGTTTCGTAATTTTGATAGTAACAGCATTTCACTACATGTATTAGATTATTTATTACCCTTCAAGCTAGACGAAGGTAACAATATTAGGCATAGAGCAAAGTGGTGTGTATTTAAGTATTCTGTTTATGTTTCGCAAAGCTTCTGCACTTACTCCGCAAAGACACATCATTACTCTAAAGCCCGTGTTATCTAGGGTGGTTATGGCTAAAATTTAATTTTAGCAGTAATTATTTTGTGTTCTAGGGATTTCATTATGTTAAATATCGTAGGTCTTTTACGTGTACTATTCTTAGAGTCATAAGTAAACTATAGGACTTTAATGTCTTTCAAGAGCATGTCCGTCTTTCTCCTGTTCTTACGTATCAGGCTATTTGACGTAAACTAAAACAATTTTCTCTAAATTTATATTCTGTTTATGAGAAAAGGGAAAATTTTATTGTAGCTAGATGGTTGTCAAATTTTATATAAATATATGTTATGCTTAAAGATTTTTAAAACTTGAAATATATGAATTCCCCTAAAGGTCTCTTCTGTGAAACAATTTTCGAAATATTTGTAGTAAGAATTGATATTTTTTAGACTCAAAGTATTGAGGACGTTCCCAAGCAGCAATCGTGCTCAACTTACAGAAAGATCCCTCCTATGTAAACTACCATGCGTACAATAAAAATAGTCGAGGAGTTGTGCGCTCTTTCGCCCCGTTCCATATGCGCAGAAATACAAAAATAATTTCACTGATCACGTGTTGTTTATGTCGGGTTTTAATGTTTTGGAATATTTTTCAAGGTTACGTTTATAGTGCAGATTTTTAATAGTGCAGAAATAATGACTTCGCGATTAAAGAATGGCAGATATGTTAAAAAAATCTGCTGAAAAAATAACTTGAGCATTAGCAAGTATGTCTAATGCAAAATAACCGGTCAAGTGCAAGTTGAACTTGCGAAATTAGTGTTCCGTACGTTGAATGCTTTTAAAATAAAAAGTTTTGTTACGGAGGTACAAAATGTTAAGTGACTTCACAAAACACACCCCAAATGAGTTTTCAACAAAGTATGTTCCCAATCTTTAATGAAAACTGATGACCTTGATTTTTTTTTTATATATCAGATAAATTTTTAAAGGTAATGTACTCGTGATAATTTTTGTTCAATCTACATTCCTTGGAGAATATTTCAGAAGTTTTTCAAAATTTTTTAATAAGTACTTTTCGAGATAAGGCGGGGGACAGCGATTTTTCGCGACGTTTTAAATATAATACAAAGAAAAGTGCTTGCAAGTATTACATTGTATATATTTATATATATATATATATATATATATATATATATATATATATATATTACTCGTGTTTTCACAAGCTTTTATTTGACACCATACTCGACCTAGTAAATTTTTTTTTTTCACTTCCGATTTCACCCCCCAAAAACTAACCCCTTAAGTCAAAATTTAACTTTCAAAACTACACGGCTCTGATGAGGCCATCAATTCCTATATTAGTACCAAATTTCAACTTTCTATGTCAAATAGTTTCGGAGAAAATCGGGTGTGACAGACAGACAGACAAACAGGCAGACGGGCAGACACCGAAGTGATCTTATAAGTGTTCCGGACGGAACACTAAAAACAGGAAATTCAAACAACAATCAATGAAATAATTCAATCTAAAATTCTTGAGGGAATAGTATAGTTTCATTGAGAGAATTAGCTAGAAATCTGAAATGCACCGGCTGCAGAAGTTTTTAAGATATAGAAAAATGTGATTTCATTCAAAGTTCAAAATAAAATGGGACAACTGTAAATGTAATTTACCGCTTGCTATAATTTTCTTTTCAGAAAAATATTTGTTACAATTTTAATTGAGGATTCTCAGTTTTTCAAAACAATCGTAAGAACATTACCATTGTTATATAATAAAACATCCGTTTCAACATAGGTAGGGGAAGGGTTCGTATGTTAAAAATGCAAATCTTAACAGCCAATGTTTACAAATTTGGTGCCGTAAGGAGTATTGAAATTTTTTCTACGTATTAAGGATACTAATAAATATATATATTCAAATTGTCCAGATAATCGTAAGAAAATTTATTTTCTTGGGAACGTCCTTAATATGTTCTGTAATAATTATTTTGTTTATTTATTTTATTCTTAATTAAGTCTAGATGGTAAATTGCCAAGTTTAGAATAAAAGTATTACTTTATTAGGAATTACTTGATATCACTTAATATGTCGAATAAATGTATCAAGAAATAGTAAATAATTACATCTAACCAAGTTACTTATATATTTTTAACTGATAATTTTCATTTATAAAAATCTAAACTTTGACAATTTGCACTGGGCATTGTATATAAAAAAATAACCGCTCAAGTGCTAGTTGAATTTGCGCAATTAGTGTTCCTACGTTGATTGCCTTTAAAATAAAAATTTTGGTTACGGAGATATAAAATGAAGTCACTGATTTCACAAAACACACCCCAAATGAGTTTTCAACAAAGTTTTTTTCCGATCTTTACTGAAAACTGATGTCTTTGGAATTTTGTTTTTTTTTATATACCAGATAAATAATTAAAGATAATTTTCGTTCAATCTACACCCTGTGAAGAAATATTCCAGAATTTTGAAAAGCTGCTGTTGAAAAAGTTAATTATATGCAGTTTATTCAATCGGAATGAGGATCTGCACATAAAAGAGTTAGTGAATATGGTAGAACTCGAAAGCTCAAGCTTAAAATCATAAGGATGTGATGTTTTATCACGACGTGTATTCTTAGCATACAACACTCTGGACACTCCCTTCTAGATAGTATCTAATAAATGCAGATTATGTTTGGTAGTAAAGCTCCAAACATGGGAGCAGTATTTCATCGATGGTTAAATTTGAGCTTTGTACATGACTAGAAGCTGTTGCGGAATATAAACCTGGGTACGTTCATCGAAGAGGATTCAAGGGGTGGGGGTAATTGGATTGTTTTTATAGTATTATGAAAATTTTTCCTGGTTTTTGATTGGGATATTAGATATTTAATATAAAATAATTTTTCTCTAATAAAATGTTAACGGGGTAAAACAGATGAAGTAGGGGCTAAAACGGTGATTGCGAGTTTGCTGTAATATTTCTTCTTCTTCTATTTCATTGTCCTTGTTTTTCCACTATTTCGTATTTAAATAGAAATAGCAAATAGACGAAATTAAGATTTGATTATAGAGCAACCTAAAAATTGTTGAGTTGAATATGCAACAAAATTTTGAAATATATACTGTTAAGTTGGCGAAAATGTACATATGGAAAAGCAGGTAAAATATTGTATTTACTTTCCTTGCTCAAGGGGAGTATTGTATTCATAACAAAATTACCTTTGAAATGTTTCATTATTTCAGGTCTTAAGGTTTTTAGATCACAAAAAATATATTTTCTTAACTTCTAACTTTCTAGTAAATTATATTAAAGATCGTAAAAGTAATAATGCGGCCACACATCCCAAAAAAGGTTTATTTTTATTTACACATCAACCATACCTAACAATTTTTTATATGTATAGTACACATTTGAAATTTATTCTTTCACGTACACACGTAATTCGTTAGCGGGATGTATATTTTTTGTTCGTGGTGATTCTAAAAAAAGAATTGTAGTTTTTTAAATATGAAATCCTATTTTGGATTATTGAAACAAGATAAGCTTCTGATTTCGTACCATATTTAGTACACATGGCATAACGAATTTAAAAAGACAGTTTTTTTGTTGAGATAATAAACAAATATTTTGAATAAACATTTACATTAAAACACAGAATGAGTAGGGAAGGTGTGGGAGGAAATTATAGAGGTTGTCTCGTATATATAGCGTTATAGGCCCTTTTCAAGGTTTTTAGAAACTCTTGGAGGAATTTCCAAGCTAGGCTATGTTTTTTTTTCATTATTTTCAATTATAACCTAAGAAGAAGGTGTAAGGGGTGGGAATCGTTAAATATTGTCTAGTTTCATATTATTTGTATAATAAAATATATAAGAGGTCAATAGGATTTGGTCGGAGGTTAACGGGGTTGCTTCATATATATCGTGCTATATGTCAGGTTTCTTGGACTGCATGAATACGAAAATTAGGTTGTTACTTTGAATTTTAGCGGGGGAGATGGTAAAATAGACGGAAGAATTTTATTCTGTTTTATTAGTAATATGAGAATTTTTTAAGTCTTTTTGTATGGGAGAATGGACAAATTTTAAGTATAATCGTTTATACAAAACATACAATAGACCAAAGGAGTGGAAAATGGAGGTAGAAGATTGACCATGTATTTATCGTTTTACAGATTTTTTCCATGGTTCTGTCGGTCAAGGAAACGAAACATTACATCTTCTTTTTTTCAATATTTTCATTGTTAACATAGGAAGAGGGTGAAAGGAGTTTGGGTAATTGTATCGTTTCAATAGTATTATGAGATTTTTCTTGATTTTTTATTTAGTACTTTTATAGTAAAGTATATATGGGGTGCAAGGGGTGAGGTGAAGGGTGATTGCATATATACCGAAATATACTTCTACTTTAGTTTTCGAGTATTTCCAATTTTACCAAAAATTGCATGTAGAAGGGATAGATATCTGATTACAAAGTAATCTAAAAAAATGTTGAAATAAATATAGAAGAAACTGTAGAAATACAAACGGTTAAGTTAACCAACACGTACTTGTCACACAGCGTGAAAATTATTTTATTTATTTCCCTAGCTAACGGGAAGCTTTGTATTCGTGAGAAAATTACTTTTCGAAATTTTTGCTTTTATTTTATTCCTGTTTTCTCATTTTTGTCTAACTGGACTGTCGATCTGTTGGCATGATAACTCTCGAACAAGATGATAAGGTAATACTTGTATCGTTGTAATCTATACTTTCTAACTGATATCGCTTCGGGATAAGGGGATGAAAGAGGCGGGAATTTACTTACTCTTTACTTGAATACTTATTTTAAAACAACGTGTTGGCAAGGAAAATATTCGGTAAAGAACTTTGCCGATTTTGTAATATTGTTAAATATTTTTAAATTTAGACCTTAGCTAAAAATTGTAATTAATAAGGATAAAATAAATAATAATTTTGGTCGTTTTCATTTTCCGCAAATAGTACCGTGTCATCGGCACAACATAAAATGTTAATCTCGTTGTCTCTCATTTTATATCCTCACATGGTCCGCACTTTTCTTATTATTTCATCCATTATGATGTTGAAGAGAAGGGGGCTCAGTGAGTCTCCCTGTCGGACACCGTTCCCAGCTGGTATAGGTTTGGTAAGTTCTCCGTTTACCTTTGCTTGGATTTGGTTAGCTGTGTATACATTCTCTATAGTCTTAATTTTATTATATGGAATTCGCCTGTTGTAGGGGAGGTATATGACATCCTTCCGTTGGACACGGTCAAATGCCTTTCGCAGGTCAATAAAACTTATGTAGGTGGGCTTATTAAATTCAATGGACTTCTATGATATTTGTCTGATGACAAAAATGGCATCTGTATAGGATCTGCCTGACCTGAACCCTTGTTGCTTATCTTCTAAGGAGGTAAGACTATTAATTTTGTTCGTTATGATCTTTGGTACTAGTTTTAGTGTAGTGCTCAATAGATTTATTCATCTATAATTCGAAAGTATTTTCTTATCTCACTTTTTAAACATAAGAATGGTCGAACTAGTCCGCCATTCATTTGGGATTCTGTGGCTATATAAGATCCTCTGAATTAAATTTGTCAATTGTTGCACTCAACTTTCTCTCCCATATTTCAAAAATTCATTCGATTCGAGATACCGTCTTGTCTAGGACTTTTTCTATTCTTTAACTTCTGTAGTCCCTGCTGCATATCCGACACCTCAACTTCGGCATTCTCGTCAACCACTATTTCCGGCCTGTCTAACGTCAACTCTGCATTCTCTGCTTTATACAAAGCCTCCAGCCAATCTTCCGTGGATATAAGATTGTTCGTTTTAATCAACTCTTAAATATTTCCTTCCTCCTTTGTGATCTTATAAGCCTCCATATTTATTTTTGAAGGCCGTAGAAGTTATTTTTCATTCTTTTCGGGAACAAAATTTTTAAGTGTATTAAATTAAAATTTTTATTTTGAAAGCCTAGGAAATGCCAAAAATTTAGCATTAACTTAAAAATAAAAAGACGACTTTACTTGATGGACGAAAAATTAAAGAAATGTAATGTGGCAAAATGAAAGATATTTGAAAGATAGTAGAAATACAAACCATAAAATTAGCATAACAAATACAACTCATACCTAGTTGAAGCTGGTACTTAACGGTAATTATGATATTTCAGCGAAAGAATTAGGGGCATGGTCAAGAAAATAGATTATATAGTAGTGCAATGAAGACCCTAAAAGGAACTATTATGGAGATCACGAAAGTCCTAAAATATATGTTAGTATCTCTGGTTCTTAAATATGAACACAAACTCGTTTTTCTTTACGTTCAGTAGAGACTTTTCTATGTTGGACTATATTTTTACTTTCAATGGTAGTAAAATCGCAAAATGTTTTGCTTTTATAACTACTTAATATGCAGAGTCCCCTTCAAACATTACATTACAAATTTTGTATAAAGAAAATTATTTATATTTTAATTTTGCTAAAGCATCGAGGAAAAATAAATTTAGCAATAACTATATTGTAGATAAACACATTCTTCGAGAAATATCCCATAGTTACAAAAATTAGTAAAGTAATAATAGTATACAAAAATTAAAGAATATTGTGACATGATTTTTATCAGAAAAGTACAATTTCGCTGAGTATCACCTAAGATATATAAAAGTACAAGTAAATTCAGAAGTTCTTAAAAAATGATATATTGCAGGAACGCTAATAACATAAAATGTTCATCATAGTATATGGCAATTTCGAGTGCATTTCACCAAAATCTAAAATACTTAATATAATTAATTTAGGTTAAGATCTGGAAAAATTCAGTGCTCAAGGTATGAAAGTTCTTAACGAATAACCGGAGACCCTAAGGTTACAATACAAATAGAATAGAGAACAAATAAATGGGATAATCTGTTGGGAATTTAGTGGTGAAAATATAACAATTCATCGATAACAACCAATCTGTAGATAATTATCGACCTATCGAAAACTTAAAATTACTTGCACATATGTTTCCGTTCTCTGTCGATGTGTAAAAACCATTATTGCTGACCCTTACTTACAATCAGATTATAAATTAAATATTTGTTTTTTTTTTAAGGTGGATATTTATGTAAATAAGAGAACATGGGAGAGTAAAAATAATTTTTATTGTTTAAATAAATATACTGAAATTTTTAAGAAATAAATTAATTTTAACATGATTTGTAACAGGGTTTAATTGATTTCTTTTTATATAATATAACAACTCCACACGATTAGTACAAAGTTTAAATATTCTACTGAGAAAAATTATCAAAAATAAAAATTTTCTATTAAAAATAATAAAATTTGAAGTAATTTAAAACCAAAAATTATAGTATATTATTTATTAAATTATTACAAAATTCTATAAATAAATATACCATTGCATTCAATCCATTTATAAATTGTCATTCAAAGCATTGTCATTTTATTAAATTTCGTATATCACTTTGCTATTTTAATACAAATTTTGAAAATATATATTTTGGTTATTATTTTACGTTAAATTTATTTACTCTCTATCACGCAGATTATTACTGCAAAAGAGAGACTGATAAATGAAAATTCCTTTGAAATTATTTGATGCATGTTTCGATAAAAGCAAACACGATTATATAAACAAAACGGCCAAATTTGAGTTTAAATATTTTAAAAGTTATAAAAAAACGAACTGTAGTTTTGTTTATACGAATATTGTATTGATAAATTAAAAAAAAAAAAACAGGCATTTTTAAGCATGGTTTAAAATAATAAAGTCGATAAGTTAAACAACTGGGCAAAAGCGATTAGCAAAAATAAACAAGAAAACTATAAAAAATATATTTTGGGTCTTCATCCTGAAAGCTATTATTTTCTGAACAATTTTTTGTTTAGAAAATAGTTTATATTAGACTAAGCTGTGAAGTTAAATTTTTCAAACAATATAGCATGCCATTAAAGTATATATGATGGATTGAGAATGGAGGTAAGAGAAAGGGAAAATTAAACAAATTTTAAGTTTAACAATTAAATTTATTGATAAAAACCAAAATCAATATTTTGTATTAACCCCCCCCTCATAGCCCTCATTAATACTTCTAGTCTGTTTTTCATAGAGCGGGTGAGCTTTATCACCAGTGTCTGTAAGATTCTTCCCCTATCACAACCTTTAAGTCCCTTAGCGATGCAGGGGCTGGATTTCTAGCTCAAACCCTTCTTTTGAGCTCATCCCACCTGTACTGTACTCGATTGAGGTCAGGATTCCGTGCAGCCCAGTCTAATGTGGGTATTCCCACTTCCGCCAGGGATTTCCGCACGAATGTAGCAGCATGTTACCTCCCATTGTCGTGCATTAACACAAAGCTATCGCCAACAAACCCAGCAAAAGGAACGTCGTGTTCCTGCAGGATCTCCTCGATGTACCGGTGAGCAGCTAATCCACCGCAACGACTCTCATTAATCACGAAAACCAAATCGGTTTTCGCATCCAGTGAGATGCCTTCCCACACCATGACAGAACCTTATCCGTAGGTGTCCGCAGTAATGTAGCACTGCGCATAGAGCTCCCCAGGCCACCTATAGGCTCGTCTTCTTCCACCATTGCCATGTAGGCATATTCGGGAGAATAAAACGGAGCACTATTGCTCTAAGGTCCAGTCGACATGTTCTAGGTAAAATCTGAGCCGTGCTTGTCGATGGGCCGCTGTCAATTTGGGTCTGGAGTTAGATTAGGTCTTCGTCTGACAGCCCGACCAAGAACTTGTCGGAGCTCCTGCTGGACCTCAATGCCGATGAAGCGATAATTTCTTAGAGTTGTGTTGACAATGAAGCAGTCATCTCACTCCGAGGTACACCTTCTTCTTCCTGATCTTTGTCTGTAAAGGGGCCAGTCTCTTGGTAATGTCTGTAGACTCTGGAGACAGTTGAATGGCTCAGATGTAGTTGCGCAGCGACTACACCTTGGCTCTACGCCCTTCTTGCAATGGGGCAATGACTTGTGCCGTTTCTTCCAAGGTATTATTCATTTTCCGCTGTCGCAATTAGTGAGCAGGTATAACAGAGACGGTTGACGGTTCAAGTTCTGATAAAGGAATGATAGAAAAATGCAGTTGCCTGTGTTTTTATAGGGATGAATAGCGCGCAACGAGTACGTTGCCGTGCGAACGAAAACGGTTCTATTGTGTAAAGCCGTTTTAATCAGTATTATTGGAAAGAGTAGAAAATCAGCATTCTAATAATACCAAAAATAATACCACTGTTTGAAAACTACATTCAAGGATCGGTGTTAAACGAAGCAAAATCTTTTGAGTCAATTTTTTTGCTCACGAGTGTATATAAAATTGGCTGTGTCATAACAACACAGTTCTTATTAAAGTTTCGTATTAATGATGAGAATTTTAATGATTTATCAATTAATTATTTACTTTTTGATCTTAACTTAAATAAATGCACAAAAAAATTTGTTTGCATCAAGAACGGAAAATGATAAAGAACTTGCTCACTAATCTCAATACCATACTTTCTAGACCAAATACTTAAATATCTATTAGAGAGATCTGGATTATTCTATTCGTCATATATGGACAAGTAACTAATTTCCATTTTTCTGAAATTAACCCCAACTAATTAAAAAACATTTTATTTTGGAATGAGACAAAACTCTATATTATAGAACATTCTACGTAAAATTCAAAATATATAAAGTTTTACACTTTTTTATTTAAAGAACGGTTAGTTAAACAAAATAACTTGTACAGAGTCCCTGAACATTCTATATAGAAATCAGAGAAAAATTAAAAATTCATGAAAAGTTTATAAATTTATTTGTTTTACGAGCAGGAGTCCATTATTCAGAATGGTCCACAGCTAAATTTCCTGAGATTTCGGTTTACTGCAGAAATAGTAAGATGATGTGATAAAAATTTAACATTTTCACACACGTCTGAAGTCTAGTTTTGGAGAGACGGTGTTAAAATTGGTACTTGTAGACATTAATATTTTTACTACTCCTAGTCTATAACTAGCTTCGGAAAATTATTTTTGGTATAAATTTGTTTATGTACAAGACTGATCAAAAACTGAAAGAATCTGTTTTTTTTTAATGTTATTACGACTTAGTTCGATTACTTTAAAAATTTAATAAGTCACTGCGATTGATATTTCAATACTCTCTTCAGGACAAAGAAGTAAACTACTTGACATAACATTTCACCATGTGTTAATTGTAATATTTTTATATTATTTAGGCTTTGCGTTTGATTGGTAAATTGTAAGCGGAGTAGGCGATTGTGCCTCTTTGCGCAGCTTCTTGGCTTATTGTGCTCCTCTCTCTTGGCTGCATAACTATCGAACCTTTAAGAGGATTTGTAGTAGAGTAATTCATCGCCACGATGTAGATTTCGTAACAGTTTATGTCTGTTTCGAGTTAAAACTGCACATTCATATAGAATGTGCAGTTTTAACCATTATTCTGTATGCGGTGAAACTATTGTGAATACCAATTTTCTTTAAATATTTTCTCAAGTGAGTGTGGCAGATGATCAGATGCACTACTAGTTTGGTCTGGACTTTTGTTGAACAAAGGACGTCAGTTTGCTGGTTTTTTCGGCAGGTGGCCTCTCTCTCTTTCGCATGTTTTTAGCCAGATATTGCGAACTAATCTAGATGATGCTGATATGACCATCTACTAATCGACGTTTTTGTCACCTATATTAGTACATGCTGGTTCTGGACCCCTGAATGGTTTTGTAGCTCCAAATCTTGCTAATTCATCCACTTTTTCATTGCCCTTTATCTCCGAATGTCCTAGGACTCCATCGTGATCTTGAATTTGGCCTGCTAGGCATCTAAAGCATTTAGGAAGCTCGATTGTCCGAGAGAATATATAATTTTTGGTTACGGTAGTCCCATCTAATATTCTTATGAACAAATGCTTGTATTGCGTCAATTTCTCCCAGGAATATTACGCACTTGTCTCTAGTGGAATTCTGAAGCTCGACTTGGGCTTTTCTGCATATATGCCAACACCTACTTGTGATCTGTATGTGTAATAGACTAGACCTGTTGCCTTCGTCGGAGTCTCCACCTCCAGTCAGAGATTTGGTTCGCATCTAATTCTATATGATTTTTCGAAAATATACGATCTTGTCATAAAATCAGATTGCATATTCAAGAGTCTATTGTCGATGATGTTTTATTTATTTGTTTTTACTAGATAAGATTATACAATAAACCCAGTTTGATTTTGTCAAGTACAACGTCTAGTCAGTTCATTTGCTAATCTATATTATAATCTTTTTCATTTTATCGTTCGCATTCATTTCTTTCCCTCTCTCTCTCTCTCTCTCTCTCTCTCTCTCTCTCTCTCTCTCTCTCTCTCTCTCTCACTGTGTGCGTCACTTGTTTTGTTCTTGACATTATTTATAATGGTATATTATAATGCTATAGATATTTTGTATTAACGTAATTCGTAATTTTATTTTATTATTTATTTATTTCTTTTTATTATTATTAATATTATTTTGATTTGCTACTTCACTATTTATTTAATTTAGAATTTATTTAACACTTAACAATTTATTCATAATTTACAATAGATTATGTTTAAACTTAAACCTAATTTTACCTTGATGAATTGCTCAATTTGTATAATTGTGGCTGTAGTCTTATTTATATGTTTATATTCGTATTTAGATTTTGCTGTGATTTCATCTACCATACTGCAGCTCTGCATGTAACCATTATTGTTCATGGCGTATAGCCAAAGCACCTTCCTTAGTTTAAAGCCCCAGGTTTTTCCAAACAAGCTCCTGCATCTCATTTTTGCTTTAATGAGATATTTTATAATTTGTTAATTTTGTGTCTAGTGTCAAGCCCAGATATTTGTACTCATTAACGGTTATTATCCATTCTCCGAAGATACTTAGGTTAATCTAACAGCCGCGCCGTGGATTCTTGTTTTTAGTGTTCCGTACGAAACACTTATAAGATCACTTCGGTGTCTGTCTGTCTGTCCATCTGCCTGTCTGTCTGTCTGTGACACCCGATTTTCTCCGATACTATTTGACATAGAAAGTCGAAATTTAGTACTAATATAGGAATTGATGGCCTCATCAGAGCCGTGTAGTTTTGAAAGTTAAATTTTGACTTAAGGTGTTAGTTGTGGGGGGTGAAAGTGGAAGTGAAAAAAAAAACAATTTTACTAGGTCATCCAGTGTGGTGTTAAATGAAAGCTTGTGAAAACACGAGTAAAATATATATATATATATATATATATATATATATATATATATATATATATATATATATAATGTAATACTTGCGCACACTTTTCTTTGTATTATTTGTAAAAAATCGTGAAAAATCGCTGTCCCCCCACCTTATCTCGAAAAGTACGGATCAAAAAAATTTTGACAAAATTCTGGAACATTCTCCACGGGATGTAAATTGAACGAAAATTATCACGAGTGCATTACCTTTAATAATTTATCTGGTATATAAAAAAAACAAAAATTTCAAGGTTATCAGAATTACCCCAGGTTCTTAAAGAGGTTGATAACTTTGAAAGGGAACAAATGTGGATTCAACAAGACGGAGCTCCTGCTTATTACCACCGGGAAGTTCGGGAATTTTTAAACGATCGTTACTCACAAAAATGGATCGGTAGGGACGGATTCATTCAGTGGCCCCCTCGATCATACGACTTAACACCTTTAGACTTCTTTTTGTGAGGGTATATTAAAGATCGTGTTTATGTGAATCTCCCTACGCCCTTTATGCTAAGAAAAGTGAAGGAAAATAGAGTAAAATCATTTAACATGTGTATTCAAGTAGACGGGCATATTTTTGAACATTTATTGGTAATAATGGCTAATGATATAGAGGATTTCTCCGATATGACTCGAAAGCTACAGCAGGAGTATAAGGAGTGGGGTTTAGAAATAAACGCTAATAAAACAAAATATTTACAAATTGAAGTAAACTCTACAGACATTATACTGGAAGATAACAGTATATTAAAAAACGTGCAACGATTACAAATATCTAGGCGTGATATTTGACCAAGTAGGATTAGACAACAAAGAAATCAGAGCAAGAGTGAGTCAAGCAAGAAAAACAATCGGATACCTAAATAGTGTATTTTGGGGTACGGAACTAGGAAAGAAGAGAAGATATAATATATATAATACTATAGTAAAAAGTGGACTAATATATGGTTCCGAAACATGGCGACTGAGGAAAGATAATAGAAGAATGATAGAAGCAGTGGAACTTGACGTATTTAGAAGGGCCCTGAGGATATCCCGCTTGGTAGGAAGAAGAAGCGAAGAAGTTAGACAGATGATGGGAATAGAGGAACCATTAATAACAGAAATAGAAAATAATCAGCTAATATGGTATAGTCACGTGAAACGCATGGACAACTCAAGACTTTCCAAGAAAGTGATGGAACGGGTTCCGCCATACCATAGAAAGAAGTGAAGACTAAGAAGGAATTGGATGGAAGGAGTAAAAAAAAGCAATGAGTGTCAGAGACATGAGAGATGAACAATAAGAGAACCGAAAGGAATGGAGAGAGAGCATCGGACAACGTTGGAAGAGGTTTTAAAACCGATAATTATATATATATATATATATATATATATATATATATATATATATATATATGTATGTATATATATATATATATATATATATATATATATATATATATACATATATATATATATATATATATATATATATATATATATATATATATCATGGAATATTTTCAAATTTTCCCTTGGTTAGACGTTTGTTTTCGATCTGACGACCCATCTGACTGCGCCAGGGAGGTTTCCGATGTTATTTTGGCTTTTATGGAAGCTTACGTTCCTTTTTCGAAAAAATGCCCTTCTAACGGCAAGCCTTGGTTTGAAGAAAAATGCAAAGAAGCTGTTGCTTCTAAACATATTGTCTACCGATCATGGCATGTAAATCTTACGACCATAAATCGTAACACCTTTGTTCGTGCCCGGAACAGATGCAAAGAAATTATCGACCAAACCATGGAGGTACACAATCAACGAATTAGAAACAAATTTCTCGCTTGTCTCAACAATTCCAGGTCCCTTTGGTCAGTCGCTAAGGCAGTTAATCAAAATTTCACCAAATCCACTATACCACCACTCACACGGCCAGATAATTGTCTTCGGACAGCGTATCATTAAGCGTATTTTAATGAAGGTAGACATCAAAAAGCTTCTGGCGCTGACGGAATACCTGCCATAGTTCTCAAGAACTGTGCGAGGGAACTAACACCAGTTTTCTGTAGACTTTTTAACCTATCCTACAGAAAGGGAATATTTCCTTTCTGCTGGAAATGTGCCACAGTTCAGCTGATACCTAAACAAGGCAAGATCACCAGTATGGCCTTCGTAAACATAGATCAACCGGAGATATTCTGAATTATGTAACACATGTTTGGAACAACGCAGTTGAATACTTTGGAGAATCTCGAGCAGTTGCTCTTGACATATCCAAGGCATTCGACCGTGTTTGGCACGATGGACTGTTTGCTAAGCTATGCTACGATCTTGTGGTATGTCTGAAAAGTTCTGTTTGTGCCTCTCATGTTTCTTCAGAGGGCGTTCTTTACGAGTGGCAGTCGACGGATTTCTTCCTAACACCTTCACCATCAACGCCGGTGTGCCACAAGGCTCCATACTATCTCCTACTCTCTTTCTCATTTACATTAACAATCTGCTGGAAAAGGCCGGAAACCCAATCTACAGCTTTGCGGATGACAGCACTCTTATCTACTCAGTCGAATATCCGCAGACAGCGGGAAGTCGTTCTTTTTTTTTATGGGTCTAGCACACGTGCTGCAGGGAAGTCCCTAAAGCGCTACAGGAGCGACACGTGTGCGGAAAAAGCGATTCACGTTGCTCTTGAATAGCTGTAAATTGTACTCGGTGGGAAACACAGTCCTGGGTAAGCCATTCCAAAGGGAATGTTCTCCATATAAAAGACTGCTTAAAAAGCGAAAAACTTAACAAAGACCTGCAAGAAATTCTATCTTTAGGTGACAGTAACCAAGTGTAATTTAACGCTACAAAAACCCAGGCGGGTTTTTTTTTTTAAATAGTTAACGTTGCCGAATCCGACATAGTTATGGCGAGGCACTCCATTCCTCTAACATCGTCACTCAATTTGTTGAGCGTTAATTTGGAAGCAAATATATCCTGGCATGAACATATCGCACGCATAGCAAGGAAAGTTTCTCAAAAGTTGGGAATATTATTTCGAACCAGAAAGCTTTACACTTCACAACAACTGTTAATTCTTTACAAAGCTCCAATTCGACCATCTATGGAATATTGCTCCCATGTTTGGGGCTCCGCTCCCAAACATACATTGCATTTGTTAAATTCTATACAGAGAAAAGGTGTTTGTCTGATTGTAGACTCGAAACTGACCGGCGGTTACTCCTCGTACAACGCTTTCCAAGCATCATCCCTTTGGAATAAATTTGCCCAGGACTGTGTTTCCCACGTAGTAAAATTTACAGCGATTCAAGAACAACGTGGATCGCTTTTTCCACACACTTGTCGCTCCTGTAGCGCTTTAGGGACTTCCCTGCAGCACGTGTGCTAGACCCATAAAAAAAAATTATATATATATATATATATATATATATATATATATATATATATATATACATATATATATATATATATATATATATATATATATATATATATATATGTATATATATGTTACAATAGAGGTTTTCACGGATGGTGGAATGTAATATATTAAAATTCCGGGTTTCAATCCTTTAGTCTAACAAAGAATTTTTCACGACATTTCGCCAAAATCTGATTTGGTATTTTCAAGTACTCTTATTGCAGCTGCTACTCGATACTGTGATCTTGCTGCTGCTGCTATTCGAAGCTAACTCCGAGCTTAGCTCGAGCGGCAGCGGCAGCAAGATCACAGTATCGAGTAGCAGCAGCAGCAAGAGCACTGGAAAATGCCAAATGAGATTTTGGCAAAACATCATACCCGGATTTTAATGTATATATATATATATATATATATATATATATATATATATATACATATATACATGTAAACATAACCTGGGACATAGTTGGGGTATACGAGGTCAGGAGAAGAAACTCTAAAGTCGAGCAATATATTCTACCACAAAGGCAAAGAACAAAATCATGTAGGAAGAGTGGGCTTTCTCTTCTCATAAACAAGAAACGAATTGACAACGTAATATCCATAAAGGCAGTGTTCACTAGAGTAATATATGTGACCCTAAAGCTAAATACACGATATACTCTGAAGGTCATTCAGTCTTATGTACCGACATCAACGCATAGTGACGAAGAAGTGGATATCTTTCATTCACACTACACCATAATATGCGGCGACTTCAACGCCAAGGTTGGCATGAAGTCGCATTCATTCGAAATATCTCTTAGCAACCTCGGTAGCCCGGGAAGGAACGAAAGGGGCGAAACGCTTCTGGTCTCGAGAACAACCTATACCAGATAAACAGCTTCTTCCACAAGAAAATCCATAAAAGATGAACATGGAACAGCCCAGATGGCAAAACCAAGAACGAGATTAACTATTTCATTACAAACAAGAAACACACAGTCCTCAAGAAATTTGAAGCAACTAGCGACCATAGGATGGTCAGGACCAAGATCAAAATAGACACTAAACTTGAAAGAAACAAACTGGTACAGAGAAAGTTCAAACCATGGACACACCCAAAAGATGAGAAGGCATTTCAACAGTACATCAGCGATACATTGGAAAATACAACAGAAACAAACATAAATGATTTAAACAACAAAATAGTGGAAACGCTAAGGCACGCACAAAACAGATACTGCCCCAGAAGTAATAAAAGATCGAAAGATAAGCCAAGACACAAGAAGGTAAAAATGGAGGAAAG
Source organism: Pachyrhynchus sulphureomaculatus (assembly GCA_019049505.1). Lineage (NCBI taxonomy): Eukaryota > Metazoa > Arthropoda > Insecta > Coleoptera > Curculionidae > Pachyrhynchus > Pachyrhynchus sulphureomaculatus. Next base: position 82,591,644 of record CM032449.1, on the reverse strand, counting down.
AAGACTACCAAGAAACGACCCAAATGCGGACCCACAAAAGATAACAGCATTAAACAGGGAAATATCAAGAAAAATTAGAAATGACCTTAGGAAATACAAAAATGACAAAATTATACAAACTTTCAGAAACAACAAGAGCATGAAGAAAATCAGAGGAAAGATTACAAACGGTAGAAAGGAAATCTTCCAACTTACGAACAAAAATGGTCATATTACGTCTGATAGAGGAGATCTATTGCATATAGTTGAAGAATTTTACACAACACTATACACAAGCCAAGCAGATTCAAGAACCAAGGAGAAACCGCTGCCAAAACCAGGGCTCCGACTTTATTCCAGACATATCCCAAGACGAAATACGTAAAACCTTGAACAAAATGAAGAAGAACAAGGCTACAGGGGAGGATGGACTTGTGTCGGAGGCTATCAAACTTGGGTGTCCTGTATTGATAGAGAAAATAAAAGAGCTGTTTAATCTATGTTTGCATAGACAAAACATTCCGAAAAAATGTAATAACTCCATCACCATCCTAATACATAAGAAAGGGAACACAACAGATCTGGAAAATTATAGGCCGGTCAGTCTCCTAAATCATCTCTACAAATTGTATACTAGAATCATAACAACTAGATTAGAAAGTAAATTAGAACTGTATCAGCCAGGAGAACAAGCTGGATTCTGCTCAGGCTTTGGAACAAATGACCACTTACACTGTCTAAAAAACGCTAACAAAAAAGTTGATTGAATATAACAGACCCCTAGTTCTCATCTTTGTTGACTACCAAAAAGCTTTTGACAGTGTTGAATTACCTCCTATATTAGAAGAATTAAACGATTGTCAAATTGACTGTAGATACTCAAGTATTATACGTAACATCTACAACAAGGCTACAACAACAGTGAACCTACACTTGCTGAAGATGTTTCATCATTCTAGGAAAAATGCCCTTCTTTAATTAGGTGATATTCACCGAGAGACATCTATAATACCTATAAGACAGGCCTGTATTTTAGGGCTCTACCCAATACGACCCATCTGACTGCGCCAGGGAGGTTTCCGATGTTATTTTGGCCGGTATGGAGGCTTACATCCCTTTTTCGAAGAAATGCCCTTCCAACGGCAAGCCTTGGTTTGACCTAAAATGCAAAGAAGCTGTTGCTTCTAAACATCTTGCATACCGACAGTGGCGGGAAGATCCTAACACCATAAATCGTAACATCTTTGTTCGTGCCAGGAACAGATGCAAAGAAATTATCGACGAAACCAAGGAGGTACACAACCAACGGATTAGAGACAAACTTCTCGCTTGTCCCGGCAATTCCAGGTCCTTTTGGTCAGTCGCTAAGGCAGTTAGTCAAAATTTCACCAAATCCACCATACCACCACTCACACGGCCATATAATTCTATTGCAACGACACCTGTTGAGAAGGCGAACTTGTTGGCTGAACTCTTCGCTTCACATTCTACTGTCGATTTCCAAGGAAAAACACCACCTACTATTCCCATAGTGCAGTCAAGGATGCCCGATATTGTCTCCAGACAGCGTATCACAAAACGTATTTTGATGAAGCTAGACACCAAAAAGGCTTCTGGCGCTGACGGAATACCTGCCATAGTTCTCAAGAACTGTGCGAGGGAACTAACACCAGTTTTCTGTAGACTTTGCAACCTATCCTACAGAAAGGGAATATTTCCTTCCTGCTGGAAATGTGCCACAGTTCAGCCGATACCTAAAAAAGGCAAGAAGACCTTGCCAAATAACTACCGACCAATCGCACTACTCTCAATAATATCGAAAGTCATGGAAAAGGCTATCAATCAGCATCTTCTAAAATATCTTGAAGGATTCAACATTATTAGTGATCACCAATATGGCTTTCGTAAAAATAGATCAACAGGAGATCTTCTGACTTATGTAACACATGTTTGGAACAACACAATTGAACACTTTGGAGAATCTCGAGCGGTTGCTCTTGACATATCCAAGGCATTTGACCGTGTTTGGCACGATGGGCTGTTGGCTAAGCTACGTTCTTATGGTATGTCTGAAAAGTTCTGTTTGTGGCTCTCATGTTTTCTCAGAGAGCGTTCTTTACGAGTGGCACTCGACGGATTTCTTTCTAATACCTTCACTATCAACGCCGGTGTGCCCCAAGGTTCCATACTGTCTCCTACTCTCTTCCTCATTTATATTAACGATCTGCTGGAAAAGACCGAGAATCCAATCTACAGCTTTGCAGATGACAGTACACTTATCTCTTCATTCACTTTGAACGAGCGGACATCGACTACTCAGACGAATATCCGCAGACAGCAGGAAGTCATTCAACTTAACAAAGACCTGGAAGAAATTCTATCTTGTGGTGACAGTAACCAAGTGGAATTTAACGCTACAAAAACCCAGGCTGCAGTTTTTTCTAAAAAAGTTAACGTTGCAGAACCCGACATAGTTATGTCGGGGCACTCCATCCCTCTAACATCGTCACTCAATCTGTTAGGCGTTAATTTGGGAGCAAATTTGTCCTGGCATGAACATGTTGGAGCATAGCAAGGAGAGCTTCTCAAAAGTTGGGAATATTGTTTCGAACCAGAAAGCTTTACACTCCACAACAACTGTTAATTCTTTACCAAGCTCAAATTCGACCAACTATGGAATACTGCTCCCATGTTTGGAGCTCCGCTCCAAAACATACACTGCATTTATTGGATTCTGTCCAGAGAAGAGCTGTTCGTCTGATTGAAAACCCGGAACTGACCGACGGCCTTGATTCGCTGGAACATCGAAGAACGGTTGGCGACTTGAGCCTATTTTACAAGTACTTTCATGGAAAGTGTTCGAAGGATGTGGCCCGCTTAATTCCTCCCAGAGCGGTGCATGTTAGAAGTACACGTCGCGCTAATACTTCACATCCGTATGAGGTTCAGCTTGTTACTCCTCGTACAACGCTTTTCAATCAGTTTTTTATATGGAGAACATCATACCTTTGGAATAGTTTGCCCAGGACTGTATTTCCTATCGAGTACAATCTACAGCGATTCAAGAACAACGTGAATCGCTTTCTCCGCACACGTGTCGCTCCTGTAGCGCTTTAGGGATTTCCCTGTAGCACGTGTGCTAGACCCATAAAAAAAAAGAATAAAAAAATAAAAAATAAAACGCTAACATTAAAAAAAGAAAAATGTGTTGGCGGTAAATATCCCAAAAAGAGGTTTACAATTTTGTATTGTGCAAATATGGCGAGAGAAAAAGAAAAACTCTTAGTCATTGTTAAGGCAGCTAAACCCAGAGCATTTAAAAATATTAACATAAACAAGCTGCCTGTAACTTGGAAATATAATAAGAAAGCTTAGATGACAGGAGAAATTATGACCGAGTGGTTGCAAGATCTTGATTGAAAAATGTCAAAAGAAAAAAAGAAACATTTTGTTGTTTTTAGACAATGCAGGATCTCATCCAAAAGACGTCCGCTTAAAAAATATAAAAATCTTGTTTCTGCCCCCTAACTGTACATCAACTTGTCAACCACTTGACCAGGGAATTACAAAAAATTTTAAAATTCATTACCCAAGTCTAATACGAAAACACCTAATAGTAACCATTAAAACTGCTGGTACAGCTTTTGAGTTAATTAAGAAAATTACGCCATTGGATGCAGTTTACTTTGCAAAAACCGCTTGGGAACAAGTAACCAAGGAAACAGTTAAAAATTGCTTCCGTAAAGCGGGATTTAAGCATGAAAATATGCAAAGTGAAGACCAGTTAACTGAGGCTGTTACATCTGATCCAGAAGATGACTTACCAATTAACGTACAGATATCCTCAAAAATTAATATTTGTTGGAGTTGACTGATAATGAGAACCTTAATGATTTTTGGAACATAGATGAGAATTTGTATGTTGAAAATCCAGATTCAGAACAAGAAATTGAAAATCCAGTTGAAATACAAGGACTTTCCGAAGATTCTGATGTCGGTAAGGTTTCTGTACCAACAGATGATATTCCAAATTATGGTGAAGCTATTACCCTAACCAAGCAGTTTAAAAGTTTTACCGAAGATCACGGAGTTTTTAGAGCTTCTTTCCAAATTAGAAATACGATTTGTGGACGCCATTTTAAGGAAAAAGAGGAGACAAACAACAATATATGAATTTTTGCGTCATTGAAGTGAGCTTTCATTTCATATATATATAACTCTATCCTATTATATTTTATATGTATCTAAAGGTAACAAATCATTGTTTTTTCCTTAAGTTTTAAGTTTTTTGTTTATTTTAAAAATATGTATATACATAAGTATACGTTTTAAATGTCCCAAATTCTTTAATTACAGTTTTCATTAAAAAACGATTTCCCGTTGGTGTCCGTCCAAGGGAGATTTCACTGTATATCATTTCTAGGAATTCTCTTTTTTTGTTTTTTTTTTTCTGTTGGTAGTATTTTTGTTTCTTCAAAATAAAATTTGAGATTTAATAATGTGTTTTGTTAGTGCTGTTTGGTTTTTTTTTATCATAGCGGTGGCCATTTAAACGATGTTGTGAAGTTTGCCCTATATATACTTTATTGCAGTTTTTACATGGTTTCTTATAAACTCTTTTGATTTTTGGTTGTTTTGCTTTTCAGGCTGCTAAAACTGTTTTTTCAATAAATTATAAGCTTAGTGACAAACATTGATATCATGCCGTTTGAAATATGATTAGGTATTTTCTGAAACTCCCCGTATATATGGCATAGATAAAAATTTATTGGGATTTTTAGTGAACTTTCGTTGTTGAGTGTTATATGTAGTTTTATTTTTGCGTGAATTAAGTAGAGTGTTAATTAGTTTTAAAGGGTAACAATTTTTCAACAAAATGTCTTTTGCTTTTTGAATAGCACTATTTTGGTAGTGCTTGTCGCCTAATAGTTTAGCTCTATCTACTAGACCTAAAATTACGGTTTGTTTTGAGACATTGGGTGTTGCGAGTAAAAATTTAGATATCTTCATTGCCAAGTTTGCCTTGTATATCAAACTGTTTTTTTTTTTATAATCTTATTTAGTAAAAACAAATGAATCAAATATCATCGATAACGAACTCTTGAATAAGCAATCTGATTTTATGACAATATCGTATATTTCCCAAAAATCATATAGGGTAATGAAAAAGTGGATGAAATGGCAAGATTTGGAGCTACAAATCTATTCTGGGGTCCAGAACCAGCATATACTAATATAGGTGACAAAACTGACAATTACATAGTAGTTGGTCATATCAGCAACATCTAAATTAGCTCGTAACATCTGGCCAAAAACATGCGATAGACGTAATTGGCCGCCTTTCGAAAAAACCATCAAACTGACGTCCTTTGTTTAACAAGAGTCCAGACCAAACTAATGGCGCATCTGATCATCTTTCACTCTCACTTGAAAAAATATTTAAAGTAGATTGGTATTCACAATAGTTTCACCACATGCAGACTATATGGTGAAGATGAAGAACCTTCTATGTACATTCTATATGAATGTGCAGTTTTAACTCGAAACAGACATAAACTGTTAGGAATCTACGTGGCGATAAATTACTACATAAAGGACTTAAAAGCAAGCTAACAAATCCTGGTAAGGAGTCGACGGTTACGTAACCAAGACAGCGGAGCACGACAAGCCAAGAAGCTGTACAAACAGGCACAATCGCCTTCAGACGTGTGTGGAAACGTTAAATTTTTATCACATCATCTCACTATATCTGCAATAAACCAAAATTTCAGAATATATATATATATATATATATATATATATATATATATATATATATATATATATATATATATATATATACATATATATATATATATATATATATATATATATATATATATATATATATATATATATATATATATATAGGCTAAGGTAATTAGGACCCTGACATCCTAAGGTCCAATATGTATTTTCACGTTTTTTTTAGTCAATAATGTATAACAGTTATAGTATCTTAGCTATCAAATAGCCAATAATTCAATCTAGCCCAATCTTAAAGTGTACAAATATTTATAATTTATTTAATTCTAAACCAATAAAATAAAATTGTCTCGGTATAGATGCGACGTGGAACAGTAATCTACTGAAAAGTATATTAAAAGAAGCTCCACCATGTTGTCAAGTCACATAATTTTCATAGTTTTTTTTATACCAGACATATCATCAAATGTAATACACTTCTGATAATTTTTGCTCAATCTACACTTTATGGAGGACATTCCAAAATTTTTTAAAATTTTTTTAGTACTTTCGAGATAAGGGGAAACAGTGATTTTCAGCTTTTTTACACAATACATCATATAAATTTTTGAACTCGTGTTTTCACAAACTCATTTGGCACCCCACCCGAAGAGCTGGTAACATTTTTTTTAACTTCTAATTTCACCCCCAAAAACTAAATCCTTAAGTCAAAATTTGACTTTCCAAACTTCACTGCTGTTAGGCTATCAATTCTTGTATTTGGACCAAAGTTCAACTTTCTTTGTCAAATAGTATCTGAAATCGTCCCCCATCGGGTGACGGGCGGATGGACACTGGACACTGGGACTGGTCCTATAAGTGTTCCGTATGGAACACTAATAAGAAAAAAAAGCATCTTTACCTAAAGATTGTTTAAGCACTTTGGCAACGTTGTCCATGATGGACTCTGGCGACGTGCTTTTGGTTTGACTGTGACTTTATTTTTTCATAAGTAATAGGTTATCTTTCAAACCGAAAAGCAAAAGAAAATTGCATAAACAAGTGCAAGTACTTATCTACATAATAATTAATTTTAAGAAAATATTTAAGTTAAATACTTTCGTATTAAGGGGTCTTGACCGCTTGCAGGCTCTGAGGATATAAAAATTACGCTGTTTTAGAATAGTTTTTAAGTGTAAGAGAATCCAAAGTTTCGCTGCCAATTTGTACGGCTTATAGTCTACTAAAGTTAAAATCATAAATCATATTTTTGGCTAAAAGCTATGCATGAAAAATGGGTCCATAGAATATTTTAAAAATTGTCATATATTTCCTTATTTTTAAACAAAAAAATGTGCTTTATAAATTAAACCTTAGTAGACTGTAAGCGGCACAAATTGATATGAGTCAAATTTTAAATTTTTCTTCAGCTTAGAAAACATTCTAAAATAATTTAATTTTTATATCCTGAGAGCATACAGGCGGTAAAATTAACAGTAGCTTACAGAATTTTTTACTTGGGCAAGTAACAATTTTGCTTCATCTTTTAATGTTCTAGAATTTATGGAGTTTCCGGTCGGTTCTAGCTGAAACATCTTAATATTTATACTTTTAAAATAAAATACAGTATAACTGTTTCACTAAATTTATTCAGATCACTCTAACACGTGTTTCGGTCTTAGGTTTTAAAAGATATTACATTTGGATGGTTAATTGGTACTAAATTGAAATTAAGAGATATTAAAACTGGGTTAATTACAGGTCGTCTAATATGGAGGTATTTTCAAATTCCATTTGGATGTTCGTTATTTTTATATTATTTTTAATGGTTTTCTTATGCTAAGAATATCTCAATCAGGGGTGCTCAAACGGTCGATCGCGATCGACAAGTCAATCGCGAGTGCTTTTTGAGTTGATCTCGAGAAAAAAATTCCGATATAGAACTATTCACAGATTTTCTTTTAGGTAACTAAAACAAAATGTAATGAATAAACTACTAAAATTTATTCCATCCACAATTAGGCCAGAATAATCACTTTCCATCACTTTCTTTTATCGTAATTACCCCCTGCTAGCGGCATAAGGCGGCTTTATCAAAGGGACGCGCGGTACTTGTCAAAGAAAAGCCGCGTTTTTGATTCCCGCCGATTCTTCTAGAAACTCCGGGCGGCGTGTTTGACGGGAACATTCGAGACTTCGTTCGCGCCGATATAAATGGTGCGCCTGCAGGAATAGGAGTCAGTCTGAGTTGTAACTTGAAAGCGATACATCGATACAAAATTTATTAATAAATAGTCCAAAATGAGTGCGGCGAAGAAAAGTAAAACTTATCATTTTAATAACGATTGGGAGGAAGAATTTTTCTTTTGTATGGCAAAGGATAAGTGCATTTGTCTCATTTGCCGTGCGTCAGTTGCAATACCTAAGCGTGGGAACTTAGAGAGGCATCATAAAACGGTTCATAAAAACTATGAAAAGGATTTTCCGTCACAGAGTGAATTAAGAAAACGAAAAGTACGTGATTTGATAACTTGTTTGAAAAAAGAACAAACCATGTTCACAAGACCAGCCAAACAATCAAAAGCGGCAACGATCGCGTCATTTAAAATATCTCATATATTGGCGAAACACAAGAAACCATTTGATGATGGATTGGTTGTGAAGGAAGCATTTATTGAAGCGGGTGAGACTTTATTTGGAGATTTTAAAAATAAAACTGAGATTATATCTGCTATTAGAGAACTTCAGTTTTATCTCGTCCGACTGTCACAAGGAGTGTTGAAGTCATGAGTCAGGACATGGCAGATAAACTAAAACATGATATGATGGAATGTACATACTTTTCTTTACAGTTCGACGAATCCACCGATATGATAGACACTGCCCAGCTGTGTATTTTTATTCGAATGGTATTCAATGACATGTCGGCTAAGGAAGAGTTTTTGACAATGATTCCTCTGAAAGGAAAGACCCGTAGCGAAGATATATATGACGTTTTCTTCAATTTTGTAACAAACTACAAGCTACCAATATATAAACTAGTGTGCATTACAACCGATGGAGCACCAGCAATGACTGGAAACAAAAACGGTTTTGCGGCATTGTGTCGAGCTAATGATGATTTCCCTTCATTTTTCTCCTTCCACTGCATTATACATCAACAAGTTTTGTGTTCAAAAGTTCTAAACATGGAGGAGATTATGAGCATTGCAATAAAAATTGTGAATTCTATCCGTGCACGTAGCATGCAACGACGGCTCTTTAAATTGCAGTTGGAAAATAGTGAGTCAGCTAAACACACTGATTTAGTTCTTCACACGGACATCACGTGGTTAAGTCGCGGAAAATTCCTAGAAAGGTTTCAGGAATTATTGCCCGAAATAACAGCTTTTCTGGACGAAAGAGGTGATGACACTCAGATGCTGAAAAACGGAAAATGGCTGACTGATTTGGCATTTTTGACAGACATCACAATGCATTTAAAAACCATTAATTTGGAGCTTCAAGGTAAAGGAAAAACTATTATTGAGACGATTAGTGCAATAAACGCATTCAAAAGTAAATTGCAACTTATGATAGATCAACTGAAAAGAAAGGATCTGAAAAATTTTCCGTCTTTGAAAGGAAGGATTCCTCAGTTGAATTATGATATTTATGAGGCAGAATTATCAAATATTTTGGGCCAATTCGAAATACGTTTTTATGATTTCAGTAAATTGGCAAATATCGCATTATTTATGAGTTATCCTTTTTCGTGTAAAAACATTGAGGAATTAGCTACTGAAATAGCAAGTCAGTTTAACATGGACTCATGTTCTGTTGAAAATGAGTTAGTGCAGATTATATCAGATATACATCTCAAAGCCACAGTATCTGATACAAAATTCTGGTGTTTTATATCTGAAGATAAAATATCCGAATCTAAGGCAAATCGCCCTTCAACTGACGGCAATGTTTGGGTCAACTTACTTGTGCTAGTCTGCATTTTCTAAAATGAAGATAATTAAGTCAAAATGTCACAATCGACTAACTGACGAACATATGTCATCATGCTTGCGATTAGCACTCGGTAATTACGTACCATCTTATGAAAAGTATGCTGAAGACATGCAGTGCCACGCTTCAACATTCAAAGTCACTTTTTAGTTAAGTTTAGACACTAGAACTCGTTTGTTTTGTAAGAACCAATAAACTCGCAATTTTGAATAATTATGAGTTTTTTCATTAACATTTTAGAGCAGACCTACACTTACCTTGACTAAAAAAATGCAGATTATGCGGAAAACTAATATCTATGCCACGATACACCCTACCTAGACGACAATCCTGCATCACACTTACTTGCAGCCTCTCAGAGTCGATCGATCGTAGTCTAACAATATTGAGGTAGATCGCCAGCAGTTCAAGTTTGAGCACCCCTGATCTAAATAATCCATATGTTTTTCTTTTTGAACACTACTTCACACTCTCGTTATTAAAAAGTGATTATTGTCTATGCAGTGTTCAGCAAAGCCTGTTAATTTTTGTCTATTTAAAATAGAGTGCCTGTGTTCTTTTAATATTTGTTGTAGGCTCCGTCCCGTTTGTCCCACGTAGACAGGGTCACTGTCATCACAATTAAGTTCATATATACCCGATTTCCCATATTTGTTAGATCTTTCTTTGTTATTAACTGGATATCAGACTATATTCTTATTATTAAGACTTACACAGTTTATTTCTAACTTATTAAGGCTATTGTTGATTTTGTTACTAATACCACTGACATAGTTGATAGCAAGCCTTTTTCTGCTTTCGTGTTTTACATCTGGTGCGTAAAATTGTTTAAGTATATTTTTATGGTTTTTGTTTGTTTTTTTCCAGTTCTACTATAATAATTTCCATTGTTTTTGTCTATTTTTTTGATTATGTTCAGTTCTTTGAGATAATTTTCCGTACTTACTTAATCTGTGTATGAGACTGGAAGGTTGACATTTTTATCTGCCAGGATTGATTTGATTCAGCATGTATAATGGTGTCGGAAAATATCAAATCTTTTTTGTTCTCTACATTTGAAATTTTAATTCTAAAAACTAAGTGATTTGTCTAGTTCAATTTCTATTGTGAATCGGATGTTATGGCTGATTTTATTTAAAGTTAATAAGAACTGTGAAAATTGTCTATCGGTTCCTTTCCAAATGCAGAGATATCGTCAACATATCTTGCCCAAAAGTGGACATGTCTGGTTATATTTCTATAGTTTTCATTTGAAAATAGGTTTTTTTAAAGGTAGCCATGAATGCGTCCGCTAGAAGGGGGCTCAGAGGGCTTCACATTGGTAGGCCACTCTTTTGTTTATTTATTTTACTGTTAAATTTGAAGTATTTTTGTTCTAGACAAATATCTAGAATTTTGATTAAATTAGGATTAGATAGATCACTATTATTTGTAAAGGATTTTAGTATCAGTTTTACCTTTTTTATAGGAATTGATGTGAAATGGCTTTTTACATCAGATGAGATAAACTTACCGTTCATGGGTAAATTGACCGTATTTAATTTTCTGACTAATTCCAACGAATTTTTTACTGAATAGGGTTAGGTAGATCGGCAGTGAGTTCCTTACATAGCATATCAAACTTGTATATACGATACAGCTGGTCTCATTGGTATGTTTTCTTTGTTAAATTTTGGTATACCATACATACTTGTAACGTTTTTGGGTTCGCGGTTGAAAATGTTTGAATTTCTTTATTTATAATTTTATGACATGAGATTGTGGGGTCCGATTTTAGCTCTATGAATTTGCCAGAATTAATTATATTTTGCTTTTTTTTGTATTCCGTTTCATTCATTACGGTGAGAATATTACCTTTGTCCGCTTTACTCACAATTAAATTGTTAGTTGCTGTTTTTGATTGGATCTGTTTAATAACTTTATTCTGTCATTTATCGTTAGTAAGAAAGTCTATGTTATTAAATGTTTGGGTAATTATATATTTGGCTTGTAAGATTTTTTATGTTGAACCTAAAATTAGTTCTGAAGCACGGAAAGCAACCGAAGCAGCCATCCGTAAATGGATAAAGGAAGAAATTCACAAATGGTACCGTAACCGAAAATAACTTACAACTACATTAAAATTAATCCATGAAGAACTGGTAATCAAACTCGTCTATGTTGATTTTCAAGCAACCAATAGAAAAATTAGAGAAGTCCACAAACAAAATATAACACAACTCAAGAAAATACGTAAGCTAGAATAGAATAATCATTCCAACATTTTTACAGAACTCCACCATAACTTTGACTCTTTTCTATTTTCGAGAAGAGTAGCTAATCTTATTAATGTTACCATTGATAAATTAGAAAATGTTAGAAGAAGGTCTCAAATATTGCCCAAATATTATTAATTCAAAGACATAGAGCTGCTAGGGACGAAAACAGAACTAATTTTAAATTCAACACAAAAAAGCTTACAAGACAAATACATAATTTTCCAAACATTTAATAACATAAACTTTCTTACTAACGATAAATTAGAGAATAAAGTTATTAAACAGATCCAATCAAAAATAGCAAATAACAATTTAATTGTGGGTAAAGCGGACAAAGATAATACTCTCACTATAATGAATGAAACGGAATACAAAAGTAAGATGCAATATATAATTGATTCTGACGAATTCATAGAGTTAAAATCGGACCCAATAATCTCATTTCATAAAACTATCAATAAAGAAATTTAAACATGTGTTAACATATTTCCAACCACGAACCCAAAAACGTTACAAGTGATAAACCCTACAGCCCCTGTTATGTATGATATAAAAAAAAACATATCAATGAGACCAGTTGTATCGTATGTCGTAGGTCTTACAAGCTATGTAAGCAACTCACTGCCGATCTACCTTACATCATAAACTACGTTTCAACTTAAAAAAATTGTTGGAATTAGTCAGAAAACTAAACACGATCAATTTACCCACGAAATGTAAGTTTAACTCATTTGATGTAAAAAGCCTTTTCACATCATAACAGAGGTAAAACTGATACTAAAATCCCCTATAAATAATAGTGATCTGTCTAATCTTAACAAAGTTAATTTAATAAAAATTCTAGATACCTGTCTAGAACAAAATTACTTTAAATTTAACAGTAAAACAAATAAACAAAACAATGGCCTACCAATGGGAAGCCCTCTGAGCCCCCTTCTAGGGGAAATATTCATGCCTAACTCAAATGAAAACAATAGAAATTTAACCAGACATATCCACTTTTGGGCAAGATATGTTGACGATATTCTCTGCATTGGGAAAGGAACCGATAGACAATTGTCACAGTTCTTATTAACTTTAAATAAATTCAATCATAACATCCAATTCGCAATAGAAATTGTAGTAGACAAATCACTTAATTATTTAGAATTAAAAATTTCAAATGTAGACAACAAAATAGGCTTGATATTTTCCGTAAACCAACTACAACAGACACCAGTATACATGCTAAATCAAATCAATCCTGGCAGATCAAAATAACAACCTTCCAGTCTCATACACAGATTAACTAACATTCCACTAAGTACGGACAATTATTTAAAAGAACTGAAAATAATCAAAAGAATAGCCAAAAGCAACGGATATAATCCAATTATTATAGATAAACTGGAAAAAAAACCACAAAACATAAAAATATACTTAAACAATTTTACGTACCAGACGTAAAACATGAAAGCAGAAAATGGTTCGCCATCAGCTATGTCAGTGGTATTAGTAACAGAATCAACAATAGCCTTAACAAATTAGAAATAAACTGTATAAGTATTAATAAAAACAATATAGCCCGATATCTAGTTAATAACAAAGAAAGATCTAACAAATATGAGAAATCGGGTATATATGAACTTAATTGTGATGACTGTGTCGCTGTCTATGTGGGACAAACGGGACGGAGTCTACAACAAAGATTAAAAGAACACAGGCACTCTATTTTAAATAAACCAAAGTTAACAGGCTTTACTGAACACGGCATAGACAATAATCACTTTTTAATAACGAGAGTGAAGCTCCTATACAGTGCTCAAAAAAGAAATCACATGGATTATTTAGAAGTTACAGAAGAATACAAAAAAAAAACATTAAAAATAATGTTAAAATAACGAACACCCAAATAGAATTTGGAAATAGAATTAGACGCCGTGTTAAGATAGATTACCCAATTTTATTACCTCTTAATTTAAATTTAGTACCAATTAACCATCCAAATGTAATATCTTTTAAAACTTAAGTTTAGTCTTATTGTAAACCTCTTTGAACATGGTCACGAGACTGAAACACGTGTCAGAGTGATCTGAATAAATTCAGTGAAACAGTTATACTGTATTTTATGTCAAAAGTGTAAAATTTAATAATCATAGATGCCACCTGCCAATTATAGAACCAAGAAAACTACATATAGAAACCAGGGATATTTGTAAATAAATACAATCCCATCTGTATGAACATAAATTTAGTAGATCACAGTCATATTGATATACAAAAGAGACACAGAAAGCTTCCTATCACGCCAGGCAATTTTGAGTTACCGAAATTTAAATTACAGGCACCTGCTTTAAGAGAATTACGCAGGCCACTTCGAATTGATGTCACTAGATGTTGCGAAAATTACGCAGAAACACAAATTCTAAACCTTACCACGTAAAGGTAGACCAAACTCTTAAGCCTTGCATTTACGTGAGTTGTTTAATTTTTATATAAAAATTTCCGTTATATTCTTTAAAACTTAGTTTGAGTTTAGTTAAAAGTAATGATAAAATATTTTTATTTATTTGTTTATATAAATTAATCACTTTTAACAAAATTTATTAAAAAATAACAATGAATCTCTTACATATTCTTATTATATCCAAAACTTAAATTAACAGGTAACACGACAGTCCTAGAATTACGATAAGAAATAATCTCCTATACTCGTATTTAAAACCTACAACATAAATCGAGAGAAAGTCTAGATCTTCATCACACACTAAGTTTGGACACTTGCAAATTGAGAATATTTAACAAATTATACGTTCAATGAAAGGGTAGCATTGTGGGCGAATGTGATAGCGTAGCCTTCTTTTTAGACTCCTCAATATTTATTTAAGATAATTATTTAACTATCGTAATCGAGACTTATTAATTTTTTATGGCTGTTACTGGTAAGTTTATTGATTTACGTTTTAAGGATGTTAGGAGATACAACTAGAAATTTCTTCTCAGAAAGTAAAAGAAAAAAAATTAAGCTTGGTCTTATTTTCAACGGTCTTACTTTTGCTTCGTTTTTTATCGGTATTCCGTTTTCTTTTGCCGGAAAATTTTGATCGTCACCCCGTCCCTAGAACGTTTAGGATTTTGTTAACGGTTTATTGGTGTTAGTATAAGAACACACGAAAAACTTTTGGAAATACACTTGAAAATGTAGGAACAAACTTCAAAAGTAAAAAAAAATACTGTACAAGAAAAATTTTGCAATAAATTTATTATGCAAAAGCATGAAAAGAATGGAACATTCATTATCAGTCATTTTTCCAATTTGGAATAAATGAAAATTGCGTCACGAAAATTCCCGACAAACATGGTGTTGTATTAAATTTTCCATTAAAGTGGACTCCCCTGTAGAAGCTCCACATTACAAACGTTCCTTTAAACACATTGTACCAGCCAAAAAAATTCTTTACTTTTAAGCAGCCATAACCCGATTTTCTGTAAAATAGCATTTGAATTCCGTTCTTCTCTTTTCCGCAAGATATGCCAGACTTATTTAGTATCGCTAATAGTACTTTCTAAGTATTAATTTTTTTAGCTACTTAGGTGTCATCTTAAGATTCAAATTTAAATACTGCCTCCATGAGTAAGTTTGAATATCGATCAATGAATCGAGTGTCATTAAATGAATTGGAAGAAGGATTGTTAACTTTTACATATCCGATCTCGAAGTGTTTACTTATTATCTTGATGTGCCCTATCCTGCTAGAACGTTAGCTATCATCACAACTAGATCCTTCCAAATAGTTTACGTATATTGACTCTGTAGCAGTCACGCAAATTTTTCGGCCACTACTCCTTAGGTGGCCTACTATACTTCTTCCCACTATCTTGGTTTGCATCATGTTCTACAGCAATTAGTAAACCATCTGGGTTTGTAGTCAAAAAAACCGTGTCGTCTGCGTGTCACTTCATCATTAACAATAATGCCCTCTTTTCTGCCCGATAAGGCTGTCCTGAAAATGCTTTCTGAGAAAACGTTTCACTCCACGCTGTATAGGAATTTTCTGTGACTTCTCACCATTAACTCTCACTGTAGCCTTTTGATTCCAGTTTAAGTTAGCAATGAAACAAATATTCTTACCATCCAGTCCAACCTCTTTTATAACCTTCATCAGTCTTTCATGCCTGACTGGATCGAAGACCTTTTGAAAATCAATAAAACAGGCATTATTGTCTACGGACATATCATAACATCTCTGGACAAAAACATTGATTCCAAACAGATTCTCTTTAGTGTCACAACCATCAGGAAAACCGAACTGGGTTTTACCAAGATATTCCTCACATTTGGTATATATGCGGCTATGGATACTTTTTACGAATATTTTTAGCAAGTTATGCATTAAACTAATTGTCCTATGTTCACTGCAAGTCCTGGCACTTGCTTGCTCCATTAGTATCAATTAGCTTATATAATTCTGATAGTATATTGTATGAGGCAGTTGTTTTTTTCTTTGTTTTTAGGTTGTTTAATGGCTTTTATGCGCGCGTTATTGATGGCTCTTTCAAGGTGTTAAAGGTAGAGGGCTATGAGATTTCTCATCGTGGAAAAGCTTTTTGATATACTGTACCCATTCATCCATTTTCTGCTCTGTATTTAAACTTAGTCGTCCTTGTGATCCATATAGATCTACCACTTTATGTTTTCTGAAAATACCTGCCGCCTTTTGAATCTTCTTAGGCACATTGAATTCGTTGTATTTTTCATGCAATTCTACTATCTCTTGGCACAGTTCGGCCAGATACTTTCGCTTCGTTTCCCTAATTTTTCTTCGAATGTTACTATATAGCTGTTTATACTGAACTTTGTTCATGGTAAGAGAACGAATTGTACTAAGTACGCACACCTAATATTCCATCGCAGGCTAACACATCATCCACAAGGCGACAGAGTGGTTGACAAAGTCAATACTTCAACACAGGCGATGAAGTTTTCGAGGGATCCCCCTCAGGCATATTTGGTTTAACTTAAAACTTCTGAAAACAGACATATTTCGACAGGCTACTCACTGTTCTCTTATATCCGGAGCCGCGTTTCGGCTCATCAGTCCAGCTAGGATAGATAAATAAGAAAACTGAATTTACTGGTGCCTATCTAGATACCTACGGAACGTAATAGTAAGATACAACCAATTGTACCAAGTACGCATACCTAATACTCCATCGTAGGCTGACACAGTAGCCACAAGCCGGCAAAGTGGTTGACAAAGTCAACACTTGAACGCAGGAGGTTTTCGAGCCATATCGCTCAGGCATTTGTGGTTTGATGTCAAAGTACCAGACAGACAAAGTCCATATTTTAGCAATCTACCTACTGTTCTCTTATTTGCCAATTCTACGTTCATGTTTTTGAGTTTTCAACGCTGCTCCATTAAGTCCAGAATATATTCCGTCATCCATGTCTTTTTCTTGATATTTGTTTTTGAGATATTTTCACAAGGTTCTCTCACAGTATTGTTTATCTTATTCCCTGCATTTTATACTACATGCTATTTCTGGTGATATTTTCTTTAACAAGGTAATCCTTTAGGAGCGTTCTATCGAAATTTTGTTGTATTTTATTTTAACTTCTTTTTAAGCTTTCCACGCATAACTACTACTATAGAATTATGAACCGAGGCGATCTCTGCACCTGGGTATGTATTGGCCGATTTGATCCAGTTTCTGAAGCGTTGTTTGGTTAGTTTAAAATCAATTTAATTTCTAACGATCTTTTCCTTGATTTCTTTATTAGACCACCATATCTATAGCCTTCTTGCAAGAAATTTGAAAAATGTGTTAGTTATAATGTAGTCCTCTTCTTAACGAAACTGCATGAGTTTAACTCCACTATCGTTTCTATTTCCAGGCCGTGGTCTCCAACAATACCTTCACATCTTCCCTTCCTAACTTTGGCATTGAAGTCGCCCATTATTAATGTGTTTTCACTGGACTTTACTATGTCAAGGGCTCGCTTTATAGTTTTTTTATGGGTCTAGCATACGTGCTGCAGGGAAGAAGTCCCTAAAGCGCTACAGGAGCGACACGTGTGCGGAAAAAGCCATTCACGTTGTTCTTGAATCGCTGTAAATTGTACTCGGTGGGAAACACAGTCCTGGGCAAATTATTCCAAAGGGATGATGTTCTCCATATAAAAGACTGATTGAAAAGCGTTGTACAAGGAGTAGCAAGCTGAACCTCATACGGATGTGAAGTACTAGCGCGACGTGTACAACCTGCACCACTCTGGGAGGAATTAAGCGGGCCACATCCTTCGAACACTTTCCATGAAAATACTTGTAGAATAGGCTCAAGTCGCCAACCGTTCTTCGATGTTCCAGCGAATCAAGGCCGCCGGTCAGTTCATGGTCTCCAATCAGACGAACAGCTCTTCTCTGAATAGAATCCAGCAAATGTAGTGTATGTTTGGGAGCGGAGCCCCAAACATGGGAGCAGTATTCCATAGTTGGTCGAATTTGAGCTTTGTAAAGAATTAACAGTTGTTGTGGAGTGTAAAGCTTTCTGGTTCGAAATAATATTCCCAACTTTTGAGAAGCTCTCCTTGCTATGCCTGCAACATGTTCATGCCAGGACATATTTGCTCCCAAATTAACGCCCAACAAATTGAGTGACGATATTAGAGGAATGAAGTGCCCCGACATAACTATGTCGGGTTCAGCAACGTAAACTTTTTTTAGAAAAAACTGCTGCCTGGGTTTTTGTAGCGTTAAATTCCACTTGGTTACTGTCACCCCAAAGTTTGATTAAATTCCTCCACTTCTTCTTACTACTATCGGTAATAAGTTCATAAACTTGAATTCAATTGATGTTAAATGGCTTAGAAGTGAACTGTACTAGTATTACTCTGTTCCACGAGGGGACGAAAACTTTAACTGAGCTTCTGATGTGCTCTGCTATTATGATTGCTACACCATCCTAGTGAGTGATTTCATCACTGCCTTCATAATATACTCGATAGTTATCTACATTACCCTAACAAAATCCCGGCTATCATATGTCACTTATACCTAGTATATCTATTTATAAACGTTTCATTTCTTTTATGGTGTTATGGATCATTCCTGCTGATATATGCTTCTAACATTCGAGGTTGCTACCGTCTGGGGACTAGAGGCCATTGCTCCTGTTGTCCCGTTCATGATGACGGTTTCCTGGGAATAACGTTGGAGTGGTTTTCGATTGCCTACCCTACTTCGCAGTATCACAGCCCGTTAAATCAAAATGTGTCACCCCTGAGAATCTGTCAAGCTTGTTAAGAGGATATTCTTCTGCATGATCCAGTAATGATATAGCTGCTGTTCTATGTCATACCCTTAGTTGATCCGTGGGTGCTTTTTTGGCAAGCCTCATTCGCATTCATTTATGCATTTACTTAAATCTGTCTAAGACTAAAACTAAAGAACTTTTAAATTAAATAATAAAAAAGCCTTTTGCTTTTAGCTAAAAGGAAAAAAAAAAAGCAATTCAATATCATTCAGATGATCAATATGAAAATAATTACTGAATGGAAATTTTGGCTGCTGATCTATGAATATGTTACTCAGTTTCGCTTAGCTAGAAGGTCATTTTAACATTTGTGCCATCAGATTTCGACAAAAACTTGAAAAATCAAAATATTTTTAAAAAACCTTTTAGTGGTAAGTTTATCAGAAGACAAAAATAAAAGATAAGGCTCGCACTACGACTACAATTTCCTTAAATGCAATAAATGACTATTTACAGAAAAATATTTAGTTATAAATTCTGCTACATAATAAATCAATTTTCATGTCGAAAATTTCTCTGAGAAACTCTGAATTTTATCAAGATCAAAAAAACTAGAGAACCAATTTTGGAACGAATAAGTCTTTCATCAAGTGACCAATGATATAATTTTATAATGAGAGCGTAGCATAATCACTATAGAAAACCTTTTCTCTAAACGCTAAATGATTTAGGCACCAATTTTGAACATATTCTAGAAGTGCATTGTAATTATGTCAGTGATTACAAAAATAAGGCAAGTAAGCATATAAAGGATATTTAAATTCCTATAATTTTACATTGTGGCATAACAAATCCCATTATTCTTAAACATTGTTCACAATATTATCTATGTAGATATAAAATGATAATTACTCATCAATAAGAACCCCAAAATCTTTCTCATGAACAGGTTTTATGCAGTCATATACATTTAATACTTTTTTCATATCGAAGATTTAAAGAAAGGGCCAAACTGGATTTTAACACCAAACCAACCCGCACCTGACATCAGATCAATGGCTGCCATTGGACCAAAGAAGACCAAAATGCTTAACCAGATGTGGAAATTCCCCAACGTATCCAAATACACGATTGATATTCAACAAGTGTAAATTTTAACGTTTTAGAAACCGTTCATCTAATAATAAATTAAATTAATAATAAATAATACTCATGCTTGAAAAAAAAAATTAATCGTAATAAAGAAGATTTCAAAAGAGAACGATTGATAAGATGCGATAAGATATATGTCTCCACGTCTTCCAGCAGCTGATGTTGAGGTTACAGTTCAGCTTATATATTTAGGCCAAATTGAACTAGAATTTGAGAAATGTTATGAGTAATACCGAAACGGTAAACAGTTTTCTTGTGACTCATCTAAGATTTTTAATGAGAGAGAAAAAATGAGAGATATCCATAATAATATTAACTCGACGGATGGAGATAATTTATTATTAATTACTTACTTATTCTATCCTGAAACTAATAATTCAATGATCAGGTATTAACAACGCACTGTTTAAAACTGTTGTTTTATTTTTGTGTTATTTAAAACTATGATTTCTTATAAAGTAACACAAAATGAACTAAATTTAGCAAAAAACAAAACAAGTCAATCATTATGTGTTGGCATGCCTGTACAATGATTGTATTTTTGTTTTATTTATTTTTATATACATTTTGTTATTTGGATGCTGTCAGTAAATGCAAATTCAATTAATTTTTTGTTTGTGTTCCACCTAGATGTTTTCCAAAACTAATTTAGGAATTTCTGATTTATACATATATGTATCTAAAGCTAGCAACTAGTTTCCATTTTATAGGGACTACACAAAATAAATTCACTAGTTGATACCTATCTACCTATTGATACTCAATCACTAATTGATCAGAATTTTACACGTAGAAAGAAGAATTTGAGGAATTTAGTTCAGAATTTTCGTTGACTTTTGATAGAGGTGTAAGATACTCATAAGCAAGAGTTAAATATGAAATAAAAAATTAATTACACACAGACAATTTCTTTGATCTTGAGCTTGATACATCATAGACTTCCATGGATACTTTTACTAGTAGTTATACAACTTAGCCTCTGAAACTCTTGATAAGGATGTAAACTACCCTTAATCCAAAATCACGAAAAAAATCAAAAAATACACACAGAAAATTTGGTATACATTAATCTTGATGTATGCTATACTCCTTGAGACATTTTAACTAGTGATTACACAGCTTCAAGTTCTTGACATCTCTATAGCATACTCAGGGATCTATCTTAAGGTGGAGTAATTCTATGTGTATATTTTTGATATTTTAATGATTTTATAATAGTGGTAATTGACACCCTTATCAAAAGTTCAAAACACCAAATTGTATAAGTTCTAGTTAAAGTACCTCGTGATGTTTTTTTTATGGGTCTAGCACACGTGCTGCAGGGGCGGCATGTGTGCGGAAAAAACGATTCACGTCGCTCTTGAATCGCTGTAAATTGTACTCGGTGGGAAACACAGCGCTGGGCAAATCATTCCAAAGGGATGCTGTTCTCCATATAAAAGACTGCTTGAGAAGCGTTGTACGCGGAGTAACAAGCTGAACCTCATACGGATGTGAAGCACCAGCGCGCGACGTGTAATTCTAACATGCACCGCTTTGGGAGGCTAGATCCTTCGAACACTTTCCATGAAAATACTTGTAGAACAGACTCAAGTCGCCAACCGTTCTTCGGTGTTCCAGCGAATCAAGGCCGCCGGTATACAGTGCATTAAGCTTAAGGTGAGAAATTCTTTGTGTATATTTTTTATTTCATATCTAAACTTTGCTTACTTCCTAATCAAAGGCCAACACAAATCCATAATAAATTTTGCAAATCAAAACCATCCTGCGTTTAAAGTTTGACTCAAATAGTGATTAGGTATGAAACTATCAACTCATTACGTGTAGCTTCTATAAAATGGAAACTCGTTGGCATATACAAATCATTTCATTGCTGTCTTCAACTACATTATGCAAATTATCATTTGCCCAATGTTAGCTGATCTTGACAGTTACAGTTTATTACTGGCTAAAAATATTCATAATTAAATAGTGATTTATTAAAATATCAGATAAGTAATTATTAAATTATTACGGGAAAAAGTACTATGTCAGACCTATTTTTATTTTAAACCGCTGTTTCTTTCGGAATATCACTCTAATTATTTTACAATAAACAAATAATTGTATATTGTGGCGGATATTCCAATAAATACTTTTAGCACTATTCATTTAGGTATAGCATTTTTCCCGACTTATTTATGGTGTTATACAGTTATTTTCAAAACGGGAAATTATTTAATTTAGCTGAGTGAATGGTATGCCAACATTTCATCTTTGGAGAGTATTTTAGAGTTATGATAGCCTTCCTTTCCTAAGTTGTAACATTTTCACTATAAAATTAAATTTTAGTGCAATGATGTTCCTAGATATTTTTATATCGACCAAGGGCAATCAATAATACAGGTGGATCTTTTCTAACTTATATGACTATTGAAGTCTTGCCGAAAATAAACATTTGCAGGTATAATCATTTCAACGGTTAGTTGTAATTGAGTTCGGTGTAAGTCTGGCTCGTCTTTATTTATATAAATATTGTTTTTCTTTTACAGAGAAATAATTTCTATGAATATTATACTAAAAATCAAGTGAATATTTTTTTGAAAACTAACACACAGACAGTGGAAACATCCCATTATTTTCGCAAATCAAATTTTCAGCAACCGTTCTCAAGAAGCCTAATTTCTGCAATTTAAATACCTGAGTAGGTAACAGACTTAGATTATCTTTTTTTTCTAGAAAAATTTACTCGTTGAACTGAAGGATTATTTGATTTTTGTCCCTGGGATTTTAATTAAATTTGAATACATCAAGTGAGTACTACAATCAGATCATAAAAACAATGTCCCACCAAACTTACGCAGCATACCTTAGCTAATACTATGCCCTACGTGAGTGGCTACCTCAAGCAAAAGACTAAAGTAACAGGTTTAGGCAAGTTTAGGTTAAAATGTGCTATTTTGACTTTATCACTCCAGTCTTTTATCTAGAAATTATGTGTTTCTGTGGTTAGTTCAGGTCAGAAGATTGTTAAATTTTTTAATTGCAAAAATTACTCTAAGCCTGAATGTTAATAAACTAAATTAGTAACAAACTTAAAGTTATAAGTGGGTATTCACATAAATTGATAAAGTAGGAAAAAATCATTTAATTGTTGTTAGTTTAGTAGTCAGGAAGAACTATCTACGTTGTAATGGTGCCAAAATATAAATAATTAATGAAGTTCAGCATAACATTATATAATGCAACAATTCTACAACTCAACATTTTTCCGGTATATCCCTTCATAAACTGCAACTCGTATTTGTGGAAATTTTTGGAATCATGTAACTGGGTGTGGCTTAGAGCGATAAAATAGGAAAAAATACATTCTGACGTGTTGTTTTGAAATTGCATTTTAGCTGTGTCACTTAGGGTAATCCCCAACTTAGGTCATAAGTTTAAAGTAAATAACTGGAATAATCCAAAAATAGTTTGTATATGTAAAAAATGTAAAATCACGCCTTTTTAGGAGAAGCATATATTTTCAAGATCTATATGGCGGACAAAAAAGAATATGGAACATGCTAAGGAATAGGAAAAAAACCAATCAGGAAACCTGGTTAACTCATTTCAAAACTATATATCAGGAAGAACTGAAGGAAGGCCAAAACAAAACCAAAATGAAGAGGGAAATAACTACATCGTAAATGATGATAACATCAACATCACATCAGAAGAGGTGGGAACATATATCAACAAACTCAAGAACCGAAAGTCGTCCGGAATAGACTAAATTAATAAAGTATGGAGGACCTGAAATTATACAAGAAATTACAGCCACCTTCCAAAAGATTACTAACTCCGGAAATATACCAATGGAATGGAAAACCAGCATAACCATCCCAATATAAAAAAGAGGAGCCAAAAACAACCCCATGAACCTGAACTATAGAAGAATAACGCTCCTAAGCTCTACTGTAAAAATATTAACGAAATACCTCGCGGTTAAAAATCATCAAGAAAATACCTATAGCAGAAGAACAGCAGGGATTCCGAACAATATACAAAGTATGCGTTAGACCTGTGCTCACATACGCGGCAGAAACGAGAACCGATACCTCAACAACGAAGAGAAAATTACGTACACTGGAAACGAGAACGCTGAGAAGCATCAAAGGAGTGGCCCTAAGAGATAGAGTAACCAGCCAATCAATAAGAAAGTAATTTAAAATTCGAAGCTTTGTCAGAGGGGTCAGAGCTCGGCGGAGAAACTGAAGGAATCATATAAACCGAATGGGACCAGAGCGGCTAGTAAAATGGGCAAGAGGTGGCATGAGTGCTGGACATCCGCATCTCAAGAAGGCTAAAATAAAAACAAAAGTAACAGGACTCGTCCTATTGTAAGAGGAAAAAGAAGAGATATGTTCGACAATTTGTTTCAGCGTTCTTCCCCTTAAATTACTAAGTAAAGTTTTTAAACACGATACCGAGAGTGATTTTATTTTATTAGATAGAATCTTTTCAGTAAAGGCCCTTTTACACGGTCATATCAGTTCTCAGTTCGGTTTCACCTTCAGTCGAACTGTCCATTTTTCCTATGTATAAAAAAGAAAAACTGAAAGCAGACCTGAAACGGAAACTGAGACCTGACGGGATGAGGTAGACCTATTTGTTTCATTTCAGTTCGTTGAATTCCTATGTGTAAACAAACGCGTCATGCCTAGGTCCGTTCGCTCAGGTCGGTTCTTTTGAAACTTCGGCTCAGTGTATACGTGAATTGCAATTATCGCTATGTCCAAGAAGGATCACGAGTTTATTGTAGAATTCATTAAAATTTATAAAATATCTCCGTGTTTGTGCAACAAAACGGAGCCAAACTATCACAATGTAAACGTTAGGGAGGCTGCCTACATTCTCTTATTGGATAAATATCAAGAATGCAACGAAAAGACAACAAAGGCGATGGTAAAATCCAAAATTAACATCTTACGCTCAACTTGTAACGATGTTAAATATAGTGAAAAAAGTAGAGTAGGAAGTGGAGAACTGTACAAACCATCACTATAGTATTATGACCAACTTTCGTTCGTCAGCGACCTACAGCCGTTTCTAAGAAGTGTCAGTCCTATGGGAAGTAATAACCTCCCTCATGTTGGTATCCCGCTTTTGTTTAATAGGTGTCACAAGGCGTAATAACAGGAGATACATATCACCATTCATCCATAAATAGTTCAATAAATCATATGGTTCTAAGTGAAGTTATTTCATTAAGTTTACACGCAACAATGAATTCCACCATTTCTTCAGCGCCATAGCTAAGGCTACTGTAATGAGACAGTCTTCATCCATGAGTTATTTTACAGATGCACAACACACAGTATAACACGTGTTTGAACGAGAAACACACACTTTGAAAGCGTAACTCGGACAGAGAACTGAATGGACAATGTTAGAACAAACCCCCTTCCGGACTGAAATGAACCGAAAACTGAAACTGAAATGGAACTGAGAACCCATATGACCGTATAAATGGTCCTTGAAAATTCAATCTATATTTGGTTTGATAAGTCATTTATGATTTACTTAAAGTCATTTGAAAACTGCACAAGTAAATCGTAGTTTCTTTCTAATCTCATCAATCTACCCATGTGGCGTCTGAACAAAACACTATATCGATTCGAATAATTCCTGTTATACGTGCTTTTAAGTATTTTTGGGGTATAAAGAATGGAAAACCATGGTTTTTTATTCAAGTAAATTTTAAAAAGAAAATCAAAACAATTTTTTACTTTTCTCGTTCCGTGTTGCATGAAAAGGCTAATTATTAATGTAATTATTTTTGATAATATATATGAGGAACACAAAAGGGTTGAAAAGGGGAGTCAGATGGTAACTTTCAATATATTATCTTTATTTAGTCTTCTTTTAGCCAAACAATTTCAAAATCATGTTGAAAATATTAAGAGACTCGAGTATATATATATATATATATATATATATATATATATATATATATATATATATATATATATATATATATATATATATATATATTATATTTTACGTGTTCTTGGAATTAGATCATTAAAACTGTTCTTGGTTTTGTTATATATTTATTAACGTTTCGACCTTCGGAAGAGGTCTTCTTCAAAATTTGCTCTAAAAGATTACATTAGAAGAATTAAATATAGCTAGTATTAATCCGTTTGTTGTATATTTCGGGGTTAAATATTTGTATCTTTTCGTAGTTTTTAATTTAATAAAATTAACTGTATACATTAATGAGATCCTTACCTTAGAAAGTAGTTCATTTCGTGGGGTGTTGAGTTTAAAACACTATTAATATCACATTTTTTCTTTCTACAAACAAACCACTTAACTTGAGGGACTTTATATGATTGGTAGGTAGATACGGTGTAAATAACCTAAACCGTATCTACCTACCAGTCATATAAAGTCCCTCAAGTTAAGTGGTTTGTTTGTAGAAAGAAAAAATGTGATATTAATAGTGTTTTAAACTCAACACCCCACGAAATGAATTACTTTCTAAGGTAAGGATCTCATTAATGTATACAGTTAATTTTATTAAATTAAAAACTACGAAAAGACACAAATATTTAACCCCGAAATATACAACAAACGGATTAATACTAGCTATATTTAATTCTTCTAATGTAATCTTTTAGAGCAAATTTTGAAGAAGACCTCTTCCGACGGTCGAAACGTTAATAAATATATAACAAAACCAAGAACAGTTTTAATGATCTAATTCCAAGAACACGTAAAATATAAAAAATATATATATACCAAGATCAAAGAACCTTACACTCAACAAAAAAAAAAAAAAATATATATATGTATATATATATATATATATATATATATATATATATATACTGGTGAGCAAGAAATCGACTCAAAGTATTTGGCTTCATTTACCACGGATCCTGAATTTAGGGTTTATATATTTTTGTGGATTTTAGTATCATTTGAAAACTCATTCTATTCTCTTTCTAATGATATCAAATTCCATAGCATACCTCATACGGAAACAAGGAGAACAAGGATCGAAAATAGTGGTAAGAGAAAGCAAAAATTAAACAAATTTTAGTTTAATAATTAAATTTATTGATAAAAACCCAAATAAATATTTTGTATTATCCCCCTAGCCTTATTACTGTTTCCAGCCGATTTTTCATGGAGCGGGTGAATTTTTTCACCACTGTCTGTGGAATTCTTCCCCATTCTTCTGCCATCGCAACCTCAGCGATGCAGGGCCTAGATTTCTGGCTCGAGTTCTTCTTTTGAGCTCATCCTACACGTGCTCGATTGGATTGAGGTCAGGACTTCGCGCAGGCCAGTCTAATGTGGCTATTCCCACTTCTGCCGGGTATTACCGCACCGATGCAGCAGCATATAGCCTAGCATTGTCTTGCATTAGCACGAAGCTATCACCAATAAACCCAGCGTAAGGAACGATGTGTTCCTGCAGGATCTCCTCGATCTACCGGTGAGTAGTTAATCCACCGCTACGAGTCTCATCAATCACGAAAACCAAATCGGTTTCGCAGTCAGTGAGACGCCTCTCCACACCATGACAGAACCTACTCCATAGGCGAGCGTTTTAGTAATGTAGCACTGTGCATAGCACTCCTCAGGCCTCCTATAGGCTCGTCTTCTTCCATCATTGCCATATAGGCACATTCCGGACTCGTCGGAGAAAAAAAAAAGGAGCGCCACTGCTCTAAGGTCCAATCGACATGTTCTCGGGCAAATTCGAGTCGCGCTTGTCAATGAACTGCCCTCAGTTTGGGTTCGTTAGCTGGTCTCTTCTTTAAGTCTTCTTCTAACTTTCCACTGACAGCTATGTCCTTCTTGCAATAGGGAAATAACTTGTACCGTTTCTTCCGGGGTGGTATTCATTTTTCGATGACGTAATTAGTGAGCAGGTATAGCAGAGATGTTGACGATTCAAGTTCCAATAAAGGAATGATAGGAAAATGCAGTTGCATGTGTCCAATCCAAATATATATATATATATATATATATATATATATATATATATATATATATATATATATATATATATATGACTATATATATATATATATATATATATATATATATATATATATATATATATATATATATATGACTATATATATATATATATATATATATATATATATATATATATATATATATATATATATATATATACGCTGACGGAATACCTGCCATAGCTCTCAAAAACTGTGCAAAGGAACTAACACCAGTTTTCTGTAGACTTTTTAACCTATCCTACAGAAAGGGAATATTTCCGTCCTGCTGGAAATGTGCCACGGTTCAGCCGATACCTAAAAAAGGTAAGAAGACCTTGCCAAATAACTACCGACCAGTTGCACTGCTTTCAATAATATCGAAAGTCATGGAAAAGGTTATCAATGAGCATCTTGTAAAATATCTTGAACGATTCAATATTATTAGCGATCACCAATATGGTTTTCGTAAACATAGATCAACAGGAGATCTTCTGACTTATGTAACACATGGAACAACGCAATTGAACACTTTGGAGAAACTCGAGCGGTTGCTCTTGACATATCCAAGGCATTCGACCGTGTTTGGCACGATGGACTGTTGGCTAAGTTACGCTCTTATGGTATGTCTGAAAGGTTCTGTTTGTGGCTCTCATGTTTCCTCAGAGAGCGTTCTTTACGAGTGGCGGTCGACGGATTTCTTTCTAACACCCTCACTATCAACGCCGGTGTGCCCCAGGGCTCCATACTGTCTCCTACTCTCTTTCTCATTTACATTAACGATCTTCTGGAAAAGACCAGGAATCCAATCTATAGCTTTACAGATGACAGTACGCTTGTCTCTTCATTCACCTTGAACGCTCGGACATCGGCTGCTCAGGCGAATATCCGCAGACAGCAGGAAGTCGTTCAACTTAACAAAGACCTGGAAGAAATTCTATCTTGGGGTGACAGTAACCAAGTGGAATTTAACGCTACAAAAAACCCAAGCGGCAGTTTTTTCTAAAAAAGTTAACGTTGCTGAACCCGACATAGTTATGTCGGGGCACTCCATTCCCCTAGCATCGTCGCTCAATTTGTTGGGCGTTAGTTTGGGAGCAAATATGTCTTGGCATGAACATGTTGCAGGCATAGCAAGGAGAGCTTCTCAAAAGTTGGGAATATTATTTAGAACCAGAAAGCTTTACACCCCACAGCAACTGTTAATTCTTTACAAAGCCCAAATTCGACCAACTATGGAATACTGCTCCCAGGGGGGGGGGGGGGGGGGGGGGGGGGGGGGGGGGGGGGGGGGGGGGGGGGGGGGGGGTTTGTCCACGTTTGGGGCTCCGCTCCCAAACATACACTGCATTTGTTGGATTCTGTTCAGAGAAGAGCGGTCCGTCTGATTGAGGACCCGGAATTGACCGGCGGCCTTGATTCGCTGGAACATCGAAGAACGGTTGGCGACTTGAGTCTGTTCTACAAGTATTTTCATGGAAAGTGTTCGAAGGATGTAGCCCGCTTAATTCCTCCCAAAGCGGTGCATGTTAGAAATACACGTCGCGCTGGTGCTTCGCATCCGTATGAGGTTCAGCTTGTTACTCTGCGTACAACGCTTTTCAAGCAATTTTTATATGGAGAACGTCATCCCTTTGGAATAATTTGCCCAGCGCTGTGTTTCCCACCGAGTACAATTTACAGCGATTCAAGAACAACGTGAATCGCTTTTTTTCCGCACTCGTGCCGCTCCTGGAGCGCTTTAGGGACTTCCCTGCAGCACGTGTGCTAGACCCATAAAAAAAAAAAAAATATATATATATATATAACATTATATATATATATATATATATATATATATATATATATATATATATATATATATATATATATATACAGGGGGCCCCATATGTATGGAATAATGATTCCACAGCATTTATTAATCAGTCTATCAAAAAAAATGTTTAAATAAAAGTTATAGGGTGTTATACGGCACACATGCTGACGTTGACAATAAAATGTTTTAAAGTGTCAGTTCGAAGAAATTACGCCATCTTAAAATTTTAAGCTGGCTTGACATTTACTGTCAAGTAACGACTTAACGCGTCAAAAAATGATTTATTGACGAAAAAGTTTATTGCTGCATTTTGTGAAACTGCAATTTGAGCTTAATATCATACTGGTACATTTAACAAAAAACTCAAAGAATTACTTTGTTAATGATGATTGGTTACGGAGATCGTAGGATAACACCACAGGAGGTGTATGATCGATGGATAGGCAGTAGAGGTGCTGTAGAATAGCCTGCAAGGAATTCCGAACTTACGTCACTCGATTTTTTTTTATGGGATCATTTGAAAACCAAAGTTTACCGAAGTCGACCTGAATCTGTAGAAGATTTACAAAAAAAATTTTAATATGAAGTAGTACAGATCACCCCGGATTCTCTGCAAAGCTCTGTTTAGACTGTTTATGACAAATTTGGTTATTGCCTTGCTGTTAATGGTATACATTTTGAGCAATTGTTACCTTAAAAATAAACCTAGCATATTTATTAATATTTTTTTGTCTTTTTTATTTTAAATTTCAAATCACAATAATCCCAAAACAGTTCAATTTAGATATATCGTATGTTA
Source organism: Pachyrhynchus sulphureomaculatus (assembly GCA_019049505.1). Lineage (NCBI taxonomy): Eukaryota > Metazoa > Arthropoda > Insecta > Coleoptera > Curculionidae > Pachyrhynchus > Pachyrhynchus sulphureomaculatus. The sequence continues at coordinate 82,560,684 of CM032449.1, read as the reverse complement.
GACAAATAATATCTAGAGTTTTTAGTAGAACTCAAAAATAAAATAATATACAGGGATTTCCATTTTAAAAAATCAATCAATCAAGATCGAGCAATTTCTTCGGGCTGACATTTCAAAATATTTAATTGTCATCGTCAGCATGTACGCCGTGCCCTATAACTTTTATTTAAACATTTTTTTGATACACTGATTTATAAGTGCTGTGGAATTCCATACATATGGGGCACCCTGTGTATATATATATATATATATATATATATATATATATATATATATATATATATATAATATATATAAATATATATATATATATATATATATATATATATATATATATATATATATATATATATAATATAAATATATATATATATATATATATATATATATATATATATATATATATATATATAAATATATATATACATATATATATATATATATATATATATATATATATATATATATATATATATATATATATGTGTATATATATATATATATATATATATATATATATATATATATATATATACATATATATATATATATATATATATATATATATATATATATATATATATATATATATATATATATACCAGTATACCAGGAATTAAGCGGGCTATGTTACATTTTATTTAAGGAATAAACTCAAATCACCAACCGTTCTTTGATAATATAAAGAATAGTGTTGCTGGTGAATTCTCTATCTTCAGCTAGGCGTATAGCTCTCCTCTGAATAGAGTCTATCAAATGTAGTTACGTTTAAGAGCAGAGCCCCAATCATGGGGCCATATTTCATCATTCGTCAAAATTTAAGGTTTGTATAGAATTAAGGTTGTAGTGGGGTATAACGTTTTCTCATAACAAATCATTTTCCTAACTTTGGAGAAGCGTTATTTGTTACACATGTTTGTGTCCATTTAACGTCCAACAAATTGAGCGACACGTCGGGTTCTGCAACTTTCGCAGGAATCACTGCCGCCTGGGTTTTTGTAGCGTTAAATTCTATCTGGTTACTTTCAGAATGTAGGGAAGAATATGAAGCCTTTAGGCACACCGGTGTTGATAATGAAAGTATCAGACAGAATTCAGTGAGGAAACACGAAGATTACTTAGATATAAAAAAGATATGAGATATTCTAGGAAACTGCGATAATATGTTACTCATATATTTCAATTCATATTACTAACTTACATTTTCTAATAAACAGAAATATTTTTGGATACAGTACAGGAAAACAAATAAAAACTTATTAATCAGCTTTGCTCTAAAATGCATCGTTTTAAGCATTTTTTTAATTACATATGTCTTAAGAACTTCCTACACCTTTTTAAAATATTGATTTGTAGTGACTGACTTAAATTATTTAATTCTCTTATATATAATTTAATAATTAATAATATAATCACTTAAGAGAAACGCAGTTTTTATTTTACAATCTACATTTGAAAGGAAAGTAATAGTTAACTAAATTTCTACCCGTTTATGCAAATACTGCCTGACATAACTCCTTGTCAAATCACTTTTATTAAAAATGCAAAAATACGGAAAAATAATCACCCAATCATAATCACAGATTTATAGAATTCGGTGCTTCTGGTGACTACCTCTCTTTGAGTACTTCGCTTAGGTTATGGTGCAGTTTTTTAGGATTTTAAAGTGACCATAAAAGTTAAATCAGTCAAACCCTATCTCTTTGTTTATTCGTAGGTTACTAGGGTGAATTTCATATAAAAAAAAAATATTCATGCGTCAATAGCAAAAAATTATCTCGTTTGATGAATCTTTTTCTAGATTTGTTTTGCACTTTTTACTAAATATATTCGGTTTTGATATCAGGGATGGAGCTTTCAAATGGGATGTGGTGAATATAGATTATACATGTTAACTTATCATAAGCTGACGTAGCCTATTTTTCTGCAGTCTTTATTATGAAACTAACTCAATTTCTAGTCTAGTACACGTGCTACAGGGAAGTCCCTTAAGGGCTCCAGGAGCGGCATGTGTGCGGAAAAAGCGATTCACGTTGTTCTTAAATCGCTGTAAATCGTACTCGGTGGGAAACACAACCCTGGGCAATCTTCCTCTTAAGACGCCGTCTCCTCACGAAGGTTCGCGATTCATATAGCTCAACGAACTTTAGAAACGGCTTCTCGAAAAATGCCACTCGAAGCACATCCAAACTACCTTCTCATGTCCTTCAGCCAAGAATTCTATCGTCTTCTGATCGATCGTTTGCCCTTTATTTTACCTTCAATAATTAGACGCAGCAATTGGTACTTTCGGCCCCGTATTATATGTCCGAAGTGTTGAGTTTATCTTATTTTTATGGTTCTTAGTAATTCCTTCATTTTGTTCATTCTTTCCAGTAGTTCTGTGTTTTTAATTTTCTATACCCAGGAGATGCTAAGAAGGCGTCTATAAATGTATATTTCAAAAGATTCCAATCGTTTTTCTGAGCCAGGGTCAAGGGTCCAGCACTCACATTCAAACAATAGCACGGAGAATACATACGCTCGACCATTCTCACTCGGATTTCGAAGCTGAGACTTGTGCCATGGAAAAATTTATTCATATTTATACATATTACTCGGGCCTATTCAATTCGAAAATATATTTCGTTTCATGGGCCCCACTTTAAATTGGTTCCCAAATATTTAAATGTGGAGACCTGCTCTACGGCTTTTTTTCCTGATTTCGAGGAGTTCTGGTGATAGATTTTTCTTTGTTATTACCATCCACTTGGTTTGCTGGAGATCTTTGGTAATATTTGCTAATAGAACAGTATCACCAGCATACCGTATGTTGTTCGATGTACTTCCATTAACTGTTATTCCTTCAATAGATTCATAGATGGCCTCATTAAATACAGCATCAGAATAGAGATTGAAAAGTGGTGAGAGAATGCATTCCTGTCTTATTGGTTGTTTTTATGCTTTCAGACTTTTCCAGTCCAATTTTAACTTCCACTGATTGATTCCAGTACAGATTTTTAATAAAACTTATATCTCTTTTCTCTTCTCTCTTCTCTATATCTGTTTTTTTCGTGCATAACACAGTCGAAAGCTTTATTTTTCGGTTTCGGTGTATCAACCTCTATTTTATGAATAATTTAAAACTGACTTTAATTTATAATCATCAAATCATCTACTGCAAGTTCAAATTTAAACATACAGAATATGCATATTGATTTGAAAAAATCTTCCAACTTAAATCATACTTCAAAGATCAAATTAACAAAGCAAGCATCAGAAATCTAAAGTCTATTTCATTTTAATTTCACCCTGTATTTTGCCCTTTTTCTAATTAAATTCCCATCCGCCTTAAAAGTAAAACAAAAGACGAACGCTACAAGGTAAATACAGCCTGGACGATTCAGAAAGTAATCAAAGTTGGTAAATTGCTCATTGTTGAATTAAGCTCAACTTCAGACGCTTCTTAAACTTTAATCCTTGGATAATAAAGGTTTTTAAAGGTAAAAGTTCGAGATGATTTTGCAAAGATTAAAAAGTCTTTAAAATTTTTCGAGTATAATTGTGACAATTTATTTGAAAATTATAATGTTTTAAGTAGATAAATTTACAGGGCATTTAATTTGAACTTCAAAACTTCAATCGTTCAAGGATTTTACAGTTTCCATTTTCAGAATTCTGTTTTTAACTGTATAATTTTTTCAATTATGTATAAACTAAGGTGAAACATAAGAAACGCAAAGCAACACCAAGATAAGGAACTGGAAACAAAGATAAGAATAGAAAATCTACAGGAAGAATCAACGAGAGATCTGTACAGGAGAAAACTAAAAGAAAAAATCGGAGTAAATCAAATAAATAATAACAATAACATAAATGACGGTTTGTTAAAAATAAAAAGCGAATGTATTAGAAGCTGCATATGAGGGATTAGGGATTAAAACTGTTGATAAAAATAAAAAATGAAGAACAAAAACATAATGGTCCAGTGCAGAAATCAAAGAGAAATGCCGTGAAAAGAAGTACTGCTATCTGAAGTACAAGTCAATGAGGACAGATGAAGCCTAACAAAGATATAATAGAACACGAACTGAAACCCACGAATTAGTAAGAAAAATAAAAAAGGAATACTGGGAAAGATACAAAAAAAAATAGAATCAGATTCTATGGTCAAGAAAAATAAATTTGTAGATTCATAAGACAGCAGAGAACTGAGATGAAAGAACTAATAGAGCAGGGGTGCTCAAACGGTCGATCGCGATCGACAAGTCGATCGTGAGTGCTTTTTGAGTCGATCTCGATAAAAAAATTCCGATATAGAACTATTCACAGATTTTGTTTTAGGTAACTAAAACAAAATGTAATGAATAAACTACTAAAATTTATTCGATCCACAATTAGGCCAGAATAACCCCCTCATCACTTTCTTTTATCGTAATAACCCCCTGCTAGCGGCAAAAGGTGGCTTTATCAAAGGAACGCGCGGCACTTGTCAAAGAAAAGCCGCGTTTTTGATTCCCGCCGATTTTTCTAGAAACTTCGGGCGGCATGTTTGACGGGAACATTCGAGACTTCGTTCGCGCCGATATAAATGTTGCGCCTACAGGAATAGGAGTCAGTCTGAGTTGTAACTTGAAGGCGATACATCGATACAAAGTTTATTAATAAATAGTCCAAAATGAGTGCGGCGAAGAAAAGTACAACTTATCATTTTAATAACGATTGGGAGGAAGAATTTTTCTTTTGTATGGTAAAGGATAAGTGCATTTGTCTTATTTGCCGTGCGTCAGTTGCAATACCTAAGCATGGGAACTTAGAGAGGCATCATAAAACGGTTCATAAAAACTATGAAAAGGATTTTCCGTCACAGAGTGAATAAAGAAAACGAAAAGTACGTGATTTGATAACTTGTTTGAAAAAAGAACAAACCATGTTCACAAGACCAGCCAAACAATCAAAACCTGCAACGATCGCGTCATTTAAAATATCTCATATATTGGCGAAACACAAGAAACCATTTGATGATGGATTGGTTGTGAAGGAAGCATTTATTGAAGCGGGTGAGACTTTATTTGGAGATTTTAAAAATAAAACAGAGATTATGTCTGCTATTAGAGAACTTCAGTTATCTCGTCCGACTGTCACAAGGCGTGTTGAAGTCATGAGTCAGGACATGGCAGATAAACTAAAACATGATATCATGGAATGTACATACTTTTCTTTACAGTTCGACGAATCCACCGATATGACAGAAACTGCCCAGCTGTGTATTTTTATTCGAATTGTATTCAATGACATGTCGGCTAAGGAAGAGTTTTGACAACGATTCCTCTGAAAGGAAAGACCCGTGGCGAAGATATATATGACGTTTTCTTCAATTTTGTAACAAACTACAAGCTACCAATATATAAACTAGTGTGCATTACAACCGATGGAGCACCAGCAATAACTGGAAACGAAAACGGTTTTGTGGCATTGTGTCGAGCCAATGATGATTTCCCTTCATTTGTCTCCTTCCATTGCATTATACATCAATAAGTTTTGTGTTCAAAAGTTCTAAACATGGAGGAGATTATGGGCATTGCAATAAAAATTGTGAATTCTATCCGTGCACGTAGCTTGCAACGACGGCTCTTTAAATTGCAGTTGGAAGATAGTGAGTCAGCTGAATACACTGATTTAGTTCTTTACACGGACATCAGGTGATTGAGTCGCGGAAAATTCCTAGAAAGGTTTCAAGAATTATTGCCCGAAATAACAGCTTTTCTGGACGAAAGAGGTGATGACACTCAGATGCTCAAAAACGGAAAACGGCTGACTGATTTGGCATTTTTGACAGACATCACAATGCATTTAAACACCATTAAATTGGAGCTTCAAGGTAAAGGAAAAACTATTATTGAGATGATTAGCGCAATAAACGCATTCAAAAGTAAATTGCAACTTATGATAGATCAACTGAAAAAAAAGGATCTGAAAAATTTTCCGTCTTTGAAAGCAAGGATTTCTCAGTTGAATTATGATATTTATGAGGCAGAATTATCAAATATTTTGGGCCAATTCAAAATACGTTTTTACGATTTCAGTAAATTGGCAAATATCGCATCCTTTATGAGTTATCCTTTTTCGTGTAAAAATATTGAGGAATTAGCTACTGAAATAGCAAGTCAGTTTATCATGGACTCATGTTCTGTTGAAAATGAGTTAGTGCAGATTATATCAGATATCCATCTCAAAGCCACAGCATCTGATACAAAATTCTGGTGTTTTATATCTGAAGATAAATATCCGAATCTAAGGCAAATCGCCCTTCAACTGACGGCAATGTTTGGGTCAACTTTCTTGTGCGAGTCTGCATTTTCTCAGTCAAAATATCGCAATCGACTAACTGACGAACATATGTCATTATGCTTGCGATTAGCACTCGGTAATTACGTACCATCTTATGAAAAGTATGCTGAGGACATGCAGTGCCACGCTTCAACATCCAAAGTCACTCTTTAGTTAAGTTTAGACACTAGAACTCGTTTGTTTTGTAAGAACCAATAAACTCGTAATTTTGAATAATTATGAGTTTTTTCATTGACATTTTAGAGCAAACCTACACTTACCTTGGCTAAAAAAATGCATATTGTGCGGAAAACTAATATCTATGCCACGATACACCCTACCTAGACGACAATCCTGCATCACACTTACTTGCAGCCTCTCAGAGCCGATCGATCGTAGTCTAACAATATTGAGGTAGATCGCCAGCAGTTCAAGTTTGAGCACCCCTGTAATAGAGTATACACCCATGAAGAAAGGAACGTGGGTAACATATCTTACATAATTATATAAAAGGGAACAGAGTATCATATCGCCACAAACACCAGATATAACGATAAACGTAGAAATATATATAACTAAAGAAGACGTAATAGAAGCACTGGAAAAATTAAAAGACCGTAAATTTCCCGGCGAAGACCAAAAAGCTAATGAACCACTAAAATATTGGTGAGACTTTTTGGTTAAGCAATTCCAGATACTTATACAGAGGATTATAAGATCGAATAGAATCCCAGATAAATGGAGAAAAGCGACAGTTATACTAATGCGCAAGAAGGGAGAAAAAGGAGATCCAAATAACTCTAGAGGCATAAATCTACTAAACTGTACACTAAAATTAACAACAAAGATTATTACAATAAAAATAAAGGCAAGAATTCAACTGGAAGAAGAACAGTAAGGACTCAGAACTGGACGCATATGCACCGATTCCGTATTCATTGTGAGACAGGTAAAAGAAAAAGCCACAGAATAAAACATTCCAGCGTACTTGTGCCTGATAGACTTAAAAAAAACTTTTGACAATGTGCAAATAGAAGACGGTATTCATCTATTATATAACAGGAATATCCCATTAGACCTAATTAAAACTATTAAAACTATCGAGAATATATATAAAGACAATAAAGTAGTCGCAAGAAAGAATGTCAGAGTCAATCAACTATGAATCTGGATTCAGGCAGGGCGACTCTTTAAGTCCTCTTCTCTTTAATAATGAATGAAATGTGTCATGAATGAAATTATAAAGAATGTTAAAAGAACGAGGTGATACAGAATGGGTAATAGAGAACTTAAAATTATATGTTATACAGATGACGCGATAATAATGGCCGAAAAAGAGAACTGGCTGCAAAGGCTGCTATGCGAATTCTGTATAGCAGCAAAACAATTTAATATGTCAATCTTAACTAAAAAAACCTAGATAATAGTAACAGCAAAAGGGCCGATCAGGCGCAAGCTAGTAGTGGAAGATAAACCAATAGAATAGGTGATGGAGGTAGATTACCATAAAAATATCTAGTATCGAAAAAATCGAGGAAGAAGTAAAACATCAAGTCAACAAGGCTAATAGGATAGCTCTATGTCGCAATGATACTATATTTAAAAATAAATCCCTCTCCGTTGAGACCAAAACAGGAATATACAAGAGCGTAATACTACCAGAAATAACTTACACATCTGAAACAATACCCGATACAAGTAAAACACAAACAAGACACTGAGGGTTAGAGAAAGGAGTGAAGACATAAGACGCACATGTAATATAAAAAATATCAATCAGAGGATAAGAGGAAGAAAAATGGAATGGAATCAACACATAGGAAGAATAACAAACAACAGGATAGTACGGATAGCAAGAGATGAGTAACCGATTGGAAGATCAATGGGATGTCCAAGAAAGAGATGGCGCGACGATCTATAGTGCACGGAACAAAGAAAACAAGCAACAGTACCCAGTCGGAAGAAGAAAGATTTCTTTTTCAGTAAAATCCTACAATTGGTATCTCTGGTTATAGTGAGTCCACTAGTGAAAGCATTTTTATACTCTTTAAGCCACAGACCGGCAAAAGAATTCTTAACATGGACAAACGCACAATTTACGAAATATCGCTGCTGTTTAATCCATAAGGGTCGATTATTTCAACTATATAAAAAACAATATTAACTGTCAAAATTAATAAAGTTTATATTTTCTGTTCTCTAATCTCGTGATACGTTTCGTCTTACCACGACTCATTATTTGAATTAGGATCTACAAAGGAAAGATCATAACAGAAAGTACTTATCACCTTACTAGACTAATATATCAGTAAGGTACAATCAGCATCTTTGATTAATGTGAGCCAAGTACTGAGAACATTAGGGTTAAATGTTAGAGCACTGTTCTTTATTTTTTTTATTCGATTTTGTAATCTACGACTGACGAAATTTTCGTTAATTCCAAACTTTGTATTTTTGGTTTCGACAAAAAAAACATTTATAATTATTACTTTTGTTCTTCTTTCTCGTATTTGGTCAATGTGGTTCCATGTTTGGTTGACGGGCTCAAGCCAAGCCAGTACAAACGCTATTACCATTGTGTATTAAGGAATGACCTGACAATGTTACGTGTTTTCAAAATCACTGACTTTTGAATGTCTTTGTGTATGTTTGCGTTGAGTCCGAATTGTACTAACTGTGGTGTGAATATTGTTGGTGTAAGGCCTGTGACTGATATGATTGACAATGATGACTTTTTCTTGTTTCTATACCCTTTTTATTTCTGTTGCAAGGCCTGTGTATTTGGAGATTTTTTCTGTGTATTTCGTTTGGACGTTTGTGTCGTTGGGGACAGCTATGTCAATTAGATAGGTGATTTTCCTTTTTTATATTGAAAAGTAATATCGGATCTATTGGCTGGGACTGTTTTACCTGTATGGATACTGTTGTCCTAGTAGAGCTTGTAATCTTTATTTTCAAGAATGGATGTTGGAGTGTATTTATAGTAGGGATCTGTATTTTTTATGAGTTTGTATGTTGTGGCTAATTCTTGGTGAACCACTTTTGTCGCTGAGTCATGTCTGGCTGTATATTCTCTTCCGACTAATGTTTTGCATCCGCTTGTTATGTGTTAGATCATTTCTTTATGCTAGTTGCATTTCCTGCATCTGTCTTCTGTAATAGTTAGGTCTTTGATGATATGCTTTTGGTAGTTTCTGGTCAATACGACTTTATCCTGGATGGCAAATAAGAAGCCTTCTGTTTCAGGGAATAGCTGCCCATCCTGTAACCAGGTGTATGATTGTTTTTTATTTACCTGGTCTTGTTCCATGTGGTATTTGTGTTTTCCGTGAAGTGTTTTTTCTGACCACGTTTTCATCTTTTCCTGTTGTAATTGGGTGTGACTCTGTGTCTCTGCTAGGTGGTTTGCCCGAGATAAGTCGAAAGGTGTGTAGTTTTTGTCTGCCTTCAATGTTGCTGTGTGGGGGCTGGTTTGCTTAGTGTGAAAAACTTGTGCTTGTATTTGTTTTATGTGTAGTTATCTTATATCTATGATTCCTTTTCCTCCTGCCTTCCTCTCGATGGTAATTTGTAATTTCCTGTAGTTAGTGAATTGAGTACGTATAAGGATGTGAATGTTTTCTATGTCTGTGTGTGACCATTTGATGATACCAGATGAACATGTGAGTATAGGTGAAGCGAACGTGTTGATGGCTTTAGTGAGATTTTTGGAGTTGAGTTTTGTTTTTATAAGTTTCGGGAGTTTATTTTTGAATTCGGTTCTGAGCTCTTTTTTGATGTGAGTGTGGTTGAGTTTGGTGCTTTGTTGGAAGCTTAAATATTTGTATGTTTCTTGGTCGAGCATGTGAACGAGTGTTTCATTGTTGATTGTTTTTGTCTCATGCACTTTACATTTACTTATACCAAATTCCATATTGACATCTAAGGTGAATGTTTCTGTGATTTTGAATAGTTCTTTCAGCTATGTTTCTGAGGCAGCGTAGAGTTTTATGTCATCCATATATAGGAGGTGGTTTATTTTATGTTGGTTCACGTTTTGGTGTTTGATACAGAAACCATGGTCTGTTTTGTCTAGTGTATTTGAAAGTGGATTAAGAGAGAGGCAAAACCATAGAACTCTCAATGAGTCCCCCTGAAATATACCCCGTCTGATGTTCAGCTCTTCTGTTTGAATGCGTTCGGTTTGTGTTTTTAGATGGATTTTGGTTTTCTATGTTTTCATAATTTGTGCGAGAAATTGCCTGAGGTTTTAATTGATTTTGTAGATTTCTAAGGCTTTGATTAACCAGCTGTGATGTATGAAGTCGAAGGCTTTTTATAGTCTAGTTCTTTTCTGGTTTGTCCCATGATCACGCTATCTATGATCAGCTGCTCTTTGTATCCTTGGCTATTTCTCCTCCACCCCTTCTGCTCTTCTGTGAGAATATTGTTGTCTGTTAGGTGTTGTTCTATTTTCTTGGAAATTGTGGCTGTGATGATCTTGTATAGGGTTGGAAGACAGGTGATAGGTCGGTAGTTTCACAAGGTGTCTGAGCTTTTGGGTTTGACGTATGTTATTTCCTGTGTAAGGAAAGTGGGAAACGCGTGTGGTTGTAGAATGGCTTTGTTGATTTGATGTGCGAGTTCTTGGTGTGTGGTGGTAAACTGTTTGTTCCAGAAGTTTTGTATATTGTCATTTCTTGTGTAGTTAATGTGGAATTTTCTTGTTCTGTCACATGTTTATGTTTGTCTTCTTCGGCTTTGATCGAGGGTGTGTTATTATTGTGTAGTTTGGATTCTGACCAGATACTTTTCCAATAAACTTTGAGTTCTTGTTTGTTTGGTGGTTCAGTTACTGCTGTCTGTTCGTTGTACAAAGTTTTTCTGTAGAACTGTTTCTCGCTTCTTCGGAAGAAGTTGTTGATGTCTTTCCTCTCATTTGATTCTTTGAATCTACGGAGTCTTGCGGCATATTCGGATAGTTTTTGTTTCAAAGTATCCAGGATTTCTGGCAGTGTTCGGTTGGGAGATTTAGATATGAACTTATCTACACCCTATATGACCCGTTTGGACGCGTTCCCGTTTATTAACTGAGTAAGGTGTACTACATCTCTTCTGATGTTGTTGATTTTGTTTTCTATCATTATTTGTAATTTGAATTTTGGTTTTGTGCTGTTGGGGTTTCTTTGTCGTTGCGGGAGTTTTTTGATTATTTTGTGTTAAAGTGATGATTGCTGTTGCATATATTATTAAGTAAATGGCTATTATGTACTGGGATATTAGGTGCTTGTTTATGTGTTGAGAACTGGTTACGTGCTCTGTTTGAAGATTAAACGAGAGATAGAATTTCTTGTTGTGGTATCGGTGCCTGACCATCAAGCCAGATGTGACTCCATTTCTGCTTTGAGTGTTGTGCGGTGCTTGTTATTTACCTTGAAATATTATTTTGAGTTATGCTCCTGCTGGGCGGTGGGTCTTGTTGTGTGTATTTTTGTGTTGAGCTTGGTTCGGTATTTGCTTTATTGTTTTCATTGTTTGGTTGGTCTATGTTCAGTTCAGCAGCTACTGTATCTTTTATGGCATGCAATTCGAAAGTTGTGAGGCGATTGTTTTTGGTAATAACTCTTTTTTGGTGTATTACTCTGTTCTGTAACAAGTAATTGCAGATGTGGATATTGGGCAAAGAAAAGTCTGTGCAGTTCCAGTCTGCTCGATGTTATTGTTTCGAGTGTTCGTTGATTTTCGTTGCTTTGATTTTCCCGCCTTGGTGGGTGTCGGCTTACTCGCTGGCACAACACTTTTGGCAAGTCCATTTTATTTTGCCCGGTCTTCATCGTTTTGGTCGAATTGCCACTTCCCGCGATGTCCTCGACCATTACGTCGCTCCGATGTGATATTACTATTATTATTACATCTGCGTTCGGCCAGGAAACTTTTAAGTCATAGATAGATAAGAACAAAGCCACAATTGGTCAACTCAAATATATAAAAATTACTTTTTCATATGTTAGCAGTTGTTTACTGTTCTCCCATCTGTAAAAACATATCTAAACACGTTTCATCGTATCATGACTCATTAGTGTAGCTAAAATCGCCAGCAGAGAGAACAAAACATATAGTACTTATCGACCTACTAGCGTAATATATCAGTAGGATATAACAGTTAATATCTCTCTATCTGATATGAGTCCAATATTGAAAGCATACCTGCTCTCTGCGATGTATCCCGAGATAAATCAGCAGATGAGAGAATAGTAAATAGTTGCTTAAATAAGAACTTTTTTCAGTTTTGGTAGTTAATACCGATTTATATAATTTTTGTAATTGTTTTTTTTTGTTACTACACTTATAACCATTAACATGACCTTGTTTTTCCAATATGTTGTTTCAACGGAATGAAACATAGATAAAAATAATAAAAACTTTATTAATTTGAATATAAATATGACGAGAGTTATATAATTGGTACCAAACTTAGGCCAGAGATGGAGCTACTACTATTTGGGCCCGAAACTCTACGAACTCATTAAACTATCTCTAGAGGTATAACAATTATCAAACTTGTTTGACTTGGAAGATCTTAAGTGACATTCTAGAATCTGTATTCTCAGTTAAGCAATGGAGAAATAATTCTCCAAACGAGATCTAGTTAAATGATTTTCAATTGCAAATTCTTATTTGGAAAATGGATAATTGAATAAATTAATTACTTTATTGTGAAATTTAAAATCAAAGAAAACTTTTAATTCAGATAATTGATATTTTTGTGTTTTCTATTTATTTTTTGACGATTAAGGTCTTCTGGACCGAATGTAAAGAATAGAAGAGATTCGAAAGAAAGAATCGTGGCATTACTTCTGTCGTATTATCATAATAAATTTTTAAGTATATGTTCATTCTGATCAATTTGGTATAATGTTTACAGATTTCTTTCTTTATTATTTTCTTCTCAATTTCTGTTTTATGTTGTATCGGAGTATTTCTCGAAATTCTACATTTTATGTCAGTTGGATTGACGCTTTCGTAGAGATATCTGTGTAAGAGTCATAAGTCAACCCTGGTTAATTTTCTCTTCAGGCAAATGTTTTACCGTACCTGATTTATCGTAGCGTGATAATGAATAGACTAATCTTAGGTGGTATATACAGCAACAAGGGACAATAGAAGGCAAGAGAAGAAAGCTACGGATATTGGAGTATATTTTATTAGCTCCTTCGGCCTTCAGAATAGAATAGAATGCTCAGGGCTCCGACTCTGAGACGGTACTGCTCAACCATACTCACTCATTACAATTTACTCGTACACACATATTTGACAACACAACGTAATTTAAAATATCAACGGGCCATTTTCACATTAATTTGTGGTTCTGAAAAGATCTGTGTGTTTTTTTTTGGTTTTTTTAATTAAGCAATTTAATACCTAAGTTTGCTTACTTAACTTTGCTTCCTCTCGAATATGTCAGGCTAAATGAACATCTTTAGGTATTATGGTAACATGTTTTGCCGCCTAGATAGCGCAAACCTGAAATAATAACAGGTGGGGGGTTTCTGTTGCCTTCGCTTTGGCACTGCGTCCGGCAGACTTCCAATGTTTGTTCTATCTTGTGTATTGATGTTTCTTGTATTTCCAGTTGCCTCTGTATTTTCGGTGTTTTCAACATCAATTTCAATAGCCGTTTTGGAATCCTTAATAGGGGTTCGTAAGTGTTACTGGTCGATATTTGGGGTTTGATTATTGTTCACTGGTATTTTCTCTTTATGGAATATGAGGAATTATCCACGTAATCGCTGATAAAGGGATTTTTATCTTCAGTTGCTTTCCTCTTATTGAAGTCAAATAGACCGACCAAATATGCTTCGCTTGCTTCGAGTAATACCGTTACTGCCCACCTTTGAAATCAAACATATGTTTTAGCATTTTGAGCCATTTCACTAACTGATCGTTAAAAAGGCAATTTTCTGGTTAGAAGTTTCGTTCTTGTCTAGCAGCCACAGATGGCACTTAGTCTAACAGATTTGTTATTATAATATGACAAAGGTAATGCCGCTCTTCATTTTTTAACACATCAACTTAATAGGCGATCTTATATTTAGTAAAAAGATCTGAGATTTTAAATAATAAGTAAAGTTGAAAATATAAAAAAACAAGATCATTAAATATCTGATTTACAAGTTTTCTTTGATTTTAAATTTCATGATAGAGTAATTAAGTTAACCAAATGCTAATTTTCCAAGAAGGAATTAAATTTGTTGGGAAGGAGTCTAAAGTTTACATTGAAATATACTTTAAATTTATTGATTGGGAGAATTGATCTACTGAAATTGACACCTGGATTGATCTGTTATCTGAGAACATAGATTTTAAAAGGTCAGTAAACATAAAAATTTTAGAGATTTAGTATATTTCTAAAGTCGAGAATTTCTTAAAAGATAACAATTTTAAAAAACTTAATAATAATCCCCTCTCCACTCTTGTTTTAGAAGTATGAATATATTTTAATTTGTGCTGGGACGATATTAAAAAATACAAAGTAGATACGGTTCCCTTGATTAGTAACCCTTACTTACCTCACTTATATGGCCTGCCTAAAATTCTTAAAAGTAATTTCCACACGTTCTGTGTGAGTTTTACTACTACACCATTAACTTTACTGTACATTTTTAAAAATTATTCTAATGTAAGTTAATAAAAGAAAAACCTATGTTTTTTTTCAAAAATTCCATTGATTTAGCTAAAAAACTAGGCTAATTAATTCTACCCACGGATTCGTTACTTGTTTCGTTTAATGTTTGCAATTTGTTCACAATTCTATTCCATTTTCGAAAAAATGTCCTTCTAACGGCAAGCCTTGGTTTGACCGAAAATGCAAAGAAGCTGTTGCTTCTAAACATCTTGCCTACCGATAATGGTCTGAAAATCGTAACACCTTTGTTCGTGCCCGGAACAGATGCAAAGAAATTATCGACGAAACCAAGAAGGCACACAATCAGTGAATTAGAAACAAACTTCTCGCTTGTCCCAACAATTCCAGGTCCTTTTGGTCAGTCGCTAAGGCAGTTGGTCAAAATTTCACCAAATCCACCATACCTCTACTCACACGACCAGATAGTTCTATTGCAACGACACCTGTTGAGAAAGCAATCTTGTTGGCCGAACTGTTTGCTTCAAATTCTACTGCCAATTTCCAAGGAAAAAAACCACCACCTACTATTCCCATAGTGCAGTCAAGGATGCTCGATATTGTCTTCAGACAACGTATCATAAAACGTATTTTAATGAAGCTAGACATCAAAAAAGCTTCTGGCGCTGACGGAATACCTGCGATAGTTCTCAAAAACTGTGCAGGAGAACAAACACCATTTTTCTGTAGACTTTTCAACCTGCCCTACAGAAAGGGAATATTTCCTTCCTGCTGAAAATGTGCCACAGTTCGGCCTATACCTAAAAAAGGCAAGAAGACATTGCCAAACAACTACCGACCAGTCGCACTGCTTTCAATAATATGGAAAGTCATGGAAAAGCCTGTCAATCAGCATCTTCTAAAATATCTTGAAGGATTCAACATTATCAGCGATCACCAATATGGCTTTCGTAAACATAGATCAACAGGAGATCTTCTGACTTATGTAACATATGTTTGGAACAACGCAATTGAACATTTCGGAGAATCTCGAGCGGTTGCTCTTGACATAGGCATTCGACCGTGTTTGGCACGATGGACTGTTGGCTAAGCTACGCTCTTATGATATGTCTGAAAAGTTCTGTTTGTGGCTCTCATGTTTCCTCAGAGAGCGTTCTTTACGAGTCGCAGTCGACGGATTTCTTTCTAACACCTTTACTGTTAACGCTGGTGTGCCCTAAGGCTCCATACTGTCTTCTACTCTGTTTCTCATTTACATTAACGATCTGCTGTAAAAGACCGGGATTCCAGTCTACAGCTTTGCAGATGACAGTACGTTTATCTCTTCATTTACTTTGAACGCTCTGACATCGGCTGCTCAGGCGAATATCCGCAGACAGCAGAAAGTCGTTCAACTAAACAAAGACCTGGAAGAAATTCTATCTCGAGTGACAGTAACCAAGTAGAATTTAACGCTACAAAAACCTAGGCTGCAGTTTTTTCTAAAAAATTTAACGTTGCTAAACCCGACATAGTTATGTCGGGGCACTCCATTCCCCTAGCATCGTAACTCAATTTGTTGGGCGTTAATTTAGGAGGAAATATGTTCTGGCATGAACATGTTGCAGGCATAGTAAGGAGAGCTTCTCAAAAGTTGTTAATATTATTTCGAACCAGAACAACTGTTAATTCTTTACAAAGCTCAAATTCGACCAACTATGGAATACTGCTCCCATGTTTGGGGCTCCGCTCCCAAACATACACTGCATTTGTTGGATTCTGTTCAGAGAAGAGCTGTTGGTCTAATTGGAGACCCGGAATTGACCGGCGGCCTTGATTCGCTGGAACATCGAAGAACGGTTGGCGACATGAGTCTATTCTACAAGTATTTTTATGGAGAGTGTTCGAAGGATGTAGCCCGCTTAATTCCTCCCAGAGGGGTGCATGTTAGAAGTACACGTCGCGCTGATACTTCACATCCTTATGAGGTTCAGCTTGTTACTTCTCGTATAACGCTTTTTAAGCAGTCTTTTATATGGAGAACATCATCCCTTTGGAATGGCTGACCCAGGACTGTTACCACCGAGTACAATTTACAGCGATTCAAGAACAACGTGAATCGCGTTTTTTTTTTCTCACACGTGTCGCTCCTGTAGCGCTTTAGGGACTTACCTGCAGCACGTATGCTAGACCCATAAAAAAAAAATTAACTCCCAGAATGGAGACACTCCTAATTATTTCTAATTTTTTAACTAACTTCCCAATGAAAACAAACTCAATGTAACTAGTCTTAAATTTCATCTTTCACAAAGTTTTTTTTAAATTTTTAATAAGAAAATTTATAAACAACCTTCAGGAGTTGCTATAAAAAATATTCTATACCCTCTTTAGGCAGTTATCTTCCTTGATAATCCGGAAAATTTCCTTACACCACGGTTAATTGAAGAAACAAAAAATATAAATTGTTTCAGCTATGTGGATGGCTAATTCGCTATTTTTCATGGTAAAAAGCAGGAGATATTATATAATACGTTTTCAACCTTCTAAACTTCTTACATACATACTTTAGCAATATAAAATGGCCTCCATTAACAATGTGCAATGGTACCTACAATAACCGGTTAAGTGTAAGTTGGTCTTGCGCAATTAGTGTTCCACACGTTGATTGCTTTTGTTACGGAGGTATGAAATGATCAATGACTTCACAAAATACATCTCAAATAAGTTTTCAATCAATTTTTTTTCCGATCTTTACTGAATACTGATGACCTCGACATTTTTGTTTCTTTTATAAACCAGATAAATTATTAAAGGTAATGCACGCGTGATAATTTTCGTTCAATCTACACCCTGTGGAAAATATTCCAGACTTTTTTCAAAATTTTTTGATCAGTTTTTTGCGAGATAAGGAGGGGGACAGCGATTTTTTTTAAAATAATACAAAAAAAGTGGGCGCAACTATTACATTATATATATTTTTGAACTATTGTTTTAATATGCTTTTATTTGACTCTCACTCGATCACCTGGTAAAAAATTTTACGGCTCTGATGAGGCCATCAATTTCTATATTAGTGCCAAATTTCAACTTTATATATCAAACAGTTTTGGAGAAAATCGGGTTTTCACAGACAAACGGATAGACCGACAAACGGATGGACAGACAGACGGACAGACACCGAAGTGATTTTATAAGTGTTTCGTACGGAACACTAACAAAGAAGTCAACATACTAAAACAAATTGCCGTAAACAGCGGTTACGATTTTTCTGGAATAAGTAAATGCATTTATTAATTAAAAAACAGAACAGAAACCTTAGCAGTTGATAGGCTACACTATATAATGAAAAAAATGTGTAAATTTTATTCACTTTTCAGCCAGTTTTCAAAAACGATGGCAAAAACTCTTTTTAGATTGTCAAAATTTCTTTTAAAAACCAATTAAGGTTTTTCTTATTAAATAACAAAGAAAAATGTCCGGTATATATAAACATATGGACAATGGCCTTCCTCATATGTTGGAAGAAGTATAATAGTTTTATGAATTAAAAATAAGAGAGTAGCCCGAAACCTTCAATTTTGAACATCACATTAATTTGACACATGATTTCTCTCCACAAAGCAAAAGTCAAATTTTATATCATTAACACAAGTTTTAGATTATAGGGGAGACCTAGAAAATACAGGGAATACAGGGAATCAAGAACGAATGATTAGTGTTTGAATATCAGAATGCATCGTACTATTAGTCGAAGTCCTGTGTTTAAATAATTTACACAACAAAATTGAGAAGGCCCATATGTATTAATTTATTAATAAATAAATGCACTATTTCTCCTTGCGAAGTCTGTAGTGCTATTTTTCAGTTTAGCAATCGATCAATGTTATATGATTGATCAAAATCGATTTAAATGACAGACTGATAGTGGAATCGAATTAAAATTTAATACCTAGGCAAAATTACTATACTGTTAATAGTTTAATTTAAATTTTATCTTCATAGAACGGAAGCCTTGATTGCCTTGGTTAGAAGAGAAATCGTGGTTCTTGGGATAAAACCTTGCAGAATTAGTGATTTTTAATATTCGCCTTCGATTCTACAAAACAGTTTCAGGGATATTTACTCTTCGAGATTAGAACAGTGTTCTAGTCTCAAGATCCATGATTTCTAGTCGAATTTTACCATTTGCCCTGCTAGACAAAATATACTTATGTAATCTTAGTGAGATCATTCAACTTAAAACCTCTTAAAAAATAACTATTATTTAAAAATGTTGAAAATCTAATTGATTTAAACTAATTATCTGTGGGTCTCATGAAGTGTTTTCACCACATTCTAAAACACTAATTTAAAAAAAGGAAATTCTCGTACTTTTTATTGAGCGAGTCAGTATTATTTTGTACTATTACAATACTTTTTATGATTTGAAATTATGATTTAATATATTTATATTTTAATATGCAGTGACAGCCTCCCGTTTGTTTTAAAATTTGTCTGTATTTTTTTAAATTTAGACTATGTGTTTTAAGAATGTTTATGGTTTTATTTATCATATATACTTAGACCATCGTGGGCTTTTATTAGCTGGTACAACTAAATCCTTTTAACGAGTGAATTTGGATGGTGAGTACCGTTTGAGCTAAATGCTTACCTTATTTCCTAGTTTGTAGAATTTAAGCCCTGAGGATGGCCTTGTTCTGAAGACCAAAAGCGCTATGCTGATGATAAAATAAAACATACACCAATATACAGCTCACCTTTCTGTTCTTCAATGTTTATTAAGGTATTTAATTTCAATCAACAGTTTATTAGATATTTGGAGCTTAGACTATGAGAATTTCGTGTTTAAATTGCAGAACATCGACACCTACTCTAACAGCATATCGAGAAATCATATCAATAGCCATAGAAAACGGGACTGAGAGAAAAATAGAGACCAAATTGTCCCTAATAGCTTGTCAGGATGGAATTCTCAATACTTTAAGGTAGCGTCCTTGTATTAAGAACTCAAAAAACTTATGCACCTTTAATTGACCACATACACAGGTAGTAGTTATTACAGGAATTTTTTGCCCATTTGCAGCACTACCGCGTTCTCTAAAGAGGAGCCGTGAAATGTAAATGTATGTATGTTTACGGAGTTGATTAACGCTAACAGATATCACAACATTCTCGCTGGTGACTTTTACATGATATTGAAAATTAGTTAATTCTTATTGAGGCAGGGAGGTGAAGGATAAAAAAATCCGCTTGCATAAGGCATTCTGCAATTTCCTAAATAAATCTTTATGACTTAACTCTATGGGTTCTGCGTTACCAGCTTAGTTTTTTGTATCATATTGATAAACGTAGTACATATACAGGGTGTCCCATATGTATGGAACAATGTTTCCACAACATTTATTAATCAGTATATCAAAAAAATGTTTAAATAAAAGTTATAGGGTATTATACGGCGCACATACTGACGTTAACAATAAAATGTTTTGAAATATCAGTTCATAGAAATTACGCCATCCTGATTTTTTTTGAATGGAAAGCCCTGTATATTATTTTATTTTTGAGTCCTATTAAAAATAATATTGGACAAATAATAAATATTATTTGTCCAACATATTATATGTCTTAATTGAACTGTTTTGGAATTATTGTCAATTGAAATTTAAAATAAAAAAAAAGCCAAAAAAACTATTAATAAATACTCTAGGTTTATTTTTAAGGTAACAATTGCTTAAAATGCCTACCGTTAACAGCAAGGCAATGACCTAATCTGTCACAAACAATCTGAACAGAGTTTTATAGAGAATCCGGGGTGATTTGTGCTACTTCATATTTAGTTCTTTGTTATAAATCTTTTACAGTTTCAGGTCGACTTCGGTAAACTTTGGTTTTCAAATGATCCCATTCAAAAAATCGAGTGGTGTAAGGTCGGGACTCCTTGCAGGCCATCCTACAGCACCTCTTCTGCCTATTCATCGATTAGGAAAAATCGCATCCAAATATCTACGAATACTGATTATATAGTGAGGAGGTGCTCCGTCCTGTTAATACCACAGATTCATGTTAGGGATATCCAAATTATTTTAATCGGAAAAAAAAATCTGTACAAGCTGGAATAACTTGCTCTTGGAATAACTGTAAATACCGCTGTCCTGTGAGATTTCCGTCGATAAAAAAGCGACCAGTGATATGACATCCACAAATCCCTGCCCACACGTTTATCTTTTGTGGTCTTTGAGAATGACTATTGATTATCCAGTGGGGATTCTCAAGAGACCAGTACCGGTAGTTATGCATGTTAACTCTTCCGTTAAGATAAGATGTGGTCTCGTCAGAAAAAACAATATTATGAATTAAGTTAGAATCGTTATTGATTTTTTCTATCATGAACTCGCAAAATTCAGTGCGTCTATCGTAGTCATCTTCAGATAATTCTTGCAATAGAATGGCTTTGTATGGATGCATTTTTTCTTCATTCAGGATATGACTTAAGGTACCTTTACTTACGTTGTGGTCTAGGCAAAGCTGATGAGTAGCTGTATAGGGATTTTCTGCAATTTCCAATAAAACATCTAACTTCTTATCATCGCTTGTTTTAACTTTTGGAAGTCCAGATTTAGAATAATCTTAACATGACCCGATTGTCTAAATCGTTTTAGTGTTTTGCTAACTACGGATTGGGTAATAAGTTCTCGAGTCGAATATTCTGGGTTAAAAAGATCACACACCTCCTATTGTGTTTTCCTACGATCTCCGTGACCAACCATCATTAACAAAGTGATTATTTCAGTTTATGTTAAACGTACCATTATGATATTACGCTCAAATCGCAGTTTTACAAAATGCAACAATAAACTTTTTTGTCAATAAATCATTTTTTGACGCGTCAAGTTGTCACCTGACGTCACTCGATCTTTTTATGGGGTCATTTAAAAATCAAAGTTAATTGAAGTCGACCTGAAACTGTAGAAGATTTACAACAAAGAATTCAATACGAAGTAGCACAAATCACCCAGGATTCTCCGCAAAACTCTGTTCAGGCTGTTTATGACAGATTGGGTCATTGCCTCGTTGTTAACGGTAGGCATTTTTAGCAATTGTTAAAGTAAATCTCAAGATATAAGATCCCACCTTTTTGCTTTTTCAATGGGGCAATAAACGACCCTATTAAGATTTTGTGCATGGTTGCCAGGTATTACGACAAACGTATTTTTATTTTATTTGCTTTGTATACCGCCTTCGCTGGCACCTGCAATCATATTGGATCTATTTTTACCTATATATTTACTACCTGGAAACCCGATTTGGAGCCCTTTACGTATTTCATAATATAGGCCTAATGACCACAGGTCCCCATTAAGATTCGAAAGATACTTTTTATTATTTTTATTTTTAGTTTTACTTATAACTACAACAACAGTATGTGGCGTCCGTGGAAAAGTTGCAATATTTTAATTTTATAGTGGCGTCCGTGGAAAGATTTTCAAATGCATCATGTAGACGATGTGTAAGGGACAGGAAAAAAAAGACGTCATCAGGTCATCAGGTGAAAAATATATTCTATGTATGCAGAGCAGTTGGTGTCGACACTAGACAAAATAAAATTAAGACTGGTGCAGGACGGGACCAATATACATTGTGGCCGATCAACCCTTCACAGAATTCTCTTAAGAATGGGATGCAGGTTCCGAAAAATCAACAAAAGGCAAGTAGTGATGGAGTCACAAAGATTACGAATCTTGCGAGATACTTATTTACAAGAAATTAAAAAGTATCGATCAGAGAATTGGCCAATAATTTACCTTGACGAAACATGGTTCAATACCCTGACACTGTGCAAAAAGGGTAGGTTGACAGCAGTAAAATGTCAGACCAACGCACATTCAAATAATAAGGGTAAACGAATAACCATTTTGCATGCTGGATGTGAAAAGGGCTAGGTTTCAGTTGCCTACTATTATCTGCAAAAAACATAAAAGATTCTAGTTTGGACTATTACGGAGACACGATCACAGAACTTTTTGAAAATTGGTTTCAAAATTCCCTTTTGCCAAATGTCCCCGAACAGAGTGTTATAGTTATGGGCAATGTAAGTTACCATAGTCGCCTACTAAATAAGATTCCTAATGCAGCCAACACCAAATTGGAAATACAGGAATATATGTTAGAAAATGACATTTATTTTGACTTTAGTTATAAAAAAAGTGATCTTTTGGAAGTTTTGAAAGACTATAAATTGAAAAAGAAATATGTTTTGTGACAATATGGCTGAGAAAATGGTACACTGTGTTTTGCGGCTTCCTCCGTATTATTGTGTGTTTAATCCAGTTGAACATATTTGGCATCAAGTTCAATCAAAAATCAAAAAAGGGCACAAAATGTTTCTCCTACTTTAAGCGTGTCAGTGGTTGAATTAGTAAAAAAAGTTATAAATGATATACCTTGTGAAAGCTGGAAGAATTCCATTCAGCACGTTGTTAAAGTTGAAGACTCATATATTTATGTAAATAATATAAAACCACTGATAATTACCTCAGCTGATGACAGTGATAGTGAAACCGAATTAGGCTTAAGTTAAAATATATTTTTATTTATGCAATATGTCCCCTCTTGTAAACCCCATTCATTCAAACCGTATATTTGTACTTCTTATCCATTTGTTTCTACATGCATCTATAAATAAACATCTCCAAAAACATTTATAATTTTATTTATTTACATTAATAAATAAAATTCTTAGGTCCATCTCTGCAACCTATCATAAACAATAGGTCAGAATTTTTATATTGCCCACTTAAAACGGCAAAAATCAAGATCTTATATTTTGGGACAGGCAATACCTTAACAATAAACCTAGTGTATTTATTAATAGTTTTTTGTCTTTTTTTTATTTTAAATTTCAAATGACTATAATTCCAAAATAGTTCAATTTAGACATACGGTATGTTAAACAAATAATATCTAGATTTTTAGTAGGACTCAAAAATAAAATAAAATACAGGGCTTTCTATTTAAAAAAATCAAGATGGCGTAATTTCTTCGAACTGAGAGTTCAAAACATTTTATTGTCAACGTCAGCATGTGCACCGTATAACACCCTATAACTTTTATTCAAACATTTTTTTGATACACTGATTATTAAATGCTGTGGAATCATTATTCCATATATATGGGGCACCCTGGTTTTTTAAGATAAAGCAGAAGATTGCTTTTTAAAATTATTTGAATAAAATTAAGAAACTATAAAAAAATGCTAAAACATTAGTAGAACATTTTTTTATGATCTATATATCAAGTTTATTCTCAAAAATTATTGGTCAGTCCTATCACTACAACCATTTGTTACCTAAACTGAGCTACTTCCAATACATATGAAATTACCATAAATAGATTGATGATTCAGACTAAATACAACCGTATTTGTATAGAATGATGTCTAATTTCTAGTTCTTACTTCACACTGTTAGTTCGTCCGATTTTCTTGACAAATTATCTTTTATTTTATATTACCACCTACATACACACATCATTAATCATATAACTTCTAATAGAGAGGCTTTAAATATATAGAATTTATCTTTAACATTAATGATCAATAAAGATTTTTGATAAAATTTACATGTTACCTAATGGGGAAATACTGAAATAATTCATTTTAATTTGGAAATGTCAATATGTGAATGAAAATTTTTTATCTAATGCTGTCGAAAGAAATAATAAATTATATTAATGAGATTAATGAAACGCTATAAAGCCATAGTAAAGAACTATGAAATAGTAATAAGGGTAATATTAAAAATATTAATATCAATATTAATAAACTTACCTGCCAATGTATGCATCCCGTTGCAAAAAGCTCTAATAATAAAGACATTCAATTTAGTACGGAACTTCTTAGGAGACATAAAAAATAATAATAACCATAACAACTATTACAGAAGACAGATGCAGAAAATGCCACCAGCAGAAAGAAACGATCGAGCACATAACACACACTAAAAGATTTTCTCAAAAACTACCAAAAAATAGGCGGCAGAATGTCGCTAAAAATTCATTTTTACACTCACATATGAGTTTTTTCCTGAAAATTTAGGTTCTGTTAGTAACGAACAAGGGGAGAGGTTTCACCAGGATATCTGGTTAACAGAACAGCGATATCAAGGCAGATGGGACCCTGCTACGATGGGAAATATTGTTGGTTCCTTATGAGTAGTAAATAATTGATTAAAAATATAATAAACATGGTGATGGGATTTTTCCCAAGCATATTCAAACTAAGTGGTCTTCAAATATAGCAAATCAGCTAAAGCTATGTCAGTCGCATTTTATTTTTCTTTTATTTGTAGACTAGTGATATCGGAGTCCACAGAGCGTATGACGGGAGGTTGCCATTTGCAACGTCAGAGTATAGGAAAAGACACTATATAATTGCTCAGGTGCTACACTAAGAATTTAGAAGAACTCTAAAACTGTTACAAGTGGACAAGAAGCCGTTTTATAAATCCATTCCAGAGTCAACCCTTGAAAACAACTACCATCCATCCTAGCTAGGACTGCTAGCAACTGAAAAGTGAGCTACTTAGCCATTCGTTCACGATTTTGTGTTTGATTTCTGATTGTTATTAAAAATACTTCTGAAGGTTGTAACATTCATTATTTCTTAGATTTTAAGATCATGTTACGATACTGTTTTTCTTTCTATAATTTATTTTTTATTACATTTTTATATTTGATTAGGCAGTGATTTCAATTTTTAAGCAGTGTAACTTAAAACAGTGATACTACTCAGTATATATCACCACTACACCAAACACTTTATTTTTGCGCTCGACGCGCGTTTCGCTAACCATGTTAGCTTCATCAGGAGCGATCATCGCTCCTGATGAAGCTAACATGGTTAGCGAAACGCGTGTCGAGTGCAAAAATAAAGTGTTTGGTGTAGTGGTGATATATACTGAGTAGTATCATTGTGCCAAAGATTCCACATACCCAACTTAGTTAAAACAGTGATTTAAATTTTTGAACAATGTAACCCAACCGTGTATAACGTATTGCTGATCTAACTTATTTAGTTTGCTTTGATTTTGCGTCCCGGAAGTGAGCTATGTTAAATACGTTACTTTGAAGAAGGGGCAAAAGATATATAAACGGCCATATGGAAATTTTAAGGGCTTTTTTCCTCTGCCAGGCGGTAGAGGCTTTTTCCGCCAGTATGCCGTAGTGGCTTTTTTCTCCGGTACGCCGGAGTGGCTTTTTATTTTTCTCCGTGATGCCGTAGTGCAGTAATGGCTTTTTTTTATCACCAGGTGGATGTTGTTTATAGACCTCAAGTTTGAAACCCAAGAGGAGAAACCAATCAGTAAGTCATAAGCACACCAGTTTAAATATCTTACTTCCTGTCTGCAACGTGTGTTTTCAGCAACTATGTAACACGTGTAATCCGCGAAGACGATCTGCCAAACTTTTATATCGTGGTTTTAAAGCCATTTGCTAAGAACTTAATAATTCCAACTTAAAGACTCTCTGCAATAGTGTGCACTCTCATAGAATAAAAGGTTATTTATTTAGTACATGTAATTTTAAGAGTGTAATAAAGATAGGAATTTTTATTTTGTTAATATACTCTTCTTTATTTAAACTCCTGCTCTTTCTTTCAGGACGCAACGGTTGTACGTAAATTAATTTTATTTCAACAACTAAATATTCCTCAGTATTTTTTCATTTTTTGTGCTGAACTTAAATTCTTTTTATTCTAAAATGAATGGTGCCCAAAACTGTACAACCAAGTTTTAAAAAACTATGGAGACTATTTTTAAAAGGCTTACAAAAATTACCTCGATCTCCATGTACTCTACCAGTAAAAAACGAGCTAGCTTATATCTAGTTTTTGCTCTATCAGTATTAATGTCCACTCAATCCATTCTCAAAAATTAAGATATAAATAAGGGACAAATAACGGCTTCTATGTAATAAATAAAATATTTATTAAAAATAAAGAAAGTACAAAATAGCGCCGCAAACGTGAGGCTATACAAAAGAGCCGCAACGGAGACCGCCGTGCAACTAGAAGCAATAAGGTCTTAGCAAACGGTAAATTTTGAAGGATAAATCACTAGGTTATCCTTTGACAATACTTTACCCTTGTATATAGCTAAAGCCGTAATGCAAAGATACATTCAGGCAAAAATAAAGATAAGAAGGCATGTCCGAAATTTATAATTAAACATGGTTTTGATACTTTTGATCGTGACTGAATCTCCCGAATTTTAGTTTCGCCGGCGCCGCGAAAATCGGCTTAATTAAGCGTTGTAGACATGTTTACTAAAGTAATATAAGTGAGTAGTGTTATTGTATTGCGAGAATCAAATATGATGTTGTAATTAGGTTAGGTAACAAATATTAAGTTTGTTAATCAGTAAATTTAAAAGTTTTTTGTTTTTTACCTACTTGAACTCGTCTCTCTCGTGAAGAAAGCCAAACAACAAACATGGGAAGATTTCGGAAAGGAATTAAATGAAGGATACAGAGATAATCGAAAATTCTTGGACACAATCAAAGATCTAAGAGGGAAAAGAAAGAAAGTAGATTCTGGCGTAAGGGATGAAAATAACATAATTAAAACAAATTCTGCTGGAAAAATGAAAGTCTAGAGAACACATTATGAACAAAAATTTGATCTAGATGAAAAAGACAGAATTCAGCCAAGAGAAGTAAATATAGCTGGTGGATAACAAGACGGTGAAGTGTACCAAAATAAAATTGATATCGAAGATCTGAAAGAGGCAATAAATGACATCAAAATTGCTAAAGCAAGTGGCGAAGATGAGGTAGACCCAGAAATGTTCAAATACATGGGAAAGAAAGGGATAGATTGTTTGCATAAAATATTCTCGAAGGCGTGGGAAATGAATAAGATACCTGAGGAGTGAAAAAACAACATAATAATGCCCATATTCAAAAAAGTGGACAGCAGCCGGTGCGACAACTATAGACCAATTTGCCTATCACCGGTAATATACAAAGTCTACACAAAAATAATACAAAACAAACTAAAAATAAACGTAGAAAACAAAGTAGAGGCAAACCTGAGATAATATATTTATATTAAGGCAACTTATAGAAAGGAAAATAGAGACAGGAGAAGAACTTATACAGACATTTATATAAATGTCTGTATAAGGTCTATACCTAAAGACAGCTTTTGATTCAGTACAAAGACAAGCAGTAGAAAACTGTTTGAAATTAATAGAAACGCCTAAGAAACTAATACAAATCATAAAGTCAACACAAGAAGGCACACGAGCAAAAGTGCAAGTAAATAGAAATAGATCAGAAACATTTACAATCAAAAAGGGAATAAAGCAAGGAGACCGTTTGAGTCCGTATATTTTTATAATAGTAATGGATAGACTACTCAAAAATACGAGACAAAGAACGCTTAAACTACAGACTACAGTGGGATATAGAAATATGATGCCACTCAGAATGGATAGCTTATTTTATGCTGATGACCTAATGCTTATAGCGGATGGGGACACCAAAATGCAAAAATTGATAGATGTATGGATATAAGAAATAGAAAAGCTGAAAATGGAGGCAAATGTAGATAAAAGCAAAATAATGTATATAAATAGAACGGAAGTGCGAAAACAACATAATATTACATATAAGAACCAAGCCCTGGAGGAAGTGACCACCATGGTATATCTAGGAAGTATAATAGAAAACGATGGAAGAATTGAATTTGAGATAGCCAACAAAAATAAAAAGCAAACTATATCTATTATCCGCTAAACAGGACAATTTTTGGGAAAAAGGAAATAAGCGAAAGAATAAAATTAAGAATATATAATTTAAGAGTGAACCCAATGATATTATATAGAAATGAAACTTGGACAATACAGCGAAAACATAGGCCTAAACTGATTGCAGCAGAAATGAAATATCTCCGGAAGATAGCAGGAAAGACAAGCTGGACCACCTTTAAAACGAAGAAATTAGAGGGAAACTAGTGCAAAAGTCAATAATACAAAAAATTAAGAAAAGGCAATTGCATTTGTATGTGTATGTACTTAGGCTGGACAGCGACAGAATACCAAAAAGAGTACTAGAAAAGAAAGAAGCGAAAAAGAGGAAGACCAAGACGAACTTGAATTAGGGGCATTGAGGAGATAGGAAAACCAAAGGGAAAAACGATAGAAAAAATGAACAAAATGCTGATAGACAGGGATAAGTGGAACGACTGGATAAAAAGGATGGAACCTACAATTGCAGATACATAGACAATTTATTATCCGACACCCGGCAGGGTAAAAGGATATAAGAGAAAGAAAGAAAGATAACTCGTCTCTGTCTATAACAGGCAAAATCCAGCAAATATTCAGATACATGTTAGTTTAGATCCATATTAGCCAGGAATAGATTTGGTGAAACTATATTTTCAGAATACATATACGATTATCAAAACGATAGCACAATTCTAAATGCTCTACAAATTCAAAAATAATTTTTTACTTCCTTTTTTGTTTTGAAACAAGTTCTTTTCTAATATTACCTTGTACAATTTGCTCGTTAGTAATTAAGTGATGTGGTTCTATTTTAATATGTACTTTTTAACACCTTGAATCTAATTGGTATTTCAACCATATCAATCCTTAAATTTGGATTGTGATTGCCGAGTGCGAGTATTTTAAATCTAAACTTTAATAAAAAAAAAACAAAAGGTGAATATATTTAATTCTAGACAACTGATAGTAAATAATAGTTATCAAGAACTAAAAATATTTTTACACATATAGACCTAGATGGTACATATTCTTATAATTGCCTCTGAACAGACAATCATGAAGATCGCCGTGCAGTGTTTGCGACTTACTAAACTGTTTTCTGTTTATTTTAACGTTCCGATTACCACTAAATGGAAGATGGTTGTAGTAGGAAACAACTTTATCAAAAATATATTATATAGGATATTAAGTATCTATGGTGTAATCAAAGTGAAGAAACAAATTTTGTATTTATACTTTGCGAGGGTAGTCAAAAAGTGCTATTATTAATAATTAGAAATGCATTATCAGATAAATTATATATTTCAATATTCGAATTTTGGATTGTTGTAGCTTCTACTTGATGGAAATTCATTATAAATACATAATACAAGACTGTTTTTAGTCAATTTCCACTGGTTTATTTAAATTGCGATGACGCGTTTCGCTGTCGATGCAGCTTCTTCAGATCTACATTTTACACTGTCAAGTTAGGTTTAATATTCACAGTTTTATATAATTTCTTAATTATAATATTACACCTAATTAAATTACATTGATAGTATTGGAAAATCCACACAGATTTGGAGTTAAGAGAATAAATTCAATAATTGCTTAAATCTACCTGGTCGTTAAGTAAAGTACCTGTAGTCCTTAATCGATTTATTTGCATTGTCTCTAAAAGGTTTAGTTTTAAACCTTTTTGTTGGGTGTGTAAAATTTTGAAATTCTTGTTAAATGTGTGATTTTCTGTTAAAAGATGATTAGCATATGTTGAATTAGATTTTCTATGGATGAAACTTTTTTCGTGTTCTGTAATTCTTTGTCTAAATGTACGTCCAGTTTGTCCGATGTATGTTTTAGGACATGACCCACATGTTAATTGATAAACCCCTGATTTATTGTCTTTATTGATTGTGGTTTGTAGTTTTTAAGGACTACAGGTACTTTACTCAACGACCAGGTAGATTTAAGCAATTCACCATTATTGAATTTATTCTCTTAACTCCAAATCTGTGTGGATTTTCCAATACTATCAATGTAATTTAATTAGGTGTAATATTATAATTAAGAAATTATATAAAACTGTGAATATTAAACCTAACTTGACAGTGTAAAATGTAGATCTGAAGAAGCTACATCGACAGCGAAACGCGTCATCGCAATTTAAATAAACCAGAAATTGACTAAAAACAGTCTCTTATTATATATTTTTAATATTCGACTAAAAAGTAAATAAACTTAATCCTTAAAACAACCCAGAAGAGGTATAGTTTTTCTAAAAAAATAGCCGGACAGGTGCAAGTTGGACTTGCGCAGTTAGTGTTTCGTACGGTGATTGCTTTGATAATATTTTTTTTAGACTTCACAAAACCCACCCCAAATGAGTTTTCAATAAAGTTTGTTTCCGATCTTTGTTGAAAACTGATGACCTTGAATTTTTTTTTATTTACTAAATAAATTATTATATCAAATATATTTTTGAACTCATATTTTTACAAGCTTTCATTTGACACCCTACTCGATGACCTACTAACTAATACTTTAAGTCAAAATTTCCCATATTAGCACCAAATTTTAACTTTCTGTGTCAAATAGTTTAGGAGAAAATTGGATGTGACAGACGGACTGACGGGCAGACGGACAGATAGATATTGAAGTAATCTTATCAGTATTCCGTACGGAACACTAAAAACACTCTTTATGATCACTAAAAACATAATCTCTAATTTTCATCGATATTTCTTTTACCCCAACGAAAGAAGATATTAGTTTCCCTTAAGTACCCACAATGAGAAATAAAGTATTACTGATAATTTTCCTAATTTTTGGTGGGCCATTTTCTGTGTCACTATTTATAGTCAAGCATATAAGGAGTACAAGGTATATGGGATGTTAACAGAGTGACCTTTTAAATACAATAATATAATTTTTGAATACTTTTCTTTCTCCTTGTTACAAGAAGACTTAACTTTAGGCATATTTAGTCTTAATGAAACATATACGGGATATAAGGAATTTAGAAGGAGGTAAGAGGGGGTAGCTTTTAATATATCATAGTATAGTTATTTTATTTGTAGCCCAGAAGTTTGAAAATAAAGCTGAAACAGTAGAGTTAGATTACTAGCATCACCTCAAAGAAAAATATTTATGTAGACTTGTGCAAAATTTTATTAAAAATTGGTTGGGAATACATCTTGTAATACAACCGAATAAGTAAATCAGCCAAGATTGTTTATTTAGGCCATAAAATTAAAACAATACTATAAATAACTCTTAAATGCATAAGACGGGAAAAATAATAATAGTTTAATATATTTTAATAATATATTAATTAATAATTTAATAATATTTTTACACTGATCCAAAGTCATAAGAAATCGTGTTTGGATCATTTTCTTATCAAGAAAAAAGCAGGATTTTTATGTGCTAATCACATCTAATTAATTAATGTGTAATAAAATGTGAAAAAAAGTTCAATCCTTTACTAATTATTAAATTTTATTAAAAATTGAGTAGAAACGCTTCCACGAACACAGCTTTAATAGAGCAAATAGTTTTAGAAATTATATTGTCATTCTCTCTTTTATTCCTGCAATTTCAGTAAGTACCATATTTTATCAATCGAAAACACACACTATTCCATTTTAAGATAACATTTTTGAGTCTCGTAATAGACCATCGCAACAGCTGGAACTTTTGCAATTTCGTGTGCAATTTTTGAACGCTACACTAACCCAGTAAATTGCATTTTCTTTCTTACTACTTTTATTAACTTTTACAGACAGCAGTATGCTGCATTTTTCGTTTTCTTTAAACCGCTTGTATCGGTACAAGCAAAAATATCATATTAAGGAGCATTCGAATATAACAAAATTTTATTTATATATTGCTATTTCATTGCTTTATTAAATTATAGATAAGATAATATGTTATTTTTTAATATTTCTCTTTTACTCGTTTCATTTCTCTAAAATTTATGACTTGGACAAAAAAAACAATTGCAAATAAAGGAAAACTGGTATAATTATTTACATAGCACTTTCTTAGTAAATACAAGTCGTAGAAAAATATTAATTTGACTTTTTCACACTCAAAATAACTCGATCTAAATATTAAAACTCAATTTTCAAAATTATAGGTACCACGGTGAGGTAGTGGTAAAACATAAAAGTTGAGCTTAGGGAGGCTTCAGAGTAACAATTGAAAACTGACATTTTAGCAACGTCCACAATAGTACATTCTGCACCAAATTGGTTTAAAATTTTCTTTTTTTAGTATACCCAAAATAAACTTTCTGTTTAACTAAAGTTACCAGTTTGCTGTTGCTAAATGTGAGAATGAAAACAGACACATGTAAGTAATTTGTAGCCAAACTTTTGAAGTACATCTCGTATAATTAAAAATGTTTTTAAAGTATATGTAGTACAATAAATTATAAGCTATTGTGTATATTTAAATCATTCCATTATTTACAGTATTGTTCAAAATATTAAAACAAGAACGTACATATATAATGATAATTTCACTTTCCTAATTTTTAGGATCTAAAAATATTTGGATAGATGACAGGCCTAAACGGATTGCAAACTATAATTTTGCTTCTTTTTAGCTTTCTTGCTGGATAATTACTATTTTGTATCAAATTTTTTTGTTCGGTGCATAATTCAGCCACTGAATTTTTTACCTGCGTTTGGTTTAGAAGTATGAAGTATTTGGTAAATACTTGAAATTCTAAGCTTGAATAATCTCCAAAATACGTGTAAATCTAAAGGGAGTATTAACAGTAGTGGTATTACAGATAGCTATAGTAATTTCAAAAGTACTAGAGTAATAAGTAATAAACTAAGTAAATTTAAAAGTAATTTAAAGCTAAGAATTCTTCTTCCAGAAATTCTAATTCCAACGCTCTATGGAAAAGTAACATTTAAAATAATAATAAGATATAAAAAGAAATAAATAAATTTAATCTAAGGTAAACATTATTTGTGGGAACTGCAGGGTGCCCAGCCATGCTTATCTAGCCTGTAGAGCTCCTAGATGGCTGTTTGGGTTTCAATGTATCCAGGCCGATATCAGAACAACTATATGCCCAAAGTATACAAAGAACACAAAAGGGTGTGTTTCCTAGGAGCAGATGAACTATTCCACAAATTTTACCTCTTCTCCCCTGTGACATCTGGAATTTATCACACCTCCAATGTTTATTTTAAAATAGTCACATTACATGGATAAAAATAAACAAACATATTTTAGTGAATCTGATTGGAAAAATTGGCTACAGAGAGTTTATACATTTCTATAGTGCTCATGACAGTCCTATTTCTCCTTTATTTACCAATAAATCGTTAGACAATAGATCGTACATACATAAAGCTACGATAAGTGAGAGGTGGGTTGTAGCGCCGGATTCTGAGGATTTCGTGGACCGAACATATTACCAACTTAGAAGTTCTACGCTTAATAGGCAATGACAAAGAAATCGCACTCACAGTTAAAGAGCTAAAGCTTGAATATCTTGGCCACGTCATAAGACATAATAAACACCCTCTGTTGCAGCTGGTATTACATGAACAGATAGGTAGCAAACGAGGTCCACGGAGAAGAATACATACTTGGCTATATAACTTAAGACAATCATTGGGACTTACGTCTGTTTAACTGTTTCGAAGCTCCCTCAATAAAGTTAGGATTGCCATGTTAATAACCAACATCCGATATGAATAGAGCACTAGAAGAGGAAGAAGAAGACATAAGCATAAGATTGATTGAAGTGGATATTGCAGCTTTATTTAGTTCTGGCGCAAATATTTCAGTTCTTTCTTCTAGAGGTATAGAGGTTTTAAGTTATGCAACAAAATACTAAAAAAGTACTATTACTACTGATGGTAATCAACAAGATGTCTTGGAGGCAGTTGATTTGCCTCTGGTATTATTAAAGATTATGGTTTCGTCAATAATACTTTAGTAGTTTCGCATTTACCACAAACTTTTCTATTTGCAAGAACATGTGAAGTTTTAGTTAATTTTAGAAAATAATTCATGGCATGTACAATCTGTTGACATTTATGCACAAGCAAACACGGAAATAATTTATCCTGATCGTTCTTATTATGTTCGCGTTTTAATACTCTAGCTGATATCCCACCGACAAAACGTTTACAGGCTGAAAGAGTAATAGATTATTTTAAAGAAGTCAGTAACAAGGATAGGCTAGGCCATATAGACAAAATATCTGTAGCTATAGATAGGGATAACGCCACTCCTATTAAAACTAAACTATTTGTTATGTCGCCGTATATGTAAACAATTCTTAGGAGAAGTGCTTAGATTAGAAGTAGTCTAAAAATCTAACAATCCATGGTGTTCACTGGTTCTATTGGTAAAGAAATCTAATGGGTAATATCGGTTTTGTTTTGATCGACGAAAATTAAATGACGTCACCAAATTCGATAACTTTCCTTTTGTCGAACATGATATGACTTAGCTATGTAATGACAAGTATATATCATTGATAGATTTTAGGAAAGTTTTTGAACAGATTCCTTTAGACGAGGCGTCTAAAGAAAAAACAACTTTTGCAGTTGTTGGCAAAAGGCTATTTCAGTTTATTACTGACTGACCTTCTGGTTCCAAAAATGTAGCTCAGACTCAATAACGCCTGCCCGATACTACATTTAGTCGAAAGTACTATTTCAATGTCTTCAGACACCTAGACCACATTTTGGTAATACCGAGAAATTTGGAGTCACATATTCATCTGCTTGCCGAATTTTTTAAAACTTAGTTGAAATTTTTAGGTTTCATTGTTGGTTTCAACTCTCTATGATCAGACTTATATAAGGTGGCGTGTACGATACATGTTTCTGATACCGATGTTTCGTAAAAGATTTTTGAGCACTAACATCTCTAATTAACGATCTTCTAAAAGAATGCAAGGTGGGACAATCGATCCAGTGGACCAGCACCGTTGAGGTATCTTTCGTTAAGATTAAAGAATTTTTAGTTTTTGCTCCGATATTATTACAACTAGATTTCTCGCAACGTTTCTATATTTCAAGTGATACACTGGCTTAGGAGGTATTCTAAGGTAGAAAATTACTGGTGGGGGCTAGCAGAGCTTTATCTAGAGCAGAGCATAAATATTCACTAGTTTAAAAAGAATTTCTCACTGTGTTCTTTACTTTAGAGAAATTTTGCCAATACCATGAAGGTGTTTCTTATGCAGTTATAACTCATTGTTCATG
Organism: Pachyrhynchus sulphureomaculatus; assembly: GCA_019049505.1. Taxonomy (NCBI): domain Eukaryota; kingdom Metazoa; phylum Arthropoda; class Insecta; order Coleoptera; family Curculionidae; genus Pachyrhynchus; species Pachyrhynchus sulphureomaculatus. Next base: position 82,524,760 of record CM032449.1, on the reverse strand, counting down.
TCCGTTTCGGCTTAATTCTGTTAGGTACCCTAGTGGTAAACTATCACGCTGGGCAATCAGACTAAGGCATCACGTTTTAAATTTGGTGCGCAGAAAAAGAATTCATAATGTCGTTTCTGCTGCACTATCCTGTATTCAGTATGTTTGTTAGTTGCAAAAAGCATCAGAAGAAGTTACCATTTAACATTGTAATAAAAAGTGGAAATTTTTAGAAATTGTCTTTCATTATGTTAATTATGGCTTTCCATCAAGTAAAAGCAAAACAATTCAAAGTTTAAGCGTTTATATTATACAAACGCATAATTAATGACAATTGCGCCTAATTGATTCTGAAACAACAATATTGGCCATATATTATTATCATCTGTACAAATAAACTTTTGATATTTGTTAGATTTATTAGGCGCTATTGACATTAAGGCCGCTCACTGATTTGTCGGTGCGGAATCGTTTTTCTCGGTATGCCTGACTTGCGCGGGATGCACGGAGCAAGTCAGGTGGGTTTCATTGAAATATAAGCATTCGGCATGTTTTCATTACCGAATCGGTACTGAGCACACCGAACAAATGATACCGTACCGAAAAATCAGGGCGCGGCCTAATTTAACAATCACAGTCGTTACGCAGGCGGGTCAATGCACGCTAACCGCACTATTGTGTGGGCACATCATGGCGCATGCGCTATACGCTGAATCGAGTGGGGATTCCTCGTATGATGCGACAACGCCATTTTTTTTTTAAAAAACTTAACGAGTGAACAGTGAAACATTGCATCTGCGGTTAAAATAATTGTTTATTTCACTTATTATTCAAAAGGTACTGTTTTAAGTTCGTATTTTACTGTTTGTGGATGGTGTGGTGTGTACTACTCGCGGTATTGGTTAATATCCGTAAACTCAGATTTTTACATTTTTGTCATCCACTTTGAATTGCCGTACAAGTAAGTTAAGATTTAACTAAAAATATAATTATATAGGGTGAAATCAAATTATTCCGAACCACAGATTCTACTCAAGAAATGTTTATTAAAAAATATACAAAAAATTATCTTCATACAAATATCAGGGACACCTTGTATGAAAAGGGATTATATTTTATTTTATTTTTTTGATAAAATATTTTTTTTGGAAAAGTTGTTCAGTTTTATGAGAACCTGTGATTTATATAATCAAGAAATAATTTGATTTCACCCTATATCAATTAATTTAATTTTAGGTAACAAAATACGAACAAAATAACAGGGGACGCATTTTTCCATATTCAGATGAAGGAAAATTTATACGTTACTCATACTTTGGAAAGTAGCGATTTTTATTTTTATTTCTTGAAGGAGTTCTCCTTAGTATTAAGTTTTAATTTAAGTAACTTCTTTCCTTATCTATAATGCCACCTCCGAAAAAACCATCTGGTGCCGAATTTTGTAAGATCAGAAAGGCACACAAAGAAAAACAAAAAGATTTAGTTAGTATAATGATACAGGTCACTATCGAATCCTCAAGATAGAGTGACCAGTACGTCATAATCACAAATCGACACAGCTTCTCCTATTGAAGATATTCCTGGCATTGGCTACGAAGCAGCTAGTACTTCAAATATAAAAGAAAATTATCGTAGGTATGCACAGAACAGAAATTTTTCTGTTCTGTGTAGGTTCGTATTTTCTGACATACATCAGTTATATACAATATATGGTCGTATAAAATCATCTTCATCAACACTAATATTAAAAATTGGAAAGTGTGTTATCTGTGTGTCTGTCTGTCTCTATGTCTGTTTGTTATTCTTTCACGTCAAAACTATTGAACTGATTTCAATAATATTAATAGTTTAATGATCGCTGTTTCTTTCAGACGTGGCACCTATATTGGATTCTAAAGATGCTGATTGAGATATGCCTAAATGCATAAACTATAATGGCCCAAAATCGTCGACAAGTTTAGATATTGTCTCATTGAACGTGGACCGGAGCGAGGAAAAGACTGGGATTTTAGGTTGTCCATGGCTGAATATGGCAGAACTTTTTCGGTTGATTAGTTTCAAAAAACTTTATCAAATAATGAGAAAGTCGAGAAGAAGTGGCTCATGTATATTGAAAATACCAAATTTAATTTTCGTTTTCCTTGTTTATTATTTGACACGAAACAAGCAATTTTTTCAAAAGGTTTTTGTGATTGGAAACATTTAAATGCAAGGATTAGTGAACATGAGAATTCATCAGAATATCGTAAATGTTACGTGGTATGGAAAGAAATGGAAATACGACAGATAAAGGGCAAAACCATAGACGATGAGTTGCAACGTGGAATAGTTATAGAAGAAGAAAAGTGGATATAAGTTCTAAAAGTGATTATAGATGTGATGCTGTTTTGTGCCAAAAACAACCTGGCACTGAGAGGTCATTGAAAATCAGGAATTTTTTTAAGCACTATAGAGCTTCTAGCCAAGCATAATCTCCAAATGGAAGCACACATGTCTTCAATTACAAAAGGAAATCCTTTTTACTTCTCACCAGCTATACAAAACAAGGTAATTTCTGCTCTAGGATCAGCTCTCAAAAATAAAATCAATTCAATTTCAAAAATCTTGCAAGCGAAATATTACAGTATTTCATTTGATTGTACTCAAGATATCAGTCCTCAGGAACAAATGTCTGAAATTATGCGCTATGTAGATACGAATGCTGGAAAGTGTACATGTAGTGCTGCTACTTAATTGGAGTTCACGCATCTTATGCAACACCAGAATGACTATATAGTACAACATATTTTTCAATTACTTTGCTGGATCTACTGAACGCTGGCAAGCTTTATCACATTTAACATTGAGTTTAATGGGTTATGCTGATACAAGATGGTCGTCAAAATATAATTCAATTCACGCTTTATATACTCAACTAACACAAGTCACAAATGTATTATAATCTACTGCACAAGAGACTGGTGAAAGAAAATATACAGCTTATTGTGCCTTCAGGTAAAAGTATTTTGAAAATGATTAATTTTGAATTTATTTGTTTATTAGTTGTCTGGGATCATATTCTTATAAGCATTGAAAACGTTAATCGAATTTTACAGTAAAAAACCCTCTCTGTTGAGATTGCATCAAAACGTTTACAGAGCCTCGTGAATTTTTTGAATGACTTTAGGCATAATCAAATAGAACGATATATAGATTCAGCAACGAATCTGGCAAACGAGATGTACATGGAACCAAAATTTTCTGAGAAACGCAAAAGAAAGGTTAAAATAATGTTCGACGAAAATGCCAAGGATGAAGCCGCTACAATAAGTCCACTTGAAGACTTTAAAATTCAGCTTTGCTGCATACTGGACACATTCAGTCAGCACATAGATTGGAGATTTTAAAGTTTAGTTGCTGTAGATTCTGATTCTGGTTTCATAACGGGATTTTCATTACAGACGACTTCCACTGAAGAACTAAAAAAATCCACAGCTGATCTTGTATTGAAATACAAAGAAAATTTAGATGCCAATGAATTATGCTTGCAAATTGAAAGTTACAAACACCAAATAAAATCATTATTGCCCAATTAAGAAAATGCAGACTACATTACTCTTCTGAATTGTCATGAAGAACATTGTTTAGTGACCAGTTATCCCAATATAGGCATAGCTCTTCGACTAGCATTGACCGTACCTTACCGTACCGTAAATTATTTGCTATCGCAAATTGGCCAAGGACGTCTGAACAATCTCGCTATAATTTCAATTGAATATGAAATTGCAAAAAAAATTAATCTAGATCATGTCATTGACAAAATTTTATCAGAAAAAGCGAGAAAAGTAAGATTTTTAACAAAATTCCCTTATTTTTATGATGTTTATTGTCTTCTGTTCTACAAAATTCGAATCTTGTCTGGGCGCTTAAGACCCTGGCTACAATATTGAATGTACTTGAAGACAAAAAGATTGACTTTGACAATTTTTAAAAATTGTAAATTTTCAACAAGTTATCAATACATCTAGACAGGAAGTCACAGGTTTTGTTCGGGCTTTCTTAGTTTCTTGCAAGCCTATTCCGTTATTAGGAATCTACTATAAAAATTTTATTATAGACATTAGTGTTGACAAAAAAATAATTTCGGGCGATATCAATGCCTATAATACTAATTTACAGCATTTTAAATAAATTTTTACAGATATACGAAATTAAATTCAAAAAACTTACGAGCCATGCTGTATAATCTTTTAAAAAAAAAGATATATCTTTAATGAAGGTGATGATATATGGCATAGGAATGAAATTCTTTCGAGCGCTGTACATAAGTTAAGTTAAAGTTGGTTGCCAAATATGTGCATTGAATAATTTGTAAAAAAATTCTAATCATGTCTATAGTTCAGTAGATATTGGAGAAAGTATAGTATAGCTGGCAAGTGACACATCGAAGACCTAATACTTCTTAACTATCCAGTACCAGATGATTCCAGTTCGGAGTTTTCAGAAGAGGAATAATTTAATATTTTATTGCTAATTATATAATTATTCCAATTTTTTTTGCTCTATAACATTTAGGATTCATTTTGTTAGGGTGCTGATCCTATTAATTGCTCATTGTACATGATGTACAACATTGCAGGTCTTAATATACATGAGCAGGATCGTCTGATCCGACTTGGGACTGTCGGCAGTGCAGACGTTGAATAAGTAGGGGGAGAGGACGAGGCCTTGGGGTATGTTAGGACTTCTTTTTATGTGGCCATGATTTCGAAGGTGGCCTGGCCGACTATAACTTGGACAGTGTTGTTCGAAAGGAAGGAGAGGACCAGCCTCGTGAAGTTTGTGGGATAGCCGTGACGATTAGAACTTCATGCCAGACTCGGTCAAGGGCCTTCTAAATATCTAATAAGACAGCCCCCCAACCTGATGTTTGCGGTTGAAGCTTTTGGCAAGTGTTTTCAATCGGTGAGAGAGGAGGTGACCATGTCAATAATCCGGCCGGCCGGGTCGCCCAGCGTAAGGATGACCGATAGGTGATCGAAGGAGAGCTGACCAGAACAAGATCAAGAAAGTCGGGCCTTCCGTGGCCTAGGAAAGTGGGTTTGTTTGGAGTGATCAGGTAGAAAGGTAGTCTGTTCGAAATAACTTCGAGACCAGCGCCATTTGCGTTCGAGACTAGGTTTCTCCAGTGAACCTTTTTTAGATTGTAACTGCCCCCCAAAACCAACCTTAGATTATTGGGTCCGAAAAGCAAGTGATAATCTACGGGGTCAATCAGGTGGTTGTCCCCGTTTTGTTGGTAGACGGCAGACAAATGGATAGTAGTGTTGTTAGTCATGGAAACGACTATAATGGTTGCTTCAGTTTGAGTAAGAGTAGATTGACGATGATTTAGGGAGTGTTTGTTTAAAATTACTGTGCTCCCCTTTATTCTATTGTCCCTGTACACTACGAAATTGAGGATTTTAAGCGATGACTGGGCTTTAGGAAGATTTCTTGGATTAGGGCGATGTCTATGCTATGCTCCTGGAGAAAGTGTTGGAGCTCATATTTTTTGGGGATAATGCAGTTGGCGTTCCATATTAGGATTTTCCGCTATGGATTTGTTTTCTTAGGGTGTATACTCGTACTTGGACGGAAGTGTTGGGCATGAAGTTGGTGATTTGGCGCTACATGACATGCATGTTTTCAGAAACCTGTTGTATGGCAGCACTCACGGTATTTAGTTGCTGGAGGGCATTGCCAAGGTTTTGGGGAGAGGTAGCCAGTTTGGAGTTGTCTTGCTTACCCCAGAGAGAGGTTTTGGCTGTCGAAACGCTGACTTGCTGTTTAGTGTGTTTCGGACATCCACGATATGAAGATGGATAATCACCCTGACAGTTGGCGTAATAGGCCGAGACTACTTTGGACTCTTGGGGCTCTACAGCGAAGGGAGTAATGCCCGAAAAGTTGTCAATTGAAGCAATACGTTTTTCGCACCCAGGACTTTTGGATTTCTACCATGATGGCAATGCCACCGACATATGCCAGGAAGAAAATGGCTTTGTCCTGTTTAAGTATCAGAACTAGGGTTATGGAAACTGGATCTTCGGACTTGTGGTGCCAGCGGATGACACGCTTACAGAAATGTGCTCGAAATCTTTTTATACATCCTCGATGAAATTGATTTCTTAAGAGAATGTGATTAGATTTCTCCTTAGAGAGTTGAAATGTGTCACGACTCCTTTTGGATGTCAAGGAATCAGATTATGTGACGGAACTTGTCTGAAATCCTTGGATAAAGTTTAGCTCTCTCAGGCATGGTAACTGCATGCCCGAAGTCGTATTTGCGTTCTTTGACCGCGGCAGTAAGAGCATTGTACCTTGTTTTATCACCACAGATAATTGGAGGTACCTTATTTATAGCAGATCTTGTGGCTTTAGGCACTGGTGGGCTTAGCTTGCGGGTCTGGTTTGAGTCGGTGGAGAAACCAAAGAGGTCATTGAAGCCACGACATTATTGAGTTTGTTTTCAGGGGATGAAATTGAACTGGAAATGATGTCGTCCTTTTTTGCCATTTCTTCTTCTGGAAATGCAATAAGATTCTTGAGTTCGGAGTGTTGATTACCCATAACTGTAGAATTTAATTATCACAATAACACTTTAATCCAAGAACAATGCACTTGGGTGTCGGTCTTGCTCCAGCTTCACTTGACCATTTACTTTGAGTCAAGGATGGAAATAAAAAGGTACCGTACCTAACCGAGGTAAGAAGTGTACCACAGAGAAGTTTATAGATAAAGCGATGCCAATCGGAAACTGAGGACGAAACCTTTTAAGGAAAACAGAAAACTTCTTTCTCACTAAAATTCTAAAAGCTTAGACCCTTCCCAATAGAGAGAACGAGATTTTGTACAAAAAAAACCTTTCGTATAGTAGAACTTTAAATAAATTTAAAAATCTATGACCGGGGGAAGAAACTTTTCGCAATAAAGTACCCTTTTATAAAGTGAGACTTTAAAAACTTAAACTCCATTGTAAAAATCGATGACTCGAGGTAGGATTCTTCAAAGAAAAGAACCCTTTCCTACAGTGGAACCTAAAAAACTGGATTTAATGATTAAGACTGGAGTAGGAAATTTTTCACAAATAAGAATTACCGATGTACTGGAACTTAAAAAATTTCGTCCAATAAAAATAACTTGTTTCTGATAAGGCACTACTTCTAATATCTAAAAGGTCAGGGTAAGGCTATACGACCCACATTGGCTACGCTGCTGCTTAGAAACACATATTTATTAATATTTATATATTATTAATTGGAAATTCCATTAAAAAATAGTTCACCAATTTATTTTTCACATAATCAATTTGTTCATAAATTATTGTTAGTTACATTTGAGTTCCTTACATAATCAAAAGTAATAAGGAGTTCGACTTGTTATATTTATATCATCTACACAAGGTTATCTTTATCTCATTATAACATCAACTTTCTTTAATTCTGTGTAAATTTTGTTCTAATAAGTCAGTTGACTCCACCAGTTTTCTTGACCTGTTCTTAACCACTAAGTCGGAGATTTACACAGTCGCCGTAAATCCGCCATTTGATTCTTTCGGCCATAAGCTGGTTTCTAAATCGAGTTCTCCATAAATCAGGGACAGAGAGGCACCTAAACGGCATAAGATTTGACATTAAAAATCGGATAAATGGAAAGAAATCGTCGAATATTTTAAAAGTTTTCCTGTGCTAGGCGTTTGCTTCAGATTCGACAACCTATCTGATTGCGCTGAGGAGGTTTTCGATGTCATTTTGGATGGCTTAATTTTTCGAAGAAATGTCGTACAAACGTCAAAACTTGGTTCGATGAAAAATATAAGGAAACTAATGCTTCTAAACATTTTGCCTACAGACAATGGAGTGAAAATCCCAACTTCATAAATCGCAACAACTTCGTTCGTACCCTAAAAATCCACAAACAAATAATCAATGAAATCAAAGGAAGCACACAACCAAAGAATCAAAAAGATAAAAAAAAACTTCTAGCCTGTCCCAAAAATCCCAGTTCTTTTTGATTGCTAAGGCCGTTAATCAAAATTTTGCTAAATCCACCATGTCACCACTGACATGGTCAGATAATACTGTTGCAACGACACATTTTTAGAAAGCTAACTTATTGGCCCAACTCTTTTTTTTTATGGGCAAGTCACACGTGCAGCAGAGAAACCTCTAAAACTCTACGGGAGCGAGGCTTGTGGGGAAAAGGTGATTCACATGCGTCGCTGTAAATTATACTCGGAGGAAAACACAGTCCTGGGAAAATGATTTCAAAGCGATAAGGTTCTCCATAAGAAAAGATTTTTTAAAAAAGGTTCTATGAGAAGTGACAAACTGAACCTTATAGCGATGTGATGTATTAGGCCGACATGCAGAGCATGCATTGCTCTGGAAGAAACCAAGCGCGCTACATTGAGCGAGCACTTTCCATGGAGGTACTTGTAGAATGAACTCAAGTCGCAAACTGTTCTTTGATGTTCCAAGGAACCAAAGTTGCTGGTTAGGTTCTCTCTCTCTGTAAATGGAATTCAATAAATGCAGTGTATATTTGGGGGCTGAACCCCAAATATTAGAGCAGTATTTTATCATTGCTCGAATTTGAGCTTTGTACAGAATTAAAAGTTGTGGAATGTAAAGAAAGCTCTCTAGCTCGAATTAAAAAACTCTCTTTGTTATGCCAGCAACATGTTTATGCCAAAACATATTTGCTCCCAAGCCCACGCCTAGTACGCCTCCTCTGATTCGCAAGAGAGATCACTTCTAATACTATTATACAGAGAAAGTTGATTGTGCTGGTCGATGAAATAATCTTAGTTCCGCAAAGAGTGAATACATAAGGCTTATTTGATTGGAGGTATCGTTGCACCGAATTTATATTCGAATTTAAACCTCGTGTATTACAAAAATTTACTTTAAAATTAGGATCTCTGCATGTTGACGCCTGAACCAACCCCACCCAGAAATCCGAAAGGGACGTCGGTACAGCTATGAATATGTTTATCTTTTTAGTCACCTTCTGTGACAGGCAGAACGTACTGGATGGGATTCCGTCCCACAACCTCAAAGGGTGTGGGATACTCTACTCTTGATTTCCAGGAAAAAACATCAACCAATCTCCCCAATATGCAATCAAAGTGTGTGTGTCCGATGTTGTCTTGATACAGCGTATTATAAAACGTATTTTAATGAAGTTTTATATCGTAAAAGCTTCTGGCGCTGATGGAATATCTCCCATAGTGCTCAAAAAATGAACGAGGGAATTTCTTTTGCAGACTTTTTAATGTATATTATGGAAAATAAATATTTCCTTTTTGCTGGAAACGTGCTAGAGTTCAGTCGATTGTCCAAATAGGGAAAAATATCTTGCCAAACAACTACCGACCAGTACCATTGCTTTCTGTAATTTCGAAAGTTATGAAAAAGGTTATTAAATAGCATATTTTTAAATATCTGGAAGGACTTAAAATTATTAGCGACTATCAACATAGCTTTTGTAAGTAAAGATCAACAGGTGATCATACTTACGAACTTATGTCATACATATTTGTAATAATGCAAAAAAAAATTTTGTTTGTCATGATGGATTGTTAGCTAAGCTGCACTCGTATAGTATGTCTGAAAGGTTGTGTTTACGACTCTCATGTTTTCTCAGAGAGCATTTTTTACGAGTCGCTGATGACAGGTTCCTTTCTAATACATTCATTATAAACACTGGTGTGCTTCAAGGCACAATATAATCATCTACCCACTCTCTCCATTATATTAATGTTCTATTGGAGAGGACTAGAAGTCCAACTTACAGCTTTAGCGACGACAGTAAGCTTGTTTCCTCATTTACCTTGAACGCTCTAACATTAATCACCCAAGCAAACATCCACACACCCGGAAGTCGTTTAACTTAACAAAGACCAGGAAGAAATTCTTTTTTATGGTGACAGTAACCAGGTAGAATTTAACGCTACAAAAACTCAGGATGCAATTTTTTTAAAAAAGTTGTATCTGGTTCTGCAGATGTAGTTATGTTGAGATCCTTCATTCCTCTATAATCATGACTTAACCGTTAACTTGGAAGCAAATATGTCTTGGCGTACATAGCAAAAAGAACTTCTCAAAAGCTGGAAATATCATTTTGTACCCGAAAGCTTTATCCTTCTAATCCTGTATAAAGCGTAAATTCGACCAACGATGAAATACTGCTCCCATGTTTGGGGCTTTGCCCCAGATACACGCTGCGTTTATTGGATTCTATTCAGAAAAGAGTCGCCTGATCCGAGATCTGGAATTAGCCAGCGACCTTGCTTCTTTGGATCATCGCAGCATGGTTTGCGACTTGGCCATGTTCTACAAATACTTTAAGGAAAAATGTTTTATTCCCAAAGTGGTACATGCTAAGAATACATATCACGTTAAGGGGGAAGGCCTATGTAAACCTGTTTTTTTGTGAATCCTTTATTGAGAAACTACAAGATTTATACAAGAAAGAAAAAGTACATAAAAAAGAACAACTTTTCGGCTTCAAAAATAGAGCCTCAACTTATTAAGAAAAATCAAAATGGTGGAGCAGCAGCTGTTCAAAGTTGACTCCTTGAATTTGCGTCGTGCAATGCTCAGGTCGTTATAGGGCAATAAAAAAATTCACTAGAGTATGCTTTGTAAGAATTTAAATTTACCAAAAAAAAATTTCGAATTTGGGATTATTTTGACAAAATTGACCCTATTTTTATATACAATTGTCAAAAAATATTGTTTATAATTAACTTTTTAAAATTTTTTGTACATTCGTGCAATGGTCAATAGATTAATGAATATCTGTAAAAAATTTTAAGTGAATCCGTAAGTTACTTTTTGAGCTACATTGCACGGCGTTCGAATTTTACGTTTAGAGAGAAACGCGTTTAAAGTTTTTTTTAAGTGAAGACACGTGTTTTCTTTAAGCTATATATTTTATTCTGAAACGCCAAAAAAAATCATAAAAATAACATCCACAGTGAGATTTTTTTCAGTAAAACACACTCAAAGTTGCCAGCAAACTATTATTCGTTTTGAAAAAAATACAGTTTAATAAATAAAATGTAAAACTGTATAATCATTAAAATTATGAAATAAAACTATTATTTCGGACTTTTTTAAATGTTCTGAATCTACTTTTTATCGTAAATACTTAAAAAATATTAGGTTTTAGTGTTCATGTTTCACAAAAAAATACGCATACATCACCTTTAACTAAGCTATTTCAATAATTTTTAAGCCACAGTGTAGATGCTTTGGTGCCAGACGCCATATAGTAGCATTGAATGACCCATTTGCGTTCTGCGTATAGCCGCCCAAGCATCTATCAACCATGTCGTATTGGGGCAAATCCTCGTAAATTGACAGTGTTTGGGTTATTACATCAGGGTGTAGTGGAGAAGGATGAATATAATACTTTGTTGCATTCCTGACTTCGGCGATGCGATACTTACACCACGATTCGGCGCCTGGAGGGCAGAACTGATGCGACTTTTCATCGGTTGACGTTATGTGATAATAGGTAGGAATTATCGCTTTTGTCATATTATCCATTGATTCTGGACATCTTTGAATGGCAAGGCCATAGTATTTAGTCAATTTCCTAATTAGATTATCTGTAAGCTTCCCTTTTCCTCCAAGATTCGCGGTTTTTTTTATATTACTTAGTCGAGTACCGATTCGCTTTTCCACATGCCCGACATATTCCTTTTTTTAATCTATCCGTAAGGCAGTGATTCTCCAATGACCTTAGAAGTTTTCGTATCTCCATTACCGACATAATTCATGTATCTAACTCCACAACGTTCTCAGGATCTCAGAAACATCTCGACAATAGAAACAACCTCCTCTTAAGGATTAAGTTGTTTAAAATAAGTGTATGCTTGACAATAGCTGCTTTTAACAACGAGATCTATAATAATAAGCTAGGAGCTAGTACCTACGCGTCTTCCAAGAGCCGTCTCCACTAACAGCGAAATCCACAAGAGGTCTTTCCTTCCCTTTATTTAATTTCATTTTATCGTTCAGAGCATGTCTGCAAGAAAAATCAAAAATTTTCTTTGCAGAATCGTACATGTGTGGAATGATAAGATCCTATGAGTCTCTGCTCCATCCTTTCCCCATGGCCATTAGGCCGCAAAAAATATTATGCCTTCTTGACCTAAACCAAGTAATTGCATTACTAATATGATTCTTCTGTTTATCTCATAAACATTATTAATATACGGCCCCGATTGAATGAGTACTGTATCGCATTCTCTACACTTCACAGAAATTTTAAATCCAAGTTTTCTGTTATTTGTCTGCCCCAAGGGTAAGTTCTGCTTACATTTTCTACAAACAGCAATTTCAGAAATAGCGGCAAATACAATTGCAAATTCTATTATAAGGTAACAAAAGCTGAAATGCACAATGACGTCTGCCTCCGTCGCTTTCAATTTCTTAGCTGATGCACTTGGTCCAACTTTTTCTTCTTTCTCAATATATTGCATATCCTTGGACTTATTACCTGAGTAATGCCGACGGCGAGGGCGACTCGGCTGATAACTGGGTTTATTTTTATTAATTTTTTCAGTCAACATTATAAACTAATGAAAAGTTCAACACGTGAAGCGACCGAACGTAAAAAAAGCTAATACTGAAGCCCGCTATCTCCCAGCTGTTCACCTGATGGCGCTACGTTGGGGATGCTATCCAATCGAAAAGATATTTTTATTCATCTTCAGTGATACCATCTATCAACAAAACAGTGAAACCGGTAATTTATTTAGTCATAAAACCTACAGGTAAAGGCATTCATTTCACGCGCGCACTTATATATTTGCCCTCGGTACCGATAGGAGACGGTCTCTTTCATGACACGAGAGGCGCATGTTCGAATTTCGATTTAAAACTTGATGAGGACATTCTTTAGATGAAAACTAACTTTTCGCGAAACAAAAAATTGTCAAAATCTTTTTTTTTTACCCAGGCCCTTAATATATTACATCCTTATGAGGGTCAACTTATTACTTCTTGTATCACCCCTTGCAAAAATTATTTTATGTTTAGTGTTTCTCACCGAATACCACTTGCCACGATTCAAGACCACCGAGAATCACTTTTTCCGCACACGCGTCGCCACTGTAAAGCTGTAGAGATTTCCCTGGAGCACGTGTGCTTTGCCTATAAAAAAAGTTCCGGGGCAGTCTACGTAGAAAATAATTTTGGCACATTTGTAATTTTTTTTTGGTACGATAAATAACTAATATATCAAACAAATTGGTGAGTGACCAAATAAGCATAAGTTATAATAATAATAAAGTTTGTTTATAAATCTTAATACATTTTTCTTGGTGTGTAGGTGTTTAGTACATTGTGACCTTTGTGTTCAGTTATTAATAATATTATTTGTAATATTCACTTCACCTTCTTTGCTAAGTAAGTTTTTTTTCTTTTTGTTGACAGAATCTTTCAGACAATCATTTAATCTTATAATTAGATTTATACGAAGTTTACGCTTTACGTATGGTGTGCTCTTATTATCCTAATTTAATTTGAACACCGACAGTTTATCTGTGGGAGTGTGCGTGCCCTTGTTTACGTCTGATTGACTTTAATACTCAAATGTCAATATAAAAGATTACTTCCACTGATCCGAGATCATACGAAGGTATTGGTTACATTATATCGACCGCAACAGATGGTGGATATGAGAATAATAATATTAAAAAAAAAACCTGATTATAAAAATATAATAATATTGAGACGTGTTCGTAAAATTATAGGCATAAACGACGAGATTAGAAAAAAATAAAGCCTTTATAACATGCCACATATCATTCAATACTTATTTGTTGCTTAAATTTTTTTCAAAATTTTAGATAATGAAGTAAATGGTATATTTAAAATTAGAGTTTACTAATATATTTGCAATCATAAATAGTAGAAAAAAACAATTTGACTGGCGTTTTTCCGAAAAATAATTTAAATTGACAACTAAACTACTTGCAGTAAAAAATAAAACTGATTTAGAATTTCTATTTTTATTAATAGTGCTATCTCTTGCCAGCTAGAGGACGCTCGAGAAGTAAGGGACTTTGATGTTATGAGGTTAAAAATAGGCAATTAGCCAACTACGCAGTTTCGTTGCTACCTTTATTGACTACCAAGTGACAGTAACATTAAAACACGTTTTTCTTCTTGCGAACACCATCGATTATACATAGATTATGTATAATCGAGTGTCGACACTGCCATCTTAGGAGACTTAAATATCCAGAACATCAGCTGACTAAAGCATTGAAATTTCATCGATAAATTAGGTCGTACTTCTTTTTTAATTAGTTCTAGCTAGCCTTTCCTCAACTGATCGATGAAGGAAAGAGGATTTCGGTCCGTGAAGAGTTTACTTTTAGACTGTCAGTTCCTCTGTCGGACTCTTTCGATCATAAACTCATTTTAACATGGCCTGCAAAACCGCGCAAAATGTAGTAATAAAAAACTTTTATGAAATAGTTTTGATCCTACTAACGAGGCCTCTGATGTCAGTTTGTCTAACACGGAAGCTTATATTCCTTTTTTGAACAAAAGAAGCTATTGCTTCTAAGCATCTGGCCTACTGACAATGGCTGAAAAATTTTATTCAACATCTTTGTTAGTTCTTGAGATAAATATGAAGAAATAATTGACGAAATAAAGAAGATATATAATTCAAGAATTAAAGGCCAAATTTCTTATGTGTCCTAACAGTCAAAATTGCAATTACGCAGCGTACCATGGAACATATCATAATGAAGCTGGAGACAAAAAACTTTCCAGCGCCGATCGATGGAATGCCTGTAGGCATACTCAAAAATTGCGTAAGCGAACAGGCGACATTCTTTTGCGGGCTTTTCAACTTATTCTAAAGAAAAGAATTTTTTTAGCTGGAAATGTATTCGAATTCAGCCGAAACTCTAATACAGCAAAAAAACACCATGCTCAACATCTATCGCCCAGTCTCATTACCTTCAGTAATATCGAAAGTGCAGAAAAAAACATATCTTAACGAATTTCAGATTGTTAGGTAACACCATTGTGACTTTTCTAAGTAAAGATAAATAATTCTATCTATGTTATACATTATTGAATATTATAAGCGGTTGCACTTGATATATCCAAAGGATTTGACAGTGTTAGGTATGATAGACTGTTGTATAAGTTGCACTCTTATGATATGTCTGAAAAGTATTTATAATCTTTGAGTTTTCTTTTTTCTTATTATTCCCCAGAGTTTTATCCTGTATCCTACTTTTTTTTTACATGAACGGTGTGCTGGAAAAAACCAAAAACCCAATATATAGCTTTGCTGATGACAGTGTGCTCGAGTCACTTCATTTACATCGAACGCTTGAACACAAGCTATCCATATCAATAACCGCGCATAATAGAAAGTTATGCATTTTCACAAAGACCCTAATAAAATTCTTAGTCTTAGAGTGACAGTCAGTCGCTAAGGCAGTTAGTCAAAATTTCACCAAATCCACCATACCACCACTCACACGGCCAGATAATTCTATTGCAACGACACCTGTTGAGAAAGCGAACTTGTTGGCTGAACTCTTTGCTTCACACTCTACTGTCGATTTCCAAGGAAAAACAACACCTAATATTCCCATAGTGTAGTCAAGGATGCCCGATATTGTCTTCAGGCAGCGTATCATAAAACGTATTTTGATGAAGCTAGACACCAAAAAGGCTTCTGGCGCTGACGGAATACCTGCTATAGTTCTCAAAAACTGTGCGAGGGAACTAACACCAGTTTTCTGTAGACTTTTCAACCTATCTAACAGAAAGGGAACATTTTCTTCCTGCTGGAAATGTGCCACAGTTCAGCCAGTACCTAAAAAAGGCAAGAAGACCTTGCCAAATAACTACCGACCAATCGCACTGCTTTCAATAATATCGAAAGTCATGGAAAAGGCAATCAATCAGCATCTTCTAAAATATCTTGAAGGATTCAACATTATTAGCGATCACCAATATGGCTTTCGTAAAAATAGATCAACAGGAGATCTCCTGACTTATGTAACACATGTTTGGAACAACGCAATTGAACACTTTGGAGAATCTCGAGCGGTTGCTCTTAATATATCCAAGGTATTCGACCGTGTTTGGCACGATGGGCTGTTGGCTAAGCTACGTTCTTATGGTATGTCTGAAAAGTTCTGTTTGTGGCTCTCATGTTTCCTCAGAGAGCGTTCTTTGCGAGTGGCAGTCGACAGATTTCTTTCTAACACCTTCACTATCAACGCCGGTGTGCCCCAAGGCTCCATACTGTCTCCTACTCTCTTTCTCATTTATATTAACAATCTGCTGGAAAAGACCGAGAATCCAATCTACAGCTTTGCAGATGGCAGTACACTTATCTCTTCATTCACTTTGAACGCTCGGACATCGGGTACTCATACGAATATCCGCAGACAGCAGGAAGTCATTCAACTTAACAAAGACCTGGAAGAAATTCTATCTTGGGGTGACAGTAACTAAGTGGAATTTAACGCTACAAAAACACAGGCAGCAATTTTTTCTAAAAAAGTTAACGTTGCTGAACCCGACATAGTTATGTCGGGGCACTTCATTCCTCTAACATCGTAACTCAATTTGTTGGGCGTGAATTTGGGAGCAAATATGTCCTGGCAAGAACATGTTGCAGGCATAGCAAGGAGAGCTTCTCAGAAGTTGGGTATATTATTTCGAACCAGAAAGCTTTACACTTCACAACAACTGTTAATTCTTTATAAAGCTCAAATTCGACCAACTATGGAATACTGCTCCCATGTTTGAGGCTCCGCTCCCAAACATACACTGCATTTGTTGGATTTTATTCAGAGAAGAGCTGTTCGTCTGATTGGAGACCCGGAACTGACAGGTGGCCTTGAATCGCTGGAACATCGAAGAACGGTTGGCGACTTGAGCCTATTCTATAAGTATTTTCATGGAAAGTGTTCGAAGGATGTGGCCCGTTTAATTCCTCCCAGAGCGATGCACGTTAGAAGTACACGTCACGCTAATACTTCACATCCCTATGAGGTTCAACTTGTTACTCCTCGTACGACGCTTTTCAAGCAGTCATTTATATGGAGAACATCATCCCTTTGGAATAATTTGCCCAGGACTGTGTTTCCCACCGAGTACAATTTACAGCGATTTAAGAACAACGTGAATCGCTTTCTCCGCACACGTGTCGCTCCTGAAGCGCTTTAGGGACTTCCCTGTAGCACGTGTGCCAGGCCCATAAAAAAAAGTACCTAAAGTAGCAGTTTTTTATAGAAAAATTAACGTTACAGAACCACACATTCTAATGACTGGGCACTTTATTCCACTAGCATGGTCTCTTGACTTGCTAAACTTTATCTTGGGAACAAATATATTTTCTTGTACGCCTAACAAAGAAAGCTTCTTAAAAAGTGACAATATAATTTCATACTAGAAAGCTATATACTGCACAACAGCTTGTAATTCTATAGAGGGCTTAAATTCAACTATCGATGAAATACTGCTCCCATGTGCTCTCAAACATACTTCATATTTATTGGACTATGTTTCCCATTAAGCACAACCTGTAGCGATTTAAAACCAACGTAAATGAATATTTCCGTGAACGCTCCGCTTTTGTAGCAATTTAAGAATTTTTCCGCGCGCCTGGCCGAGCTCCTAAAATACATAATAAAATATTTAACAACTAAAAAATACTAGCAGAAAAATATGTATGTGACCAAACTTAAAATAACACTTCAAAGGAAATGGTTATTCTAAGAATGATTGACGATAACGTCATAAGGGCTATTTACTTTGATCTGAGAGAAACTCCTAAAATGGAGGCTCTTAGATGACAGTGAAGCGTGTTCATAAAACAATATTTTGTTATCCAATTTCATTAACAAAAATTGAACAATTTGAAAACGCTTTGATGTAACTGTAGAATAATTTTTAAAAAATTCTACTTAAATAGAGTTTTTTTCATAAAATCGGATGAATAGAAGTAACTTCGAACTTCAAGTTACTATAATGTCTTCAGTGATTTAAGAACAACGTAGATCGCTTTTTCCACACACATGCCGCTCCTGGAGAGCTTTACGGACTTCTATGTAGCACGAGTGCTAGACCCATAAAAAAATAACAGACAAATGTCCAGTGGACGGATTAGCTCAACAACTAAAACTGTAATAATAATGACACTAAACTATTTTTAATGGACACAAGAAATCAAGAAAATGTTTCAAAACACTTTTTACTAATAAGATAAAATAGAATATAATTAGGACAATAATATCTTAGACAACCTTTCGACCTGCCTCGGTGTTACTGCACACTAAGCCTGATTATAAAAGAATCTCGTCGAATGGTTAGTTACATAAACGGTATGTGGTTGGTCAAAAATTAATGCATGTAATAGCGAAGCAACAGTTTCTTGGAGAACGAAGCACAAGTTTAATTAGGTACCAAATCAACGCTAAATTGTACATCTCAGCGCTGAGGTTCAACAAATTGGCTTTTAACCTTACTTTATTTACTAAAAAAGCCAATAAATATTTTCTTAAAGTAAACAACCATATCGCATTGTTGCTTCAAAAGTGGCATAACTCAAAAAACTTAAATTTTCAGGAGAAGGAAAAAAACAGTTGTTTCTAGAATTAGAAATTTTTTAAGAGAAATAAGAACAGTAATAGAGATAATATTATCTCTAAAACGGTTCTGTAAATAATAATACAATCAACCCTTAAAAAAAACCTTTCTCTTGACTTATGGCGTTTTTGAATTTGTTCGGACTCACTACGAACTGAATTATTTTGAGTTGTAACATTTTTGATGAATTAATGAGAGTAATAAAATTTATATTATTTCTAGTCTTGTGACTTTTTCTTTAGTTACAAAAACATTAATTTTTATACCCTGACCTGATTTCAGGAAAATAAAGAAAGTCGGTAATAAAAAATTAACAATTATTTTTAATAAAAGTAGCAATGGAAAGTACAAAGAAATAAGTAAAGAATACAAACTAAAAAAGTAAGTAAAATAGAACGCAATCGGTTACCTACCGTAAAAATATTTTTACAGGTTTCTAAAAAAATATTTTTATAAAATTGATCATATTATTTTTTAGGAATTATGTTCTTCTCGCATAAAGATTTTAGATTGTTCCTCTTCGTTTCAGTTTAGTTTACCTTCATCAACTGAACTGACACAACATGAAATATTTTCATTGAAAGACTGCGTTTTTATCACCAAAATAACACAACTCGAAATAATACGCTGTTACATTGTTTAAAAGCATACACACACCATCACATTTATTGTGCAACTGAAAATGTGTTACCACTGTATTATAAACATAATATGACTGAATCGACAAAAACGACACAAATCCCATCTCTGGGCCAACTGGTAAACTAAAGTTTATAAGCCTTTGAGGACTAATAGAATAATATTTAACATACCCATTCCTGGTGATAACTCAAAAATTAAGTTTTTTGAGTTCTGTCACTTTTGTTGCAACAGTGCGATATTTTGACTATACTGACAATTATAAAAAAGTGACATTAGCTGTCAATAAAAACGATTGCTAATAAATGAAATATGTCTCCTAATTTACTCGCTAAACTTCATCTTGTTGAATTAGCCTGCTCGGGAATAGTTACAGTGTTGATCTCAAATGATGATTGACATTAATGTCTTTCTTTTTAGTTTATTTTTAATTTTATTTGTTATAGGCTAAAACATTGCTCTATCTTCCCTTGTAAGTGTTAAATTATATCCAAGTATAATATTACCTTTAAATATAAGAAAATGATTACTTTGGTATAAACTGCACTCCTATTAATAACACATTCAGAATCCAATTAGTTTTTGTCGATACACCTAATTTGAATGTCTCCGTGTTATAAAAGTCTAAGGATATTAAAGATTTTGTTAAAGTAATTTTGTTTCATTATAAAAACTTTTAATGATAAAATGAGCATATAACCTTTCGCAAATTTAACTGCTAACTGGCAAAATGGAACAAAAAACTAATTAGCACATGGTCCTTTGAGCAATGTAATAAAAGATAAAGTATTCGATTAAGTGAGTATTTTATTCTGTGTTTTATGTAAATATATGTTAGAAAGTTAGAATACTTACGATTTCAAAATTGACTAATTGTATTAAAAAAATATATCCGTGACTTAGAAAATAGGCTGGAAGTAGCTTGTTAGTGTCGTTATACGCAAAGCTCAGTAGTTCCATTCATAGATGACAATGAAAAGCAGGAGGAAGTCGACCGCTCTAGAAGAAATTTGCAAGTTACGTATTTTACAGAATGGCTGCAAACTTGTGTAACAGATTCGAAATATTGACAAACTTCGTCGCCTTAGGAATAATATTTTTATTGATGCTGAATTTTTATTAACTTTTCTAGTTCATGGGAAAATTTATTTTCCATAATAATAAGGGAAAACTATTTCCGAATTAAAGAATTAATTATAAAATGATAATTTTTGTATCGACAGGCTGTACAAAAATAATTTATATCAGATATTGAAGGTTTTATCAAAAAATTATTCTATCAGCATGTTGTCCATTTTTTAAAATATCTCAAATTTTCTGGTGTTCATGTTCAGTTGCGAAAAACCGAATCAATTATAAATTACTCCTCAGTATTTCTTTTTTACTAAGATGGTTTAATATCAGTACTCAGATACAGTACAAGGCTTTATCAAAAGTTTACTAACTACCTACGATATCAACGATTGAATTTCCTAGAAATTGCCAAGCAACAGCGTCCTTGTTATTGTTAAATGTGTTAATTTCAAGACTTAAGACTTTGTATATTTCTCCATGTCATCTAATTTTTCGTAGATCAATGTAGTTTTTCTGTAACCGAATAGATGACGGAATTGTATATATATATATATATATATATATATATAATATATATATATATATATATATATATATATATATATATATATATATATATATATACATATATATATATATATATATATATATATATATATTTGAAAATAGATGAAAAATAAAATCACATCCCTTTTTCGAAGAAATGCCGTTCCAAGAGCAAGCCTTGGTTTGGCCAAAAATGTATAGAAGCTGTTGCTTCTAAACATCTTGCCTTCCGACAATGGCCTGAGAATCCTAACAGCATAAATCGTTACACCTTTGTTCGTGCCCGGAACAGATGCAAAGAGATTATCGACGCAACCAAGGAGGCACACAGTCAATGAATTAGAAACAAACTTCTCGCTTGTACCAGTAGTTCTAGGTCCTTTTGGTCAGTCGCCAAGGCAGTTAGTCAAGATTTCACCAAATCCACCATACCACCACTCACACGGCCAGATAATTCTGTTGCAACGACACCTGTTGATAAAGCGAACTTTCCAATGAAAAACACCACCTACTACTTACATAGTGCAGTCAAGGATGCCCGATATTATCCTTAAACAGCGTATCATAAAACGTATTTTAATGAAGCTAGACACCAAAAAAGCTTCTGGCGCTGACGGAATACCTGCCATAGTTCTCAAAAACTGTGCGGGGGAACTAACACCAGTTTTCTGTAGACTTTTCAACATATCCTACAGAAAGGGAATATTTCCTTCCTGCTGGAAATGAGCCACAGTTAAGCCGACAAGTATACAAAAAATGCAACAACGGCAATTCACAAACACATAACGGAACTTGAACATGATTTCAACTTTAATGAAGCAAAGATTTTAAACAGGGACAATAATATTGGAAAACTTGCAATAAGAGAAATGATCGAAATTTAAAAAATGAGAAATTTACAGTCAATGATAAAAGTGATAGAAAAGGAATTAGCCATATTTATAGAAATTTAATAAGGTAATATTTTAAAGTGTTTACTCGTCCTTAATATATTAACAAAAAGACTACCTGCTTAATATTCAAAAAAAAATATATCACAGATCAATAATACAAAATAAAATCTACATCGATAAGAATGTCACTATGACTTGTCAGTAGTAAATAAAATATGTGAGATTCAAGGTAGGTCCCATGTGATTTTAATTTTTAAAGATAGAACTAAGAATTTATGTAAAAAGTTTATGGTTGTGTGTGTTAAATAATTTGTGTTGTACTAGTATACCTATATGTAATTTATTTTTATATTTTGTATATTTTGTAGAAATAAAGAAAAAATGAAAATGCCCTAAACCAAAGGGCGAAACGTCAATTTAAGGTTAATTTTGAATACCAAATATTCAGAAAACGAACCCAAATCCCAAGAACTGAAAATAAATATTAATTGATGTTTCAAGAAAATTTTTAAAGTATTGTATATATTTATATATATATATATATATATATATATATATATATATATATATATATATATATATATATATAGGAGAAGCGGGGGGCTGTTAACGTTTAAGGGTGTGGCGCTACTTTTTGATCTGAAATAAAAATAAATAGAAAAAATATATTT
Source organism: Pachyrhynchus sulphureomaculatus (assembly GCA_019049505.1). Lineage (NCBI taxonomy): Eukaryota > Metazoa > Arthropoda > Insecta > Coleoptera > Curculionidae > Pachyrhynchus > Pachyrhynchus sulphureomaculatus. Next base: position 82,502,284 of record CM032449.1, on the reverse strand, counting down.
TGATTAAAACGTTTCCTGTATATAATCGAAATAACCAAAATCAGAACAGAGCAAACGTACATGAAAACAATTTTTTACTTTATTTATTATTAGAGTATTAGAGCTAATAGCGGAAATAATGTAACATAGGATGTCCCCTAAATAAATACCTTTTTTTGCCTTATTGTGTTCACGTAACGAACGGGAAGGAGAAGGTGGAGATACTGCGTAATTATATATACACTAACGTGCATAGAAATCGGCCCACTGTAAACTTTTGACTTTAACTATATTTTTTTTTTAAATTATTCATCAGATCAAAAAAAGAAATATGCTGTTTGAAAGACAATTTAATGTGAGTATAAATTTATCAAGAAGGCTTATCGTTTATATGCGTAGCAACCGGTAAAGAAATGAAACGTGTTTATGTGGTGATTGTAACGAAAATAACAAATTTGTCAAATATTAAAATTATTGCGTTTGTAACTGAAATTTGCATATTAATTCGTTTTTCATAATCTCAGTAGTGTTTAAGTGTGTTAGTTTAATGCATACTACACCACAAAAAGCCGCTCAAGTTTTTGCTTTAATCGAAAATGGACTTAGTCAGCGAGCTGTTGCTAGACAATTGAATATGACACGCGCAGCGGTTCGAAGAGTGTGCAAACGTTATGAGGAGACTGGATCCTTTCATAGGCGACCTGGAACAGGCAGAAGGCGATTTACAACCGCTCGTGATGACCGCTTTATTGTGTCAACAACATTAAGAAATCGTCACCTTAATGCCGTTCAAGTGCAACGACAGCTCCGTGAGGTGCGAGGAGTGGCTATTAGTCAGTGGACAGTAAGACGAAGACTGCAGGAAAATAACCTGACCCCTAAAACACCTGCGATTGGTCCAAAACTTACTCCAGCTCATCGGCAAGCCTGCCTGCGTTTTGCACGGGATCATCTGAATTGGACGTTGGAACAATGGGGATCTGTTCTGTTCTCAGATGAGACCAGAATATGCCTCCATGGTAGCGACCGAAGAAGGAAAGTGTACCGAAGACCAAGAGAGCGATTTGTAGATTGCTGCTTTGAAGAGCGGAGTGCTTATGGAGGTGGTTCCTGTATGATCTGGGGTGCAATTTTTATAGGAGCACAAACCGACCCTGAGTTCATTCGTAGGGGCTACCGTGTTCACGGAAGAAGAGGTTTAACGGCTGCTAGATATATCGAGGAGATTTTAGCAATTTATGTGGCACCTTACGTCGACTACATTGGAGACGAATTTACCTTTATGCATGACAATGCAAGGCCGCACACCGCAAGAATCGTGCAAGATTACATTGCAGAAGTCGGTTTTCGGGTTATGGAGTGGCCAGCATACAGTCCTGATCTAAATCCGATCGAACATTTATGGGATGAGTTAAAACGAAGAATTCGAGCTAGACTTCATACCCCAAACTCGATCGCAGAGTTTATTGTTGCAGTAGAAGAAGAGTGGTTTAACATCCCTCAAGAAACAATAGCAAACTTGATTAGATCTTTGCCTAATCGTATGAGAGATGTTATTAGGGCAAGAGGAGGTCATACCCATTATTAAAAAATTAAGTTTTAAGTTTTAAATTGTCAATAACCCTATTTATGTTAATAATAAAAAAGCTTAATTTGCTTAATGCATTAATTTCACTATGTTAAACATAGGAAGTCGAAATAAGTTTTCGTAAATTTATACTCACATTAAAGCATATTAAATTGTCTTTCAAACAGCATATTTCTTTTTTGATCTGATGAATAATTTTTTTAAAAAAATATAGTTAAAGTCAAAAGTTTACAATGGGCCGATTTCTATGCACGCAAGTTATATATATATATATATATATATATATATAATATATATATATATATATATGTATATGTATACATATATATATATATATATATATATATATATATATATATATATATATATATATATATATATATATATATATATATATATGTTTTAGAAACATAAGTGGAACTACTAAACTTTATGTTTTATAAAAAATCATAACAGACCAATTTAAATTTTTTATGTTTCCAAATTTTTTTTCAATTCCAACTCAAAATATATTTTAGTGCAGAAAGTATGGTCCAAACTGAACAAACAACATGTATCAATTTATCTCCCTTTCACTATCTAATCTGAATCAATATCGCTAAAAAATTTCTTCTCATTTTAGATGATAGCACATGTACCACATTTGAAATCGGTTCCTTATTTTGTTCGGATGTTTTCTTAGCAACGGATGAATCCTGGCGAACCTGCAGACTAAACGTTTCGTGAAATATCAAGAAGTCTTGAAGTATGATATGTTTTAATCTTCAGATTTACATTATTCGACCAAAATTATTAACTAGAAAGTAGTATGAAGTAAAAATCCAGAAAACAACTTTTAGGTTAATCAACATCACAATTGGCTTGATCCATCTCTCAACTCTATGTTATGCTTGTGTGACCTAAAATATTAATATAATATGTAGAAAATATATAAAATTTACAGAAAAATAGTATAGCAGAGAGGATCCTATGTGATGTAAATATGTAACTCTTACTTGATTAGTTAATCTAACTCTTCATTTAATTTTTTTTTAAATTAGATTAATAGATGTAATGTCAATATTTCGAAAACAATACGTTGCAGGTGGACATGTATGTTTACGAACAAACAGATTATTTCTAATGACATTCTTAAAAGAAAAACAGTTTTTTGTCAATAAATTATGCCCTTAACTATTTTGTGTCTGTGCCCAACAATTCAGTAATGTTAAATCGTTTTCGGTTTTGATTATTTAAAAATTCTTTTATTATACTATTTTCCCAGTACTTCCCTTATCAGCACAATTCATAACGAAAATACAATTTTTAAGGTCACCCTATAATGACATTTTTGGGCATTGGAAATAATAAAATAACCGGTCAAGTGCAAGTTGAACTTGCGCAATTAGAGTTCCGTACGTTGATTGCTTTTAAAATAAAAAAATTTGTAACGGAAGTATAAAATGATCAGTGACTTCACAAAACACACCCCAAATGAGTTTTCAACAAAGTTTGTTTCCAATCTTTACTGAAAATTGATGACTTTTAAATTTTTGGTTTTTTTTATATACCATTAAAACTATTAAAGGTAATGCACTCGTGATAATTTTAGTTCAATCTACACCCCTTGGAGAATATTCCAGAATTTTTTCAAAATTTTTTGATAAGTTCTTTTTGAGATAAGGCGGGTGGGCAGTGATTTTTCGCGATTTTTTAAAAATAATACAAAGAAAAGTGCGCGCAAGTATTACATTATATATATATTTTTTACTCGTGTTTTCACAAGCTTTCATTTGACACCACACTCGATTACCTAGTAAAAATTTTTTTTTTTTACTTCCGATTTCACCCCCCAAAACTAACCCCTTAAGTTAAAATTTAACTTTCAAAATGACGTGGCCCTGATGAGGCCATCAATTCCTATATTATTACCAAATTTCAACTTTCTATGACAAATAGTTTCGGAGAAAATCGGGTGTGACAGACGGACAGACAGACGGACAGACAGACACCGAAGTCATCTTATAAGAGTTCCGTACGAAACACTAAAAACATAATATTCGAATTTCTCGACATCAAGATAGTAGACACGTACCATGATATATGTAAAATAACCCCTCTAATATCTTTTCAAGTTCTTTTAACCAATTATATGTTTGAATATAAATAATTTTATTAAAATTTATCCCTTATTCAACCAAAACCAAAGAGAAATTCTCATAGTAATATTGAAACAATACAAAATCAGTCAACCACAACCTGTCTCTTTTTCTTGAAGTGGTATGGCTCCACAACACAGGCACACGGAAATGGGGATGTATTTCATGATCTAGAACCCTTGAAACGTAAAAAAAAATTGAAACATTTCTGATTTGATTTTTTGACGAAAATAATACGTCCCTTTGAAAAGAAAAGTATGACACTTCAGTTATATAGAGCAGAAACTCTGTGAAGATATATAATCCATAGAATAAAAATAACAAAAACATTGTCGAAAGCAATAAAAACGCTTTAGGCTTCTTTCTCCCTACAAGCACATTCTACACGTTTCTCATTACGTGACAGTTGTCTAATAGATTTTAGACCAAGTTAATACCATTTTCGTTATTTCAAAGAGAAAGAAGCCACTATACTACGTCCATTAGTCAGCTTTGACATTAGAAAAATAACGTCACAAAAGCAAAATAAAATATATCGGCGTTTATCTTTTAAGACACTCCATTATACTCTTTGTAATATAAACTGAAGCGACAGGGTGTCGTTAAAGCCATCTGATAAGTAGATTAAGCCGTGTTGGGATGAAAAAGCTTCTTGTTGATAAATTATTAAATTCTGTAATATAATTTATCTCTTGATTTAAAAACAAGAGAATTTAGTTTCAAATCTTATTTAACTTTATAATAAGAGATAATGAAGGAAAACTGTCTATAGTGTTTATTTTTCATTACAAAAAACTTCTACTTGACTCTTCGTGTATTACTATATTACAAAGGTAACTAGTTTCAGCTTCTTTCAAATCAATGATCAAACCTATAAAAGGAGATATATTTAGGAATTGTTTCTGATCAAATTCTATAATAAATATAAACTCAGCTCATCCGCGACAACCAAAATTCGAAGCGTTCCATAGTATGTTGCATAGACTAGTAAGTGTTCCTTTATCTGAATCCATGTACACATAAATCTCATAAAGCAAATTGCGATTAATAACGGATATTCCCCTAACTTTGTAACTACTCTGTGACTACTAAGTAAAAAAACCAGCAAATAAAGCTTTTTCCCTAGTATCCCAATAAAACAGGAGAATGATAAAAAAATATCATGTATTAATATATTTCGGAAAAATATCAGAGAAAATTAAGCATTTTTTTTATTAAAAGTACTATAAATGTAGCCTTTAGAACAAATAACTTATTAAGAAAATTTATTTAAAAAAACCGAAATAGAAACTACTTTTTCATCGATAACATAGCCACACAAAAAAACCCAAATACATGGATCTAATGTATTTTTCAACGATGAATTCGAATCCATAGTTAAAAAATAACCGGTCAAGTGCAAGTTGAACTTAGGCAATTAGTGTTCCGTACGTTGATTGCTTCTGAAATAAAATTTTTTGTTACGGATATATAAAATAATCAGTGACTTCACAGAACACACCCCAAATGAGTTTTCAACAAAGTTTGTTTCCGATCTTTACTGAAAACTGATGACCTTGAAATTTTTTGTTTTTTTATAAACCAGATAAATTATTAAAGGTAATGCACTAGTGATAATTTTCGTTCAATCTACACCACGTGGAGGATATTCCAGAATTTTTTTCAAAATTTTTGGATCAGTACTTTTCGAGATAGAGTGGGGGACAGCGATTTTTCAGGATTTTTTTCAAAATAATACAAAGAAAAGTATGCGCATGTAAGACATTATATATATTTTTGAACTCATGTTTTTACAAGCATTCATTTGACACCCCACTCGATGACCTAGTAATTTTTTTTTCACTTGCGCTTTCAGCCCCCAAAACTAACCCCTTAACTTTTAAAACTACACGGCCCTGATGAGGCCATCAATTTCTATATTAGTATCAAATTTCAACTTTCTACGTCGAATAGTTTCGGAGAAAATTGTGTATGACAGAAGGACAGACAGATAGACGGAAGGACAGACAGATGGTCAGACAGAAGCTGAACTGATCTTATAAGTGTTCCGTGACATTTTTTTTTGGCCAAAAACATCCCTTGAAAGGGGCTAAAGCTATAGTAATAATGTAATGACTTTTAATGGTAGATATTTTATAGTCTAGAGAAGAGAATATGTATTCAAACCACAACAAGCTATTTCTGTTAACTAAACTGAAATCCACCCTAATGGGGGGTGAAAAGTACCTCTAAAACCCGAGTTTAAATAACATGTACAAAGGACAAATTCTTGTAGCTCTTAGGACATAATATCTGAATCTGGTGTGACAACCAGATCATAAAGGGTTGAGACTCACCCCTGTAGGGTGTAAAAACCACCCCTACCTACGGAGGTTTCTCAAGTTTCAATAACGACGAAAAAATTTCAGACTTTTGTAGTTTTAGGCAGGGTGAACAAATGTGGAGTAGATTCGCTTGAATCACCGATACACAAATATAAACTATCCTTAAAGGGTGGTAGAAACTACTTTTATGCTCTAATTGTTGCACATGTTATTGAAATTGGAGAGGATCAAGCACTTTCATCTCATTGTGCCAAACATTCAAGACAACTAAATTCATCTTCCTAGTAAGGTCGAAAATCATCCCTAGGAAGGGGGAACTACCCCCTGGGATTAATGGATCTTAGAAGTTCTAGCATCTGAGAAAAGAAATACAGGCTTTCGTAGTCTCAGGCAAGATGGACAAATACAGATGATCCAATTGTCTTGTGTATCATTAGAGCGTAGGGGTAGTTTCTACCACCCTCTAAGATTGGTTTATAGTCGTGTGTTGATGGTTTAAGCGAATTTGCTCCATATTTGTTCACCCTGCCGAAAACTACAAAAACCTGAACTTTTTTCGTCGTTATTGAAACTTACGAGATGCCTCCGTAGGTGGAGGTGGTTTTTACAATCTGTAGGGGCGAGTCTCAACCTTTTAAGAGTAATATTTTGTTGTCACATCAGATTGATATATTTTGTTCTAAGAGCTAGAAGAATTTGTTCTTTGTACATTGTATTTAAACTCACATGCGTTATTTGAGTTTTCTAGACTATGAAATACTAACCATTTTTTACACTTCATTAAGAGTTATAACATTATTATTATAGTTTTTATCTCATTTCAAGGGTTGTTTTTGGCTAAAAAAAATGACACTATAAATTTTTTTTTTAACTGCAGATTCGAATTCTGCGTCGAAAAATACACTAAATCCATGTATTTTGGTTCAGGGTAATGATTTTTTTTTTGTGGAGTTGTGTAATTTCAAAACTCTGAAAATCAGATATGTTAAAAAAAACCTGGAAACAAATCAAATCTAAAACACAGACCTTGTCTTACAGGAACAAAAAATATCGGTCTGGCCTATGCTAATTCCCGTTTGTTAAATTTGTATAATCAATAAAATTAAGTTTAGGCTGGGGTTTCCAATAATATTCATTTATTTATGACTATGAACGTAATTAGTATAAACATAATTATATACTTATGATTATGGACGTAATTAGCAAATATGTCAGGTAAGGACCTAAATAGAGACCAGTATTCAGTCAGATCCCGAACACATCAGAAAAAGTTATTGCTTAGCGAAACGCGTCACACATCCACAGTGAACAAAGTGCACATTCAAAGACAATAAATGCACATTCAAAGGCAATAAATTAGTTAATATCTGAGCTCTGGTAAAAATTAATTTGCTAAATGAAACTAATTTGATTTAACAAGCTCCGTAACATCTTCGTTACAAAGGTTGGTAATTATTAGAGCTATCCTTAATTTGGAGAAAAAACTTACACATAATCTGTTACTTCTTCTAAAGTAAATCAGATTAAAATGATTGGGTACAATCATATGGTGATTTATCAAATGGCGGTTGAAATCTCGCTAGCGCGTAAATTAAATAAAATTTTATATTGTAGACATTGCCATAGTTGGGCTAAACTATGTCTGCTTTTTTACGACTATAGCCGTATTTAAACGTCGCAAATAATCTTAACATTTCTGATATAATATACCATAGTTACAACTATATTTAAAATAATTAAAATCAGGTCTGAGATTTTACAATTCCTTTAAGAATGGACACGTTAAAATTTTACCAAAAATAATTGTGTTTATTTTGGGAGATTCAAACCAGTTATTTATGATCATTAATCTTAATATATTACTTAAAGTAAAAATGGCCGCTACTTGCCAAATTACAAATATTGTAATTACGTTACGTAATTTTTTTGGGGTAGTAAAGATGTCGGGTTTAACTTTCTTGTTATATGTTATATTACAAAAGGTGCATTCATGCTTTAGTAAGTAACCATGAACCTACGAGTTTCAATTAATTTAACTATGTCATCGCGCGAAGCGCAGAAAGTTGGCTGCCTAATTTTCCATCTGCATTTTGAGCTCCTATCATTTTCCTAATCATGGCATCGGCACTGATATGCTGCTGATAGTAGGTCATCATTGTTAGCGTGCGCTTATGCTTCCAGCAAGCGCATCTTCACCGCAGCACCACGTCTATAAGCTTATGGTACGACAACTTGAGGACCCTGTGCGCCGATTTTCCAATCTGAAACAGCCTGAGAAGCCAAAGTGTTCCAACGTTGTCGGATACCATTAGTTTACATCCTTAGCTAAAGAGATATGTTTGTAAGTATGACATATTGACTGACCGATGGAGAGAAAGATACTTTCTGTGACATAAACTCATATGTGAATAAGGCGAGCTATTCTAGACCCATGCGACCAACAGTTCACCTCTGCCTGGCGCACACCGAGTGTGATACTGCAGACGGGACAACCAGTATTCTTATTTCTGTGACGCACTACACACAGACATGGAGGTCGATAGGGCGGGCTACTGAAGACCTGTACATTCATCTTTATCTAACGCATACTGCCTACATCATATACTCGGGCTTATCCCGGAAGAACTAAATTCTGCTAGGACCCAAATGACCAACGATCTTACTCCATTACAGACAAACCCTAACCATCGTACCTACACCCTCACCTTCATTATAACAGGTATTGTTCATGTATCGAACCTAACAATCCTCGCATGTACACTAAGTCTACTGCCCTTAATCGAGAAACCAGCTTTAGGTTGGAGTTGTAAGGAAGTACACCAGTAGATAGTGCAAAGAGCTCTCCATGGAACAATGAGGAGTGCAAATAAAACCACCTTCAACCATATTCTTTAAAAGCCGTTCCTCAGAACTAATTTCCGAGTACAGAACCGCAGAATCATGGTACACCGTTTTCAGTTACGCGCACAAGATCGGTTATTACCATTATAAATTTTAATAATAAAAAAATGTAAAAAAATGGTTAATGTTGCCATCTCCGTTAGTGATTCGCATTTTTACTTACTATGATCGACGGGATCGATTACCACCTTTATAACGGGTATTCAGCCAACCGTAATTCAGTGTAATAATTGGTTTCCATATGGGATGCAGACCGTAACCCATATTGAAATTTCCAATTATTTTTGTATTCTTTCATTTAAAGAAAATGAAAATTAAAGAATTTATGGTGTATCTTACTTATAACTTTCGCGTACCTTAATTCTTGTGTATTTTGATCTTCAAGTTTCTTCTAGGTGTATCATATCACAGGAACAAACATTTGATAAATAGCTACAGTTAGTTAAGGACTTATATCTATGGGTGATCTAAAGTAATCTCAAAATTTCTTAAAAGTATCGAAAATTGTGCTAAAGCGTAAATGATTAAAATAGGTATTGATACGGATACTACATTATCCCTTTCTTGTTAGAGTACCGGTAAGTTTCTCTTTATTTGCTGGGATTAATGGAATGAATTTATAGAATGACACAGTAAACATTCAGATATCAATTTGTACCAGTTGATCTCTGGTAATTCAAATATTCTAAGAAGCCGCTACTTTTCCTGTACCATCACTTCTAAGTATGATTTGAGTCAAAACTTACTGAGTGATGTTCATTGAGGTGACCCATTTTTTTATATACTAAAGATAAATAATATGATGTCAATTATTAAAAAAGAAATCGGTTTTTTCCATGTATCATTTGAAGAGATTAAACCCATTTTGTGCGTTGGCAAATCTATTGAACTGACGGGTGGATGAAGAGGCACATTGGTCTCGTGAACTTTTAAAAGTCTGTAGGATATAGGAATTTTTAAGTTGCGCGGTATGAAAAATTTCTTTTCTTCAGAAGATAGAGTAGAGACCCTGAATAATTCATAAATGTCATTAATTAATTCTCTTATCTTTCTCACGTACTGGTTCTTGTCTATACCCACTGATGCATTATCCTTGTCTGCTTCAGAAAAATTAACTCGCTCTGGTTTTATTTTTTAAAGTTCTACTATGATAATAGATAATATGATATTGGCTTGGGTGGTTTAGCGTGTTTCATAATTTGGTTGTTATATAGAATTATACGGCCTAGTCAATTGGCACTTTTCTAGTCGAACCTTAAACAATGGAGACTATTTCTTTAACTGGAATATTTTTCAGTGTAATAGCGAAGTTTCGACCTTCAGATAGGACTAATTTTTGGATTTCGTTATCGTTTCGTACTAATCTGTTGTTGGATTTTTACTGATTGATCGTTATTGATCTTGCCTAACATTTAGGTTAAAAGTATCTTGATTAAGGAAAATACACAATTTTAAGTGTAGTTCTAGCAGCTTACGAGCATGTATCCAAAACACTACGTATAATTTGTATCTTTTCTCAAATTAAGTCTTCGCATTCTTAGATGAGGTTGTGATTTCTAGTGTTACATGATATTTTACTGTAGTCATTCTGGAACAATAACTGTATCTCTAGGTTTCACGGGAAAACCAGAGCATCTACCATAAACCAAAATTTTGATGTAAACATAACGGCGACACCTTTGTTATCTGGCCAGATTTCTATATGTACTGGTGTACAAGAAAACTAAAGACAACGTGGAACATTCGGTTTATATTTTAAATTGATACCCGAATTATAACTCACACCATTGTTCCTCTTAAAAGCAGTCGTCAAGTTATTAGTAGTTAGATCTGATCATTTCATCTTACCTGAGATAGAGGCACTGACTCTCTACTTTACAAAGCATTGGATATTGCACTGACGATATCAGACGGTGTTTAGATGTTAACAAAAATAATAAATATGCACTAGTAAAGGGTTTCCTTTCTAGAAATAAAATAGCCAAATTACTTAAAAGTTCTCACATTTATAATAAGTAACTGTAGATGAACATCAACACTCGACAGGAGACATCATAAATGTAAGAGAAATTAAAGTTCTTACTTTAGTCTCTAGCTTTTTAAACGAAAAAGTAGGAAATTTACATACCTCTTAACAACATTAACAGAGATAATGGTTACGGTGTGAATCACAGGTGAATTCCGATTATTGCGCTAGGTCACAGTTCGATTGATGCCAACAAGATTACTGCTTTTCGGGCTCATTCATAGGCAAAACTTTGCAAAGTCAACCCAATTTGACACTGTCTAAACAGAATAACCTTGTTTTCTTACCTTGTATATTATTAAATAAGAATGTATTTTAAAAATATATCAAAATGTTACTAACATAATTATAAAATACTTTTGTCGAACGAAAGTTAGAATAGTTTTATTATTATCAAAACTATAAATTACGAAGAAAATATCAGTATTGGAAAAAAAACTTCCCCGGAATGTCCACGAAACCACTTGAAATCGTAATCGGAGCTATGCATCACGTACGAGCGTGCAATATGCCACAAGGGCGCTGTACCATTAAATTCCGTGATCATAGTTCGGGCACGCAATGTCGCACATACGGGTATTTACATGATTTGTCATTGTCTTGTTTTATTTATTACGTTTAGCAGGGAAAAAGGTCAACAACCAGTATAAAAAATAAAAATACTTTTATTAATACAGAAAAAAATTTAGCTCATTTGTCAACAGTAAAGGAGTTTAAAAAAGTTTTTTATTTAAATTTTATTCAAAAATAGATAAATAATTATTAGAATTACTGTATATGTGTTTAAAAATACCAAAGATATATTCTAAAAGCCTTAAGAGATTACGTGATTTAAATTAAATTCTGGTGTAATATGCACGCTGAATTGGTTAGTCTTATACATTTGTCAAACGAAAGTTAGAATAGTTTTGTCAAACTTAAAAGTCTATCCCAATCTTTCTAGATTGGGATAGACTTTTAGGACTTTTTTCTAAATGACCATCGAGAAATATATAAATATAAATGCATAAAATATTGAAAATAAATTTTCTGGAATTTTACGTTTCGCGGCGAGTATTCTTGGATTTATTTTTCACTTCTTAAACCACTAATTAAAAGTGGTAACGTTGCATTAGATAACGTCGTATCCTACGTTAAAGTCTTACCGTGAATGATTCGGAACACGGCTATTGAGGTCTGAGTGTCATATGTAGATGCAAAACTTATAGACGTAGCTATTATTGGTAAAAAATTGTATTCTTAGAGGATTTGCCCATACCTGATATACTCTTAATTTGTAATTGAAAATTGTTTATTTTATTACAAAATTATGAAAAAATTATTTTAATCCTACAGATGGTAATGTGTCAAAATGTATTTTAGTCAAAAATTTACAGATGCCAAAAAAATTGTTTCTAATAAAAAATACTGTACTCTAGAGAAGATGAGAGTTCCGTTTGGAACACTTATGGGATCACTTCTTTGTCTGTCTGTCCGTCTGTCAGTCGATCCGTCTATCACACCGGATTTTCTCCGAAACTATTTGATATAGAAAGTTAAAATTTGGCACAATTATAGGAATTAATGGCCCAATCAGGGCCGTATAGTTAAATTTTGACTTAAGGGATTAGTTTGGAGGGGGAGGGGGGTGAAAATTAAAAGAAAAAAAAAATATCAGGTAATCGAGTGGGGTGTCAAATGAAAGCTTGTGAAAATACGAGTTCAAAAATATATTTGATGTAAATGGCCAAAAATCGTTGTCTACCCAACCCATCTTGAAAAGTACTGATTAAAGAATTTTGAAGAAATTCTCGAATAGTCTAAATAAAGTAAAGATTAAGCGAAAACTTTCACGAGTTACGTTTAATAATTTTCCTGGTATAGAAAAACATGAAAACTCTGTTCCTCGAAACAATGGTGGAGGTTTTGATTAGTTTATTTTCAAGTAAATTGGCTATTAGGTAGCTGAGATGCTATAACTATTACACATTATTGACTAAGAAAAACTTGAAAATACATATAGAGTCTTACGATATACACCCGTCAGGGACCTAATTAACTTAGCCTAGGTGGGTTTTTTTTCCTTAAAATTTAAATAAAAAAAATAAATTTCCTTAAAAAAAACAAGCTCTAAAATGCACCGTTTAGCTGCTACTGATAAATCAAGATACTTTACCGATTTCTTCTTGGAAATCCATATAACGGAAACTGTGTTTTCAATATATGATATGCTAACACGTAGGCTGAAAGGTTTTTAGTCTGACACATAGATGTCGCCCTCTCCAAGAAAGCCATATAATATTTAGGAAGTACCAAACTTCAAACGATACGTGTCAAAATTTTATGACATTTCGACGATTAGTTTCCTCCAAGTTACAGTGGTTTTAGTGACGCTACTTTTGATATTTTAAAAACAATGGAAAAAATCGAATTTCGTATTTTTTTTTTTTGGGTCTAGCACATGTGCTACAGGGAAGTCCCTAAAGCTCTACAGGAGCGACACGTGTGCGGAGAAAGCGATTCACGTTGTTCTTGAATCGCTGCAAATTGTACTCGGTGGGAAACACAGTCCTGGGCAAATCATTCCAAAGGGATAATGTACTCCATGTAAAAGACTGCTTGAAAAGCGTTGTACGAGGAGTAACAAGCTGAACCTCATACGGATGTGAAGCATTAGCGCGACGTGACCTTCTAACATGCACCGCTATGGGAGGAATTAAGCGGGCCACATCCTTCGAATACTTTCCATGAAAATACTTGTAGAATAGACTCAAGTCACCCACCGTTCTTCGATGTTCCAACGAATCAAGGCCGCCGGTCAGTTCCGGGTCTCCAATCAGACGAACAGCTCTTCTCTAAATAGAATCGAACAAATATAGTGTATGTTTGGGAGCGGAGCTCCAAACATGGGAGCAGTATTCCATAGTTGGTCGAGCGGATATTCGTCTGAGTAGCCGATGCCCGACCGTTCAAAGTATATTAATTAAACGCTGTTTTTTTGATGAGAAAATACCGTTTAAGCAAAGCAATGGCTTGATAAATATTACGGGGACTCTGCCCCTGGAAAATCACTCATCATTTAGCGGTATGCTGAATTTAAAAGTGATCGTACAGATACAAACGGTGCTAAACGCTTTGGACGCCCAACTGAGGTGGTTACACAGAAGAACATCATAAAAATCCACAAAATTGTTTTGGATGACCGTAAACTGAAATGACGTGAGATGGCTGACACCCTAAAGATATCAAAAGAACGTGTTGGTTATATTTTGTCTGAACATTTTGGCATGAGAAAGCTCTGTTCGAAATGGGTACCGCGTTTGCTCACAGTGGACCAAAAACAACAACGTGTTGATGATAATGAGCGCTGTTTGGACTTGTTTAAGCGCAATAAAAAAGGATTTTTTTCTTGTGATACACATCAGAATCAAATCGACAGTCAGTTGAGTTGACAGCAGTCGGTGAAAGCCGCCCGAAGCGACCAAAGACACAACAATCGGCTGGGAAGGTTTTAGACTCTGTATTTTGGCATGCGCATGGAATAATTTTCATCGATTGTGCTGAGAAGGGAAAAACCATCAATAGCGAATATTATCTAAAATTATTGGTACATTTGAAGGCAGAAGTCGCAAAGAAACGGCCCCAAATGAACAAGAAAAAAGTGCTCTTTCATCAAGACAATGCACCGTGTCACAAGTCAATGGTTACGATGGCAAAATTGCTTGAATTGAAGTTCGAATTGCTTCCTCATCTACCGTATTCTCCAGATTTGGCCCCTACCGACTACTATCTATTCGCAGACCTCAAAAAAATGCTCGCGGGAAAGAGATTTGGCTCCAATGAAGAACTTATCACCGAAGCTGAGGCCTATTTTAAAGCCAAAGAAAAAGTTTTTCTACAAGAAAAGTGTTGGACTGATTGTATCGCCCTTGAAGGAGGCTGTATTGATGAATAAAGTCGAATCTTGCAAAAAAAATGTGTTTTAAGTAGCTAGACCAAAAACTTTTTAGCCCACGTATAAATTTTAGACCTAACATTTTAGATAGGGTCCAAAAATATAATATGTGTGCTTTCCATTAAAACAGGTTACTTTTTCCTAAAAATAAAGTATTTTGACTAACCCCATTATGGAAAATTTGGAAATTCTATTCATTTTATTTCAAATACTGCTTGACAGCGTTTAGGCGGCCGTAAATCGATTTCTTTGTCTCAGATAGAAAAAATTTGCTACCTAACAATGTTGAATAGTAGGAATTTGATCATTGCTCTAAGTGTTCGTTTCTCTTCTCGTTCGTCACAAAACATTTATTTAAAAAAGTGATTTTTCTTTTTTAAAGTTTATCTTGAAGAAAATTGTGATGGATTTGAATATTATAGGTAAGAACGCATACATATTGATCATTTTTATGTCTATTTTGAAAAATAATTAGTAATGGTTTAAAGCTAAACTGTGTTACTCGAAATTGTTGTACGAAAACACGTTTTGTTATACTTCGGGATGCGTCCCAGTAATTTTATTGGTTCTAATAGAAAAAACAGTATTTGCACTAATCAAATGTATCAATATTAGCCGTGATTTCCCTTGAAATCGAGGTTTTCAGGGTCTTTAAATCAGATGATAAGAACCACGTGGTATTTTGTATTTATTTATTTTTTTAATAAACAAAATAAAAACTGTATTCATTTTGCTGTAGGATCGAGGGTACTTCAGGTGCTCGAGTAGTAATGCGTAAACTATTTTGTGACAAAAAGCAGGAACAAAACAAATTTTAAAGAAAAATTGATATATCTTGAGAGTTATATTTTATTGCAAGATGAATACTGTGATGACCAAGAAAGTGAAGCTTAATTTTTCGTATTTGAAAACACAATTCAAGAAAAAGTGGACAAAGACGCATAAAAAAGCAGAAGTTTTTTTTAAAAAGAATGACGAATGATTACAAAGAACATTTGAAGTACCTAGGGTAAAACGCCGTTCTTCTGGTCGACTAACAAAGTTATTTGAAGAATCAAGTAAGAGGAGCAAACGTAGAAAAACAGAGGAAGTACGCAGTGTTGTAAATAGAGAAATAATAATGAGTGCTGCTCAAACGTCCCCTTGGAGAGAAAATCACAACTAAATCCAGTAGCCGCCCCTCAATATTTGTAAAAGTTGACCTCTCCAGGAGACAGTATAAAATAATAAGGAATACTAACAAAAAGTATTATCCGAGTTACACCGGACCGGAAGGACTTGTTGTTCGGCTTAGCGGGTAATTGAAACCTGTGCTGAAATTAACTTACAACATTTATTGGATCACACGGTTAAACGTTTGACCACATATTTGAAAAATGTACTAAAAGAAATAAATCTAGAAGAGCGTGAATCATTGAAACTCATTTGGAAATGGGGATGTGACGGGTCGCAACAGGCACAATTTAGGAAAAAAATGCAAGAAGAAGCAATTGATAGCAACATTTTTCAAAGTTGCTTTGTTATAATACAATTGATTTGTGGGACAAACAAGAAAGTTATTTGGCAGAATCCAACTCCTTCACCACGCTGCTGTCAACCAATAAGAATTAGATTTGTTAAAGAAACGGTGGATATTACAAATTCTGAAATTATTTACATAGAAAATGCAATAAACGCTCTGGTAAGCAGCGAATTCGTACAAGGAGACACAGATGCATTATAGTTTGGCCTATCTGTATCGCATGCTATTCGAAAGTATTCTGCATTTGTCATATAAGATCTTATGCAAAAGTGGCAAAAGTGATAAAGAAATTATCAAACCAAAAAAGGCGAAGTCACACAGGACAAATTCAGAGAGCAAACGGGTTTATCCATAGATGTGCCAAAAGCTGGATTTGATAACACCAATGATGGCAGTAAAAGTAGGAGATTTTTTGCTAATCCAGAGGTTTGAAAAAATATTAATTCATGTTGCAACAGTAATGGAAAAGGCACTTTTGCCCATTGGATTACTGTCCAAAAAAGTAGCAGAGGCGTGAAACAAGCATTTCAGCCTGCATCGGCAAAATTTTTCTAGAAAATTCTCAAGTGAGGAATGCAATTTAAATATCTTCTACAGATTATTGCTCAGGTCTTTTAATATCTAATATAAGGTCAAAAGCCAGAAAAAGATGTATGTCGTTTAGTAAATAAGCAATACAAATGCTTGTTTCTGTTGAATCCAATATTAAAGGCGAAGGTTCCAAAGAAGAAGAGTAATCTGCGGAGGGATTCTTCATCGTGAATAATTATTTTTGTAATTTTTGTTTAACTCAATATGATTTTTTCCTATATATATATATATATATATATATATATATATATATATATATATATATATATATATATATATATATATGTCTTCAAAATATGCACTCTAAAAGGCTTTCATTGTTATATTTAGAAATAAAACCCGATTTAAAATATCTAAAAACAAAAAAGTAATTTTGGCCGCATAAAATGCTGAAATATCCCTATGAGGCAACACTACCTGCCGCAAGGACATGAAAAAAAATCAGAATCCCAGTGAATTCGAAGAATAAATGAAATCACCTTGAATTTTTAAGTCTTGATTGCAAAGTTTTTTAAACTAACTCTAAAAAATGTTTGTTTTTTTATTATTTTCTATATTTCTTAAAAATATATATATGTTTTAGTAATTATCGTATTTATAAACTTTAAATTTTGATATTATATGGGAGTGAAGTATGGGAATTAGGATATTCATAAACGATAAGAAATGTATTTTAGAATTACTTAACTCACATTAGGATAGTATAGTAATGTATTAGCAGTATATATCCATAATTTTTATTTACTAATAGCTTCATAATGTATCAGAAAGGGGAAGAAATTACAATAGAAACTTTGAAACAGACATATATCCATCACAATTTAGTTATATCCTCTATATAAACTAGTAAGCGAATACGATAGTTGCTATGGTTCAAATTCAATAAAATTCTACATTTATTTACTACGGTAATTAATATTTTTGTATAATTAAACTAATTTTTTGTGACAGGTTTTCAGTATTGCAAAATCCAGCTAGCAGCTGACGCGAGTTGCTTGATAATGGCGACAAATATGATCGGCGTAAACGATTCAAAAATCGTTCGTTGCACGCGGGACAGCAGGTACGGCTCCAGAACTACATCAGCCAGAGGTGCAAATTATTTGTATCTTACTTATTCTTTAAGTGAGTACTGCGATAAATATTTTAAATTGTTTATATCTGAGAACATTGTGAGTTTCGTCTGTAGGGCCATCAAAATTGTTAGAATTGGAAATAAGTTTTTTCAAAATGTGTTTTGAATACCCATTGTTGGAAAAAATTTTATATAACTTGGTCAGATTGGCAGGCAGGTAACTCTCGTCGCTAATATGGATATAGAGCATAGCCAATATGTAGTCGCTGCGTAACTGCACCTGAGCCAGTCAACTGTCTTCAGAGTATACAGACGTTACCGAGAGACTGGCGCCTTTACAGGAAGACCAGGATCAGGAATAAAAAGGTGCACCTCGAAGCGAGACGACCGCTCTATTATCAACACAACTCTTAAGAAATCGTCACTTGACTGGCGTTGAGGTCCAGCAGGAGCTCGGGCTGTCAGTTATTAGACAGTCAGAAGAAGACTTAAAGAAGCTAACCTAATTCCGAAGAGACCAAGTAATGATCCAAATTGACAGCTGCCCATCGACAAACACGACTCGGATTGGCCCAACAATGTGTCTATATGCCAATGATGGAAGAAGACAAGACTATAGGAGGCCTGGGGAGCGCTATGCGTCGTGCTGCATTACTGAAACTGTCGCCTACGGACGAGATTTTGTCATGGTATGGGAAGGCATCTCTCTGGATACCAAAACCGATTTGGTTTTCGTGATTGATGAGACTTGTAGCGGTGAATTAACTGCTCACCGGTACATAGAGAAGATCCTGCAGGAACACGTCATTTCTTACTCTGGGTTTGTTGGCAATAGCTTCGTGCTAATGCACGACAATACGAGGCCATATGCTGCTGTATCGGTGCGACAATCCAACCGAGCACATGTGGGATGAGCTGAAAAGAAGGGTTCGAGCCTCTGCATCGTGAGGAGCTTAAAGATTACAATGTCGGAAGAATGGGGAAAATCTCTCAGACAGTGGTGAAAAAGCTCACCCGCTCCATGGAAAACCGGCTGGAAGCAGTAATAAGGTCTAGGGAGGGGTAATACGAAATAATGATTTTGGTTTTTGTCAATAAATGTAATTGTTAAACTTAAAATTGGCCTAATTTTTCTTACGTATATTTTCAATCCTTGTTCTTCTTGTTTCCTATTTCAGCTATTTTAATCAGTAAAAAACATGAGGTATGCTATAGAATTTGGTATCATTAGAAAGATAATAGAATGGACTTTCAAATGATATGAAAATCCGTAAAAATAACATATATGAACACTAAATTCTAGGATCCCTGTTAAATGAAGCCAAATAGTTTAAGTATAATATAATAACATTCTGTTATGTTTTTATTTTGAAAGTTACATTATTGCATATTCAGATACCAGAATTGGACATTATTAGGCTTTTTTATCACTTACGAAATATTTTTAGCTACTTCCGATTTCACCGGAAATGTCTGCAACTTTCTTATTTTTAATGGAACCCTGTATATTTTTTATCAATTTTAATCCGCCTTGAAATTCTCTTTCCAACGATGTATCACAAATTGGCATTTGTTTGACAGGTGATAGGCAAAAACTGATTTAAACTTTTAAGCTTAGGCGGCCATGGCGGATTTTTTTATCTCACTTTGGAAAGAATAAAAGATTATTCATTTATCATGCCATTTTCGCGAGTCTAAGTGGCTCCTACAAAATTTTATGCCTTACATTCAGTTACAGAATTTTCTCTTTAAATAATAGTCCATATCACCAAAATTCAGATAGGAACACATATTTTTTAGTGTTCCGTACGGAACACTTATAAGATCACTTCGGTGTCTGTCTGTCTGTCTGTCTGTCTGTCTGTCTGTCTGTCTGTCTGTCTGTCTGTCTGTCTGTCTGTCTGTCTGTCTGTCTGTCTGTCTGTCTGTCTGTCTGTCTGTCTGTCTGTCTGTCTGTCTGTCTGTCTGTCTGTCTGTCTGTCTGTCTGTCTGTCTGTCTGTCTGTCTGTCTGTCTGTCTGTCTGTCACACCCGATTTTCTCCGAAACTATTTGACGTAGAAAGATGAAATTTGGTAATAATATAGGAATTGATGGCCTCATCAGAGCCATGTAGTTTTGAGAATTAAATTTTGACTTAAGGGGTTAGTTTTGGGGGGTGAAGGTGGAAGTGAAAAAAAAATTTTTTTACTAGGTCATCGAGTGTGGTGTCAAATGAAAGCTTGTGAAAACACGATTAAAAAATATATATGTAATATTATACTTGCGCGCACTTTTCTTTGTATTATTTTTAAAAATTCGCGAAAAATCGCTGTCCCGGGCCTTATCTCGAAAAGTACTTATCAAAAAATTTCGAAAAAATTCTGGAATATTCTCCACGGGGTGTAGATTGAACGAAAATTATCACGAGTGCATTACCTTTAATAATTTATATGGTATATAAAAAAAACAAAAATTTCAAGGTCATCAGATTTCAATAAAGGTTGGATACAAACTTTGTTGAAAACTCATTTGGGGTGTGTTTTGTGAAGTCACTGATCATTTTATACCACCGTAACATAAATTTTGACTTAAGAGTTTCGTTTTGAGGGGTGAAATCGGAAGTGAAAAAAAAATTTGGGGGTCAAATGAAAGCTTGTGAAAACACGAGTAAAAATATATATATATAATGTAATACTTGCGCACACTTTTCTTCGTATTACTTTTAAAAAAATCGCTGTCCCCTACCTTATCTCGAAAAGTACTGATCAAAAAATTTTGAAAAAATTCTGGAATATTCTCCACGGGGTATAGGTTGAAAGAAAATTATCACGAGTTAATAATTTATTTGGTATATAAAAAAAAAACAAATTTCAAGGTCACCAGTTTTCAGTAAAGATTGGAAACAAACTTTGTTGAAAACTCATTTAGGGTGTGTTTTGTGAAGTCACTGATCATTTTATACCACTTTAACAAAAAATTTTATTTTAAAAACAATCAACGTACGGAACACTAATTGTGCAAGTTCAACTTGCACTTGACCGGTTTTTTTTTATTTAACCCAGTTACACATTATAGGTTTTTTGCCAACATACACTTAACAGAATTATCTAACGGCAATTGTATTTATTATTATTTTCAGAAAATAAGAAACCTATTTATGAAATAAATATTTAAATGCAAATAATAAAGCCAAAACATTTAAAAATAAGAATAACACAACAAAATCGATAATTGTAATTAATTAATATTAGAAAGAAGTAATATTTTAAATAAGTAACACAATAAAAATAAATAGGTAAAACTATTTTATACTAGACATAAATTTGCTAGATATAAATTTGCTAAATGTTCAAAATGCTGTCCGTTGTTAATCCTACACAATCTTGTTTTTCTCATCGTGGCTCTCATAACGTTCTCCAACTGAATTTTAATTCGATTTATTGCTCTTCTTAAGTGCATTTCTAAATGATTGCTGTCTGTTGGTGGATTTTTGTAAACCTTTTCTTTTAGATGGTTCCATATAAAAAATTCAAGAGGCGTAAGATATGGCGATCTTGCAGGCCACTTATTAGGCCCATTGGTACCTAACCAATTTGCACCAAATCTTTGATTCAAGTAGTTTACTACATTTCTGCTATTGTGGGCTGGAGCGTCATCCTGCTGGAAAATAATGTCTCCACGATTTAAAGATAAAGTTTCTAAAAAATCTTCAACATCATTTTGAATGAACTCCAAATATCTTTCTCCATTTAACGCACCATCAAATATAATAGGACCAATAATTCTTGTGCCAAGGATACTCAACCACACACTAAGATTTTCTTGAGCCCAATATCCAGTATTGTTACGATGAAATTGGTAAATCTAGATTCATCCGAAAATAGAATGTTGTAATGAAATTGGTTATCAAGGTGGTATCTTTGCAAAAACCAATTACTATATTCCATTCTTCTTTGGAAATCTGTTTGAAATAAATGTTGATTTATTTGATATTTGTAGGACCTGAATTTTATATTTTCTTAAAATGCTGCGAGCGGTTTCACGATTTACACCGGTTTGTTCTTCAACATGTCTTATAGAAATTTTAGAATCTACCTGAACAGTGGCCAATACTTTGATTTTTGGCTCTTCGTCACCAATAAATACATCAGCAGGTTCAATCGATGTCTTCCAAACTGCTGCTCTATCCTTAAAGATAATTGTTGGGTGGGTGCCTCCTATCGAGATATATTGTCAAGTACAACTCGGCGGCTTATCGGCTATTCTTTCTGCACTCTCCATAAATAAATAACATGTCTACTTTTTCATCCGTTGAATATATTTTTGTTAACGAAAAATAATTTTGAACGTAAAGTAAACAATAATAATGGCCATTTTGGTAACACGCAGCAACCATGACTGTTTTATCACAGCTTACTTGGAACTTGTTAATATCACATTATTGCATAATAAAACGGTTTATTTTCTGAAAATAATATTAAATCCAATCGGTGTTAGATAGTTCTGTTAGATGTATGTTGGCAAAAAAACCTGTAATGTGTAACTAGGTTAAATAAAAAATATGTGTTCCTATCTTAATTTCGGTGATATTGATCATTATTTAAAGAGAAAATTCTGTAACTGAATGTGAAGCATAAAACTTTGTAGGAGCCACTTAGACTCGCGAAAATGGCACGATAAATTGATAGTCTTAAATTCTTTCCAAAAACGAACAAAAACAATTGCTAGTATATCCGCTATGGCCGCCTAAGTCTAAGAGTTTAAATCAGTTTTTGCCGGTCACATACATCGTTGGAAAGAGAATTTTAACCGGAACTCAAAGTTATTTTTCAATAATTCAGCAGTATTTTTGACTATTTAGTAAATAAATGTTTTACAGTATAGACACTAAATTTTATAAAAAATAGTAAGCTTCCGTAGATGCTATTGTCTCAAGTACAACTATTTTGAACACACACTATTTAGTTAAACGAGTCTATATTCAAGTTTTAAAAAGGAGTTCAATAGCGAAATGTCACTAAAATATTTTTTCCTATATTTTTAAATAATTTTGTTACATAGATAAACACATACTAACGTTGTCCCAAAAGTATATCGAATTATATTATAGAGTTATATTATGGAGTTACTTACAAATAAAACCATTATACAGTTGTTCTTTTCCATAAACTTTCAGATATAGATACCTAAATGTTAATTCAGTAATTTATATTTAAAAAATATGCCTGGCTGCTAGCGTGAAGACTATTTGTAAATTTTTTTTTAAAATTTTGGTTAAATACGTTTAAAGTAACATCCTCCCAATATGCATATACGCCTCCGATGGATGTTATTTTAAATGTATTTATCACATATTAAAGAATTATTTTTTTAAGTATCAAGTTTATGATTATTTTTTATCAAAAGTAGTAACACCGGGGGGTGACAAATTCTCTTCACGCTTATAGGCTGTTAAAGGGTATATGCATTTGCCCATATAGAAATCTGTGTGAAGTATCAGATTTTATATATATTTTCATCGAGCTTAGTGCTTCTGATCACTGAGGTAGCTATTGAATGACAAGTTATTTTACAATAGTGAATATTATTCCAAATGTATTTAAAAAAAATCATAGAAATCTGTGAAAAACTGTTGGATATATGATTATTTTTTGTAAATAGTCTTCATCCTAGCTGCTACTCTTGTTTTTAAGATATAAATTATTTAACCTTCATTAAAATTTATGTGCTTCTATTTGAAATCCACTTATGGGAAAAAAGTATATAATTTGTAAACATTTCTATAATATTCTACAATTTAACTCAATATACTCTACGCGCTGAATCCTGATGCATTCGCTGGCCGCTAGTTGCAGCCCCGGTTTTTGGTATATAAAACTTTAAATTTTTTATTCCATACGAGATGCCATCTAAACTAAAATCTATTCTTCTTGGTTTATTGAATATTGAGGATCAGGTGTTGGCTTAATTCGCGATCTGCTGCTGTGTGGACCAGGCCTCCAATTGTTTTTAAACCTATACTTTAAACTTCCTTATATTTCGTAGCCAGAGCATCTGCTCTTTTTTCGTTCTGTACTTTTTTTCTATTTTCTGTACTTTTTCTCTATTTCGTTGCAGGTAATATTTTGGATTTCGCAGCAGTCCAAGTCCAAGTGTAATGTTTCTCTTCTCATAAAATTATCCAATAATAACCTGTCCTTTTCTAGTCTTTTCAAGATGTTTTCGTTCGTTACTTTGTCTGTACATCGTACTTTCAACATTCTAGAATGGATACACATTTCAAATGCTTCCAGTAATACCTACCATATCGCATCCCAAGAAATTATTTCGAGCTATTTTGTTTTTACATTCAATTTGCCTATCGTTGTCTCAGTCTTCGTGTAACCAGCTTCTCAAGTATTTGCATCACATTACTCGTTCCAGTATAACACTATCTATATACAATAGGCATGATGACTAATTTTGAAAAACTATTCCACGATATTCTTACGGAACTACTATTTCCAAAAAATATATATTTCTGGAGAAATTACAAACTTCCTAGCATAAAATTGGCCTTTTTTAAACTAATTTTGAATTTCACGCCAAAACGCATGGTGTCTGCTCGTGACGGCACGCCTTTGTAAACTCCATGTCAACAACAGTGAAGTATACAGTGTCCATACAATAATTTTGTTGTTTTGTATGTTTAAAATGAATTCTAAAGTGTATAAGTGGTATACGGTCCCTCAGTGTAAAAACACATCGATAAAAACTCCTAACAAGTTATTTGTTTACGTTCCAAACAAGAAAACATAAGAAATAAGTGGCTGACTCTTGCACGGCGAGACCCAGCAGTTATTTTTCCAAAATCTTCAATTTATTGTTTTAACTAACTATTTTATTATTATAGATAAGGTGTGTCGTAATAATCTTATTTAAGAAATTGTTAATTATCTAAATAATACCTTTAGATAGCCACATCACTATTGAGGTTAGGTTTTATTTCTTTGATGTTATCGTCCACTACTTTTTATTTGATGGATACTTTATTCTTGTTCCAGTTGGCGAATGATATGGAGAATTACGTCCAGTACTATGTGATGGGTTCAATGTCACAAGTACGCATGAAACAAGGGTATATTGCCACAAGATTTGAATGCCAATCTGATCGAAGAAAACGAACATCCAACACTATAGAACGACCATATCATTAAACTTATTTTTAAAGCTTATCATTAAACGTATTTTAATGAAGCTAGACACCAAAAAAGGTACTGGCGCTGACGGAATACCTGCCATAGTTCTCAAAAACTGTGCGAGAGAACTAACACCAGTTTTCTGTAGATTTTTCAACCTATCCTACAGAAAGGGAATATTTCCTTCCTGCGGGAAATGTGCCACAGTTCAACCGATACCTAAAAAAGGCAAAAAGACCGACCAGTCGCACTGCTTTCAATAATATCGAAAGTTATGGAAAAGGATATCAATCAGCATCTTCTAAAATATCTTCAACATTATTAGCAATCACCAATATGGCTTTTGTAAACATAGATCAACAGGATATCTTCTGACTTATGTAACACATGTTTGGAATAACGCAATCGAACACTTTCGGCATTCGACCGTGTTTGGCACGATGGACTGTTGGTTAAGCTACGCTCTTATGGTATGTCTGCAAAGTTCTATTTGTGGCCCTCATGTTTCCTCAGACAGCGTTCTTTACTAGTGGCAGTCGACGGATTTCTTTCTAACACTTTCACTATCAACGCCGGTGTGCCCCAGGGCTGCATACTGTCTCCTACTCTCTTTCTCATTTACATTAACGATCTGTTGGAAAGGAGTGGAAACCTGAAAAAGCTTTGCAGATGACAGTACGCTTATCTCTTCATTTACTTTGAACGCTCGGACATCGGCTACTGAGACGAATGGAAAAAAATCTATCTTGGGGTGATAGTAAGCAAGTGGAATTTAACACTACAAAAACTCGGGCGGCAGTTTTTCCTAAAAACGTTGCTAATCCGGCATAGTTATGGCGGGGCACTCCATTCCTCCAACATCGTCACTCAATTTGTTGGCCGTTAATTTGGAAGCAAATATGTTCTGGCATGAACGTGTCGCAGGTATAGCAAGGAGAGGTTCTCAAAAGTTGGGAATATCATTTCGAACCTGAAAGCTTTACACTCCACAACAACTGTTATTTTTTTACAAAGCTCAAATTTGACCAACTATGGAATACTGCTCCCATTTTTGGGGCTCCGCTCCCAAACATACATTGGATTTGTATATATTTTTTTATATTTAGAGAAGAGCTGTTCGTTTGATTGGAGACCCGGAACTGACCAGCGTCCTTGATTCGCTGGAACATCGAAGAACAGTTGGCGACTTGAACCTATTCTACAAGTATTTTCATGGAAGTGTTCGAAGGATGTAGCCCCCTTAATTCCTCCCAAAGCATGTTAAAAATACACGTCGCGCTAATACTTCACATCCGTATGAGGTTCAGCTTGTTACTCCTCGTACAACGCTTTTCAAGCAGTCTTTTATATGGAGAACATCATCCCTTTGGAATATTTTTCCCAGGACTGTGTTTCCCACCGAGTACAATTTACAGCGATTCCAGAACAACGTGAGTCGCTTTTTCCGCACACGTGTCGCTCCTGTAGCACTTTAGGGACTTCCCTGCAGCACGTATGCTAGACGCATAGTATATATGTATATATATATATATATATATATATATATATATATATATATATATATGTATATATATATATATATATATATATATATATATATATATATATATATATAATAAATATAAATATATATATATATATATATATATATATATATATATATATATATATATATATATATGTATATATTCTCAAGAAAAAAAGGATGGTAGTTTAAAAAAGTGAAAAAATTTAGGAGAAAGAAGTACAGTTACAAAACAGTTAGAACCTGGAGAGACTGGAAGTTCAGGTATTTATTTCTTTTTTCAAGCAAAACTAAAGTGAATTTTGTATGTTTATTTTGTTACTTTACACAATAAATAAAACATTAAACTACTTACATGTTTATTTAATTAGTTGTAATTGAAAATAAGGTAGCTGTCTGTTATTGCACCTACTATTTTGGACTTATTAAGATTCAATTGCCAAGAAATAAAGAACTACGATGTGTACTTTTACATGTGACCTATTGTAGATACAGATGCCAAAATAAGTGCAGTGATAGTACTTAAATTTATGAAATTTATTTGATAAGTATCTATTAATTTTTTCAGGTTTGTGCACGATCGAATATCTACAAGAAGCACATAAAACAGCTGAGAAATCAATACAAGTACATATAACACACAAATTCAGAAGTAAAGCCATCCAAACAGAAATTAAATCAGTAAGCCAGATGATACCGCCCTTGAGACCTACTCTCCAATCTGTTTCTACGTCTCCATTTAAAGTTAAAAGGTGTGTTACTACTAAAACAGAGATATCCAGCCTAAACAAAACTTTAAAGAAAATATCTACCATAGAGGATAAATCTGATGTGATATTTCTTATTCATCATCTGTAACTCACCCAGAATCATCACCATCAACACTATGGCTCCAAAAGAAATGTGCTTCAGACTGCAGTGAGTTAATTGAAGATGATAAAAAACAAGAAGCATTAGAAATTTAGAAATATACATTGATTAAAATTATAAAGAAGCCACGTGGTTACATTGGTCTTCCTAAAATTGAAGAACAGTCAAATATTCCTACTAAACATATTCTACTGTGTTAAAAAAAATTAAATTGAATAATCCATTTAGAGAGTTCGCTGATGAATTTTCCATTAATCCAACACATGCAAGCAAAATATTTTTAAAAAATATACCTATATTAGCCAGTGTAATGCGTCCTTTTATTGTCAAATCACAAAAAGTAATTTACCTGTGGCTTTCAGGCATAAATAACATCATGTAAGTTGCATCATAGATTGCTTAGAAATTGAGGTGCAAAAACCTTGTACGACTGCCAAGTGTTGCTACTGTAGCGAAACTATCCAAGAGCGAAGCAAGGGGAAACCAAACAAATTGCCAGTTTGAGAAATCACATAGAGAGGGTAATTCGACGCTTACGATAATTTAGCATGTTAAAGCCACATGCATATGTTAATCATAATTTAGTTAAAGTACTTGATGATGTTCTTACTAT
The DNA here is from genome assembly GCA_019049505.1 of Pachyrhynchus sulphureomaculatus. NCBI lineage: Eukaryota > Metazoa > Arthropoda > Insecta > Coleoptera > Curculionidae > Pachyrhynchus > Pachyrhynchus sulphureomaculatus. The sequence continues at coordinate 82,474,040 of CM032449.1, read as the reverse complement.
TGCCTGCGGTTTAATTAATTTGCAAGAAGCTCTCATTAAATAAAACTACCAAACTAACTTATGCTTTTTATTTACTAATTCAATTCAATTTAAATTACCCTTATTCGTAGGTAAATAATATTTACACTTGAATTCGTCAAGATAATATTAAGCAAAAATATAAAAGTACTTAAGATTACTCTTTTCCAAAAACATTGTTTTACAAATTATCAGTTACATTAACCTACACAATAAAAATAGCGTTAAGTGTTACAAACTCTTAATGAAAAGTAAACATTAAACTATATTTTATAAATTACAAGGACATGAATGAGCTAATACAAACAATATAATGAACAAACCGACTAAAACTCTGTTTTAAATAAAAGTATAATAAACTAGTAAAACACATCAAAGTAAGAAATAATTTAGTAGACAAGAACAGGCCGATCCTCAGAGGCGGCACCAGCTCACCAGTAAGATGAAGGGTCAGCCATCGCACACCTCGCACACATTATAGGGAGAAATACGACCCGGCCCTTGACGCCACGGCAAGCAAGGATTTAAAGAGAGCATGCTCTGATTAAGTCTATATTTCTGAAATTATAAGATGTTTAATATTCTACAGAATTCAGTCTAGGTTGCTCACGTATGTAACATGTGTCACCTAGTTATTTACTACGTTATATCTAGCTTGAATAACAAAGGCGTCCAGCCCGATGCTCCCTCAAAAGTAAAACTCATAACTGGGTCTACTGATATATCATTACACAATATTCATTTAATTTCTTTTATTGGCCAGGCATTGCTGTCCAATAAAAAATCATTGACCTTGTAATAGGCTTTCTTGATAAGGCATTTTTTATGTACGATTTGAATTTTGATTCGGTCAATTCTGTTACTTACAACCTAACAACCTACAATGTACTTTGGTACAGCAATGGATACACATTAGCTTTCCATAATGACACTAGCACTTTTAGAAAATCAGATATATATTTCTCATCAAATGTTACACATATAATTTCTAGATTCTTGTTTGTGCTGTAGTTACAATCGGCAACACAAAAATAACCATTTTGAAATCCAGTCAAATACATCTGTATCTGCATCTGCGCATTATATTTCTGTGTAGGTTTATCATTTTTAACATAATTCTGATAAGTTTTTGCACTCATGGGACACTTGACTTCAATAATCCATCGGGGGATCCTTCTAGCATTGGGTAGTTTTTAGACAGTATCAGACCACATTTCTTAATTTTTTTGTTTAGTTTAATACTAACAGTTTTCCTCACTTCATCTTCTAATATTCTACCACGTTTCATAGCTGGTGTATCTGGAATTTTTCCTCCCATAATTAATGATATAAGTGTTCCATCATTTGTTTTACAATGACTAAATTCAAATGCTCAGGATGCTGTGATTCTGCTATACCTCAATTCATATCACAGACTACTTTGGTACTCGGTTAATATTTCATTATGTCACAGTTGTTAAGTTTTCTTTTTCTTCCCATTTCCAAAAACTTTTCAAGTACTCTACATTTGATGGCAAACTAGGCTTACCATTTGATAATTGCTTTGCGGTTATGTATTTTAGGCTAGTGCCAACCCTAGACAGTTTGGATTTCATCCAGTAACATTCCACTGAAGTACAGGACGGGTCTTTACTTCTGCGATGGGCCCACATGAGGAATGCTATGGCGTGCATGCAGCCCCCTTGAGAGGTAACACGGTCATGGAGTTGCACGGAAAAAACTGCTTCTTCTTCTTCATTGACCATTACCGTAGCTGCATATAACTTTGCATGGACCTTATGTTCTGGGCAAATTTTACATTTCACTATACACATTTTTCATCGCGATGACGCTGTACATAGCTCACAGCATCATCGCCATACGATGGGCGTTAGGACCTAAAATAAATAAAATCAATTAGTATGTACTTACTCATACGATATATCAACATTTTCATAACAATCATAACCTAACCTAAAACTAATAAAACCATGGCGTAGAAATAAAGTGCAATTTTTATGGGTTTTTGAGTTTTAAATTGTAGTTTTAATACAGATTACTTATATATTTACATAGAAGGCTTGATATTTCTAAATTCTGCTGAGCAAAAGTATTTGTTTGAGGCAAGAAACTCTCCAAGCATCAACAAATCAATTCTAGGTAAATTAGAGCTATTTGCCTTGATAACTCCGTCTTCCATCGCTAACGTTTCTTGGTTCTCGTTTTTGTAACAGAAAACTAGGCAACTCGATAGTTTAAAACCACAAATTAATTGATAAACGGTGCAGAGATTATCGTTAACACAAGAGAAGTTCGACCGAAAATAATGTTTACTTAGGCGTGACGTTATTCGCTCTGATTGGTGTTCCACATAACATGGCGAATTGCTGTATTTTGCATTTTTATTTTAACAAAAATAATATTAATCTCACCTTTAATATAAAAATAAGAACTTTTTAACCTATTTCTTTATTTAAAGTCATAATTTCGGTAATTCATTGTTACTGTCATCACGCCTATTAGAATCCCGAGTAAGACACCTTCCGTATACTGACTAAAATAAATTTTGTTTTGTTAGTATTTATTCTAAGCCAATAATCCATGCTGATGTAAGACAATTTTCCAACTATTTGCCGCATGTCCTTGATATTATCAACTATTAAGGCGCGTACTAATGTTTACTTATACTCTGTTTCCTTAATTCCAATATCGTTGTTTTCAAATGTCTCATTAAAGATAGTTTCTAAGTATAAATTTAATAAAAGCGAAGATAGGATATATTCCTGTCTAACACCCCGTATTTCAATATTGTCTCTTGTAAATTAATTGTTTATATGGATGCTGATCGATGCCAATACAATTTTTGAAAACAACCAATGTTCTTTTCATCTATATGTGTTCTCTTCTTATTATGTTGGACTGTATCTTGCAAGATTATTTGCCGTAGTCAACAAAGCACAATAAGACGTCTTTCAGTACATCGTTATAGTTTTTTACTAACATACAGATACCCACAGAATTCCAACTATGACTCCCTTGAGATTTGTTGCATATTTTCTGTAGATTCCACTATGCCGGACTCTCAGAAATATTTTCAAGGCATGACTCAGTAAACTTATTATTTAATGTTGGTTGTATTTTCTTAGCATTTCTTCTCTTTAGCAGTGGTATAAAGGTGAAATTCAACCATATTATTGGATAATCGCCTTCATTTTAAATCGCATTAAAGATTTTCTAATTATAGATTTAAAACTTAAATCTCTATCTATTATTATTATACAACAGTTATTATCACTTCGACAAAGACATTATTTATTCAACCGATGCGGGAAATAGTGGTGATAGATGTTGCGTGGAATCACAATATCAATCATTTCAATCTCTCAACATAGAATCTATTATAAGCTCAAATGAATCATTAGTATACTGCGAAAAATAGGCAAATCAAGTTTTAATAAGTTTTGGTCTCGATAATCAAGTGTTTTTATGATACGAATTTATCTTTTTCACAGAAATAAATTATCAAAATTTTTAAAGCATCCTATATAATTTAAACATACCTTGAAGTATCCACAAAGATACAAAAATGTGATAAAAAATTTACCTGTACAAATTGTTATTGTACTAAACAATTAAATTAATTTAGAGTTTCACGAACTTAATGTACTTTCGTTGTTCACTCTTGAAGTGTTTCTTCCATGATGCGTGCTTATTACTAAAATTTTTGTCTAATTAAATAAAATAATCATCTTGTATTTTACCTTAAAAGAAATGTGGATGCTGGAAGCTTTTTAATTCTTCTAACACTTAAAAATTTACTTTGGAAGTTTTTAGTACTGGTTTCGTCTTCATACGACATTGTAACATTCATTTTTTCCTAGATTTTAAGACCATGTAATGTTACTGATTTTTCCATTTCAAATTGTACTTATTTTTATTTTTGTATCGAACGGTATATTAAACAGAGATTCCAAGACGTTCGGTATATATTGTGTTGTGCGGGTTCCTGACCGAACCTCTCGCTACGCCGCGATTGGTGAAATGTTTGATCCGCAGTTTTGATTGGAGCGTCGTGATATTACAGGCAAAAGTCGCCCGATTATTTAAGGCTCAGCAGAGCTTGAATCGGTGGTTTTCCATCTAGCCGCAACCAGGCAGTACCATCAAGCCGCTGCCGGGCTGTTTTCCATCTAGCCGCAGCCAGGCAGTACCGTCTAGCCGAGAGGCTATTTTCCATCTAGCCGAAGTAGGCTAATTTTCATCAGAGCCGCTAAGTAAAAAAGCACCAGTGTCTTAACTAAAAGCCGTAGTGGGCTTTCTAAGTGTTTGCTAAGAAAAAGTGTGAAATCGGGCGTAGTCCATCAAAACAGGAATAAGAACAGTAAGTCAACAAAACTTCCTTCAATAGACTTATCCCGGAGTAGTGCCTTAACTACAATTTAAAACAGACTAAAAAGTGAAGTGTAAAGCACGACTTTTCGTCTTCGGGGGTTATAATAGTTTAAAATTTAAATGTAACAACTACTAGATAGGCTAGAATTTTTTTGGTTAAAACTGCAAACGTTAGAACTTTTTAATTTAAAAAAAAATACATGAATAAATTCTCTTTTTTTGTTGATTAAAGCTAGTGTCTCACTGAATACCTATCCTACTTTGGAGGGCAAGAACGGCTGTACCAAACTGATTTTTTTTGTTTACCAACAATACTTTCCTTCAGCATTTTTCCATTTTTTTAGCTGAAGTTAGCTCCTTTCTATTTTAAAATGGATGGTGCCCAAAAATTTGGTACAGCTAAAGCCTTTTAAAAAAAAATAGAAATGAATTCCAAAAAGACGTAAGAAAATTATCTCTTACCCATATCTCTCTACCAAGGAAAACTGAGCTAGTGTGTGTTTAATTTCTTTAGTTCTTTTAAAATCAGGGTTCACTCAATTCAGTATCAGAAATTAAAGCGGGTAAGTTCCAATGTTACAAAATTGCGCTCAAGCGTGGGACAAACAACTTCTCACAGGGTACAAAAAAAAGATGCCTCAAACTGAGAACACTTTTTCACATCTTACAAAATGACGCAGCCTACGTGGGGCGCAATTTAAACACCATTTCATAGGCTACAAAATAGCGCTGTCAACGCGGGGCTTTTGGAATTTTATTTTTAAAAAAAGGGTTCAGTGTACTAGCTTTCGAACAAAATAAAAGCTCTAACTTTGCAGATATTTTTATTTCATAATATTTATTAAACGAAATTACACTATAGCAATAAGACAAAAGCAGGAAATTTGTAGAATTATTTATTTCAATTTTTCAGATGGTGGTTTAGATATTTGAATTTTGTTGTTGACTCTAAGATAAGAGATTCCTACTTTTTTCTTAAAAGCTACCTTTATAGTTCAGATTAGCAGATGTGCTGGTTTACTTTAATTTATGCAGTGTTTGATTTATTTTGCGGTGAACCGAGAACAAAAAAAAAACAGTACGTTTTTTCTCACCTATATTTTGCATGAATATTAAAAATACTTTGCTGATACGAAAACGGTATATGGAGATTTTTTTTTTGTTGAGAAATTCTTAACATATTTGGTATAAAAGAATATTAATACAAGGCGATACTTAGAAATTTTTTTTGAAATTGTTGAAAATTTTTTTTTAATGTTTAGTAAAGAAGTTTACATATTTTAAGTGCCTTTACATGATTTTATTTAGACTATTGGGAGCACAGGAAAAATATTTTTACGACTTTTTAAACAATTCTTTTAAATTTTATAATCTAAATTATCATGGAAGCCTTCAATTTTAAAGTCAATCACCTACTGGAATATGAGTTAGACTAAGAACTGAAAATCCGTCGTACTTTCTCAGAACGTCCGGTCGCGGATAAAAGAAAGATTCTAACGAGGATCTTAAGTAAAGAAATATTCCAATAGATCAGGTAGGACTAAATAGTTACAAAAAGTTTCTGATTTTTTTAAGTCTAATAAAATTCTCCTCAAGTTAAAACTCCTGCTTCTCCAAATGGTCACATGTCTCCTTTATTCGTGCATAAATATTCAGATAACAGACCGCATATCAAGATAAATCTATTAGGTGCCCATTTCTCGGCTTTATTTGACTCTGGTGCAAATGCCTCCGTTATAGGTCAGAATGGTATTAAAATTTTAAGTCGTTTAAGTATAAAAATATGCCATGTCAAAAATAGAAGTGTTACCACTGCAGATGGCAGCCGTCTAAAAGTTTCAGGTACGGTTGAAGTGCCGCTAGTCTGCAATGGTCATTGTTTAGTACTCTCTGCTCTAGTAGTACCTTCTCTATCACATACTTTGGTTTTAGGATGTGATTTTGCACAAAAATTCGGAATTTTTGTAAATTTTAAAGATAATTCGTGGTATCCACAGTCCCAAGAAGTCAATTCTAATACAAGTTTTAAAGATTGTTATTCAGAAAGTTCTTTAGAAAACCTTTTCTCGCGTCTATGTACCCTAGATGATCTCTCGCGGACGGAACGCTTGAAGGCAGAAAAAGTAATAAGCTCTTTCAAAGAAATAAGTAGTAAAGATAGGTTAGGCCGAACGAATAAAATCACCATGTCTATAGATACGGCTGATGCCAATCCTGTAAAGACAAGGCCCATCGCCATGTCTCCGAACATGTCAAAAGTATTGAATAAGGAGTTAGACGAAATGTTGAAACTCGGAGTGAAATCGTCTATGCTTTGACGGAAGAAAGCTCAACGAGGTCAGCAAAATTTGATAACTATCCATTACCGAGCATCGACAGAATTTTGACATCACTCAGGAATGCTAAGTATGTATCCTCGATAGACCTTAGAAAGGCTTTCTGGCAAATTCCTTTAGACAAATCCTCTAAGGAAAAGACCGCTTTTGCAGTAGTAGGCCGAGGTCTATTTCAGTTCGTCACTATGCCGTTTGGTCTAAAGAACGCTGCTCAAACTCAGCAACGTTTAGTGGACGCTATATTTGGTCCGAAATATGAGCCACATATTTTTACCTATCTCGATGATATTTTAGTAACATCGGAAGACTTCGAATCGCATATTCGCTTACTTAAGGAAGTAAAAGATAAATTGAAAGAGGCCGGACTGACGATAAATTTGAGCAAATGTGATTTTTTCAAAACTTCTCTAAAGTTTTTAGGCTATATTGTAGGCTCAAATTCCTTACGTACCGATCCGGATAAAGTAGCAAGCATGGTTAATTATGCGAGACCTACTAATACTACGGAAGTTAAGCGCTTCGTAGGAATGTGTTCATGGTACAGACGTTTTATCGAGAATTTTTCTACCTTGTTGTCGCCTATTAATGATCTTTTGAAAGGACGAAAAAAAGGACAATCGATAGATTGGACAAAGGCAGCCGAAGAATCTTTTATAAAGATTAAAGAGCTATTGGTTCAGCTCCCATTTTGTCCCAACCAGATTTTTCCCAACAGTTTTATATTTCTAGTGATGCTTCTAATACCGGTTTAGGGGGCGTCCTAACACAGAAAATCAATGGTGAGGAAAGAGTGATAGTGTATGCCAGTAGAACTTTATCAAGGGCTGAACGTAACTATTCGGTTGTTGAAAAAGAATGTTTAGCAGTACTCTTTAACATCGAAAAGTTTCGACCTTACATAGAAGGTGTTCCTTTCACGGTCATAACAGATTATAGTTTATTGTGGCTTAATTCTATTAAAAACCCTAGTGGCAAACTAGCGCGTTGGGCGATTAGGCTGAGACAACATGCGTTTAAAATGCGTTTTGATATCTTAAAGTTTGTGAGGACTTGTGAAATATGTGGAGCGCAGAAATCTCCAAATACACTACATATGGGACAAATGGGAAAAAAGAGAAAACGGTTTAATTACCCTTTTCAAGTCGTAGCAGCTGATCTAGTAGGTCCATTCCCACATTCAAAACAAGGAAATAAATGACTTTTCGCAATTTCTTGCTGGTTAACAAAGAATACCGTGTTATTTCCTTTGAAAAGCTCTAAAGCCGAATGCTTTTTGAAAATTTTAGAAAAATGATATTTTTCTAATCCACGGAGTTTCAGCGCTTTCGAGATGCGATAACGGTACTCAGTTTACTTCTGTGTGTTTTAAGAGCTTAAGTGGGACATATAGTTTTAACATCCGTTTTAATCCCGTGTACACCGCAAGACACGAAGTAACAGGGTTTACACCGTCTTTCTTAGTTTACGGCAGACAGATACCTCTATCTGGATCATATTATAAAAACTTAGATTTGGATGTCAATGTTGACAGCGAAATAATTCCGGGTAACAGGGGTGAGTACGCCGAAAATTTAAAGGGTTTAAAAGATATTTTCACCGACGTGCGTAGTAGGATACATAAGGCTTATGAACGGAACAGTAAGTCTTACAACCTTAGAAAAAGGGATTTTGCCTTTAATATAGGTGATCACGTTTGGCGAAAAAATAAAATTCTTTCCAGTGCAGCAGATAAATTCACATCTAAGTTGGTACCTAAGTATGTGCATTGCGTGATTAGAGAAAAGATTTCAGATTTAGTTTATGGTTTAGTTAATTTAGATGGGACTAAAATAGGACGATGGCATATTAAAGACTTAAAACCATTCAACGGACCTAGCCCTAGTGAAAGTTTGTCAGAAGAAGAATAATTTATATTTACATTATCTTAATTGCTTAAATTTTTTTTTGATGTTGCTCTGTAGAGGTGACGACCTCGTTTTTTTTTGACTGTTATAAAAGTTGAGCAGAGAATAGCTTACTTTTATTGTTTAATGCTAAGGTTTTGGGTACTGATCATATCCAAACTTAGGTTGATTGTAGTTGATGTTTAGCATCGACTCAGCTGTTGCGAGCTTGCGAAAGAGTCACACTCAGGATATATCATAAGACTGGTATGTCGGTGGTCGCGGGATTTGATTTGCTTATGACCCCAAATAATATCCAGTTCTTGACACTTGGAAGCGAAATTTTGATTAGAGGCAATCCAAGGTGATCTTGAGTTTGGACAAGCGCAAGATGGAGCTCGCGTGGTATGATGTTGAGTCAAAAAATTTAATGGGCAATTTCAAAGTTTGTTACCCGAGTGGGTGTATTTTTATTACCTTAATGGTATATTTTGGGTGCAATTAAGAGTAAATTGATTTTGGTTTATCCAGTAAGTCTAAGACTTGGATTATTTTGATTTAGATCTTCTTCTGAATTGACAAAATGAGGGTATTTTCTATTTTTTTTTCAGAGCCGTTTAAACGTTACCTTTGAGTCACTAATTTTTTTAAAATTTTTTTTGCATGGACTCATAGGCGTATGTTGAGTTTTTTCGGTTTACTATCAGATTGATAGAAAATTGAAGTCCTGCAGGAGAACTAAAGGCTGATCATTTACAAGAGATGAGATCAGAGTAAGACAGTCGTTTCACAAAGAAATGATCAAAATCTGATACCGAGATGAGAACCTTGTCAAGAGAGGCTAAGCGCAGTGAAGGAAGATTCCTAACCGAATTTTTAGATTTTCACCAGATAATCTAGAAGTTTGGGCTGACAGAAAACGGTTATGCCTGATACCTGTAGCAGTTTCTTCTAGAGGCTATTGTCTAGGAAGACGATTAACACCATGATCGAATATTTTAGCTGTCGACGATGTTTTCTTCTTGTTTCTGATTAAGCTGGAAAAGCTCTTGTCGTCTTCAAAAGTTTTGTTGCGTCGCCACCAAAAATTTGAGAAATTTTTGCTTCATGTAGCTTTTTAAGCTCATTTTCGTTTTTTTAAAATTTAGTTAGAAGCTTGGTTAAGTCAACCTTGTAAACCTTTTAGGTTGTATCCCATGAGTTATCTGTTTTTACAGGCTGTGATGCACCGGGTGCTAACAGATGCCGTTACGACGTTTGGCAGGGAGTTAGTCTTCCTGAGGAACAGACTGATTGGAAGGGTAGTCTATGGGGGGTGAACGTTTGACCTCTGGGACCTTTAGGGGTTTTGTTACCCAATGGTTATTTCTATTTGAACCAAAGGAGAGCCTAGCTACTGTAGTCGACCTCAGCTCCAATTAGCCTATTAGTGGTGACAGGCTGTTGGCAGTAGTGTGTTTCGGAACACCCTATTGATTAATTTTTTTGACTTATGGTGGTGTGGTAGACACCGTTTCAGTTTAGTGGATGCTATAATCTACTCCCTTTTGTTGGTGGACACCAGGGTCACCAATTCTGTATTTTATTGTCTCCACCATTTAGTATATCGTGGTGAGGTGTTTGTCTCCTGTTATGTGGGATGGATTGAATGTTTTTCGTTGTTGTTCTAGGGCGAGACCAGTACACGAGGGTTCTTCATGCAACTTGAAGAGGCGCAATGCTGGTTAAGTTTTATATCTCTGTATAGCCACCCTGAAGAATGATGGAGGGCGTTTTTTTCTGGCTCATGTTTCTAGGCAGACTTGTCACTTTGGTGCGATGTGCCGAAGATTTGATTAGCTTTTGCTAAGAGCTTTCACCAAGCTCAATATGGAGTTATCATAACCAAGAGTTTGGGATTTGAACTCCTGTATGTATTTCTGTATATATTTCTGTACATATTTCTGTATATATTTCAGTGTATGTTGGTTGCCTGAGGGCATGTGCTCAAAATGTGTGATTTTGAGTCGTTTTGCTTATGGACTCCCATATATAGGATTATGACTTTAGGGAGGTCCTATTTCGAGACTTGCTGTCTCATATAGTTATGTTGGGAATGTTTCCTTGAATGTTAGTTGTGCGCAGACTAATCATTCTGTTCTTAGTGAACATTGCTTTTTGAAGCAGGATCATTCAGTTTGGTGAATTTTAGCTTTTATAGCTATTCACTGTGTTTAGAGTGAATTTTAGCTTTTTTATAGCTATTCACTGTGCCTATAGTGGTATTGTTAGCTTTTATAGCTGCTCCCTATGTTAATGGCGAGATTGTTCTTTAAGAACGCAGACTTTGTATAGTCGAGGACTATTTACAGAGTGTTTTCTTGGCGAGGAGCCGAGGTTTTTTCTGGCGATATACCAGAGTGTTTTGTTGGCGATGAGCTGACGTGTTATCTGGCGATCAACCAGAGCGTTTTCCCTGGCGATTTTAGCATGTCTAGATGTCTTAGGACGTCGACATTGCGACGTAGAGTGCGATTATTTTCTGAGTGCGACTAGTAGTGATACTAGATTTAGAATGTTCTCTTAGCGATGAGCTAGAGCATGGATAGCGATTTTTCCCGAGCGTTTGTCTGGATATTTATCCAGATAATTTTTTTTTGGCCTAGTGCTAAATGGTCTGACAAGACTTTTTCTTTTTAGTGTAAGTGTTTGCACTAGAATCATTTTTTTATTTTTTTTTCTTTATTTAAGAATTTTTATAAATTTCTTTCGCTGAAATAAAAAAATTTTTCAGACAATCCTTAAAATATTTTTAAGGGGGGTGTTCATATTTTATTTCAGTTCACTTTTTTGATTTAGACAAGAGTCTAGACAAAGATATAATTTTTTGTTTTGGTAACAATAATAGAGCTGATTCTTTTATATAAGAAGACCGCGATTGTTACTTTGAACAGGTATTTCTTATGTTCATGCAAGGATTTTTTATTTACTTTTTGATGTACTCAACCTTAGTGCTTAATTAAGTTAAGTCTAGTTATAAGATTCTTGTGTACATGCAACGATCTTCATTTGGTTTTCATTGTACTTAACATTAGTGCTTAATTGGATTAAGTCTAGTAGTAAGGTCCGAAGTTTGTAATTTTGTTTTAAGTTCTGACCGTAGTATTAAGTGATAGTGTACCACTTTGTACCCTTTTCATAAGTAGCCTAAGTTTAATAGACTAGTGTAGTCTATTTCTTTTTGGAAGGGGGTAAATGTAACATTCATTTTTTCCTAGATTTTAAGACCATGTAATGTTACTGATTTTTCCATTTCAAATTGTACTTATTTTTATTTTTGTATCGAACGGTATATTAACAGAGATTCCAAGACGTTCGGTATATATTGTGTTGTGCGGGTTCCTGACCGAACCTCTCGCTACGCCGCGATTGGTGAAATGTTTGATCCGCAGTTTTGATTGGAGCGTCGTGATATTACAGGCAAAAGTCGCCCGATTATTTAAGGCTCAGCAGAGCTTGAATCGGTGGTTTTCCATCTAGCCGCAACCAGGCGGTACCATCAAGCCGCTGCCGGGCTGTTTTCCATCTAGCCGCAGCCAGGCAGTTACCGTCTAGCCGAGAGGCTATTTTCCATCTAGCCGAAGTAGGCTAATTTTCATCAGAGCCGCTAAATAAAAGCACCAGTGTCTTAACTAAAAGCCGTAGTGGGCTTTCTAAGTGTTTGCTAAGAAAAAGTGTGAAATCGGGCGTAGTCCATCAAAACAGGAATAAGAACAGTAAGTCAACAAAACTTCCTTCAATAGACTTATCCCGGAGTAGTGCCTTAACTACAATTTAAAACAGACTAAAAAGTGAAGTGTAAAGCACGACTTTTCGTCTTCGGGGGTTATAATAGTTTAAAATTTAAATGTAACAACTACTAGATAGGCTAGAATTTTTTTGGTTAAAACTGCAAACGTTAGAACTTTTTAATTTAAAAAAAAATACATGAATAAATTCTCTTTTTTTGTTGATTAAAGCTAGTGTCTCACTGAATACCTATCCTACTTTTCAGGGCAAGAACGGCTGTACCAAACTGATTTTTTTTGTTTACCAAACAATACTTTCCTTCAGCATTTTTCCATTTTTTTAGCTGAAGTTAGCTCCTTTCTATTTTAAAATGGATGGTGCCCAAAAATTTGGTACAGCTAAATCTCTTTAAAAAAAAAATAGAAATGAATTCCAAAAAAGACGTAAGAAAATTATCTCTTACCCATATCTCTCTACCAAGGAAAACTGAGCTAGTGTGTGTTTAATTTCTTTAGTTCTTTTAAAATCAGGGTTCACTCAATTCAGTATCAGAAATTAAAGCGGGTAAGTTCCAATGTTACAAAATTGCGCTCAAGCGTGGGACAAACAACTTCTCACAGGGTACAAAAAAAAGATGCCTCAAACTGAGAACACTTTTTCACATCTTACAAAATGACGCAGCCTACGTGGGGCGCAATTAAACACCATTTCATAGGCTACAACATTTACCTAAAAGAACCCCTGAATGATGTTCTTTAAGTTTTACCTTTTTAACATGAACATTTTAGTTTGCTGAACAAAAATTCGCAATATGAGAGATATATTTTAGAAGTGTGTTTTTAACTCTTATTAAGCGAAAGAAAATACCTTATTAATCTCCTCTATATAGAGTTTCAAAAAATAATAATTTTTTTAAAATTAATTCTAACGCCTAAGATATTAGATAGACAAATTTATACTGAACTATTTTCAGAGTTAGCCAATAAATAAAGATTAGCTTCATTTCCTCAGAAGAGTTCGTGCTGCATGCTTTAGGCATTATTTATACCGGCCTAATAAAGTGTCGAATAATAAAATATAATGGACACAAAAAAATGTTAACATTTTAAGAATTACAATGCAAAAAAGGTGTATATTAAAGAGGTAGAAAACTTTAAAGCTAGCGACAAGTAATAATATTTCTATACAATAAATAGTAAATATAAATTCTTATAAATTTTTCCAATATTTATTTTACATTACACTGTAATTTAAGTAAACTTATTTACAGTTAAAAACATGAATACAAATTTTGTTGTAAATATGTTTAGCTTTTCAGTAACCCAATATACTATATAAGCACTGTTATTTATTAAATTAACTTGTCAGTTTTCTGGCTTCTTTTTCGGCAACTTAGCTGCGGATGAGAATTCTGGTGGTATATTTTATTAAAATAGTTAATGGCGGGCACACTCTATTATATTTTCACGAAGCAAATCGGACTTATTGTAGCCAAATTCACATGGTGCATGAAGATTGAGATTCTGTTGTGTAACTGTTTAGTTTGTGTTTAAGCATAGAAATTTAGTCATGAAAATAAAGTAATAGATGTTTTGCTGTTATGAGTAAAATTTCATTTCTAGAAAAATAATAAAATATTGGAAATTAAAATTTTTTTGGTCTTTTAAGTAATGGCATGATGTAATATATATATATATATATATATATATATATAAATATATATATATATATATATATATATATATATATATATATATATATATATATATATATATATATATATATAAATATATATATATATATATATATATATATTATATATATATATATATATAAATATATATATATATATATATATATATATATATATAATTATATATATATATATGTATATATATAAATATATATATATATATATATATATACATATATATATATATATATATATATATATATATATATATATATATATAAAATTATTATTGTTTTAATCCTTTATCATGTTCTAAATTCATCTACTTTAAAATATAAAAAGTATTCAAGTTTTGCTTAGAAGGAGAATAACCTTGTTGCATATAGGCTTTTCTTAGTTAGTATTTTTGAGAAATATTATGTGATTATTTCTGTGATTTTTCACTGATTATCATACAAAGTCTAGCTCAAACTGGTCGGAGAAAATAAGAAGAACGAATCTATCCTGAAATTGACTACAGGCACTTGAACAAATGTGCATACTGAACCGTTTTATTGACCCATTATAGATTTAAAAATATTCAGATTCATCTTGGAAATTTTTTTTTATGAAAAGTATTAAATTGGGTCAGTTTCATTTCTCTTGTTGAGATTCAACAGAAAGAGTAAGGGTAGTGAGAGAAGATTCCTAGCTGAGGTAAATAGCTTTCCCATACCATACCAGGGTTTTTTCGGTAGATTCCAGAAATATTTAGTCTAACAGAAACCGGCTATACTCAACAGTATGTAACAGTTTTTTGGCGATCTCACACCTAATTATTGTGTTGACTTGAAAATTTTTAATTTGTTTGATCAAAAGGAAAGGAATTAGTTTTTATTCAAGGAATCTCAGATATAAGAAACAGAGTATGTCATTCATTACAGAGTTTCCTGATAAATTAATAATCCTTAAGAAACTTCGGTGAGAGCTCATATCTGCAATCATCTTAGAATTGTCCCATTGCTGGCGCTCTGGAAAATTAAATTAAACGAGGACAAATGCGAGGGCATAGTTATTACTAAAAATTTACAAATAAGAAAATAAATATATCGATTAAAATAAATGACACTTAAATACCTGACAGAAATAAACTGAGATATCTGGGGGTCATAATCGATTTACAGTTAAAATTCTAAGCCCATGTAAGTCACGTGCTACAGAAAAAATTCGTCGCGAGAGAGAGAGGGAGAGAGAATTTGGAAGAAAAATAGAGAACACCGAGTTTAACTATTCTAGAAGTTGGATTGAACGATTTAAAAAGCAAAATAATATTAGTAGGGTTAAGATAGTAGGAGAAACTGCAGGAGTGGATATGACTGTTGTTGATCAGTGTTTGGCCAATGTATGACAGGAAATTCGAGACAGTTATGAATATGTGGACATTTTTAATGCGGACGAAATGGGTTTGTTTTACACGATGACGCCTAATAAGGCATTAAAGTTTGTCGAAGAGAATTGCGCTGTTGGAAAATTATAAAAAGTAAGGATTACTGTGTTGGTAACTGCAAATATGTCTGGAACTGATCGAATGGGACAAAGAATTAAAATTCACAAACAGAAAATTATTTCTCTTGATTGGCAACTGTCCAGCGCTCCCTGAAGTTGATCTACAGCAAAGAAAATTGGTTTTTATGCCTCCAAGCACAAGCGCAAAGCTCCAGCCTATGGATCAAGGTGTGTTACATTCTTTAAAATGTCATTATAGAAAGATTTTTTCTTATGAAAATGTTAAAGACGATCGATAAAGGTAACATTTTTTCTGTAACTTTCTTGGACGCTATAAACTTTATCCATATGGCTTGGCAAAAACTTAGTAGAGAAACCATGACTCAGATGATTAGTTACCGTTGACTCGGTGGATTGAAAAACATTGAGAGTATTCTACTGATTGTCTAGGATATGTTTACGGTGCTGAGATTCAACAAAGTACAGTGGAAATCGAGATTAAAAAGATGTTTAATCACCCTAATTGTGAAGAATATGTATGTGCTGATAATCAATTAATGACGAGAAATATTAAGTGATGATCAAATTGTGACATCAGTAACTTCTGGAAAGATTTTAAGCGATAATGACGACGAAGGCGAGCGTGGAGAAGGAGATAATATTTATGTTTCATCCATTTTGGAAATGACTAAGAATATGACTGAAACTCGCAAACTTTTGGAATCTTGTGAATTTCCTGAACATATATAGAGTAGTTTTTGTGACCTTGACAATTATATAAACAACATTTCTTTTTCAAGTGTGCCTTGTTTTATTTTCCTTTGAACGTTTTCTTTTAATTTAATAATTATTGTTATTCATTTTTCTAAGCATTAGCACCTAATCTAAATAAAAAAGTAGTGAAAATGATACTAGATTTTGTTTACTGTTTGTAACGAACTTCGGATATAGCGAACCATTTTTAGTGATTTTTTGGAGTTCGCTATAAATAGACTTCACTGTATATATATATATATATATATATATATATATATATATATATATATATATATATATATATATATATATATATATATATAGTACTAAAAACTTCCAAAGTAAATTTTTAAGTGTTAGGAGATTTAAAAAGCTTCCAGCATCCACATTTCTTTTAAGGTAAAATACAAGATGATTATTTTATTTTATTAGACAAAAATTTTAGTAATAAGCACGCATCATGGAAGAAACACTTCAAGAGTGAACAACGAAAGTACAGTAAGTTCGTGAAACTCTAAATTAATTTAAGATTGTTTAGTACAATAACAATTTTGTACAGGTAAATTTTTATCACATTTTTGTATCTTTGTGGATACTTCAACGTATGTTTAAATTATATAGGATACTTTAAAAATTTGGATCATTTATTTCTGTGAAAAAGATAAATTCATATCATAAAAACACTTGATTATCGAGACCAAAACTTATTAAAACTTGATTTGCCTATTTTTCGCAGTATACTAATGATTCATTTGAGCTTATAATAGATTCTATGTTGAGAGATTGAAATGATTGATATTGTGATTACACGCAACATATATATATATATATATATATATATATATATATATATATATATATATATATATATAAATATATATATATATATATATATATATATATATATATATATATATATATATATATAATATATATAAATATATATATATATATATATATATATATATATATATATATATATATATATATATATATATATATATATATACATAAATATATATATATATATATATATATATATATATATATATATATATATATATATATATATATATATATGTACATCGTAAATAAAAACATTTTCTCAAAATATATTTGATATTTAATTGTGTAGTGCTTATAATTTGAATTATAAGCCGTCCTATACTATACCTGATTGCCAAATACATTGGTAGTTTTATTGGTGGAAAGCAGCCGGCAATGAAATTTGTTAAAATATCGGAATACGAGAGCGCGCTACTATTACTTCGCAAGGTAAATCGGACCTATTTGGCGTTATTCGAAAAGATTGTCTTTTTCTCTCAGTAGCTATATATTTTGTGGCACTAACCCACCGCGAGCTTTTATGCTACTATATTGCCTTTATAATCCTTTGTTCAATATCAGAAGTGGGTTGCTCTTCGTTATTTTTCGTATTTTTATCAGTCCGATAAACCGTCATTAAATAATTCCAGTTGGGGTATAATAGACTCATCGCTTTCTCAGTTTTGCTTAGTTTCCAAAGTTACGGTGCTTCGATGTGCCAAATTGATTTTTTTTACTATAAATTTTAACAATATAAGTTCTGATCTCAAAGTTTCTTGTAATTGCGTCACTACAATACCTGACTAAGTTGGGAATGTGGAATCTTTGGCACAATGATACCACTCATTGTGCCAAAGATGTAAAAAAAGGTGGAATTCTGAATATTAAACCTAAACTTATGTCTATTTATTAGCTTATTTACTAAGTCATCGTCATAACCAATAACTCTAGTTTTATTTCTAATACGATTCCTTTCTTTATTAAAGTTTACTCTATTCAGAGGGAAAGTGACCAAACGATGAACTAAAAAATGTAATGAGGCTAATTTGTGTTGTTTGCAATGAAATGAATCATTAGGAATATATCTATCTGTTACTGTGTCCTTCCTATAAATATCAAATTCTAATCTATTATTATTTTTAATAATTAAAATATCTAGAAAAGGCAATTGTCCTTTGTTCTCAACTTCGTAAGTGAATTTAATGGAATCATACCAACTATTTAATTTAGAAAGTTTTTACACGCGAAGAAAATAACACCAAGTATGTCTCCATACCATATAATCCGAAATATAGCAAGGGACTCAATAAGGTATTTAATAAGGTAGGCCTCACCTTAGTCTATAAGTCATCAGACAATTTGAGGAATATCTTAGGAAATCCCAAAGATAAGATTCCTAATTGTGAGAAAAGTGGAATTTATGAAATTAGTTGTAATGATTGTGACAAAAAGTATGTTGGGCAAACTAAAAGGTCAATTAAAACACGATTTAAAGAACATTTAGCACACTTAAAATACAGTAGAACAGAGAAGTCTAGCATTGCCGAACATGCTCTTGAAGCTGATCATATTGTAACATTAGATAATCTAAGATTAATAAAAAATGTATCAGATAGGAGATTGTTGAACGCATACGAAAGTATGGAAATTATAAAATGTAAAAGTAGTTTAAATAAAGACAGAGGGCCTATTCCTTATAGTTCCCTCTACTGGTTACTTGACCGGAACTGATGGCCTTGCCTATGCCATTAGTTCCGCCTAAGTAATTCAGGGGTTAGGCTAAGTATAAATAGGGTAGATTTGTAGTTTAGCTTTAGTCAATCATCGCTCCTGATGAAGCTAACATGGTTAGCGAAACGCGCGTCGAGTGCAAAAATAAAGTGGTGATATATACTGAGTAGTACAATACCTGAGTTTATTGGGACTAAAAATCCTTGTCTACATTGCATCATTTTCTTTAAAAAAAGTTTTTATTATTTTGAACTGTATTAGAAACATATGGAAACAAAAGTTTTTTTGTACTATTTTGTTTTATAAAAAACTCGCCAGATTGAAATAGAAAACGATATATTATTAAATGAATATTACAGTTTGAATTTCCATGTTTTGCTTTAAGAATGTCACTTTTCATTAATTCCTTACTGCTAAACCGTTAGTTTCTGGATTATAAGTTGCAACTCTTTGTTAAAAGATGAGCTTTCCATATCTAATTTACAACCTAAATATTAATCCAAATCTTGGAATAAAGAACATTTTTTTCTTTTTAAGTTACAGTGGTTTAATTTTTTTTTAATATTTTTCAAACAAATGGGACTCAACTAATAAATACAATATTATCTACACAACGTTCAACTCCAAGCATAGATAAAAATCCTGATTGTGTATGTGATCTAATACTACCTCTGGCCTTAATAAACCTAAAATTGAAGTTATCCACTTGGAAAATTAAAAAGTTTTAAAATTTCTTCATCAACAAGTCGTTTGATTTTATTTTTGATTTTGGTTTGAGAGCAAAGGGTACTGCTCTTGGTTTGCAAAATTTAGGATAGGTGTACTGTTTTTAATACACCTGAAATTTATTAAATATACCAATTTAATCACTAAATATTTTCTCGTATTTACGAAGTAAATTTCTATTTGTAACGGACAAATTCACATAAACAAAATTTTCTGAATAATTATTTTATTACTAATTTCACGTATCCCTAATTCTAATATATCTACACCATTTCTACCCATTAAAGGGGGGAGTGTTAGAACAGTGAACTCTAGAATTTTAAATTGTTCTCCTACATAATGAAAAAGAGTTGGAATAGTTTTAAACAAATTCCTATTTTTAAAATTTTTAAGAAATAACCTTTTCATCGTTGAGGCATGCGCAAAACTTGTATCTATTAGAAGACTTAACGAAGTGTTTTTTATTAATAATTTAATATGAGACTTAATTAAATATTACAGTTAGGTCCAGAAGTAAATGAATAGTTAGCAAAATTAAGTGTCAAATTTTTGTCGCGATTATTTAAGTAAAAAATTTCTATGTTAAAAAAAGTATTGAGTTTTCCTGGACTGAAGAATCATAATTCTTTTTGTATTCTACAAAACGATTTTTTGTGTGCGCTTACACTAGTGTACTAAGTATTTCTTAAATTATATTTTTTACCACATTCTAAAAACTTACTTGTAAAGAGAGGCTCTGTAAATGGCTCTGCTTTAGATTTATTTTCGCTGTATCTCCTACCGTCTTTATTATCAACCTACAAAAATTCTTATTGGCCCCTTTAATGTACTGTTGCTCAGTTCTAATGCTAGCTAACTTTAAATTTCTCCTAGCGTCCTGCTTTTTTAAAGTAAGTTGTTGGGTAAGACTAGTTTGACCATTTTTAGTGTTCCGTACGGAACACTTATAAGATCACTTCGGTGTCTGTCTGTCTGTCTGTCTGTCTGTCTGTCTGTCTGTCTGTCTGTCTGTCTGTCTGTCTGTCAGTCTGTCTGTCTGTCTGTCTGTCTGTCTGTCTGTCACACCCGATTTTCTCCGAAACTATTTGACATAGAAAGGTGCAATTTGGTAATAATATAGGAATTGATGGCCTCATCAGAGCCATGTAGTTTTGAGAATTAAATTTTGACTTAAGGGGTTAGTTTTGGGGGGTGAAGTCGGAAGCGAAAAAAAAATTTTTTTACTAGGTCATCGAGTGAGGTGTCCAATGAAAGCTTGTGAAAACACGAGTAAAAAATAAATATATAATATTATACTTGCGCGCACTTTTCTTTGTATTATTTTTAAAAATTCGCGAAAAATCGCTGTCCCGGGCCTTATCTCGAAAAGTACTTATCAGAAAATTTCGAAAAAATTCTGGAATATTCTCCACGGGGTGTAGATTGAACGAAAATTATCACGAGTGCATTACCTTTAATAATTTATATGGTATATAAAAAAAAACAAAAATTTCAAGGTCATCAGATTTCAGTAAAGATTGGAAACAAACTTTGTTGAAAACTCATTTGTGGTGTGTTTTGTGAAGTCACTAATCATTTTATGCCACCGTAACATAAATTTTGGGTTCGTTTTGAGGGGTGAAATCGGAAGTGAAAAAAATTTTTTTTTACTAGGTCATCGAGTGTGATGTCAAATGAAAGCTTGTGAAAACACGAGTAAAAATACATATATATATATATATATATATATATATATATATATATATATATATATATATATATATTTATATATATATATATATATATATATATATATATATATATATACATATATATATATATATATATATATATATATATATATATATATATATATACTCGTATATAATGTAACAGAGCACACTTTTCTTCGTATTACTTTTAAAAAATCGCTGTCCCCTACCTTATCTCGAAAAGTACTGATCAAAAAATTTTGAAAAAATTCTGGAATATTCTCCACGGGGTATAGATTGAATGAAAATTATCACGAGTGCATTACCTTTAATAATTTATTTGGTATGTAAAAAAAAAAACAAAATTTCAAGGTCACCAGTTTTCAGTAAAGATTGGAAACAAACTTTGTTGAAAACTCATTTGGGGTGTGTTTTGTGAAGTCACTGATCATTTTATACCACCCTAACAAAATTTTTTCAACGTACGGAACACTAATTGTGCAAGTTCAACTTGCACTTGACCAGTTTTTTTGAGAGTACTTTTGGTGGGGTTTTCTTCAAACAAATGATGCGTAATTTTGGGGTCGTTGATGTTAATTAAAATATATCACAGATAATCACGCCCAATTTATGTAAAAAGCCACAACTCGAAGCCAAGATTTTAACCCGGGTTTCTCAGTCTGATACATTTTGGTTGAATATTGTAATGTAGAGGGAGAGGATGCATAAAAAAGAATGAAGGATATGTAAATCAATTAACATATTCAAATTCAGTTTATTTATAATAACAATAATATAACATAATATATATTTATATGTAATATATATTTAGGACAAAATAAGCAAACTTCTTTTTTATATTTTTTATTCTCCTTTGCTGGTAGTTTTCATCTCTTTGATTTTTTTTTTTGCTTGGTTTTTTTTGTTAATATGTGGTTATATACTTTTGGAACTATATTTAAGCTAGAGATTCCTATTTGCCTTCTATAGCCTTATATATTCTAATTGTACTTGAGTTTTGTTATTCTCATTTCATTAAACATTTTTGTCTATATCACGTAGATCGCTTTGAAAAAACCATACTAAGACTTTTTTAACTTAAGTTTTAAGACTTATCAGGAGTCAGCATCTTTTCTTGAAATCTATAGACATATAAAAAGTACTTTTATGACATTCTCTTGGTTTTTTCATTCTGAAGGGCCGAAACTCAAGAAAAAAAATAAATAAATATACGAAAAGTACATAAAAATGATTATTTTACCAATTCACAATTCTTGTTTTTGGCACTGTGCGGTATTTTTTTACATTTTCGAACTAATTATTGAAAAATATGAAGTAATTTTATAGTAAAATTATAGTTAAAAATTACAGACCAGGAGAAACTTCATATCTCCTCTGAAAAATATAGAATACAAAACTTAAGCAGAATCGTAATAAGGTTGCCTCGATACAAATTACCCTATTAATAAAAATGTGTATTCAATAACGTTTAAGGCCACATTAGCGAGAGAGTATAAACGCGAACAATATGTTTGATATTTTAAATGTCTCATACCTTTCAAGAAATTCACGGAATTTATAGTTGCTCATTTCTACTCAACAGACATAATATTTTGACAAAATATTCTTCAATTAATTAGTTGTCCTTTATTGTTAAGAAAAATATCCACAGCAAGAAGTTAACGCAAGTTATTTAACAGGATAAACACAATTTGATGGAA
Source organism: Pachyrhynchus sulphureomaculatus (assembly GCA_019049505.1). Classification (NCBI taxonomy): domain Eukaryota; kingdom Metazoa; phylum Arthropoda; class Insecta; order Coleoptera; family Curculionidae; genus Pachyrhynchus; species Pachyrhynchus sulphureomaculatus. The sequence continues at coordinate 82,451,036 of CM032449.1, read as the reverse complement.
AGTCTTCTTTCTTTTTTTTCTATATAAATAATCAAGTCAGTTTATAATCTGTTACGAAAACCTTATTTTGTTATAATCTCTTACTTACTTAATTAAAATTATTTCTCCATTTGGCTCTATTTTGTACATAGTTCATAGCATTTACAAGTGAGTGCAAATGGTAATTCGCAAAACAAAGATTTTGGCCAAGACTTAGAAAATTTGCAAATATCATTTTTTGTAAAATAGTGCACACTCGAAAAAAATAGTTTTTTTTGTAGTCATCAATACAAATATATTGTTTTTTAGTCCGGCAGTAATGAGACGTCCACTTAAAAAATAACGTCAATAACAGGGTTCAGCGGAACTATTTTAGAAAACAAATTATTTTTACATATATAAAAGGATGTAAAATCAAGTACTCTGTTACTGTTTATTAATCAAGTTTGATTTCTCAGACCAATAGTTTTTCACGAAAAGTCGCACGGCTTCGTATAGCGGTAGTCCAAGTTACTTGATGTCATAACATTTTGAACTCGTCGAGGTCAAGTTACGAAACTAGTTACTAATTTCTGTTCGTTCTAAATATCAAACGTTTTCCTTCTTTGAACTTAAATAAAATTTGAATAGTCGAATACGCGTATAGAGTAGCTAGGAGTAGTAAAGAAAATCGGGTGTAATTTCAGTAAAGAAAATTTTCTTATTTTTCCTAAATGCACATAGCTTTTGACACTAAAGTGTCAGAAAATAAAATTTTATTTGAACTGTTAAAGCTGACCAAGACCCACGCATCACAAATAGAAACTCATAGAAATATAATAAATGTATAGTAAATCCCAAGATATAAGATCTTGCCTTTTTGCTTTTTCAGTGGGGCAATAAACGACCCTATTAAGGTTTTGTGCATAGTTGCCAGGTATTACGATAAACGTATTTTTATTTTACCTGCTTTGTATACCACCCTCACTTGCACCTGCAATTATATTGGATCTATTTTTACCTATATATTTACTACCTGGCAACCCGGTTTCAAGCCCTTTAAGTATTTGATAATATAGGCCTAATGACCACAGGTCCCCATTCAGTTTTGAAAGATACTTTTTATTATTTTTATTTTTAGGTTTACTTACAACTTCCAACGTAACGGTTCTATTTTAATTATGTGGCGTCCGTGGGAAAATTGCAATAGTGGCTATCGCAAGAGGAAACATTTATCACTTGACGCTAAACAAATAGTGAAAAATGTTTACAACAGTTTGGTGAAAAGAAATTTGAATAAACAAAGTGCCTTGCAAGAAACCAGTGAACTAACAAAAACCCCAATTGTAGGAAAACCATCACTCAGGAACAGGAAAAAACGGAAAGATTTTCAAATGCATCATGTAGACGATTGTAAAAAAGACTCCATCAGGAGAAAAATATATTCTATGAATGAAAAGCAGTTGGTGCCGACACTAGACAAAATAAAATTAAGACTGGTGCAGGACGGGACCAATATACATTGGGGCCGATCAACCCTTCACAGAATTCTTTTAAGAATTGGATTCACGTTCCGAAAAATCAACAAAAGGCAAGTAGTGATGGAGTTACAAAGAATACGAATCTTGCGACATACTTATTTACAAAAAATTAAAAAGTATTGACAGAGAATTGGCCAATAATTTACCAAAGACACTGTGCAAAAAGGGTGGGTTGACATCAGTACAAAATATTAGACTAATGCACCTTCAAAAAAAGGTAAACGAATAACGATTTTGCATGCTGGATCTGAAAAGGGCTGGGTTTCAAATTGTCTACTATTATCTGCAAAAAATGTAAAAGATTCTGGTTTGGACTATTACGAAGACACGATCGCAGAACTTTTTGAAAATTGGTTTCAAAATTCCCGAACAGAGTGTTATAGTTATGGACAATGCGAGTTACCATAGTCGCTTACTAAATAAGGTTCCTAATGCAGGCAACATCAAATCGGAAATACAGGAATATATGTTAGAAAATGACATTTATTTTGACTTTAGTTATAAAAAAGTGATCTTTTGGAAGTTTTGAAAGACTATAAATTGAAAAAGAAATATGTTTGTGATAGTATGGCTGAAACAATGGGACATACTGTTTTGCGGCTTCCTCCGTATTATTGCGTGTTTAATCCAATTAAACATATTTAGTATCAAGTTAAATCAAAAATAAGGGCACAAAATGTTTCTCCTACTTTAAGTGTGTCAGTGGTTGAATTAGTAGAGAAGTTATAAATGATATACCTTGTGAAAGCTGAACGAATTCCATTCAGCACATTGTTAAAGTTGAAAATTCATATGTTTATGTAAATGATATATAAACCACTAATAATTACCTCAGCTGATGACAGTGATAGTGAAACCGAATTAGGCTTAAGTTAAAATATATTTTATTTATACAATATGTCCCCTCTTGTAAACCCCATTCATTCAAACTGTATATTTGTACTTCTTATCCATTTGTTTTTACACGCATCTATAAATAAACATCTCCAAAAACACTTATAATTTTATTTATTTGAATTAATGACTAAAATTCTTAGGTCCATCTCTGCAACCTATCATAAACAAAATGTCAGAATTTTTATATTGCCCACTTAAAACGGCAAAAATCAGGATCTTATATTTTGGGACAGGCTATATCACATTTGTTCCTAACTGTTTTATTATTAATTTTTATTAGATATTTAGTTATATTGCATTTTAATATTGTATTTAAAACTTAAAATAAAACAGAATATATGAAAATTTATAATATAATCTATATTTAAAATGGACAAATTCTGTTACTGGCGTGCTATAAAAATATTATAACTCATCGTATAATATCTATTTCACACTTATTTAAATTTACAGTACAAATCTTAATACAACGCTGTTCAGAATTTATTCGTTTTAATTACTCTCGTAGTACAGCTTGTTTGGCCACAATTACCAGCTGTTTAGTTTTTATTTGGTGTATGGTGAACAAACAACATTCTGTACGGCGATAAATTTAAAAAATGGTTGCATTAACTCATTACACATTAAATAATAGATTCTATTCTCAACCAGATGAAAGGTGTTATCATTATTTAGGTTAAAATAAACGTATCATTTACATATTACAATATTGTAAGTGTAAAATATATTAGGCAACCCTATAATTCTACCGGCGCCTTCAGAGCTTGTTTCGAGACCTGACACGAAACTGAGTTAATTCGACTTGCACAAATATTTTTGTATTAGTGGACCAGAGTGGGAGGTGAGCAGGACTTTATAGATTATCTGTTCCCATATTGGTGAGAGGTAAAGATCAGTATCACGATTAAGGTGTTATATGGTTGCTTAGATATTCGTTGGATTCCAGAATTTTCCTAGGATAGAAAAAGTAATTTGTTGCAAGGATCGTTGACTGGTAAAAGAAAATCTTTTATCTTGTCTCATGTTGGTACTCTACAAGTGCTAAAGTTGAAATGGTACAAAGATGTGATGATGTTCTTTAATTCTCGTACATATTTTTCTGGACATTTCGCCGATGTAAGTTTTACCACAGCTACATGGGACACTGTAGACTTCTGAGTGTTCAAGGGGAATCTTATCTTTTACAAATCTAAGATGTAAGAGTTTAGGGCACGTAGAGAAACCTATTATTATTTTATGATTCCGTATAATTTTCGAAATGCGATCTGTGACATCATTAATGTATGGAAGGATTATAATCCCAAGAGACTGATTTGCTTGACTTCTAGCATTTGGAAACACCTGAGGAGATGTATGTGTTTGAATAAAGATAGTGGAAATTGTTTGATTGCAGAATAAATGTAAGATAGTTTAGTTCTGATTGAAGAAATTGTTGCTGAATTAGTGATACAGCCCTATGAATAAGGGAGTTCATGACTGAGTGTTTTTGGGCGGGATGCGAGGAAGCATTTAAATAACTGTACATATGAGTCGGCTCTCTATATAATGATTCATATCTGACTTTCCATTAATAAGGACTTTCTGAAAAAGAAAAGTATTATTATTTTTAATGTCAAGGGTGAAGTGAATATTTGGATGTAAAAAGTCGAGATGACAGAGATTTTGAAAAGATTCTTGACCGTATAGTCAAACTGTCGTCAGCGTATCGTTTCCAGAGTTTCGGTATAAGATGAAAAGTGTCGATGGATTCTTTTTCAAAGTGTTTCATAAATAGGTTGGCAATAACTGGAGAAAGACAGAAACCAATTTCTGTACTAGATATTTGTTCATATACTTTGCCATTGTTTAGAATATTCGTCCGTGAAAGTTAAGAAATCTAAATGTAAAATATGTCACATGTCAAAAACGCAATGTGCGAATGTCTCTATTTTAACTCCGTAAACAAAAACATTAAAAACGCTACAAGATCATGAATTTAACATTTTTGCCTATCTTCAAATAAGGGAGTTAGAGGGATGAAATATTTAAAATTAGGAAACCTGTACCAACGAGATATGTAAATGTTCCCAGAAGATAGAAGTTACGGTACCATGCAGCTAATGTTGGATAATTATTCTTATTTAGCCTTAATTATTATTTGTAGTTTATGAAGATTAAGGAGAATATCATCAGTTTTTACTTTTTTTTAATTTATACGAAATTTTCAGTACAAAATATTTGTTTTCATAATCCTTCATGAATTTATATCTGAATACAAGAATCCTCTATATAAATTACAAATAATTTGTTACTACTTATTTTGCATACTTTACGACCCAACAAGAAATATGAGTCTAATATTCATAATCTTAAAATTTGCATAAAATAAAAAGGTATTCAACTACGAGATAGCTTTATACATTATACGTATGTATTAATTAAATATACGAACATTTACTCTCCTGTCAAGATCAACCGGTTTAACAAAATGACGAAGTGTATTGAAATTATCTTCTTTATACATGTTGTATTTGTTTAGTTGCCAGTAGCACATCATGTGAATCAAAGTCAAATTAATAACGATTATCTCTTGTTTTATAAATTAATCCATCAAAGATATCTCGAAGGAACAAACAATTGCTTACCGTTTTCATAGCAATGTTATTATTTATCCATTTTGACTATATCATAAAGACATATCACTGTGAATTATTTAATTCAGCCATTAAACAAAATATAAAAATAGATTGACAGATCGCTTTCAGGTTGTAGACCAATTTTTCATTCCTTTTCTTCTTTTAATTGGCGATCTTAAGGTCGAGCAGATGTGGGTAGTGTAAAATTGTTACCTTGTCAATACATATCATCTAACATTTACTTAAGTCCTGTAAATCTTTACCAAGGGTAATATTCACGGGATGTTGCCAGGGTTTGGGTTAAAACAGAAACAAACTTCTCGCTTGTCCCAACAATTCCAGGTCCTTTTGGGCAGTCGCTAAGGCAGTTAGTCGAAATTTCACCAAATCCACCATACCACCACTCACACGGCCATTCCATTGCAACCACACCTGTTGAGAGAGCGAACTTGTTAGCTGAACTCTTTGCTTCACATTCTACTGTCGATTTCTAAGGAAAAATACCACCTACTATTCCCATGTTGTAGACAAAGATGCCGGTGTTGTCTTCTCACAGCGTATCATAAAGCGTATTTTAATGAAGCTAAACACCAAAAAGGCTTCTGGCGCTGACGGAATAGCTGCCATAGTTCTCAAAAACTGTGCAAGGGAACTAACACCAGTTTTCTGTAGACTTTTCAACCTATGCTACAGAAAGGGAATATTTCCGTCCTGCTGGAAATGTGCCACGATTCAGCCGATACCTAAAAAAGGCAAGAAGACCTTGCCAAATAACTACCGACCAGTCGCACTGCTTTCAATAATATCGAAGGTCATGGAAAAAGTTATCAATCAGCATCTTATCATCAAAATATCTTGAACGATTCAATATTATTAGCGATCATCGATATGGCTTTCGTAAAACATAGATCAACAGGAGATCTTCTGACTTATGTAACACATGTTTGGAACAATGCAATTGAACACTTTGGAGAATCTCGAGCGGTTGCTCTTGACATATCCAAGGCATTCGACCGTGTTTGGCACGATGGACTGTTGGCTAAGCTACGCTCTTGTGGTATGTCTGAAAAGTTCTGTTTGTGGCTCTCATGTTTCCTCAGAGAGCGTTCTTTACGAGTGGCGGTCGACGGATTTCTTTCTAACACCTTCACAATCAACGCCGGTGTGCCCCAAGGCTCCATACTGTCTCCTACTCTCTTTCTCATTTACATTAACGATCTGCTGGAAAAGACCGCGAATTCAATCTACAGCTTTGCAGACGATAGTACGCTTATCTCTTCATTCACTTTGAACGCTCGGACATCGGCTGCTCAGGCGGATATCCGCAGATAGCAGGAGGTCGTTTAACTTAACAAAGACCTGGAAGAAATTCTGTCTTGGGGTGACAGTAATCAAGTCGAATTTAACGGTACAAAAACCCAGGCGGCGGTTTTTTCTAAAAAAGTTAACGTTGCTGAACCCGACATAGCTATGTCGGGGCACTCAATTCCTCTAGCATCTTCGCTTAATTTGTTGGGCGTTAGTTTGGGAGCAAATATGTCCTGGCATGAGCATGTTGCACGCATAGCAAGGAGAACTTCTCAAAAGTTAGGAATATTATTTCGAACCAGAAAGCTTTACACTCCACAACAACTGTTAATTCTTTACAAAGCTCAAATTCGGCCAGCTATGGAATACTGCTCCCATGTTTGGGGCTCCGCTCCCAAACATACACTGCGTTTGCTGGATTCTGTTCAGAGAAGAGCTGCTCGTGTGATTGGAGACCCGGAACTGACCGGCGGCCTTGACTTGCTGGAACATCGAAGAACGGTTGGCGACTTGAGTCTGTTCTACAAGTATTTTCATGGAAAGTGTTCGAAGGACGTAGCCCGCTTAATTCCTCCAAAGCGGTGCATGTTAGAAATACACGTCGCGCTGGTGCTTCAGATCCGTATGAGGTTCAGCTTGTTACTCCGCATACAACGCTTTTCAAGCAGTCTTTTATATGAAGAACATCATCCCTTTGGAATAATTTGCCCAGCGCTGTGTTTCCCACCGAGTACAATTTACAGCGTTTCAAGAACAAAGTGAATCGCTTTTTCCGCACACGTGCCGCTCCCGGAGCGCTTTAGGGACTTCCCTGCAGCACGTGTGCTAGCCCCATAAAAAAAAAGATAAATCGTGGTTCTTAAGAAGAGACAATTTAGAGTAATTTCCGACATTTTTCCTACGATTGTACGAGGCATTTTCGGA
>CM032449.1:82351293-82438793 GCA_019049505.1 Pachyrhynchus sulphureomaculatus | reverse complement strand
GAAAATATGCATCATTACTAGATTTTAGGTAAAATATGCAATAATCGGTGAGAATGGTCTAAATATGCAAATGCATATGAAAATATGCAAATGCATATAATCCGTTCTCTAGTTATATCAAAGGAAAGCTAGTTCGTAATTGACTTAATCATTACGTGATGAAAATCCATCTTATTCATTTCTGATAGTGGAAAAAAAACGAAATATGTCATGTACTTTTCACCAGTATAATAATAAATGAAGATTTTTGCAAGTGAAAATCTGAAAATAAAGTTTTCCACTATCAGAATTGAAAGCAAGTTCGTTGATTCCTGTAGTCATTGCCCCTTAACAAGTGGCTGTGACCTTTAAGTGAAGTTAGCTGTTTTATTTTGATGTATCTTAAATGGACAATTGCTCTCCGTATAAAAATATCCTAAGTTGTGCGTGACATAATCACTAAACCACTTTAATTTTTATAATTTTCTTATTCAGAATTATATATTAAAAAGTCTCGTCTGTCAAGTAATTTTGACACTGATATTTGATGATAAGCCATTTTTAGAAATTTTTTATTTGATAATGGTTATGATTTGAACCGAAAGCAAAAGATATTTATAAAAATAGTAAAAAAAAATTAAGAAACGAATAGCCCAAATGAAAAATTTGGAAAAGGTTATTTGAAGTTCGTTATTCGTATTGCTATTATGATAGGGTCTGTTTAAGAATTAAACTAGGAAAGTATTGGATTTCAAAAATACCAGTAGATGGGAGTTGAGAAAACTAATGACAGAACGAAGGATGGTCTCAAATACCTATTCTCTCTCTCCATACAGTTGCATTTTCTGGAAAAGTACTATTTGGTATACATCAAGTATATTACACTATTTAAAATAAAATTTAAAGTCTAATGCTATTACTACAAGAAAATTTTATCGTCTACTGTTGCTAAGCTAGGTGATACATACCTATCTAAAATTTAACTTATTACTAAGAAAACTATGGATCTAAACTTGGTTTACCTCAATGCGCTACGTAGTGCTTACAGTAGGCAATGCCTTAGTAGCAATATAAAATACATAAATGTCATTAACAATATAAAAAAATGGAAAGGCTTCGAGCCACCAGAGAGCCACTGAGGCACGCTTCTTACGTAGTTTTACTACCTTTATATCATCGTGAAGGCACCCTAAAAAGTGGCTTGTTTCCACGTGAAAAGCATTTGACATTTTTGCCCATCAGCTGTTAATCCAGTTTGTTTACCATATACTTTCCAAAATATAGTCCTGAGGAATTTCTAAATAATTATGCAAAAAAAGGAAAACGCAACAAAATAACAAATCAGAATAGCTAAAAAAGGTATTTTAATTTGGGTCCTATTTAAAAAAATTGAATATTTTATTTTTTTATAGAGAGCCAACTTTGACCATAACAACTGGGTATATTGAGACATCTATTGGAATCATACTGCTATAGTACAAGTAAATGAAATAGTAACAGATGAAATGCCGATTCGGAAAGGAGTCAGGCAAGGTTGCATACTGTCACCTGTATTGTTTAACTTATATTTCCAAGTGATCTTCGAGAAAGCATTATGGGAACGAAGTGAAGGATTCTGGATAGGGGGCGAAGTGATAAACACCATTCGCTTTGCCGACGATACCGTAATCTTATCAGAAATATTATAGGGCCTGCAAGCACTGGTTGATAACGGGAAAATGTCAAAATAGGTCTTAGGATAAACACAGAAAAAACAAAATTTGTGATCGTTTCTAAACTTGAAAAAAACAATTGCGAATTATTTCTCGAAAAACAAATAGAACGTGTAGAAAAGTACAAATATTTAGGCACCTATATCACATCCGACATTGACCAAGACACTGAAATTAAAACCAGAATATATGTTGCAAGAAAATTATTTTTAAAATTCCAGACAATGTTCTGCAACAGAAACTTATTCCTCGCTCTAAGATTATGTTTCCTGGAATGTTATGTTTGGTCTCAACTTTTGTATGGATTCGAGACAAGGACGTTGAAGTAATACATTACTAAGAAACTAAAAGCATTTGAAATGTGGCTCTGTCTAAAAATTCCATGACAGGCAAGATTACTAAAAAGGAAAATCTACGAAGGATAGGCCAAGGCACAAAAACTCTTGACAATCATAAAAGTACGAAAAACATCCTACTTAGGTCATGTACTCAGAAATGACAAATATTTATTATTGCAAACTATCATGCAGGGAAGAGTTAATGATAGAAAAAGTGTCGGAAGAAAGAAAAAAAGTCTTGGCTTAGGGAATGGACCAGCATGTATGTAGGGGAGTTGTTTCATGTTGCGAGGGACAGAGGAACGTTTTGAGAAGTTTTCACCAACCTCCATTAGGAGAAGGCATAGGAAGAAGAAGAAGAAGAAGGTATTGTCTTAAACAAGGCATAAAAAAATTAAATCTTACTTCATTACATGTATTAAAATTTTTATGTTTCAATAAAAATCGTGTTACGAAGGAGTTATTTTAAAAGGTAAAAAATGTTATGTATTTTTTATTAAATTTGTCTTTTTTTAAGTTTCTTGAATAACTGGAAGTTATGTTATAAAAAATTATAGCGAATTTTCCTATGGCCTGTTTTAGACAGATTATAGTTTTGAAATAGTAGTTATTCTTACAATAAGAAACCATTCTGGGAAAATAGGTTAAAATTTGTAGTAAGTGATCATCTTTGCGATATATACGAAGCAACTCTTCCAACCCTCTTTCTCATCTTTTTAATCTTTTATATGTGTGACTATAAATAATTAAAACTATTAAAAAATAATTAGATTTTTAAAATTCTCAGCTCCAAGAAACTTAAACGATGTGTAACATGATATTCGGGACAACCCGTCTAATACTCTCCACCCTCTAACCACTTTTATGTTTCATTGTAAACAACTGAAAGTATTTTAAAAAAATTTAAAAAGGTTTTCCCAGTACTTTTCTGACATGGTTTCAGATTCCAAAGTAAACACACATATTAAAAAATAAACTGATCCAAGCAGGGGGCTTCTAATAGTTAGAAATAGTGAATAATAATTTTCAGATTGTCGACTCCAAGATTTCTGATGTAGATGTATGTGACGACATATACACAACTACCCCTCTACTCTTTACCCTATTACTTTAATCCTATATATCTATTATGGTAAAGTTTCTTCTAAGTCCTAATCAAGAATCAAAAAAAATCCTATTATACTTTTCAAACTATAAAACAGTTAACGATATCAACCCTTTTTATCACCCCCACCCAAAAAGATACAAAATTTTAAGATTCCGCAACTTAAAAAACTTTGAAAATAGCATGTAACATCGTATATACGACGGTAACCTCGACCTCCTATCCCTACCCTTTTTAGTCCTTTTACAATTTTATATAATATGCTTATACCTCAAATTTTTCCAACCCTTTCACCCACTGCCCCTATAAACATTGAAAATAATGAAAAAAAAAATAACGTCTGCATTAATGACTACAAGAACTCTGAAAAAACACATATAACATGAGAAATATAAAGCCACTTTTCTCACACCTTTTTCCAAATTCTTAAACCCTTGTTATTCTATTGTTTTTTTTTTTATAAAGAACTAGCAACCTCCTGTGACCTCGTTCGAGTGGAAGCGTTATTTTTTTTAAACGTTTTTTCTTTTTAATTTAAGTACCTATGTTAATTGGTCAGAGTTTCTCTGTTACTCGTACGTTTAATGTTTTATTATTTTTTGGTAGCAAAATATATTGGTTTTCTGAAGTTCCGACTCTTGCTAACTCGACATATAATTGGCGACGAGAAAAACATTCCTGTCTCAAATCGATTATCACGAGTTTAAAAATGTGTGCCTGGATCGCACTTGTTGTGAGAGCAAACGATCCTTTCACCGGAAACTGCAACTGCTTAAAATGAATCGGTAGATCCGTTGAGACCATAGGAATATGAGGAATAGACCCTATTGTTTTTATATTTTACCTCTCGCCTAAGAGTTATTTCTAAAAAGTTGCGATTTTCTTTTAGGCATAATACTGTCTTTAGATATTACTTATTCTTTAATAGCAGCAACACATGCACAGTTTCCTAAGAGTGGAAAAACAGTCAAGTACAAGTTGGACTTGAGCAATGAGTGTTCTGTACCGTGCTTGCCTTTAAAATAAAATAAAATCCTTGCCAAGACTAAGTTAATTAGGTCCCTGACATCTTAAGATCCAATATGTATTTTCACGTCTTTTCTTAGTCAATAATGTGTAATAGTTATAGCATCTTAGCTACCTAACAGCTAATAAATTAATCTACCTCAATCTAGAATCTAATTGTGAAAGTGTTAAACAAATATTTACTACCTAAATATTTGTTCAATTATAAACAAATAAAATAAACTTATTTTGTCTCCGTACGGCGACGCGGTAGCACTAAAATGTAATAAAAACTATACTAAAAATCTTCCACTATATTGTCATGAAATATATTTTTTTTATACCTGTTAAATTATCAAACGTAATGCACGCCTGTTAATTTTCGCTTAATCTACACTTTATGTAGACTATTCAAGAATTTTTTCAAAACTTTTTGATCAGTACTTTTCGAGATAGGGCGGGGTATAACGATTTTGTGGCCATTTTTTAATACAAGGACAAATGTGGGCGAGTTTTACATTATATATATTTTTGAACTCGTGTTTTCACAAGCTTTCATTTGACACCCCACTCGATGACCTGGTATTTTTTTTCGCTTCAGAATTGACCCCCTTAATAAGTTAAAATTTAACTTTAAAGCCACAAGGCTCTAATTGGGCCATCAATTCCTATATTTCTGCCAAATTTTAACTTTCCATGTAAAATAGTTTCGGAGAAAATCGAATGTGACAGACGGACTGACGTATACCGAAGTGATCCATAAGTGTTTCGTGCGGAACACTAAAAAATCTACTTAATAAGAATTATACAATTGCATCATACACCTCAAACTGAAATTAACGACGTAATAATTGTAAAAGGAAATGTAATAATTGCACACAATTTTTAGTAGATATTTCAGAACACGCTTAATAAATATCAGAGAAGTCAAAATTTCTTCATTTGAAGTAGGAAGATATACCTAAATTAAGAAAGATCACTAAAATAATATTCGTTACCTAAATGTATCTCACACTATTAGATACTTATTAAATAAAAATACACTAATATTAATAAAGAAATTTAAATAAATATTTTTATTGTTATTGAGTACCGATTGATACCAACAAAGTACTTACAATGAACCTACAATGAGAATGAAAGATTCATAAAATGACGAATAACAAAACAACAAACCTTCTCGTCTTCAAACACATAACATCATGTCATTGTGTCACCAAATTTCGAGAAAATCAAATTATAGACTGGGCCTACAAGTACAAGACAAACACAACACTAGCCTGTGTTCACCCCAAAAGTCCAGGCTACATACCAGTATTTTTTTTTTTTAAATCGGATTGAGATTACCTCCTAAAAACAAACATACAAACTTTACTTTTCTATTATATTAGTATAGATTATGCTTAAAATCTCACCATGATAACAACTCTTCTCAGAATACTGTTAAAACTACAAAAATATTTTAGGGTCTTCACTCTACTCACCCTCTTCTCTTCCTGAAACTGAAACTAATGAAAAATAACTTAATTTTCTGATTCCTCGACTCCAAAAACCATAAAAAGAACATATAATACGAAATATACAAAGCATCACCTCTAGTCTCTTCTTGCATTCCTTTCATACCATATATAATTTATTCTAAATAATTTGCTTAAAATTTAGTTATTACCACAACCAAAAACGTGGAAAAATTTTCATAATCCTATTGAAACTATACAGTATTTAATTACCTACAGCCTCACTCTCTTCCCCTACTAAAATTGAAAATAATAAAACAACAGCTTAATTTTTAAATACTTCGACTTTAATAACCCTCAAAAGGACATATAAAGCGATATATATGTAACAACCTCTATATCCTTTTTCCACAATCCTTTGCCCTCAATTATTTTGTTATAAATAGTTACGCATAAAGTTACGTTATTATCTCAACAAAAACCGGGAAAAATTATCATATTACATACTGTTAAAACCATACAAGATTTGTGGACGTTTACCTTTTTCACCTCCTTTCTTTCTCCAGGTATTATATGTATATCAATTTTTGACATTTTATTTCGTTAGATAGTTATCGTACCAAAAGACCGACAGACACTTCAAATATATCCATTACATTAACCAAAAATTTTTATAAAATTATTGAAACTACCAAATATTTAACAAACTCTATCTCTTCCACCCCTTTTTTTTTAATATATATATATATATATATATATATATATATATATATATATATATATATATATATATATATATATAGATATATATATATATATATATATATATATATATATATATATATATATATATATATATATATATACATATATATGCATCTGGCAACATGGTCTTATGGCCGGAAGACCCGATGACTTTGTGAAGTACCAGCCACAGATGAGAGAGGCAAGGGATATTTGACTCTTAAAAGATAATATAATCTATGGTTTTTACATAGAATAAAAGGGAAATAATATTGAGGAATGATTTAATCATACTACTTTTTGTATTTGAGGGTAGTAATGTAATAATAAATCATATTTCAAGATTTTTATTTTTTACGATCACGAAAACATAATTTCCCATTTGTATTGGTCTGTCTATCTATTTGTGGGTACGATAATTCTCTGGTAGAATAAGATACAGATTTCAGATTTAGTATTCAGATAGTAGTTGAAATATAAATAGACCCTATAATTTTTTAGCGATACACATATATATATATATATATATATATATATATATATATATATATATATATATATATATATATGTATATATATATATATATATATATATATATATATATATATATATATATATATATATATATATATTAAAAAAAAGGTGGAAGAGATAGAGGTTGTTAAATATTTGGTAGTTTCAATAGTTTTATATAAAAATTTTTGGTTAATGTAATGGATATATTTGAAGTGTCTGTCGATCTTTTGGTACGATAACTATCTAACGAAATAAAATGTCAAAAATTGATATACATATAATACCTGAAGAAAGAAAGGAGGTGAAAAAGGTAAACGTCCACAAATCTTGTATGGTTTTAACAGTATGTAATATGATAATTTTTCCCGGTTTTTGTTGAGATACTAACGTAACTTTATGCGTAACTATTTATAACAAAATAATTGAGGGCAAAGGATTGTGGAAAAAGGATATAGAGGTTGTTACATATATATCGCGTTATATGTCCTTTTGAGGGTTATTAAAGTCGAAGGATTTAAAAATTAAGCTGTTGTTTTATTATTTTCAATTTTAGTAGGGGAAGAGAGTGAGGCTGTAGGTAATTAAATACTGTATAGTTTCAATAGGATTATGACAATTTTTCCAGGTTTTTGGTTGTGGTAATAACTAAATTTTAAGCAAATTATTTAGAATAAATTATATATGGTATTAAAGGAATGCAAGAAGAGACTAGAGGTGATGCTTTGTATATTTCATATTATATGTTCTTTTTATGGTTTTTGGAGTCGAGGAATCAGAAAAATTATGTTATTTTTCATTAGTTTCAGTTTCAGGAAGAGAAGAGGGTGAGTAGAGTGAAGACCCTAAAATATTTTGTAGTTTTAACAGTATTCTGAGAAGAGTTGTTATCATGGTGAGATTTTAAGCATAATCTATACTAATATAATAGAAAAGTAAAGTTTGTATGTTTGTTTTTAGGAGGTAATCTCAATCCGATTTAAAAAAAAAAATACTGGTATGTAGCCTGGACTTTTGGGGTGAACACAGGCTAGTGTTGTGTTTGTCTTGTACTTGTAGGCCCAGTCTATAATTTGATTTTCTCGAAATTTGGTGACACAATGACATGATGTTATGTGTTTGAAGACGAGAAGGTTTGTTGTTTTGTTATTCGTCATTTTATGAATCTTTCATTCTTTTTGTAGGTTCATTGTAAGTACTTTGTTGGTATCAATCGGTACTCGATAACAATAAAAATATTTATTTAAATTTCTTTATTATTATTAGTGTATTTTTGTTTAATAAGTATCTAATAGTGTGAGATACATTTAGGTAACGAATATTATTTTAGTGATCTTTCTTAATTTAGGTATATCTTCCTACTTCAAATGAAGAAGAAATTTTGACTTCTCTGATATTTTTATTAAGCGTGTTCTGAAATATCTACTAAAAATTGTGTGCAATTATTACATTTCCTTTTACAATTATTACGTCGTTAATTTCAGTTTGAGGTGTATGATGCAATTGTGTAATTTTTATTAAGTAGATTTTTAGTGTTCCTCACGAAACACTTATGGATCACTTCGGTGTACGTCAGTCCGTTTGTCACATTCGATTTTCTCCGAAACTATTTTACATGGAAAGTTAAAATTTGGCAGAAATATAGGAATTGATGGCCCAATTAGAGCCTTGTGGCTTTGAAAGTTAAATTTTAACTTATTAAGGGGGTCAATTTTGAAGCGAAAAAAAAATACCAGGTCATCGAGTGGGGTGTCAAATGAAAGCTTGTGAAAACACGAGTTCAAAAATATATATAATGTAAAACTCGCCCACATTTGTCCTTATATTAAAAAATGGCCACAAAATCGTTATACCCGGCCCTATCTCGAAAAGTACTGATCAAAAAGTTTTGAAAAAATTCTTGAATAGTCTACATAAAGTGTAGATTAAACGAAAATTAACAGGCGTGCATTACGTTTGATAATTTAACAGGTATAAAAAAAATATATTTCATGACAATATAGTGGAAGTTTTTTAATATAGTTTTTATTACATTTTAGTGCTACCGCGTCGCCGTACGTATTTGTTTATGATTGAACAAATATTTAGGTAGTAAATATTTGTTTAACACTTTCACAATTAGATTCTAGATTGAGGTAGATTAATTTATTAGCTGTTAGGTAGCTAAGATGCTATAACTATTACACATTATTGACTAAGAAAAGACGTGAAAATACATATTGGATCTTAAGATGTCAGGGACCTAATTAACTTAGTCTTGGCAAGGATTTTGTTTTATTTTAAAGGCAAGCACGGTACAGAACACTCATTGCTCAAGTCCAACTTGTACTTGACTGTTTTTCCACTCTTAGGAAACTGTGCATGTGTGGCTGCTATTAAAGAATAAGTAATATTTAAAGACAGTATTATGCCTAAAAGAAAATCGCAACTTTTTAGAAATAACTCTTAGGCGAGAGGTAAAATATAAAAACAATAGGGTCTATTCCTCATATTCCTATGGTCTCAACATCCTTTTTCCACAATCCTTTGCCCTCAATTATTTTGTTATAAATAGTTACGCATAAAGTCACGTTATTATCTCAACAAAAACCGGGAAAAATTATCATATTACATACTGTTAAAACCATACAAGATTTGTGGGCGTTTACCTTTTTCACCTCCTTCCTTTCTTCAGGTATTATATGTATATCAATTTTTGACATTTTATTTCGTTAGATAGTTATCGTACCAAAAGATCGACAGACACTTCAAATATATCCATTACATTAACCAAAAATTTTTATAAAACTATTGAAACTACCAAATATTTAACAACCTCTATCTCTTCCACCCCTTTTTTTATATATATATATATATATATATATATATATATATATATATATATATATATATATATATATATATATATATATATATGTGTGTATATTGCTGAAAAATTATAGGGTCTATTTATATTTCTACTACTATCTGAATACTAAATGAAATCTGTATCTTATTCTACAAGAGAATTATCGTACCCACAAATAGATAGACAGACCAATACAAATGGGAAATAAAATCTTGAAATATGATTTATTATTACATTAGTACCCTTAAATACAAAAAGTAGTATGATTAAATCATTCCTCAATATTATTTCCCTTTTATTCTATGTAAAAACCATAGATTATACATTATCTTTTAAGAGTCAAATATCTCTTGCCTCTCTCATCTGTGGCTGGTACTTCACAAAGTCATCGGTCTTCCGGCCATAAGACCATGTTGCCAGATGCAGAAGTAAGATTGCCAAATAATTAATAAAATGTGCTAGGAATCTATCATTTATTTAGCAATGATTGAAAATATTTTCTTCAATAGAAAAAAATACTGTCTTGTGGTTATTCATACAATCTTTTAAATTATGTCATCAGAAGAAACAAAGCAATGACCCAGCAACCATAAAACACAGTAGCTACGCTCAAGAAAATCTTTAGATCCTGTTTGTTATCACGCATGCGTCCCCTATTACACCAAGAACATGGCTGCCAGCGCGGTCACGGGTTATGTTTTCAACTGGATTTCAAGGAGAATCTTTTTATAACGTGCTCCGAAATTTATTGTTAATAATTTTTCAATAAGTAAATGACTTGTTTGACGTTATAATTGAAAATAATTATAAAAAGATGTCAAGAGGATGTTTTTGTTGTGCGGTTAATGCTTGTAAAAATATATGTGGTATTTTCAAACGAGTTAGTTTTTTTTAGATTTCCCAAAGATCCTAAAAGGTAATTGTATATCCACAGATAACAATGACTATTTTACATGATCCAATCTGAAAATAATGAATGTCCGAATGTCTCTAGATCCCAATGATGAAGCAGTCGCTGAGGTTTCGAACAAACCAAATCACTTTGGCAGACCCCTTCGAGATACACATAAAGCTAATGAAAATGAACCTTGTCCTAACTTTCCAAAATCTTTCATATCAAAATTGTTTGCTAGAGTTATATTATCTGCTAAAATTCGCTAACTAAACTATCAAGACTCAATCTGGGCATGCAAAAGTAGTAATTCTCCATCACAAATGAGTTTGAATAAATCAGTGCATGGATTTAATTTTTTTATATAAGTTGTATATATGCACGAAAAGTCATTAGTTGTATGAAAATTATTATATTAGATTTAAGTAATGACAAAATGGAGCATAAATTGTGTTTACTTCATTTCTCAGTTCAGAAGAAAGACGATCTCAACTTAAAATGATAATTATAATTATTTTCAATCTCTCCAGATTCTTGGGATTCGCTGAAATATAAGGAGCATGATTGCTGACATTATAAACGCGAAGTTAAAGGTGTGCAGAGATATATTTTCAAAATGAACATTTTCCTGCCAATGAGATATTTAAATGAATAACGTGCAAAAAGCTTTGAAGCCAAATGTATTTTTTCCTTATATCTTTTGCCGTTTCTCTGTTTTTTTTTCTATATCTGTTTTAATAAGAACATGGTAAATGAAAATAAAATTGTTTCTAAAAAAAACTTTTTCTCATTTTTTTTCCCCTTCAATAAGCAAAATTCATTTTTATTTGCAGAATAGGATTTTTCTTGAAAAGAAGGAATTTGAATATTTTAAAAATTCGCGAGCATCATACCAACATATGGCGACAGGTCATGTGATCATTACAGACTCGAACACCTTGAGATTAAAGGTGCCGAGTCGGACTGTCGCTACTTTATTTTATGTTTACCGTAGCAATGATTTGGGACAAGAAGCTATTATCTTGGCTTTAAATATATAAACAAATATCTCACGTTATGTTACACGTTCCGTCAATAAATTAGTATGTTACAATACGATAATAAAAAATTGTTGGTACAAATTATTACTTACTAAAAAAAGATTTGTTTTAAGTAAAAGACCCCCTTTGTGTGTCTCAGTCCACTAATTATTTATATTATATACGTTTTTAGTGTTCCGTACGGAACACTTATAAGATCACTTCGGTGTCTGTCTGTCTGTCTGTCTGTCTGTCTGTCTGTCTGTCTGTCTGTCTGTCTATCTGTCTGTCTGTCTGTCTGTCTGTCTGTCTGTCTGTCTGTCTGTCACACCCGATTTTCTCCGAAACTATTTGACGTAGAAAGATGAAATTTGGTAATAATATAGGAATTGATGGCCTCATCAGAGCCATGTAGTTTTGAGAATTAAATTTTGACTTAAGGGGTTAGTTTTGGGGGGTGAAGGTGGAAGTGAAAAAAAAATTTTTTTACTAGGTCATCGAGTGTGGTGTCAAATGAAAGCTTGTAAAAACACGATTAAAAAAATATATATGTAATATTATACTTGCGCGCACTTTTCTTTGTATTATTTTTAAAAATTCGCGAAAAAATCGCTGTCCCGGGCCTTATCTCGAAAAGTACTTATCAAAAAATTTCGAAAAAATTCTGGAATATTCTCCACGGGGTGTAGATTGAACGAAAATTATCACGAGTGCATTACCTTTAATAATTTATATGGTATATAAAAAAAAACAAAAATTTCAAGGTCATCAGATTTCAATAAAGGTTGGATACAAACTTTGTTGAAAACTCATTTGGGGTGTGTTTTGTGAAGTCACTGATCATTTTATACCACCGTAACATAAATTTTGACTTAAGAGTTTCGTTTTGAGGGGTGAAATCGGAAGTGAAAAAAAATTTGGGGGGTCAAATGAAAGCTTGTGAAAACACGAGTAAAAAAATATATATATAATGTAATACTTGCGCACACTTTTCTTCGTATTACTTTTAAAAAATCGCTGTCCCCTACCTTATCTCGAAAAGTACTGATCAAAAAATTTTGAAAAAATTCTGGAATATTCTCCACGGGGTATAGATTGAAAGAAAATTATCACGAGTTAATAATTTATTTGGTATATAAAAAAAAACAAATTTCAAGGTCACCAGTTTTCAGTAAAGATTGGAAACAAACTTTGTTGAAAACTCATTTAGGGTGTGTTTTGTGAAGTCACTGATCATTTTATACCACTTTAACAAAAATTTTTATTTTAAAAACAATCAACGTACGGAACACTAATTGTGCAAGTTCAACTTGCACTTGACCGGTTTTTTCTTACTTATGCTACTAACTTATACTACAAACTAATGAATAATAAAATTGTTTGCGTAAATATTTACTTCAAAAAAAAAAAAGAATTTTACTTTAAAATATGAAGGAACCAAAAAATATTATACATTATGGTTAGCTATAGTTAGTTCCGGTTAATTTGGGCTTATTTTGGTAAGTTTGCCTTACTTTAGAATACTTCAATTTTTAGTGTGTAGTGAACACTTATAAGATCACTTGGGTGTCCGTCTGTCTGCCTGCTCGTCTCTCACATCCGATTTTCTCCGAAACTGTTTGATATAGAAAGTTGAAATTTGACAGTAATATAGGAAGTTAAATTTTGACTTAAGAGGCTGGTTTTGGGGGGTGAATTCGGAAATGAAAAAAAAATTACCAGGTCGAGTTGGGTGTCAAATAAAAGTGTATAAAACACGAATTCAAAAATATATATAATGTAATACTTGCTCACACTTTCTTTGCATCATTTTTAAAAAATTGCGAAAAATCTGAGTACTGATCAATAAATTTTGAAGAAATTCTGGAATATTCTCCACAGAATGTAGATTGAACGAAAATTATCACCTTTAATAATTTATCTGGTATATAAAAAAAGGAAAATTTCAGAGTGATTAGTTTTCAGTAGAGATCGAACAAAAACTTTGTTGAAAACTCATTTGGGGTGTGTTTTATGAAGTCAATGATCATTCTGTGCCTCCGTAACAAAATTTTTTATTTTAAAAGCAATCAACGAACGGAACACTAATTGCGCAAGTTCGACATGCACTTGGCCGGTTATTCTATATAGAATTTACTGTAATATTTAAGTTAAATTGTAATTTGTGCTCGAAATGTTTTAGATTTTTTTTCAAATAAACAATTTCCAAAATTTCTGTTTTTTTTTTCTTTAAAGTGTTTTGAAAAAGACGATACCTCCTCTATGAGAAAAAACATCTTCTAAATTAATTGGTGGACTTATGCAAAACTGTAAGTTATTAAAATACTTATTTAGGTCAAACGTTTTCTTTCCCTGAATTCTGAAAAAAAGTGCAGAAAATCAAAATAAGTTGCCAAACATCAATCTGAGATAACTGGAAATAAACAACTGTGTTGGACTATTTTCCTCACGTAATAAGATCAATACTTGATACTTGATTTGATGATCATTTATATACTCGTAAATGGCACTATAATAAATTCTTATACATACGTTTCAAACAAGAAAATAGTTTTATGATTTTCTTTTTCTTTTAGTTCATTGTATAGGACATTTAGCATCCTAATGTAAAAGAGGAAAATAAGAAAAAATTGTTACTACCTATAAGCAATAAAAATGGTCTCTGCATGTAAAAAAGTTTACTTCTCATCAAAGAATAGCTACTTTATAGTATCAGCTGCCACAATTCTATAAGATACCCAAATTGTAGAATATTTCGACTAAATTATTATAATTTAAGCCAAAAAATTATATACCCATTAATTAAAGCGTACAATCAAACACCTCGAATCGATTCTGTAACTACAGACTTGTAATATAGGGAGTGTTCTTTTATGTTTATCTAGCGGTATTACTTACTAAATAAAACCATTTCACAAAATGTAGCTTATATAAGAAATTTTAAAAATTGTTTTAAGGAACGTCACTCTAAAATAATATAACAACAAACTCCTAACTGAAAACCGTTGCCATACGCAATTAACACATGTATCAGTTGCCATATGTAATTGACAAAAGTCTAATTTTTATTCAATAAAAAAAAGTCAAAAGTTTTTAATGTATTATGAAAGTGACTGTGAAGTAGGGACTTATTCCGGTTCGCAATTTTTATTTCAAAGGCAGATGTCTCTCTTATTATTCAATTTTGATATTGATATTTTAATGTCTACTATAACATTATGTATAACGGATTTAATTGATTAACAATTCTTTTTACAGCTTAACGATTGTGGAATAAACTTTGGAAAATAAGTTAGCAAATCTTATATATATATATATATATATATATATATATATATATATATATATATATATAATATATATATAAACTTTATATAAATATAGTTAGATATATATATATATTATATAATATATATATATTTATTGTAATATATATTATATATATATATATATATATATATATATATATATATATATATATATATATATATATATATATATATATATATATATATATATATATATATATATATATATATATATATATATATATATATATATATATATATATATATATATATATATATATATATATATATATATATATATATATATATATATATATATATATATATATATATATATATATATATATATATATATATATATATATATATATATATATATATATATATATATATATATATATATATATATATATATATATATATTTAAATATTACTTTCATGTATTTATTTATTTAAAATACAACAAAAAAGAAGTTGACAAGTTTTCTTCTAAAAACCGTATCACGATAGCACATAATTCAACTTGACTAGACATTCGCGTCGACAAATACGGAGACATGTTCCATCTGTTAGTAATTTAAAATAAAATTTGGTGTATTAATCAGATCACATTATTTTAACTCGAAACGTCTTAGATCAAGCGGCTAAATCGTGCACATCTGTACTAATGTGACTGAAATACAAGTAAAATTAGATTTCTCTGAAGCCATGTATACCACACACGTTGTATTTTTGTAAATATTTTATGCCTGCTAAAGTCCACTAATTTTTTTTTACTTTTTGCATGCAATACAAGCCAAAAGTATTCTTTTTTTCTGTCGGTCTCAGGAACGCTTACTCATGAGGTAACGAAACTTCAGATATACACGGTAGGTTCTGAATATGGAACTTCCTTCGAAATCAAATACTACATCTTTCTTAATCCAAATAAATATTAGATATAATATAAACTGTGGCCATTTGGAAAACAAAACAGAAATAAGTAAAGCAGCTGTGGGTATATACATATTTTTCATATCATATCAAGTGTTACAAAACAATATCAGTTGGAGACGGGTGCAGATGAGCAGACGTTTGCCCAAGTTTGTGAGTAGTCAATATACTCATAAATAACACCATACTCCATTTAAATATATTTAAGGATATTTCTTTAAAATTAGGTGTTTTTATAAACTGTTAATTTTAGAAATGGCCTTGATTTTTTCCACGACAAGTTTACGCACTACTGTATGTCGACCATTTCGTGAACACTGATTTTTTTCACAATTTTGATGTGAGCATTTAATGATTAATTTCATTATACATTCCCCACATTAGGCAGTTTGATATTTAAAAACGAATTTTCATGATATAAATCAATAAAGTTAATGTTAATCTTATAATTGTTTAACAGTATAGGCAAATAAAAAAAAGAAAAAAAAACTATAATCATATATGTAACTTTACTACCTTAACTTAATAAAAGAGCGAGAGAATATATGTCGAAAATTAACAACTGTTGTTAAGAATTTAGTGAAATTTTACTATTACATACACAACTAATATTAACACACACAGTTTTCACACTTAATTTTTAAAAGAAGGTTTTTTATTTTTTTTTCTGGAGGATAAAAGCTCCTTTTGCGACTACTTACTTGAATTTTACAGTACCTTTTCCACATAAAGCACTAGTCAGCTATAATTCGTACATATTTTCCATGTCCTTTATAGCTTGGTGAATCCTTTCCCCCAATTTAATGTGTAATGGAGGAAGCAGAATTAATTTCACTTACCATCAAAGGTTCATT
Source organism: Pachyrhynchus sulphureomaculatus (assembly GCA_019049505.1). NCBI lineage: Eukaryota > Metazoa > Arthropoda > Insecta > Coleoptera > Curculionidae > Pachyrhynchus > Pachyrhynchus sulphureomaculatus. The sequence goes on along the minus strand of CM032449.1, from coordinate 82,422,085 downwards.
TACAGTATTCTTCCTATCTGGTTATAAATGTATTCTTTCTGACCAGTCTATAAACTATCAGTGCTCGTCTTTTTCACGACTATACTACTCACAAAAGATACATGAGAGTTTAATATAGCCAGCTTGTTTTCCAAGTACCATTCCAATAACTTGGGATTCACAAATGTTTCATGAATATTTATTATGACCCACATTTTCCAAAGTCGATCGATTTTCGTAAGTCGCAAGTCTCATTGAAGTGCCCAGAATGAGCCACTATAAGTTTCCATTGTTTTCAACTTTGTTTTTAAAGAGACTATAAATAGCCTCTAATCCCTCGCATAGTACTCAACACCGAAAAAATTCAACAATCCATCTCTATCACAAACGACAATCATTGACTCTTCTTTGAAGTACTTAAGACTAGCTGTTTGTGTCCGAAGTGATACACCAGCATGATAGATTTTTTTTTTACTTTACGTCGTGAACCAAGCAATTCAGCAGTATCTTTAGTCACATTAAGATCTCGAGTCAAGTCATTAAGTTCATTTTGTTTAAATAGCTGAGGGTGTGATGTCAAAATATTAATCAAATGAGTATATGTCCAAGCCAGTTCCACTTTCATGGTCAGAAGCAATACATATATCTACTGCAAAGTCTTACAAATTCTTCAGTGGAACCACGACTGAGAGAGTTTTATTGCGTGGTACGGGATTAACAGCAGATGTGATTTAAGATATACGACATCTTTCTTTCTTTTCGCGTTATCGACTTTAATATTTATCATACAGAAATGACAGTCATTTATATGATTACTGGACTTTCCCCATACCATAAGGATAATTATGTTTTTAAATTTTTTTCTTATTAATTTTCCAAAGTCTTAATGCTTCGACACAAGTATAGTACACTTTGTGCGAAGCTCAATGTTTATCCTGGTTACCCAGTGTTACGACAAAATAAATATAATAAATACTTTTAACGAAACTTGTGACATCTTATCTTTGTTTTACAATCACATCACCTCATGGGTGTAACAGAATATATTTGAGTTATTCTGACACTTGCGTGAACTCATTTTAAAGACTGCAAAACAATATTAACTCCGTTATAATGCAAATAAAATAGCATCAGTGAAACATAACCAAACAACCAAAAAGTATGTAAAACAAATTACTGTGCTCTCTATTGTTTTCAGAAAATCAACTATTAAAATAAACCGTATTGCTAGATAAACAAAAATACCAAGATACCAGAATAGACAAAAAAAGCAATAAATGGTAAAGTTAACTTCGTGATTTGTAAAAAACACTGTACGTAGTGGGGAAAACTAGATTGCAAATCTGAAATCGGCATAAAACTTAGATAAACAACACCTAAAGTCATTAAAACATTAAAAATCAGGCAGTATAGTGAAATTATTTCCAAGATTCTAGAAGAGCTTTAGAATATTTTGCTAGGTAGACAGATGACATCAAAGTATTTTCAAAGATTCTTTATATTTAAAAGTCAATCGAAATTACAGCCTTATATGTGGAAATGAATCAAATTATATTAGTTTACAAATCATTTTGAATATTTAGTTTCTGTAAAGTTCTAAAGGTAAAAATGTTCTACAAGAAAATTAGTAGAAATGTTTTTATGAACCGTTACGACATTTTTCTTACAAAACAGATCTGAAAAAATATATATTTTTAAAATTTTAAAAAGCTTCAAAATACGGATCAGGATAAATCAGTATATTTTTAGAGTGACCTACGTAGAAAACAGTTAAAGCAGATATGGAATATTCTTGTTCGCTAAAAAACTGTATTTGGTTTTTAAACAATAAAAGTTTAAATACAGCTCCAGAAACTCCAGCTCCAGAACAACTTTCAAGAATGAAGAAAAAGATAGTACTGAAGAAAGTGCAAAAATTGTTCTTCATGAATTTTTTATCTAAAGGCAAGGAATACTTCTCAAATGCCGGATAACATCTAGACAAATCGTTGTTAAGCGATTTCAAAGCCAAAGACAGTCCAAGCAAGGAATAAGAGAAAGAAAGCCAATTCATCTTAAGGTTATTCAGCAAGAAACGTAAGAGATTCTTATGAAGTTCTAATCTGAAGTCAAGAGTCAGCCAAGGAAGATCTTAACAAAGAAAAAGCTTACGAAATTAAGCTTGTCGATTCAGTTGAAACACGAGATGGACTCACCACTCAAGGATTATCCAACAAGACCGGACGGCCTAGTATTAGAAGAACTTGGAATAATAGAAATTTTCATGTAGTCAAATTTATTGCAAAAAACCAGTCTACAGGTAAAAGTAACAACCGTGGTTAAAAATTTGAAAGATTTTTAAAGTTATGTTATATATGCAAAAATAAAATGTTAGTTATTTCACTTTCGTTCCTTAAAATGACCAATACTTTTCAATAAACAACAGATAATCTAACTCCGTGCTTAAACCATCTTCTAATTACGTTTGTTTTGGCTTTCGGAAGAATACTTAGCCATTTTTTTATTTCTTCTTCATACGACGCTGTTTTTTTCATACGGTGAGGATTTTATATATTTGTGCCATATATTCCTTAAATAGTATATAAAGAATAGTAAATATATTTACTGTTACTGAATATGCCAGAAGTTCTGCTGCTTGCTAATAGTTCTCTCTCCCGGCATGGGTAGTTTTTTACGACCGAATCAAGCTTGTTTCATGTTGTCATAATAGAAATTGAATATCATTTTCATTACTAAACCAATCTTAATTAATTATAGTACCTATACGCTAAGAAAACTGAAAAAAATGGACTTTTCTTTCTCTATTTATAACCGGAATAATATAATTTTACCGTCGAGTGATATAAACGTTTAATTTTTTAATGTACGTTTTAATATATTTGTGATTTTCATGTAGTGATTATGTGTATGATGCTCGCCTAATGAGAAAATCCTTTTAATTTTTTTTTATATTGATCCTTTAAATACAATAAACAGTTGTTAGTTGTTGATGTAATAGTTAATTTCACGTAAAGTTCGGAAAAAAGATATTTTTCAGTACAAATAAGCAAATATTATGGCAACGTCATACCCCTACTATAATACTAACACTTTCCAAACATGACGTGTACAATTTTTTTCTACATTGGTATAAATTATATAAACGGTTATAAATTATTTGTTATACATCCGTCAAAATTTCTTTAAATATTACGAAATATTAACAAGCATACCCTATTACTAGTGTATATTTTATTTAATTTTTTTTTAGTGTTTTTTGTATTAGTTTTCGAGTAAAAATAGGAATTTTGCGAAAGTATAGTACTAACATGTACATTAGTATTAAATGGTTACATTTAATTAAATAAGAAAGCGTCTAACTTTTTTTATGCCGGCTATTAACTAAATTAACATAAATAGTCCTGTTTGGTGTGTATAATAAACTTGAAATTGACGAATATATATTAATAGTATTCAGACAAATTTTAAAATATCAAAAAAGGTTTTTACTTTATGTCTGATTCGAACCTGGACAATTTTTATGGTATTATAGACCGATCAGGAACTTTTAACAGAAACAAACTGAAAGTTAGCAGGAAAAAAAAGGAATCAGTTCATTTAAATGCTGGCAAATGTTCTGTTCTAAGACTGAGATCAAATTGTTGGAGCTTTTTTATCTACCTAAAGAATAAACTTTTAGTAACAACAAAAAGATCTTGGTGAAATGGGTATTACATATGGATTATAGCGTAAAGAAAACTAACTCTGAAGCATACATGGTATGCTCTGTCGCAAAAATTGTTGGAAAAAATCAATTAGGACTATACTGCTACGGTTTGGAATCCTTATTTTTTATTTATCTTGAACAAGCTCAATGACAGACCACTAACTTGACACCTGCATTACATGACTTAATCTATGAAGATATGTTGAAATGTCTCAACCTAACAATATTAAAATATCGTTTAATTAATAGGTGTAAGAAATTTTTCAATCGGAACATATAAATAGTAATTTAAATGGCTTCGTAGCCTAAACTTAAGATTGATAATAATATTAAAATTTGCAACTAGCAGTTTTTTAATATCGATATTATCTCTGATACAATTACCTCAATATAAAGCGACATAGATACTAATTGGAAGCAAATATCGGATCAATAATTTCAGCTAAATGTAAATTTAATAATTTGTCTATAATTAACAAATATTTATTAATGTGATTAAAATGATTTTTTACTCCCAACCGGATTCTAATTCTAGTTTCCATTTTTTGTTTGTTGAAATTATTATTTTGAAATCTGATGATTTTTAAATATGATTTCTTACCCACTAGTTTATTAAACACAATATCCGATAACTTAGCACTAGCCTAGAAGTCGAATTCCCTTGTTCGAGTTTCGGTGGAGATATATAACTTTTTCAATTTTAAAACAAGTTCTGAAAGCCAATACTTAACATAATTTGTTAAATTCAAACATCTGGCATCTCACAAGTATCGTATATATAAGGAACATTTGTGGAAGCTAAATAAATTAATAATGTTACAGTCAGTAAAAGTAATATCATAATTTCTCTCGGGATGTGGCTTCGTACGACTTTTTACCCTTTTTTTATTTATAATGATTTTTTTACACTCAAGTCTGATTAGTAGTTTTTAACCTAAAAGTGGAGTTCTCTGGGTTAAATTACAGGGTGCTCGATTCTGCTAGCAAACACTTTTAAGATGTGAATTAGCATTAAAATAACAAGAAAAATATTGAAGTTTTTTACCCAATACTTACGTCGCAAATATACGTGGTCAAATATATATTAAATTTTACATGATCTAAGCATTACTATTCGACATTCTAAAGAAGTAAATCATAAATTAATCACAAACTATTGGAGCCTAGCTCCAATTCTCAAAACTGTTATATTACTTAAATGTGACATTGAAAATAGTTATATTTAAAATTAGCTTTTTGATCTAATGCAAGGAAATATTGCGGTTGCTATTTTTTTGGAGTTATTAATCATCACATTTCAGTCTCATCTAGATACTAATTTTGTCGATATTCTCCTGAGATGAGATTAACAAGATTTACAGATAGATGTTTCTTTTACTTCAACGATATTACTTGAAAATTCTAAGTTTTCTTCCTATTGAAAGAACCGTAAATGTACAAAATCAAAAATTAATAGGACGTGTCGTTCCGTAGTAATCACATCAGCATAGCAAGAGATAGAGATTAAAGGAAATTTGAAATAATTTTTTATTTGTGATATAGAGACTCACAAATATGTACTTCTCTTGGCGATAAAAGTAAAAAGAGGATTAAAAAGACATATACATGCTGATGGTTCACGTTCTAAAAATGATAGATATTAATGGCAAAAAACTTACTAGTATATGTATTTACATACAATGATTTTATATTCTTTGACTTAAAAACCTAAAAAGGACATATAACACGATATATTCGAGGCAACCCCGCTAATCAACTCATTAATACTTTATATATTTGACTATAAATAACTGAAAATAAAAAAAAAAATAACAGAATTTTTAGGCTCCTCGATTCCAAGAACACTCAAAATGACACATAACACGACATATATGAAAAAAACCCTCTAACCCTCTACCATACCCCTCTAACCCCATATATGTTTGACTTATAATGCTAATGGAAATATACAAAAAGTATCTTCCTCCAGTCGCGCGTCCTAACGCGTTTCCCCTTAATTGATTCGTTAAAAATCTATATGTTCAATTCTTACTTCAATTTTGACAAAATCATGGTTATCTAAAAATTATTATCTATTGATTAGAACATTTTTACATATTAAAATAATCGTGGACATACATATAAAAATTTTTTAAGACATAATACAATTTTCAAGCGAAAATTTTACTGTAGATTTACTATAGAAAGCAAAGACACTTCTTGGCTTGTTATATTTATATATATATTTTTTTTTTGTTATATTTTACTACTATATAACTTCCTCAAAATCTTCGGAACACCGAATCGCGCAACCTGTATTTTCGTGTTATATACGGTTAAGCCAAACTACTTTTTCTAAATATCACTTAAGAGATTAATATTAAATAGAAATAAACGAAGCCCAATTTGATCATACTTGCCTATTATAATTTACCAGTTTCCATTAATACTCATAAAATTTGTATTACACGTTATGTACAGTTTGTGTGTCCTGCGGAAGGTTAGCTCCAATATAATTTAATTACAGAAAGCAGAAAAGGAATCGATCAAGACCTAAGAAACAATTTTCCAACAAGGGATAGCGCCGATGTAACATATTTTCGTAATTAGTTGAACGGCAATCGCTTATGATGTTTTAACTGCTAGATAATGGCTTTCTGTCCCCTTACTTGAACTTAAGTAGAGCAATGTTGCCATAACTCATTAGTAATAGGGAAGAAGGGTTCAATAAAGGCATAAGGTGCCAGAGCGTTCATTAAAAATTTAATTTTACAGGCTTATACTTGACCTAAACTTAACTCACCAATTAATTTTCTGTTTAGTGTTGAACGCTAATAATAATTAAATGAATATACTAAAAGAACTTTTCTACCATGTAGTCTAAAATAATTTTTTAAAGTTTATTAATTTACTCTTACTAAATAGTATTACTTGCCAAAGGGAAGTGTTGTATTCCTTAACCAGTTAGGGTTTCCTCAATCACGAAAAACATAATCCTGGTGGCATTCCGTCGGTCTGCCGATCTATTTGCACTATAACTCTCGAATAAAATATCGATTTTAAATTTGGGACACTAATGTACTAGAAATAGAACAATAGATTTTTGAATAATATCACTATAGGAGAGGAGAGTGAAAGGGGTAGAGTCAACAAATTTTATACATTTGTCTGTCACTGTCGATTTTTATGTGTTAGATTTTAAATATTTAGGGTTGACTATAGGAGCTGGAGCAATTTGCCAGCATCGCTTTTAGTGCTTTGTCTTTAATGTTTCTAAATCATGACTTTTAGTGTTTTTTAAATGGTGAAAAGTTGTTTGTTCGTATGATCGTGATATAGTATTGTGAAAGTGTTTGCCGAATTAAATTTCATGAATTGACTCTGTAGTGTGTGTATCAACAATTGGTGGCTGCCATTTGTTTACAATTTTATTATTATCCTTGTCTTGGTCGGATGTTGGTCAACTGGTCTAAGTAAGTAACAGACTTGCTGACCAACTAGCCCGAAATGAAGACCTGTTGAAGGAAAATGAAAAATACAGGAGAAAACTTGATTACATTTTGAGAGACCTTAACAGCAAAAAAGAAGAAATCAAGAATTTAACTAGTATAATTCAAAACCTAGAGTCACGTAAAACTATAACCCACTCAATAAAACACAGCTATGCCATCTGCTTCCTCTGCTGAAATGCAGACTGAGCAAATGGTTTCCTCTTCTATTGGTATTCAATGTAACATAGGAACTGCATCACATACAGTAGAAACTCAAACAACTATGCCATCTCTTTACTCTATCAAAGTACAGACTGACCAAATAGTCTCTATATTGATAATCAATGTAATGAAACAACAAAGAAACAATCGAAAACCATAGCGATTGTCACCACCGCCAAACCAGATAAAAATAACAAGAGGCAAATAGGCGTCAGATCTAATATAAACACTCCAAATTCCGAAAGGATAAGTCCACTTATAAAAATTAACAACCCCTCTAAGCATAAAGTTTTAATCTATGGTGATGATTCTGGAAGAAACTGTTCCAGTATCTTAAGAAGGTATTTAGGTTCTGAGGAGTATGAGATTGAGGGATGGATAAAGACTGGTGCTGATATTAGTGAACTGGTGGGCTCCATTTTCAATCATGTAAAAGACCAAAACTCCAACGAATTAGTCAGTGTTTTTGTGGACTGTAAATACCTTAATGATAATGACATTAATAATAGTTTAGTAGAGTTGTTCGCAATTGGTAGATTTACTAATTTGTTGATCTGCTTAAAACATAACAACAAATACCAAAGGAACATGTATAAAACAATTTTAAAAACAATATGAACAATTTTTTATCAAGTACCAGTAATGTGTCAATTCATTTAATAAACAATTTCAAATATAATGGCAGATACCGTTTAAGCAAACCCACAATTTGTGAGCGTATTGCTGAATTTGTTAAAGGTTCTGTTTGTAACAATATTGTTTTGAAATCTGTAAATACATTTAATATATTTCCTGTAACAAAAGTACCGGGCCTGGTTTGTGAAAGCTCTGACAATGAAACTGATAGAGATAATGTAGGAAAACTGTCATTTACTTCTGAAACTCACCATCAAGGGTAGAGTCAGAGGGGCGTAAGGTCAAATATTGCTGTGGTTGAACTAGGATAAAATCCAATACGTCAGGTATTGCTTGCGATTATCGATGGGATTGTAGAGGGGGAGATTAATAATGTTTATCCTAGTAAGTATCAAGATTTTTATACCCGCGTCTGTCCCAGTGGGGACTAACCGAAACTTAAAGAGTAAAATCAGTTTCTCAAAAAATCTAACATTATGTGACATAAACATCCAAAGTATTTTTAGTAATGTATGTGTGTGTGTAGAAAATATGTTAAAAACAGAGAATATTGACATTATATGTATAACAGAGCATTGGCTTCAGTCTGCGGGCGATTTGCATATCGAAGGGTATTGTGTCATCTCGTGTTTCTCCACAGTTAATTCTAGACAGGGAGGTTCCCTTATATTAGTTAAGAATAAGTACAAAAATGTATTTAAAGCAAGTAATAGTATATTGGGATCATCTGTTGAAATGCACAGTGAATTGTGTGGAATTTGTTCCGTCGATATCTGTATACTGTCTTGTTATCGTCCTCCATCAGGAGACTTGCAGGTTTTCTTTGATCTGCAAGTTCCGCTCTTTCTATCGTTTTTGGTCGCAGCAAATCTGTTGTATTTTGTAGAGATTTGAATATTAATTACTGTGTCAATAATGAGGTAAAAATGCAGCTTTGTGATCTGTTTGATTCTTTTGACCTACAAGTAACTACCACAGATCCAACAAGAGTGTATACAAACTGCAATGGGCATATAAGCGTATCGGTGATTGACTATGTAGTTACAAATATTGACAAAACTTTATATCAGTGCTCTATTTTCAACCCCCATATCAGTGACCACTATTCGCATAAATTTGTTGTCAGTCTCCCAGAAAAATGGAAACCTAAAAAGCAATCTGTAGGTATAAAAATGTATCGTGTTTTTTCTGAACAGAATATAACTAGCTCTGCTGATATTATTAGGCTGCAAAATTGGGAAAATATATTGAGCATATCTAGCGACTGTGATAGCTTGTGGAATCTTTTTATTGACACTATCGTCTGCTGTCTTAATTGTTGTCCATACAAAAAGAAGTATTTAACATCGCCACTGTCTCCAAAAGGATGGTATAACAAAGATCTAGCTAGCCTGAAAGAGAAATTAGACCAACTATATTGGTTGCATCGCAGGAATAATGACAGTAAGGCTTTAACTGAATACCGTAATCTTAAAAAAAAGTATAGAACTAGAATAAATTTGACAAGAAAACTCTATTATAAAAACAAAATAACTAATTCTGATAACAAATCAAAAACTATTTGGTCTACAGTTAATAATGCTTTAAATAAAAACAACACACAAAGTTCTATTTCGCTTCTCGTTGATTCTGAGCTTACTTCTGAACCAATCGTGGTTGCAAACACATTTGTAAATTATTTTAGAACTATCTCTGAAAACAAACTACGAAATAAATATGGATCAGCTCACGTGGAAGATTGTACCGTTTCGCCAGTAACATCAAATACTATGGTTATGGAATCCGTTACTGAGATTGAAGTTCTCCAAATGATTTCTAAAATAAAGAATAAATAAACAGCTGGATCTGATGACATAACTACTAAAGTGGTAAAAAATATTAAGTATTCAATCGCTAAACCGCTTTCGTTCTTAAACTGTAGTCTTAATAAGGGTATCTTTCCTAAAGTTTTCAAAACCGCTAATGTTATCCCTGTCTATAAGAGGGGTGACCGTAATAATGTAGGGAATTATAGGCAAATATCTATACTTAGTACTTGATTTGAGAGAATTGTGTACCAACGAGTAATCAATTTTGTTAACAAATACAACATACTACACTCCGCACAACATGGTTTTTTGCCTAATAGATCAACTGAGTCTGCCTCTTTCCACTATTTAAATTAGGTTTTCCGCAATGTTGATGACGGTAAATATGTTATAACGCTTTTTTTTTACCTTTCTATAGCCTTTGATACGGAACACAAATCATCGCTGATGAAAAAATTATACAATATTGGCATTTGAGGCAGCCTGCTGGACTGGATAGAGTCATATATGACAGGGAGATGGTGGTGAAATATGATGGCATTGTTTCTGAAAAGAAAGCGGTCGATCTTGGCGTTTCACAAGGATCTGTCTTGGGACCGTTGTTATTTATACTATATGTAAATGACCTGCCATTAAATATTAGAACAGGGCAAGTTGTTATGTACGCAGACGATATCACCATTATGACAGCTTCGGACACTGTAGATGGTCTTTATGATGATGTTTCATGTGTGTGCAGGGATATGGAAGCATGGTGCAGAAGAAATGGCCTTGTACTGAATGTTGAGAAAACTATCTATATGAATATATTTAATAAAAAGCCATTAGCGTCGATGTTTGCCAATTCCCTTGGTGTAAACTTTGAGGAGAAAGCCAAGTTCCTCGGTACGTTTGTGGATCATAGGATTTCTTTTGTGCACCATATAGATCACATATATGCTAAATTAAACGCAGCTTACTTTGAAATTTTAGGCTTAAAAAGTACCCTTGATAGTGACGGTCTTGGCTGTATATTATTCATTAGCTTTTAGTCACATGTCTAACAATGTTGTATCCTGGGGTGCTGCTTGTGTGAAAAGTAAATGTATATTTGTGAACCAAAAGAAAATAATCCGTTTGATTTTTAATCTAAATTTTCGTGAAAGCTGTAGAGATACGTTTTTAAAACAACGAATCCTAACTTTTCCATGTCTTTACATATTAAGGTGCTTAACTCTTGTAAGCAATAATAGACACCATTTTGAGATGCTGGGAGCAACAAATACATATAACACCAGGAGTAATAGTGTATTAAAGGTCCCCATTCATAGATCAACTTTCTTCAAAGGCTCTCCCCTCTATAGTTGTATCAGCCTTCATAATGGAATGCCTGCAGAACTGCGAAATATGCGTGGTCCAAGATTTATATCTCGGCTAAAGTCTTTCTTACTGGAAAATGCCTTCCACTCGATAGGGGATTTCTACGGGGCCTGATGATCTCTAAGACAGTGCTGGTTGTGAGATTTCTTTCTAGGTATTGCTGTCATGAACCTGAATCTACCTACATTATCTTGTCTTAAACCAAGGTATACCTAAATACCAATTTTAATTATTTTTGTATTTTTGTATTTTTACTGCTTTTAAACATTAAGCTTAACATTGTTTTGTCTGACTTTGTACAATTTCTTTGTATGTCTGTATATTTATGATATGTTTGATTTATGGTAATCCTATACTATTTTTATTATATTTATAATTATAATTATTATACTATATTTGACGAACCAATGTACACTTTGTTGTATTTAATGGTAAAATATATATTATTATTATTATTAATATTATACAGAAGTAGAGGGGTGGGGAGGATGTTGCTATGGTGGGTTCATATTTACGGATTATACCTACTTTTCAGGGTTTTTGGAGACGCGAAATCTGAAAATTATGTTATTTTTCATTACTTCTACTTCTTTATAGTAAAATTATGAGGTGTGTGTTTGGCACATATCGTATTATACAACAGGTCATAAGAGGTTATTGAGTTGGTGGATGAGATTATAACCTAAAATTGGAGTTCTCTGGGTTCAATTACAGGGTGAACAGTTCCGCGAGCAAACACTTCAAGATGTGAATTAGCATTAAAATAAAAGGAAAAATAATGAAGTTTTTTACCCATTACTTACTTCGCAAATATACACACTAAATTTTAACCTGATCTAAGCATTACTATTCGACATTCTAAAGAAGGAAAAAAAATTAGTGATAAACTATTGGAGCCTAGCTCGACTTCTCAAAACTCTTATATTACTTAAATGTGAGATTGAAACAACAATTTTTAATATTGTCCCTTATTTATGGTCAAACAGGTCATAAGAGGTTAATAAGTTGATGGGTAGGGTAACAGTAGTTGCTTTGTATATATCGCGTTATATGTCCTTCTGAGGTTTTTTGGATTCGAGGAATCAGTCAATCATGTTATTTTTAAAAAATGTTTATTGTAACAGAAATAGTATACAGCTGGAAATGTTAGGCTGCTGTTCTAAATATTCCAAAGTTTCCTTCTTTCCTTAACTTATTTTGTTAATAAAGTATCTATAAATTAAAATATCGACTTATAATGTTTAGATTACTTATTCCTTAGCAAGAAAAATTCAGATTTAGTACTTAGCTTAGAAATACGTATTTGCAATGAAAGAATTTAGTAAATCGGATTACCAATTTTTTTTAGTAAGCTCTGCTGTTTAGATAACACTACATAAACTAGTTCACATTTTTTCTATGTAATTAGAAACGTAAAATGTAAGTGTAGTTTTGTCTGAGAAAATGTTAAGGCACTGTTATGCACGAGATATCCCTGGGACTTATTTTTGATTTTGTATGCAATATATTGTGTGTTTTGCCATTATTTTTACCTGGTTATAGTACTCGCTGAATGAAGCTACTTCGCAAAATATAGCCTATATAAAACAACCATAAAGAAGCTATTTTAAAAACTTATCTCACAAAATAAAGTTAGCTTTGTTACAAATCGTTAGTCGCTTACTTATTCAAGTTTAAATACATACTGTAAGGGGTTACATACACCTGGACACTGCAAGAAAGTCTGCAGGATAACTTCGCAAAAAATAATCCAATGTGCAAAAATAAATATTAATCTTGTAAAATAATATAGTAGTTAAAAATTGCCGAAGGGGATTGTTGTTTTTTTAATAAAAAATTACGGTGTTGCAAATTTTAGAGTGCAATTTTCGACCAAAAAATTTATGTTTTTAATTATTTATAAAAAATTGTTTATTAGAAAAATTAAAAGAAACTCTCCACATTTTGTAGAAGAAGTAATTATTACCATATAAAAAGTTTAAAAAATATTAAAAATTAACTGAGTATTATTGCAGATAGTGTCTGAACAGAGGTAGCCGTCCACATCCCATGTCAGGTTATATCTAATACTATAACTTTGTAATGGAATGGAATTTTCTTAGAATTTTCTTTTTTTTGAATAATTCTTGGAAGTATAGAGAATAAAAAATCCGTAAAAAAAATCGAATTTTTAAAATTCGGGGTATATGTAACTCCTTATAACTACAATTTTTAGTGTTCCGTACGGAACACTTATAAGATCACTTCGGTGTCTGTCTGTCTGTCTGTCTGTCTGTCTGGCTGTCTGTCTGTCTGTCTGTCTGTCTGTCTGTCTGTCTGTCTGTCTGTCTGTCTGTCACACCCGATTTTCTCCGAAACTATTTGACATAGAAAGGTGAAATTTGGTAATAATATAGGAATTGATGGCCTCATCAGAGCCATGTAGTTTTGAGAATTAAATTTTGACTTAAGGGGTTAGTTTTGGGGGGTGAAGTCGGAAGTGAAAAAAAAAAAATTTTTTACTGGGTCATCGAGTGTGGTGTCAAATGAAAGCCTGTGAAAACACGAGTAAAAAAATATATATATAATATTATACTTGCGCGCACTTTTCTTTGTATTATTTTTAAAAATTCGCGAAAAATCGCTGTCCCGGGCCTTATCTCGAAAAGTATCTATCAAAAAATTTCGAAAAAATTCTAGAATATTCTCCACGGGGTGTAGATTGAACGAAAATTATCACGAGTGCATTATCTTTAATAATTTATCTGGTATATAAAAAAAACAAAAATTTCAAGGTCATCAGATTTCAGTAAAGATTGGAAACAAACTTTGTTGGAAACACATTTGGAGTGTGTTTTGTGAAGTCACTGATCATTTTATACCACCGTAAGATAAATTTTGACTTAAGGGGTTCGTTTTGAGGGGTGAAATCGGAAGTGAAAAAAATTTTTTTTTACTAGGTCATCGAGTGTGGTGTCAAATGAAAGCTTGTGAAAACACGAGTAATATATATATATATATATATATATATATATAATGTAATACTTGCGCACACTTACATTACCTTTAATAATTTATCTGGTATATAAAAAAATAACAAAATTTCAAGGTCACCAGTTTTCAGATTGGAAACAAACTTTGTTGAAAACTCATTTGGGGCGTGTTTTGTGAAGTCACTGATCATTGTATACCACCCTAACAAAAAATTTTATGTTAAAAACAATCAACGTACGGAACACTAATTGTGCAAGTTCAACTTGCACTTGACCGGTTTTTTTTTTATTTTATTGATTCCGATGCAAATCGTATTCCAGAGGTAAAAATCGCCGTGATGTAATTAAGAAACTAGACATTTACGTAATAATTTCCTGTGAGGTCATTTTTGTCGAACATATAAAGACGAGTCTTCTAGTAACCCAGGCAAGCTATTTTGGAAGTAATTTAAATAATATAAGGCCAGGTGAAATAATACAAATGGACCAGTATATGTTAACAATACCATGCTATAAACTTATTGAGAATGGTTGTTGAAAATTAGATTGGTAAACAACATGGGGTTATGCAATGCAGATGCGTGAATATCTGGAGATTTGTTTCCTCCATTCGTGGTAAATATTGCTTTCTCTATAATTTTTTTTAATATAATTTTCATTAATGCTATATTAACACTACTTAGTATATATTACCACTAGACCAAACACTTTATTTTTGCACTCGACGCGCGTTTCGCTAACCATGTTAGCTTTAACAGGAGCAATGATTGACTGATGAAGCTAATATGGTTAGCGAAACTCGCGTCGAGTGCAAAAATAAAGTGTTTGATCTATTGGTGGTATATACTAAGTAGTGTCATTGTGCCAAAGATTCCACATTCCCAACTTAGCTATACTACCAGTGTATATATCGGCTACTAAAAATTTCCGCTTTTACAAAAATTTCTTCTGCATTTTTTAATTTCTTATATAAAAAATAAGTAGATAATAGCAGGTTAAAATTAAAATGTTCTGATGGCGTGGACGAGACTATTGAACATCCGAAACAAATATTACTCATTGTTCGATTATAGAGGATGAAGTGTCGGCAAGTTAAATGTCTATCCAGTGCCGCCTGGTAACAAATTTGAATATCCAGATAGGGAAGAAGTTTATATTTTTTAAGCATTTTTGGAACTTAAATATTTATTTTGGTGGAACCTGAGGAATAAAGTAAAATTGAAGTATTTGAAATTATATTCACGTGTAAAATACTACTAAAATCAATAAAGTAAACGGAAACTTATCGGGACTACGAAAGATGGCAAGATTTGATGTTTGAATTACTAACACTTTGTGTATGAAAAGTGTTAGATGTGTTAATAGACTCATTCATTTCTGTTAAGCATTGTTTAATATTAGTATAATGAGAAACTTAGCTGCTTTATTAGTAGAATATGTAATGTATAGTAAAATTACGTTCGCTACAAACATTTTTTTAACTTTCATCTTTGTTTTAAAAGCATATTAGTTTTAAAGAAAATAGTAATTCCTTCTAATGGTGGAATGTAGTAAATAATATCTGGCCACTTATTAAATATACAAAGTACGCAAGTTTAAGTCTGAAACTTGTTTGACTGAGTGACTATTTTTCATAACTTTTTAGCCCCAACAGCAAGTATACACCCAGATACATTTGAAAATTTGTTGTTCAGTTAAAATTAAAACTTCGTTAGCCTTTCGCCCGCTCCCTCGAAATCCCGTGATTTATTATAGAACAATGCAAAGAAAGGAAAGGCAACAGATAAGAAAATGTTTTGGACTTACCCGTTCGTAAGGGGTTACATACACCTGGGCTCTGGAATAAGTATATATATTTTAAAAAAATATATTTTAAAGGTTATTAGGTGAATAATATAAAAGACTGAATATTATATATTTTTACTGTACGAGTTCATATTTTTTCTATGTAATTTAGAAATGTAAAATGTAAGTGTAGTTTTGTTTGAGAAAATATTGAGGCGCTGTTATGCACGAGATATCCCTGGGACATATTTTTAATTTTGTATGCAATATATAGTGTGTTTTGGCATCATTTTTACCTGGTTATAGTACTCGCTAAATGAAGCTACTTCGTAAAATATAGCCTATATAAAATAACCATAAAGAAGCTATTTTAAAAACCTATCTTACAAAATAAAGTTAGCTTTGTTACAAATCATTATTCGCTCACTTATTCAAGTTTTAATACATACTGTAAGGAGTTACATCACCGTTTCTCAACCTTTCAGTATTTGCGACCCAATTTTCAAACATAACTTTCATCGCGCCTTCCCCCCCTCTCATACAATAACAATGCATGCAATAATAATGTATTTTCAGTATTTTGATGCTAAAGATACACTAAGACCTTAATTACAAACCTTACGAATTGTCAAGAATAAGTAAATTTATTCATATTTGACAAGACATATCTGCTGCGTTGACAAAACTAGAATCGATGCCTCTCTGTCACGTCCACAATATCGTTAGCTGCTTCGCGAGCCCAAAGGTGTATAAATGCTCTCTCAGTCGAGTTGATCCTTCTACTGCTATCGGATTTATCGTAAATGTTTATGTTGTAATTTACGGAAAGATGGTTTTCACGTGGGAAATGTTTGCAACGTATTTATGAATTAAGAAATGAAATCGCCATTATTCTAGAAGAGGAAAACCGACCGGAAGCCGAGAAGTTTCGAGATAGTTTATTTGTGATGAAATTGTGCTACTGGGTCGATATATTCGAGAAACTAAATACCTTAAATCTTCAACTCCAAGGAACAAATACACATATATTAGATATAAGCGATAAAACTAATGATTTTTGTAGAAAATTGGAATTGTGGAGCAGAAATGTAAAGTAAAAAAAACCTAGAAATGTTTGCAAATGTGGGTGAATGTGTTAAAACATGCAAGGCTGAAGAACAACATGTGAAAGTTGTTTTAGTAACCATTGAAAATCATCTAGCCATGTTGACAAAGAATTCTAAAAAGTATTTTCTTACTGACCACAACTTGATAGCAAGTTACGAGATGATTAGGGATCCATCCCGAAGGTCTCTCAACTTCCGAAGAAGAAATCTTCGTAGACTTCACGGCAAGTGGCGAAATCAAAAGACAATTTAATAATAAATCACTCTTTGAATTTTGGATAGGGGTGAATGATGAGGTTTCTGCACTGAAAACAAGAGCATTTCGTTTACTATTACCATTTTCAACATCCTACCTTTGCGAAACCGGATTTTCTGCTGTGGCTGCTTTAAAAACAAAACATAGATCTCAACTAAATATAGAAAAAGAACTCGGAGTGTCTATTTCTAATATTAAACCATCCTTCGAAAATCTTTGCTCTGCAAAACAGGCCCAAGGAAGTCACTAATAATTATTAAACTTGTTTTTAATTTAGTATTGATATGTTAATTATTACATTGTGCAATACTAGTACAATCCTATTTATGGGTGTATTATTATTATATCAGTGTAAATGTTTATTTTATTTTTTATTATGTTAGAATGTATTTTGTTTTTAATGAATGTTTTTTATAATAATTTCTTTTCGATACTCTCGCCCCCCCCCCAATAGTGTAATCACGCCCCCATAGTGGGACGCGCCCCACAGCTTGAGAAACGCTGGGTTACATACACTTGGGCAATACAAAAAATACGGATGTTTAAAAAAAAAAAATATTTTAAAGTTTATTAAGTGAATAATAAAAAAATATGGCGATTATATATTTTCATTGTACACTAAATTATAAGAAAAAAGTTTTGTTTAAATATGTTTTAATTGTTAACATTATTTTTTATCGGGGTAAATGGACCATTGATGAAAACTAGCCTGTCTACAGGCTAACTTCACACAATACTCCAATCTGCAAAAATAAAAATTAATCTTGTAAAATAATGTAGTAGTTAAAAATTGTCAAAGGAATTTTTTTTTTCAAAAATAAAAAACCTACGGCGTTTAAAACTTTAGTATGCAATTATCGAGCAAAAAATTTATATCTAATTATTTATAAAAAATTGTCTGTCAGAAAAATTAAAAAAACCTCTCGACATCTTGTAGAAAAAGCACTTATTAAGAATCTAAACAAAAAGTTAAAAAATATTAAAAATTGAGTGAGTATTATTGCAGACAGTGACTGAAAACAGGTAGCGGTCCCAATCTAACGCCAGGTCATATTTAATGCTGTAACTTTGTAGTGGAATGGCATTTTCTTAATTTTTTCTTTGAATAATTCTTAGAAGTATAGAGAAAAAAATTCGTAAAAAAGAATCGAATTTTAGAAAATTCGAGGTGTATATAACCTCTTGAATTATTTCGTTATACTAATACCCAGTATAGTGCATGTAAGAAAACATATACAGTGGAATTCGCTTATAACGACGGCCACGGGACAACTACATTCCATCGTCCTAACCAACACACAGTGGGCCAGGAATCTGACTTTTCGTTCAAGATTGTCTAGAGCTTTCAATTATTAACGAAATCAGACATTTTTTTTTAAATACTCATAAGCGAATTCCAGACAAACGTAAGGAAGCCGATTTGCAAAACATAACTTAAAATTTTTTAAAAATTGCAAAAAGCAGCACGGAATTTGGAGGTGAAATTTCGAAGTTCACGTGATTTCAAGTTTTCTGGATCATTTTGATCATATGCACTTTTTGAGGGGTGAAAATGGGGGTTAGAGGTAGAACATTACGATACTCACCTGAATTAGAGTTTGGCGGTCAAAACTGGTTCCTCGGGGATTTCTGGGGTCGGTGAATCTATTTTCGGGGTTATTTCTATCATATGCACGCTTTTGAAGGGTGAAAATGGGGCTTAGAGGGGAAGAAATTGCGATATTCACATGAATTATTTTTTTTTTCATTAATCGATCAGAATATATATATTAGGAACAAAATGTCGGAGTACGTTTTTTTACGACATTTATGAAACGTATTATTGTGTCAAGTGAACCGTGAAGTATAATAATAAATAAAGTTTCATAGATATATTTAGACTGACTGCAATAAAAATATTTCATTGTGCTTATTAAAATATTGAACACAAATTTCTAATGGGTATTAGTACATAAAGGACCCCGCCATAATCTTATAGAAAACTGGGTTCGCCAAAATTGCCTGGATTTTTGATATATTGTAGCGCTTATCATCCTTAACAAATGATTCTCGAGCAGAATCTCTATAAAAAAAAATCAAAAATTCAGAAAAATCGAGATATTAATATTGAAAAAGTTATGGTTTGCTATAGTAAAAGTCCTTTGCCATCTTCAGATTAATTTTTTTCTAGCTATATGAAGGACTTGAAAGGTACAAAATCTATTTAGAATACAATTATATGGCACAGATTTAAAAAATAAATTGTATCTGCATCTACAAATACAGAAAAATCGAAGTTTTAACATCTAAAAGGTTAAGTTTTAGTATATTAAATGTCTTTTGCTGTCTTAATTTTTCTAAATATATTTGAAGAGTTAAGAAGATGTCAGAGCTAT
Organism: Pachyrhynchus sulphureomaculatus; assembly: GCA_019049505.1. Lineage (NCBI taxonomy): Eukaryota > Metazoa > Arthropoda > Insecta > Coleoptera > Curculionidae > Pachyrhynchus > Pachyrhynchus sulphureomaculatus. The sequence continues at coordinate 82,402,411 of CM032449.1, read as the reverse complement.
TTAGAATCACAGTTTTATGAAATATATTTGAAAGAAAAAGTTATTGTGGGAAGTATGATTTAGAATAACAGTTTTATGAAATATATTTGAAAGAAAAAGTTATTGTGAGAAGAATGATTCACAAATACTGGAAAATCGAGATTTTAATATTGAAAAAGTTAAGTTTTGCTACAATAAAAATCACTTGCAGTATTCATGTTAATTTTTTTCTAGCTACATGAAGGGCTTGGAAGGTACAAAAGCTATTTAGAATACAATTCTATGTCAATTCTGAATTTTTGTAAATTTTTTCTAACTTTAATTTATCTAAAAGTAACAAAAATAAATTACAGTAAATTAAATTGATTATTTAAATCAATTTAAAAAAATGAAAAATATAATTTTATAAAATTTTATAATAATTATATGAAAATTTTATACAATTTTATAATAATATTCATCATAAAGAATTCATCTTTTATTTTATATTCTTTATTTTATTTTTCAGCATCAGTATTAATTTTTTCCCCTCCCCACAGAAACTCCCGAGGAACCAATTTTGAATGCGAAACTATAATTCAGGTGAATATCGTAATTTTTCCCCCTATACCCCAATTTTCATCCCTCAAAAGGATGCATATGATCAAAATGAGCCCGAAAATAGATTCATCGACCCCAAAAACCTTCGAGGAACCAACTTTGAAAGCGAAAGTCTAATTCATGTGAATATTGTAATTTCTTCCCTTTCATTCCCCATTTTTACCCCAGAAACCCCAGAGGAATCAGGATTTAACTCGTAAACTTGAAATCACGTGAACTTCGAAATTTCACCTCTTAATTGCGTGCTGCTTTTTGCAATTTTCAAAAATTTGAGGCTGTGTTTTGCAAATCGGTTTCCTAACCGTGGGGGAGCGGGCTAGAATATCTTCCCCGATACGTTCTGCCTGTCGTAGAAGACGACTTAAAGAACAACCTAGATCATAGATGCCCAGATCCCACCAGCATCACCCGGTGTGATACCATGGCATCGGCTTAGGCTGCGTGAAGTTGCTTAACGTAAAATAGTCCCCCGTTCGGATATTCAGGTGGGGGCTGGTTCAGGTGCGTCGACATGCAGAGATCAGAATTTTAAAATCGATTTTTGCAACATACGGGGTTTAAACTCGAACATAAATTCAGTGCAACAACACCTGCAATCAATTAAACCTCTTGTACTCGCTCTCTGTGAAACTAAGGTCAGTTCATCGACCAGCACAGTCAATTATCTTTATCCTGGGTACGACTTCTATTCCCGATTTAGGTGAAACTTTCAAATATGTCTTTTTGTCAGAAGCGACCTCTCTTGCCAACGAGAAGAGGCTTTGGAGCACCCACACTTTGATGTTATGTGGTTAAAAATAACGACTCAACCAACCACAAGGTTCATCTGTATCCTCTATCGACCATCAAGTGATACTAACTTTAGATCATTTTTCGCTTCTTTTGCAGACACCATCGATCATTTACAAATTGACTATCCAAATGCCGAAATTGCCATCCTGGGTGATTTTAATGTCCACAACATCAACTGGCTTAAATATTCAAATACTACAGACGAGCAAGGTCGTGAAGCCGAATCATTTCCAATCAGTTATGGCTTAACTCAGCTTATTGACGAACCAACACGGAGCCCTGATCGAGACTCGGAGTTCGCCAGTCTTCTTGATCTGTTTTTAACCACCAATCCGGAGATTTACATGGTCAGCGTAAATCCGCCGTTAGGTTCTTCTGACCATAAACTACTTTCGACATCGAGTATCCTACCAATCAGTGACAGAGAGGCGCCTAAACCGCGCAAGATTTGGCATTACAAATCTGCTAAATGGGAAGATCTTATGGAATATTTTTGAACTTTGCCTTGGTTAGACGTTTGTTTTCGATCCGACAACCCATCTGACTGCGCCAGGAAGGTTTTCGTTGTTATTTTGGCTGGTATGGAGGCTTACATCCCTTTTTCGAAGAAATGTCCCTCCAACGGCAAGCTTTGGTTTGACCGAAAATGCAAAGAAGCTGTTGCTTCTAAACATCTACCGACAATGGCCTGAAAATCCTAACACCATAAACCGTAACACCTTTGTTCGTGCCAGGAACAGACACAAAGAAATTATCGACGAAACCAAGGAAGCACACAATCAACGAATTAGAAAGAAACTTCTCGCTTCTCCCAACAATTCCAGATCCTTTTGGCCAGTCTCTAAGGCAGTAAGTCAAAATTTTACGAAATCCACCATACCACCACTCACACGGCCAGATAATTCTATTGAGAAAACGAACTTGTTAGCTGAACTGTTTGCTTCACATTCTACTGTCGATTTCCAAGGAAAAACACCACCTACTATTCCCATAGTGCAGTCAATAATTCCCGATATTGTCTTCAGACAGCGTATCATAAAACGTATTTTAATGAAGCTAGACACCAAAAAAACTTCTGGCGCTGACATAATACCTGCCCTAGTTCTCAAAAACGGTGCGAAGGAACTAACACCAGTTTTCTGTAGATTTTTCAACATCTCCTACAGAAAGGGAATATTTCCTTCCTGCTGGAATTGTGACACAGTTCAGCCGATACCTAAAAAAGGCAAGAAGACCTTGCCAAATAACTACCGATCAATCGCACTGCTTTCAATAATATCGAAAGTCATAGAAAAGGCTATCAATCAGCATCTTCTAAAATATCTTGAAGGATTCAACATTATTAGCGATCACCAATATGGCTTCCGTAAAAATAGATCAACAGGAGATCTTCTGACTTATATAACACACGTTTGGAACAACGCAATTGATCACTTTGGAGAATCTCGAGCGGTTGCTAACGACATATCCAAGGCATTCGACCGTGTTTGGCATGATGGGCTGTTGGCTAAGCTACTCTCTTATGGTATGTCTGAAAAGTTCTGTTTGTGGCTCTCATGTTTCCTCAGAGAGCGTTCTTTACGAGTGGCAGTCGACGGATTTCTTTCTAACACCTTCACTATCAACGCCGGTGTACCTCAAGGCTCCATACTGTCTCCTACTCTCTTTCTCATTTACATTAATGATCTGCTGGAAAAGACCGAGAATCCAATCTACAGCTTTGCAGATGACAGTACGCTTATCTCTTCATTCAATTTGAACGCTCGGACATCGGCTACTCAGACGAATATCCGCAGACAGCAGGAAATCATTCAACTTAACAAAGACCTGGAAGAAATTCTGTCTTGGAGTGACAGTAACCAAGTGGAATTTAACGCTGCAAAAACCCAGGCGGCAGTTTTTTCTAAAAAAAGTTAACGTTCCTGAACCCGACATAGTTATGTCGGGGCACTCCATTCCTCTAACATCGTCACTCAATTTGTTGGGCGTTAATTTGGGAGCAAATATGTCCTGGTATGAACATGTTGCAGGCATAGCAAGGAGAGCATCTCAAAAGTTGGGAATATTATTTCGAACCAGAAAGCTTTACACTCCACAACAACTGTTGATCTTTACAAAGCTCAAATTCGACCAACTATGTAGTACTGCTCCCATGTTTGGGGCTCCGCTCCCAAACATACACTGCATTTGTTGGATTTTATTCAGAGAAGAGCTGTTCGTGTGATTGGAGATCTGGAACTGACCGGCGGCCTTGATTCGCTGGAACATCGAAGAACGGTTGGCGACTTGAGCCTATTCTACAAGTATTTTCATGGATAGTGTTCGAAGAATGTGGCCCGCTTAATTCCTCCCAGAGCGGTGCATATTAGAAGTACACTTCGCGCTAATACTTCACATCCGTATGAAGTTACTCCTCGTACAACGCTTATCAAACAGTTTTTTATATGGAGAACATCATCCCAGGTTTCCCACCGAACACAATTTGCAGCGATTCAAGAACAACATGAATCGCTTTCTCCGCACACGTGTCGCTCCTGTAGTGCTTTAGGGACTTCCCTGCAGCACGTGTGTTAGATCCATAAAAAAAAATAACGTTTGTCAGGAATTCACTTACGAGTATTTAAAAAAAAAAATGTCCGATTTAGTTTATAATTGAGGGCTCTAGACAATTTTGAATCACAAAATGAATTACCTTAATAATCAAAGTATTAGCCACTGTTAGCTATGAGTTTTTACCATATTTTTGTCAAAGAATGGATTCTTCACCAGAAGAACTTTTCATCTTTTGAGGCCAACCATTCGTCAAGCCAAATTTTCACTTCTTCGTAAGAATGTATGTGTTATTCTGAAAGTCCGTGCTTGATCAAAATAAGTGGAAGTCTGAAGGAGCTAAGTCCGGTGAATACGGCGAGTGGGGTAGAACGTCCCAGTTGATGTTTTCCAAATAATTTTTAACACATTTTGCAATATGGGGTCGAGCATTGTCATGTTGAAAAACGACTTTATCGTGTCTTTGGACATATTCTGGTAGTTTTTTCTTCAATGCTCGGTTCAACTTTATCAGTTGTTGTCGGTATCGACCGCCAAAAATCGTTTCACCAGGTTTCCGCAGTTCTTTTACACAGCTCTACTATCCCACCAAATATACAGCAAAGATTTCTCTCCTGTATATTACGTACTGATTGTGATGTTGAAGGCTGGCCTGCCCATGCTCCTACCCAAGTTTTTTGGGTTGGAGCATGTTCATCATAAGCTTCAACCAACAATCGATAACTTTCAGTAGCTGTTTTCTTCAAATGAAAGAAGGTTATTAAACTTCCCCGCAAAACGTCTTTTGCTGGTACGAAACACGACATATTTAAAGCTATGAAGAACCATGTTTTTCGCACAATGACAACTAATAACGAACTGGCTTTTGCTGGCGTATGTTTGCCTTCGAAACGCCATAGATGTCACTACTCTATACCAACAAGTGTAACGCCATCTCTTAGCGAAATCGACCTTATTAACTGAAACACCTATTAGAACAGTTCTTAAATTTCATACTTGGTGTACATTGACTTAAAAAATTCGCAATTTTGTTTTTTTTCTAGTTCACTTTCAATTTATAGTAAGAAATACGTATTAAATTATGAAGGCTAGAGATTGTAGCTCTTATATTGTCATCCTCGTAATTAGAATGTACGAAGACATTTAAAATTTCTGCAGCTTTCAGGGCCTCGACGATGCTCGGAGTTAATTGTATCTCTTCAATCTCACCATCAGCACCGTCGCCACTTTGGTGTCCTTCCGAGATAATATTCTTCACAATGAGCTCATCAGCAGGATCCTCATATGTGACGTCATTATTATCAACATCCGAATATTGTTCAAGTTCCTGGCTTGGTATTGGCAACTGATACTATATAGACCTTACCCAAACGGAAAGTGATATGTCATCTTAGTCTTTCAAGTCTACATAAGAGTTGTTGGAGCTTTGATCGATTCCTGCTGTAAATTAGACGTGCCTAAAATAATTCCTTATTGTGCTTTGAGTAAGTTTGGTCCAAGCATCACAAATCGTCGGGATGAAGTCGAGTAAAGTAATCTAAGTAAAATTATTACTGGCATTCGTATTCGCTTCAAGGTTTTCGATAATTTTCAAAATTAAATTTTTCCTAAAATTTTAGTTCAGGGCACGAATTACTCCGTGGTTCATTGGTTGCAGCTCAGAGGTGGTGTTAGGGGGAAAAAAGATATACGTAATTCTTTTCAAATCAGGAATTGTGGGATATGCTGAGCAGTTATCAACCAACAAGATTTTTTGTTATTTTTTGCAGTCAATTCACAATCTCAGGAATGTACACATTTTGTAAAAATATCAGATGTCATCTAAGCTTTCCGATTACTCTTGTAATCTACTCGTAATATCTGAGATATCTTGGGCGTTGAGATTTACCAATCACTAATCATTTTTTTAATCGTGCCATATTTGCTGCAACCATAACAGTTATCATCTCTTTAGATAACTTTTCACTAGCACGCGTCTCTTCTATAAATTTTAAAGTTTTATCTGGCGTTAGTCTATAAAACAAGCCTATCTCATCAGTATTCGAAATCTGATTATCTGTAAATTTTGCACGCAGATTGGGCCAGACATTGCATTGGCGTCATTTTGTCTCACCGATAATAATTCTCCACTTATCTGACCGGCGACAATATTGTGTCTATTTTTAAATCGGTGGATCCAACTTAATATACCTGTGAAATTCGGTTCATTCAACCGCGAAGCAAAGAGATTGGCTTTTTCTCGTAAGATAGTTCCATTTACGGATATCCTCTCATTTCTTTGTACTTTAATCCACTGTAACAATGCTTGTTCCACTTGTACCTGAGTAGATACCCTATTTCGTTTAGAATTTAAAACATTAGCATTAAATAAGTCTTCAATTTTGCTTTTCTTTATTGTTGATGTTTAGGAGTTTCCATCTTGCCGCCGTAAATTATCAATATTATCACACGTATCACCTGATCATTACAAAATTCCTTTGGAATAATTTACCCAGCGCTGTGTTTCCCACCGAGTACAATTTACAGCGATTCAAGAACAACGTGAGTCGCTTTTTTCCGCACACATGCCGCTCCTGGAGCGCTTTAGAGACTTCCCTGTAGCACGTGTGCTAGACCCATAAAAAAATAATAATGGAAGATTGAGTCGCGAGTGCTCAACAAGTGCACGGAGCTTTCCCCGCCTGGCTGGGAAATGAGCTACGACTCAGAATTCTGAGAAAAAGAATTATTGTTTGTAAACAAACTTGCGACGTGTCGTTATAACTGGACCAATCTGAGCGTAATTACGTCGCTTTAAGCGGTTAATCGCTTTATCTGGAATTGTTATGAGCTAATTTATCGTAATATTAATTTGTAAGAAACCAACCAAATTTTCATACTTAAGTCGCTATAAACGGTTGGTCGTCTACGCAAAGTCGTAATAAGTAGATTCTGCTATACTCAGAATTTGTGAATACGATATTAATTTCCAAAATTTAATTTTAAATAGCACTACGTATTTTTTATCGTTCTTGGGAAACCAGCGGCAGCGATATTTAATATTTACCGGAGTAGCCTGTAAAGTAAAAGTAACTTTACCAGTCTTTTTTATGAAATCTACGTATGTTACCTAATGGCAATTTCATTTTCATTGTTGAATAATCTTGGTTCTTGGGATTCGACCGTGCCAGTTTGGACTAACTTCCCAATGTTTCCTCTACACTTGAATAAGGTCTCCTCAAGGATAGTTAGGCATTAGAACACTTAATTTAATACTCTAATCTCGAAGAGTAAAGATCTCTGAAGATGTCCCGTGCAGTCCTAGGCGAGACGTTAGAAAGTTACTCCAAATTCACACGGTTTTATCCAACAAAACACGATTTCTCATTTAACTAAGACCGAGAAAGTTTCTGTTCCATGTAAGTATATTTTTGTATTTTAACCCGACATTAATGCAAAAAATTTTCTTCAACGAAACGTTAGCATCTTTTCATTGAGGTCATATTACTTGCCCATTCCTGTTTGGAGGTTTGAAAGCAGGAAGCAAATACTGAAAATTGTTGTAACATAACCATAAGAAACTGGTAATAACAAATGCCAAATAATGGTAGAATTATTTACACACAATTTCTTTGGAAATGCAAATAATAAAATTTAAAATTTTCAAGGTATTCTACGAGTCCACTACTGTCCACTTTAGGTACTATAGAATTAAAAGTATTTCAATTAGGAAATCCTAAACGATATATACCATGATTTATTGGAAGCTACCTCGCTTCGGTCTGCTCCTCTCACCCTTTTCACACCCTTGTGTAAATACAGAAATAAATTTAATTACCATGTGTATTATTTCGTCAACAAACACAAAAAAACACAAATAATGTTAATGAAATATCCATCTGTTTATTCCCTCCTTCGTGAACGATATCGTTGAAAAACTGTCGGTTTTTTATATTGGTACGATAGCTTATCGATATATCTATAGAACAGATCTACATATCAACAGAATTAATGTAACCTTTTTTTTAGATCTGGAGATCAAGAATCGAAGAAGAGCAAAAATCTTACAGGCTAATATCTTTGCTCACCTAGAGAGTTCTTGAGATAACGTCGATAAAAAAATTTCTAATATATTTTAGACTTTTTCAACAATATTTCGTTTTAGTACTTCTTCCTAGAAATTTCCTGATTTATCATAGAACAATGCAAATAAATGAAAGGCTACAGCAAAAAAAAAAAAAAAAACGTTTTGGTCCTACCTGTTTGTTAAGAATTACACAGGTCAACATTTGATCTAAAAAAAAAACACTCGGAGCGGTATGGTCCTTATGGGGTTTTTGGGCTCGCTGATTACGATGAGCGGGTTGGTTAACCTTCATCACATCAGATTCAAGGTCATTTGAAGGTCAAATAGAGAAAAAACCATAGGAAAAATCTGAAAAATTTCATGCATATGTTTTTGAGGTCCCTGAGTCCGAATCCGTAGTTTGTTTGACCTTACGCCTTTTCCCAGAGGTCATTTGAAGGTCAAATAGAGAAAAAATCGTGAAAAAAATATGAAAAAATTCATGCGTATGTTTTTGAGGTCCCTGAGTCCGAACCCGTAGTTTGTTTGACTTAAGCCGCCTTTCAGAGGTCATTAGGTCATTTCATCATCAGTTTATGTTTATTTGAAAAATATGTATGGTCATTTTGCGTTGTTATATTTAATTTTGTTTTTATCGTACACTTGCAAAGCATACAGAGGTTAATTTACGGTACATTTTTATTGATTATATCTTATACATATCATTTTCCATTTACGTTAATATATCACAATCAAAAATGTCTTTTATGCTGCTCGGTCATTACAAGGGAATTAATATGTGAAATATAAGCTAAATAATGGCAGGTAGACTGATGCAAGCAAATGTTTTAATACTGTTTAAAGGTACTTATTAGTAAAACTTAAAATATTGTTCATATCAAAAATAGACTATACAAATATTTTGACTAGTTTTGTGACTGTGAAATAGACTTTTAAAATCTAAAAAAAAATTTGACCTAATTTTTGTACTCTCGATGTTCGTTCCATATATCTAGTAAATTTAAAGTCCAGCCCAACTGTGTTTCTTGAGGTATAAATGAAACATTGTGCGCTATGTTATGTTTAAATTTCGTTTTATAACTCAATTCCCAATACATTTCAAATTAATAATTCTAATGTCGAACAACCTTGTTATCAAGTAACCCTTAATCTGTATACTTCAATACTTAATCCTTGTCGACAAAGAAACTCTAATACCCAATACCTTTGAACCCAATAACTCACTTGTACAGTAATCCTTATATCTATTTATACTCTCACATTGTCTTATATAATACCTCAATGCGTAAGTTAACTACTAAAAATGATTCGGCTCATACTTCGTAAAGAGTCTCGAGTGTCCAAGTAGATTTTCGAAATCGCGCAGTCAGTATTTAATATGAATTAAGCATAAGAGTTTGCTTCTTTTAGTATTTATCAAAGCATGTTTGAAGTACTACTCTAAACGAGAACGCTTTCGTTTCTCGTGAAATGATCTTCGACTTGCTTTTCTTTTATGAGATTTATTTAATTCTCGCTTCAGGCTTCAGCAATAATCTGCCAACATGTTTATCCCCCAAACACCTTGATACCTTTTTTCAAATTCACTCAAGTCTTTGTGCATCCTTTCTCCATGTTCTTCGCTAAAATCTCCGAGATTTTCAGGGAACCAATCAAGGTGTGAATGGAGAAAATGCAGTTTCAGACTCATTAAACAGCCCATTTCTTTATAATTTTGTACTAAATTTCCAACAATATTTTTGTAATTAGGGTCTTTATGATTTCCAAGAAATTTAGTCGTCACCTCTCTAAAACTTTGCCATGCTGCTTTTTCTTTGGCATTCATTTTTCTCTCAAATGCATCATTTTTTAGGAGGTCTCTTATTTGTGGTCCAGTAAATATGCCCTCTTTTATTTTAGCTTCAGAAAGATTAGGTATCACTTTAAAAATATACATGACAGCAGGACTTTCGTTTCGGCTCATGGCCTCGACAAGTTGCTTTGCAATACCTAGTTTGATATACAAAGGTGGAAGTAGGACCTTATTGGTTGATATCAAACTTGGACCTTGATGTTTTTTTCACCTGGAATTAATTCTTGTCTCCACGGCCAGTCTTTCCTCACATAATGCTCATCTCGAGCCCGACTATTCCACTCACAAATAAAGCACGAATAAGAAGTGTTTCCAGATTGCTGTCCCTAGTAATATTGTAAATATCTTTAAGTCCCCACAAAGTTCCCACTGGTTTTGATCGATCGTAATTCAATTTTTGCAATAGCAACTCAAAATTATGGTATTCTTCATCTAATACAACAGAATGAGCGACTGGTAAAGGGGCATAAATATTTCCATTATGTAACAAGATAGCTTTTAAGCTTCTTTTTGAAGAATATATAAACAGTCGCCAATCACTTGCTGTGTATTCTATACCGTATTCTTGCACTAACCCTTCAATATTATGGCAATAGACTAGATTTTATTCATTTTAGTAAAATATTTTCTGAACGGACGTTCTCTCGAACGATAGACAGAAATTTTTGTTCCTGTGGATAGACAATTTTTTTCTTTTAACTAGATGCTAAAAGCTCTGATCTATCTTTCGAGAGTCCCAAGTCTCTGCACAGATCACTTAATTCGTTTTGATTAAATGTTTCGGCTTCCGATATATAATTTTCCTTAACATCTGATTCTTCTGTGCTGAAATTTTCTCTTTCTTCGTATTCGAATGTTTCATCTGGCATATCTTCATCAGTTACCACTTCTTGTCCCAATTCATTAATTTCCATGATATGATCAGAATTTATTTCAATAAGAACTGGTAAAGTCACAGATGTTACACGTGCATATGAAATATTCTTTCGGTTGTACCCTTTCAAGTTTGTTAAGCAGAAGTAACAGTCGGTGGTATGGTCTATTGGGGGTCTCCATATCATTGGCCGAGAAAATACCTAGTTGTTAATTCTATATAGAACATTGCGGCATTTATGACATATAGATTTTGGTGTGTAAGAGTTATCCAATGCGCTTGTATCAATATGATAAATTTGGTGATATTTTACTTTTAACGAATCTGAAAACATGAATTTCTTTTGTGGAATATACTCCCCACAAACAACACAAAAATTGTCGAGTTTAATGGAACATGACGAATTTCTTGTAGCATTTGACTCTACAGAGGCCAAGTTTCCCACCAATGTACAGCTACGGTCGCATGATGACGACGCCTGCGGGCCCTCTTTCCCACCCTGACCAGCCGCCGATTCTGGGTTTCCGGGACCCTATCTCGTAATTTTTTTAGGAGTAGTTGCCATGACGGCATAAACGCCGTAACCCAGGGACTTCGCCGGATAGTGAGACAACTCCGTTGCCCACCGTCACCACGTGGAGGTGCCCTAGGTGCAACTACACCTTAATACTAGAGTGTAAAGCGAGACTGAGCTAAATTTATAAAAAAGAAGAGAATAAATAATTTCGCGAGGAATGAAAAAGCATTTTATTGTCAAAGTAAAACTCCAAATATATATACAAAGATACTTAAAATGACCACCGTATATCTTTTGAGCATAAGATCATGCAGGATTTGAACTGAATGATCTGAAAAAATAATAGATGAATTTTTTCAGATTTTTTCCACGATTTTTTCTCTATTTGACTTTCAAATGACCTTCAAATGACCTCTGGGAAAAGGCGTAAGGTCAAACAAACTACGGATTCGGACTCAGGGAGCTCAAAAACATACGCATGAAATTTTTCAGATTTTTCCTACGGCTTTTTCTCTATTTGACCTTCAAATGACCTCTGGGAAAAGGCGTAAGGTCAAACAAACTACGGATTCGGACTCAGGGATCTCAAAAACATATGCATGAAATTTTTCAGATTTTTCCTATGGTTTTTTCTTTATTTGACCTTCAAATGACCTTGAATCTGATGTGATGAAGGTTAACCAACCCGCTCATCGTAATCAGCGACCCCAAAAACCCCATAAGGATCATACCGCTCGAGTGTTTTTTTTTTAGATCAAATGTTGACCTGTGTTATTTATTTATAGTAATGCTCAGTATTGTGTATATAACAAAACATATATTTAGAATTTGTGAAAACAATATTACTGTCCAAAATTTAATTTTAAATAGCACTACGTATTTTTTATCGTTCTTGGGAAAAAATAGGACTACGTATTTTTTCATCTTTTTTGGGAAACGCTTTAATATTTACAGGTTTTTTGCAATTTAGTACATCGAAACAAACCGCTATATTGATTTTATCAAATTCTCATACTAATTCTTAAATTATAATAAAAAATTACAGTTAGCCAATTTATGAGTAACCATTACAGCCATTATCATTTCATTTAACTTCAACTGTTACCTATAATTGGTCATTTGAGTTCTGGACAAGTAGTGAAATCATTTCGTTTTAGTACTTCGGACTGTGCGCCCATTTTGCGGACACTAGTGTCTCTATTATAATTTGTAGGTTATTTTTTAACAGCAGCTATTTCAAGAGGGCAAATTAAACAGAATACGCAGTAAATACAAAATTAGATATCAGAAGACTTAAGTACATCCTTTTATTTGTTGATAAATTTGACGTTAACTAAGGAACGCGGAGTTTCCGATGAAATAACCGGTCAAGTGCAAGTTGAACTTGCACAATTAATGTTCCGTACGTTGATTGCTTTTAAAATAAAAAATTTTGTTACGGTGGTATAAAATGATTAGTGACTTCACAAAACACACCCCAAAGGAGTTTTCAACAAAGTTTGTTTCCAATCTTTACTGAAAACGGATAACCTTGAATTTTTTTTTTATATCCAAATAAATTATTAAAGGTAATGCACTCGTGATAATTTTCGTTCAATCTACATCCCATGGAGAGCATTCCAGAATTTTTTCAAAATTTTTTGATCAGTACTTTTCGAAATAAAGTGGAGGGACAGCGATTTTTCGCGACTTTATAAAAATAATACAAAGAAAAGTGAGTCCAAGTACTACTTTATATATACATTTTTTACTCGTGTTTTCACAAGCTTTCATTTGACACCACACTCGATGACCTAGTAAAAAAAAATTTTCACTTCCGATTTCACTCCCCAACACTAACCCCTTAAGTCAAAATTTAACTTTCAAAACTACACGGCTTTGATGAGCCCATCAATTCCTATATTATTACCAAATTTCAACTCTCTATGACAAATAGTTTGGAAGAAAACGGGTGTGACAGACAGACAGACAGACGGACAGACAGACAGAAAGACACCGAAGTCATCTTATAAGTGTTCCGTACGGAACACTAAAAAACGCATAGTTGCGAAAGTTATGGCAAATTATCCATCCCACTCATCTACTAGTTGAAAATAAACCTAAATAAACCCAATTTTTAGCTACATCAAGCTACGGGTAAATTTTTGTTTTTGTAAAAATCGATTTTGTATATATGTATATATATGTATATATATATATATATATATATATATATATATATATATATATATATATATATATATATATATATATATATATATATATATATATATATATATATATATATATATATATATATATATATATATATGTAGATACATATATTCTTCATCATCGGCATTAGCTTATTTCATCCATAGTCGGGTTTAAGCCTTCCCAAGTTGTCACCATTGCGCTTTGTTGTTTGCTTTTTGTATTCAGTTGTATTCTGCTAATCTTTTTATGTCGTCCGTCCATCTTTTCTGCGGTCTACCTCTGCGTCTTTTGTGTTCTCTAGGCCTCCATTCAACCATACGGTTTGTCCATCTGTTACCATTCAGCCTTGCGATATGCTCCGTCCAATTCCACCTTAATATACACATATTCGTTGTGTTACATCTTTGAACTTCTTCGTATCTCGATGTTAGGAATACGATCTTATAGTCTGATATGTAGCATTTTCCTCTCCATTGCTCTTTGGATTACCTGGGGTTTATTTATTATACTATTATTTAAAGCCTACGTTTCAGTGACATGTGTTAATACCGGCAGTACATATTGATCGAATACTCTGGCTTTTATTGTATTTGGGATGTCCAATTTAAATGTAGATTGTAACCTTCAGAACACAGACCAACCTAACGAGATTCTTCTATCTAAGTTAGCCTTTAAATTATTTTTTGATAGTTCAATTTTGCCCTAAATATATGAATGTTTGTACCTTTTCTATTCCTTTTATTAATAGTTCCTGGCTGTTATCTTCATTTTCGTGGCTCAAATCTTTGGTTTTGGTGGTTTATTATTAGACCTATTTCTCGAGACTTGTTATTTAATTCCATCAGCATTTCTTATAATTCTTCTTTTGTGTTGCGATCAGAGTGATATTTTGCAAACCTTAAGTGATTTGATGGTTCACTGTCCATATTCCTTTATTTTTCCACTTTAATGATTTGAACATGTCTTCTAGAGTTAAAGTGAACAGCTTTGGGGATATCGAGTCGCCTTGTATATATATTTTTTTAAGAGTCTAGCATACGTGCTGCTGGGAAGTCCCTAAAGCGTTCCAGGAGCGGCATGTGTGCGAAAAAAAAAAAAGCGATTCACGTTGTTCTTGAACCGCTGTAATTTGTACTCGCTGGGAAACACAGCGCTGGGCAAATTATTCCAAAGGGATGATGTTCTCCATATGAAAGACTGCTTGAAAAACGTTGTACGAGGAGTAACAAGCTGAACCTCATACGGATGTGAAGCACCAGCGCGACGTCTGTTTACTAACATACACCCCTTTGGGAGGAATTAAGCGGGCTACATCCTTCGAACACTTTCCATGAAAAGTACTTGTAGAACATACTCAAGTCGCCAACCGTTCTTCGATGTTCCAGCGAATCAAGGCGCCGGTCAGTTCCGGGTCTCCAATCAGATGACCAGCTCTTCTCTGAACAGAATCCAACAAATGCAGTGTATGTTTGGGAGCGGAGCCCTAAACATGGGAGCAGTATTCCATAGTTGGTCGAATTTGAGCTTTGTAAAGAATTAACAGTTGTTGTGGAGTGTAAAGCTTTCTGGTTCGAAATAATATTCCTAACTTTTGAGAAGCTGGTCCAAAGTGCTGTATCCCCGTCTAAATCCCGCTTGTTCACGTGGTTGATAACTGTCTAGTTTGTTCGTTAATATATATATTATGATTCTAGTGAGGATTTTTTTTGTATAATACCGATAACACGCTGATGGGTCTGTAATTTTCCAATTTAAATTTGTTTCCCTTTTTAAATATGAGCACAATCAAAGCTTTTACTCAAGGTGTTGGTATTTTACTTTCTATGAGGCACCTGTTAAATAGAGCTTGAAGGGATTGTATTATCGATGCCATTCCATACTTTATCATTTCCTTAGTTATTTACATCGAGAATTTCTTCAGATCACACATTTCTAACTATCACTCTATTTCCTTCTTCTTTACCGGGCGGTGGCGATATTTTCGGGTGATATAGTGTTTGATAATATTTTTCTGTAGCTTCCTTTATCTCTTTGATTTGTGCGATCTCTTGGTTATCGTTATTTATAAGTTTTATTATTTGTTCTCTTCCTTAATTCATTTGTTTGTTTAGGTGTTTCAAACTTATTCCCGCGTTTACAATTACTTCTATTTTCGAGTTTCTGTACTGTGTGACGTCTTCTCTGATTTTTTCCTTTATTTTTTTGTCTATTTCTGCCAATTCTAATCTGCAATTTGTATGATCATTTCTTAATAGTCGTCTCTGTTTCATGAGATTTTGTGTCTGTTTACTTAATTTTTGTGTTTTTTCTTTTTTCAATTTGTTTTGTGGTCATGAGTAGGTTGTTGTTATTTATGCCTTTAGATACATATATTAAGCTATGTAAAATGTTTAAATTTGAATGCCAGAGAATAAAATATATCAGGATTTAGATGGCTTTCTGTAAAAAATACTGTGTTTTAAATAATGTGATATTAAGGAAAATTTAAGTTACATGGAACTGCTTAAGTGTATAAGAGGTCAAAATACATTTCCTGCTCATAACAGATCTGACTTAAAAGCTTTAGTTTTTTAAAAACGAAAACTCACTTTATAAATATAATAGAATGTGAACCTGCCATTTTTAAACTTGTTCTGGAAGAAGAAGATTATTTGATTATATAAGGTAGGTTCAGTATTATAAGTATGCAGTTTTTTGTCATAAGGAAGAAGATCGTGATAGGTGTTTTATATAAGCCTGAGGAGGTGAAATGTGTAAACTGTTTGGATTCAGATAGCAAATTAAATCTGTCATTTGACGTTTGCCACTCTGCTCTTGATGCAAGAATTGCCAGGTTCTGCAGTGACACCTAAATTAAATTTATTAATGAATAGCCACTAAACAGGGCACACAGGGTGGCGTAAGTACAAATCGCGTTAGTTTTGAATTGCTGTAAGTTGTATTCGATGAGAAACAGAGTCCTGAACAAATCATTCCGAAAGGATGATGTCCTCCATATAAAAGACTGGTTAAAAAGTGTTGTACGAGGAGTAACAAACTGAACCTCTAACGAATGTGATATATTAGCTCGACGTGTATTAATAGCGTGCACTACTGTGGAAGGAATTAAGCAGGCTACATCGATCGACCACTTTCCCAGAAAATACTTGTAGACTAGACTCAAGTCACCAACCGTTTTTCTATGTTCCAGGGTATCTAGTTTTCTGGTAACTTTTGGGTGTCCAATCAGGCGAACAGCTCTCTTCTGAGTGGAATCCAACAAATGAAGTGTATGTTTGGAAGCTGAGCCCCAAACATGGGAGCAGTATTCCATTGTCGAATTTGAGCTTTGTACAGAATTAGCAGTTGTTGTGGAGTACAAGGCTTTCTAGTTCGAAATAGAATTCCCAGCTTTTGGACAAGATCTTTTTGCTATACATGCGAAATGCTCATGCCAAGACATATTTGCTCTTAAGTTAATAGGATGCTAGAGAAATCGAGTGTCTCGACATAACCATGTCGAGTCCCACAATATTAACGTTTTTAGAAAACACTACCACCTGAGTTTTTGTAGCGTTAAATTGTACTTGGTTACTGTCTCTCTAAGATAGAATTTCTTCCACGTTCAACGAGTTTCTGCTGTCTGCATGAGTGGCCGATGTTCGAACGTTCAAAGTGAATGAAGAAACAGGCTTACTCTCATCTGCAAATCTGTAGATGGGATTTCTGGTCCTTGTCAGCAGATGGTTAATGTAAATGAGAAAGAGGGCAATACACAATAGGGAGCCTTGGGCCACACTGGCGCTGATAGTGGAGGTATCAGAAAGTAATCTGTCGACTATCCCTCATAAGGAACGCTCTCTGAGGAAACCCGGGAGCCATAAACAAAACCTTTTAGACATACCATAAGAGCATAACTGCCAAGCCAACAATCTGTCACACTAAACACTGTCGAATATCTTAGATATATCAAGTGTAACTTCTCGAGATTCTCCAAAATGTTCAATTGCGTTGTTCCTGACATGTGTTACATAAGTTAAAAGATCTCCTGTTGGTCTTTGCTTACGATAGCTATACGGATAGATATTTTAAAAGTTGCTGATTGATAGCCTTTTCCATAACTTTCGATATTATTGGTGCTACTGGTCCATAGTTTGTTGGCAAGGTCTTCCTACGTTTTCTGGGTATCGGCTAAACTATAGGGCATGTTCAACAAGAAGAAAATATTCCCTTTCTGTAGGATAGGTTGAAAAGTCTACAGAAAACTGATGTTAGTTCGTTTGCGTATTTTTTGAGGATTACATTTATTAATATTCAACTTCAAATTTACAACATGACTTAATGCCCAGTTAAAATTTCTTTCAGTAAGATTGGTTAAATGATTCAGCAAAGCTTTTTTTAACATTCATTTCAAGCCACTGATCTAGACTGGTTTCTTTATCTAGTCGCACATTACATTTGTATTATATATAGTATTTTATTTCTTCAATTAAATTATCAGGTTTATGTCGATGAAACTTTCCAGCAAGGGGTGAGTTAACCTTCAAACTTTCTTTAAGACAGTTTTGATACGACGCTTAAATATTGCAGCAAATGAATTAAAAAGAGCTTCGAATCAGCATGACGAATATTAGAAATAACACCAGTCCTGATACCAGATTCAAAGGTGGACTTAACGTCTTCCCATTTAATCCTGTGAGTTGCTGTTTTACTCCTACCTGCACCAATACTTTAACCAGCTTTTTTCTCCTGCAAATAACGTCGATATGTTTTAACTCCACTTAAACACAATGTGCGTTTTTTTCAGGTGCCGATTTAGCTCGTTTTAATTTTTTGCTTAGATTACGAATTATTCGAGTTCATTCCATTGTAGGTTTCCTACACGCTCTAACATCAGACTCAAAGGATTGAACTGTAGTCCTAATGATTCTAGAAAATCACGTACAAATATTATTTTTCTTTAATAATAATAATGGAAATAAAATATACGTTTTTCACTAAGAAATGAAACAATGCCGCTCTGATATTAATGAACAGTTAACGAATATGCAGGTCTAAACCTAACGTCATTCGAAAGAAAACTAAAATGTTTTGCTACTCTGTTATCTATTTATAGAAATATATTCGGATAATCTTGCGTAACTTATTTTAAAGAAAAAAATAAACTTATTTATCGGTAAATCGTTCAAGAAGCTAGTTGGCCGAAATATAATGTTGTAACGTTTGAAAAAATGTTTCCCCAAGCTTGGGCGTAATTTTGTAACTTTTGAAAAAATGTCCTCAGTTTGAGGCATCTTTTTTTGTACCCTGTGAGAAGTTGCTTGTCCCACGCTTGGGCGTAATTTTGTAGCCTGTGAAAAGGTGTTTAATTGCGCCCCACGTACACTGCGTCATTTTTGTAACCTTTGAATATTGGACGCCCCAAGCTTGAGCACAATTTTCTTGCAGCCCCGCTTTAATTTCTGATAATGAATTGAGTGAAACCTGATTTTAAAGGAACTAAAGAAATTAAAGAAACACTAGCTCAGTTTTCTTTGGTAGAGAGATATGGGTAAGAGATATTTGTCTTACGTCTTTTTGGAATTTATTTTCTATTTTTTAAAAAGCCTCAGTTGTACAAGTTTTTTTGGGCACCACTCATTTTAAAATAGAAAGGATTTAACTTCAGCTAAAAAAAATGAGAAAAAACTGAAGTGTTTTATGGATATTACTAAAAAGAATTAGTCTAGTACAACTTATCCTGAAAAGAAAAATAAATATTCAGTGAGACACTAGCTTTAATCAAAAAAGAAAATTTATTCATGTTTTTAAAATGAAAAGTTCTAACCTTTACAGTTTTACCTAACAAATTCTAGCCTAACTAGTAGTTGTTACATTAAAATTTTAGACTATTATAACCCCCGAAGACGAGAAATCGTGCTTTACACTTCACTTTTTAGTCTGTTTTACGTTGCAGTTAAGGCGCTACTCTCGAATAAGTCTATTGAAGGGAGTTTTGTTGACTTACTGTTTTTTATTCCTGCTGTGATCGACTACGCCCGATTTCACACTTTTTCTTAACAAACACTTAGAAAGCTCTCTACGGCTTTTATTTAAGACACTGGTGCTTTTACTTAGCGGCTCTGATGAAAATTAGCCTACTTCAGCTAGATGGAAAATAGCCTCTCGGCTAGACGGTACTGCCTGGCTGCGGCTAGATGGAAAACAGCCTCGATTTACGGTCTGCGGAGCCTTAAATAATCGTGCGACTTTTGCCAGTAGTATCACGACGCTCCAATCAAAACTGCCGATCAAACATTCCACCAATCGCGGCGTAGCGAGAGGTTCGGTCAGGAACCCGCACAACTCACTATATACCGAACGTCTGGGAATCCCTGTTTAATATACCGTTCGGAACAAAAATGAAAATAAGTACAATTTGAAATGGAAAAAATCAGTAACATTACATGGTCTTAAAATCTAGGAAAAAATGAATGTTACAATGTTTTAAAAAATATATATTTACATACTTCTACTTCAATATAAGAAAATAGTAATGCTGTTAAACATTAATAGAGTACAAATAAAAATTTTAGGTCGATCTTCTAAATTTAACTCTTAAAAATAATCACTTGCAGTGAAGCAAATTTACTTGTCCACTGACCACCAAAATAAGAATTAAATCTCAGATACGCTTAACAGGTTATCATATAAAAATCACTGCCTTATAGACAGGAAATACAACGTTACTTGAATACTTTACTATACTCAGTAACACAGAATATACAGGACATAATATACTTCTATATATTTTCTAGCATGTCGAGAATTTGCAAATGCAAAATGACCAACAAATAAAGATCCGATGAATGCTATATTCCATGCCTTTCCTCCTACGACTATAGATTCTGAGCCTATACTCTTCATCAGGTAGGCTTTAGGCAACGGT
The DNA here is from genome assembly GCA_019049505.1 of Pachyrhynchus sulphureomaculatus. Lineage (NCBI taxonomy): Eukaryota > Metazoa > Arthropoda > Insecta > Coleoptera > Curculionidae > Pachyrhynchus > Pachyrhynchus sulphureomaculatus. Next base: position 82,382,078 of record CM032449.1, on the reverse strand, counting down.
ATCGATCGTTAAGACCAGAGTACCGTGGAGAGTCAAGTAGTGACTGATCAAGTAACAAACCATATTCCGAAACTTTATTTCGGAATATCGATTTGATATTTTCTAGCACTCAAATAGTCAAATATAATGAGAAGCCTGTCAGTAATCGGTAATACGTGTAACATATTAAAAATTAAAAGCTAATATGAAGTTATGAAAGCTCCTTCTAGATCAGTGGTTCTCAATCTTCTTTAATCGTGACACTTTTTAGATTTTTTAAAAATGTTTGCGACCCCCCTTTCCCATCCGCCACGTTGGATCAACAAAACAAAAAATAAAGGGTTTGAAAAAATATGTTTTAGGACTTGACAGTGATATTTTTTTATAAAGTGTTAATTACAGCCCCACCAAAAAAAGCTCATTACCACAAATCAAAATACATGAATCTAGTGTATTTTTCGACACTGAATTCGAATCCGTATTTTAAAAAAAAAGATTTATCTTGTCATTTTTTTATTGGCCAAAAACATCCCGTGAAATGGGGTAAAACTATAGTAATAATGTAATGACTGCTAATGAAGTGTGAAAAATGATGGATAATTTATAGTCTAGAGAAGAGAATATGCATTCAAACCACACCAAGCTACTTCTGTTAATTAATCCACCCTTATAAGGGGTGAAAAGTACTTCTAAAACTCAAATAACGCACGTCAGTTTAAATAACATGTACAAAGAACAAATTCTTGTAGCTCTTAGGACAAAATATCTGAATCTGGTGTGAAAACCAGATATTACTCTTAAAAGGTTGAGACTCATCCTTATAGGATACAAAAACCACCCCTACCTAAGGAGGTATCTCATAAGTTTCAATAACGACGAAATAAGTTCAGGCACTTGTAATTTTTGGCAGGATGAACAAATATGGAGTAGATTTGCTTGAACCACCGATATACGACTATAAACTACCGTTAGAGGGTGATAGAAACTACCCTTACGCACATGGATGTTATTGAAATTCGGAAAGGATCAAGTATTTTTATCTCATTGGGCCAAATATTCAAGACAACTAGATCATCTCCCTAATAAGGTCGATAATCATCCCTAGGAGGGAAGGGAACTACTCCCTAGGATTGATGGACCTTAGAAGTTCTACCATCTGAGAAAAAAAAAATACAAGCTTCCGTAGTCTCAGTGAGTTAAAATGAACAGAGGGGTAACATAGACGGGAGGGGGGGGGGGTAAAACTAGGTGATGCCTAATATGGGGAAATCTCAGAAAACTGAAAAATTAAAGAGAAACCAGGGATCAGGGTGTGAAAAGATGCAAGAATAAGTTAAATGGATAGTTGAAAGTATAAATTGAAGGAGTAGAATCTGTTGATACTTAATTAGCTTTAATAAAAAAGTTTTGTCTTTTCCTAGTTTTAATTACACTCATGTAGATCATTTGAGCATAAGGGTAGTGTTTACAAACTCTCTGGGGTTACTCTCTAATTCTATCTCAGTGGTTGGAACCTTATCGTTCTTTATCTTCCCTCCCTAAAGCTACAAAAGCTTAAAGATTGTTCCCAGTTATTAGAGTTTTAAAGTCATTAAGAGGATTGACTGGTTGTTGCCTCTATCAGAGGTATACTTGGCACAATGAGCTTTAAAAATGTGTTTTTTCTCTGAATTCAAATAACACAATCATTTGGGCGTAGGAGTAGTTTTTACGACTCTTTAGTGGTAGATTTTAGTCTTGTGTCGGCGGTTGGAACGAATTAACCCTGTATTTGTCCATCCTGCCTGATACCACGAAGGCCTATATTTTTTTCTCAGATCCTAGAACTTCTAAGATTCATCAGTCCCCACACTTACGTGCTTTATTTCAGTTTTAGCGGTACTTTTCACCCCTATATAGGTGGATTTTGGTTTAATTAATAGAAATAGCTTGTTGTGGTTTGAATGTATATTCTCTTCTCTAGACTATGAAATATCTACCATTTTCCACACTTTATTAAGAGTCATTACATTATTACTATAGTTTTATCCCATTTCAAGGGCTGTTTTTGGCCAAAAAAAAATGACACGATAAATCTTTTTTTAACTACGGACTCGAATTTAGCGTCGAAAAATACAGTAGACCCATGTATTGTGGTTCATGGTAATGAACTTTTTTTTGTGTGGCTGTGTTATTAAGTATTAATGATTAATGTGATGATTGATTTTGCATCTGCTTAACAAGTGTTATAATTCTTGGTTGAGTTTTTGTCAAGACTAATCTTATGTCATCTTAAACATCCAGCCTATTTCTGGCTTTTGTTTTTATCTGCAGAAAAATTGAAAATCCGCTTTCGCAGAGGTAAGTAGAAGCAAAGAAAGCAAGGAAACTTTAGGATACGAACGACGTATAGCACACCCAAAATTAAGTTAACGATTTTTCCTGAAATAAATCACTCGCTGAGGCGTCATTTCGCAGCTCTAGAAATTAATCTTGCACTTCATGGAGAATGTCGGTAACATCCAAAAATACATGAAATGGGTTTTGTATTAATGTAACTTCTTGTTAAAAGAATTCCGGGAAATAACGTTGTATTTCAGATTCAAGGGCTCAATGGTAGTTATTAATTTCCTCTCTTAGATTATCTACAATTCCCGTCTCCGGTTCTTCAGTCTTGGTGCAAAGGTACATGGTAAAGTTTCCAAGATTTACTTGCAACCAGTTTTGCAGCCTTAATACGGAAGCTTGGATATCTCTGAAGTGATAAAGTGCGTTTCCGTATCCTGCAGTTTCAAATTTAGCTTCTTGACCTGATCTAAAATATCAGATGAATAAGCTACTCTTTGAATCCAGGTCTCATCATTAAAGTGTGTCATAAATTCATCTTTTCCTTTCTATTCTAAGAACTGTTTTATTTCATTTTTCAATTCAAAGACCCAGCTAACAACATTTCCCTTTGATAACAAGTGAACAGCAGTGTGGAAAAGAAGAACTGCGTGATCAGAGTTCATGTTTTTGCATAGTTCCTTGAACGGACCAGTATTGAGAGCACTAGATTTTATATAAATGACAATTGCAACTAAAGGGTCGAGCACTTCTTGCAAAGGCATTGGAAGAGTCTTGGTTGCAAGGGCAAATCGGTGAATCATGCAGTGCAGTCATTACTTTCAAAGAGTGAACTTATTATCTTCATGACATCTTCACCTTTCGTAGTAGTTTTTAGTGCATTGCAAAACAGAAGCTCTTCTTTGATGTCTTCCAAGTGAATATATCTCACGAAAAAGAGTAACTGGGAACGTGAACTAACATCGGTAGACTCGTAAAGTTGAAATGAAAAGACAGGAGATGCCTTTATTTCAGATAAAATTTGTTCCATCACGTCTATGGACATGTCTCAAATGCGTTTCTGAATTGTGTTGTAGAACAAGAATATATTATGTATATTAATCTCATTCGCTACTCCAAGAATTAGCCTAACCGACTTTAATATGATGAGAGTTTCTGCAATTGTATGAGGTTTTTTATTTCTTGCATTTTCAGAGCAATTTCATATCATGCCTGAACTACATCTTAGCTGTGTTGTTGAAACGTCCCAGTTAAATCAAACTATTGTTTTTTCAAGGCAGCTTCTTGTCGTTTAAGGAAGTCTAAGACTTTTGTAATATGTTCGGAATGCTTTATTTCTAAGTGACGTTTGATCGATCTTTAAAAGTTTCATAGATTCAGCACTAACAGCAGAAAACACAATGTGGCTTCTCGTGCCGTTATTGATAATAGCTGAAAATCCAAATTTTAAATTGTTCTCTAAATATTTTCTCCATGACGTTGATATCTGGAAAATAAATACTTCAAAATAATTTAAAAAAAAGTTGGATTAACATTACTTAATATTTTTTGCTTACCAAGACGGTAAATAATAGATAAATCTGTTCCTAGCCGTGCCTATCGAAGACGAATTGTGACGGGCTATCTTAATATTGTATCGTTTTTCGGATCAAACAAGACAACTAACAACGAACTATTCATATACAAATGACAAAAAGAACACTGTAACAATTTAACACTAGGTAACAAGTTTACTGAGCGCGACAGTTTATCTATACACTTATATTTATATTAGCAAGTTTAAACTCGCGGCTGAATAACTGACGATGGTCCCCTACGGCTCTGCTCGTTGCTTATATATCAGTTGGGTGTACTTTCCCGATTATGTTCAGCTCTGTGGAACGTCAAGCTGTCAGTCTCGAAACTTCTCTCTTTTACACGTTTCTTTGAGAGGCAACGGAGTATCGCGATAGCTGCGGACTACCCGGCTAGCTTTCCCCACTCCGATGTCGCCAGGCATAAGGAGAGGTGCGTGTCATCCACAGTTTACGTCGCATATCTCATGTGTTGCCAAGCATAAATTAATTATTACCATTTTAACACCTACCCTTAAATATTAAAGTTTAATTTTGGTTTTTAAAAATGATACCAGGTGACCCCCCTAAAAAGCCATGGCGACAGCCTTGTGGGTCGCGATCCTCCGGTTAGGAACCAACGCTCTAGATATATCAGAAGTTATTGTATTTAGTGAAAAATTATGACCTGTATAAAAAGAGTCTACTAATATGAAAAGAGCTTCTCAGCTAAAAGAAAAATGACTTCTATACAAGGTATTACATTACTCTAGTGTCTTAATGAATTCAGTGGGGACATCTATTCACTAATAATCATCGTTAAATGTAAGAGGAAACTTATCAGTAACAGATTTTCTATTGTATACGTTAATAAATTATGTAATATATTTCAAATTAAAACATAATATGAAATTACTGAAGCAAACTGCCCAAGTAGAAGGCTTTGATAACTAACAGGTAATATAGCCTTAGCAACATATCAGAATTTACTATGTAAAGTAAAATTAAGAAAAACATTATTTGTGACCTGTATAAAAGGAATAAAAAGGTATCCCAAGAAACGTAAAACAGCTTCTGAGCTACAAGCAATCCCGGTAAATAATATATGCTGTGTATTTGATAACGCCAATTTATGTTATTTAGTTAAGTCGTGTCAATATTATCATGAAGCATGAAACTTTAGAGGTTGGAAGGGGTGGAGGTAGAGGGTTCAAACTTATACATATATTTGGAGGGCACTAAAAATTGACAACGAAGTGCTAGGGAGATTTCTATATTTATTTTTTTTTATATATAAAATGCACGGTTTTCAGGATTTTTTTTATTTTATCTTTGAGACTTGTAAAACTTTTTTGTAGAACTATCTGTTTGCTATGGAAATTACATTTAGTAAAGGTATCTTTCCTACGAAAACTATATAATTATATGACAAAAAAATACGTATGCATATATGTTTATCCCAATGAAATTTTAAAAAAAAATATATGCATTGCGCATGTGTTACTCCAGGATGGGTTTAAGTAGATTTGATGCAATAATTGATTAATGTGGGAAGGCGAAATTATTTTGATAAGTGAACCTGAATTTGGCTATCAGATATGAAATTTTAGGGATTAGGGACGGCTTGCAGTCGATAGTTCAAACTTCCTTTCTTACTTCCCCTTATATGTGACGATGATTATTAGTGAGTCGATGTCCCAACAGAGGACATTAAGACACTAGAGCAGTGATTCCCAAAGTGGTTCAGGTGGACCCCCAGGGTCCACGGGAGACTCGACGGAGGTCTACGTTGGCGTGAAAAAAAAATGGGGGTTCACAAGTTGTAAGTGGGGGTCCACGAAAATTTATTTGGTTTCGATAGTAAAAAGAACAAAAATGTTGGCTTGGGTTTACCTATCAATGTAGGCAGATAATACACTACTCAAAAAAATTACGGGAGCAAAAAAAAAATCCAAATTTTTCGGTGATTTTTGACAGGCTGTATTTCGGTGAAAAATGGTCTTATTGAGACTTTAAAAAAAAAGCGTTTTGAAGCTTTAAGATTCTAATTTTCAGATTTTTTGGCTAAAATTTTTTAGGAGCTACGGTTCTCATGCAATCCTAAGATTGCGCAAAAAAATAATATTGCAAATATTTTGCTTTTTTTTGCTACACGGGCTTGAAAATTTTTTTTTCAGTTAAGCCGGCATATGGATCAGATAGCCTGTTTATTTAGCATTAATTTCCTTGTTTTAAAACCTCCCTTCATTTTTTGAGTAGTGTATTTTAAGAAGGTCAGCGACTGTTATTTGTAAAAACTTGCATATTCGATATTCAGTACAACGCGCGTCGAGACTTGCAAAGCGTCGCCCGCCCGCCCGCAACGCAACCCGTTCAGACGAAATACGACTTGTGCTGTGCTTGCAATCTTGCATGAACTTGTTTGATTCTTCACCAATATAAATACGAATGCCAAGGACAAACGTTACTCATTTGTTTCCGGAATTTTGAAAAGAAAAGTGAGTGAATCGATGTCAGTATTTGCCAGTGCCGGAAAAAATAAGTACCTGCCTATTTGTTATTCATACTTTTATTTTATATTGTAATAATATTATATTTGTTATGTTTGCGTGTAGTAGGTAAGTAATAAAAATTAAATACTGAACAGGGCCATTATTCGATACTTCTATAAAAGAACAGAAAGCCGAGAAAGATTGAACTTTTAGTACTTTATATTATAAAATTATTTATTTACCCGACTGTAGTAATTCACTAAAGGAGAGATATATAATTGACCTGCATGTTTGTACATATTTCAGTGCCCTCGTAGTTGCTAATGCTAAATGACGTACATCAAAGTAATAAATAAATCATTAAAATCGCGGAGTTTTGTTGTCGAAATATTCTTTAAAAGTATTTTCTCTCGAATTTACAGAAATGTATCAAAATATAATTAATCAAAAAATATTTTATATTACATTAAAATAGGTTCAGCCATTTTGTGAAAACCTCTATATGGGTCTTAGCAGTTGCTTTTAATAATTCAAATCAGTTTTGCCGCCGGCATTTTGGTTTTTTCATTGCAATAATTAATTAGTCCTATTTTATTCTGTTAAAATAGCCATATCCTGTTAAAGTCGCCTTATGATTACTAAAACAAACATTTTTTTCTTTACAGGTAGGTAACTGACACGAAACATGGCTGCATCTAAGAAGAAATGTGGACAGTACAGTGTTGATTATTTGAAATTTGGTTTTCTTCCATCAAAGGCAGACAAACGATTGCCCATATGCCTTTTATGCAACAAAGTTTTGAGCAATGACTCTATGAAACCATCGAAGCTTGAGGATCATCTAAGAAGGTGTCATCCTGATAAAATAGGTAAAGATTTAAAATATTAGTAGTTAGTAGTTAACACATGGGCTGAAAAGTCCGGGCCTAACAAAGAAAACACGGTTTTTTTTTGGTTCAAAATTAGCTTTATTCATCAACGTAATCTCCATCAAGAGCAACGCAATCATTCCAGCGCCGCTCTAACATTTCAATACCACTTTTGTAGAACGATTTATCTTTTTGCCTCAAAATAGGCCTCAGTTTCAGCGATAACCTCTTCATTCGTGCGAAATTTCTTACCGGCGAGCATTTTTTTCAGGTCTGCGAACAGCCAGTAGTCGCTGGGAGCCAAATCTGGCGAATACGGTGGATGTGGGAGCAATTCGAAGTTCAATTCATGTAGTTTTGCCATTGTTTTGATTGACTTGTGACACGGTGCGTTGTCTTGATGAAACAAAATTTTTTTCTTTGCCATATGCGGTCGTTTCTTTGCAATTTCGGCCTTCAAACGCTCCAATAACGCTATATAATATTCACTGTTGATGGTATGTCCTTTCTCAAGATAGTCGATGAATATTACACCACGCACATCCCAAAATACCGAGGCCATAACCTTTCCAGCCGATTGTTGTGCTTTCGGGCGCTTTGGACGAGGTTCACCAGTTGCTGTGCACTCAGATGACGATCGTTTTGATTCCGGAGTGAAGTGATGGATCCATGTTTCATCCATTGTCACATATCGACGCAAAAATTCCGGTTTGTTACGTTTAAACATGGCCAAACACTGCTCAGAATCATCAACACGTTCTTGTTTTTGATCAACAGTGAGCAAACGCGGCACCCACTTTGAACAGAGCTTTCTCATAGTCAAATGCTCATGCAATATAAAGCCAACACGTTCTTTTGATATCTTTACGACGTCAGCTAACTCACGCAACTTCACTTTTCGATCATTCAAAACGATTTTATGGATTTTTTTTGATGTTTTCTGGTGTTACCGCCTCATTTGGACGTCCACTGCGTTCTGCATCATCGGTGTCTCTACGACCACGTTTGAAGTCAGCAAACCAACGTTTTATTGTTGTTTCTGATGGAGCGGAGTCCCCATAACACTTTTCAAGCCATTGCTTCGCTTGAACGGTATTTTTTCCCATCAAGAAGCAGTGTAAAATTAAAACACGAAATTGTTTTTGATCCATTGTTTTGAAAATAACAAAAGTAGCGTCACTCTTAGCACAATAACTCACAAACTAATGAATAGAATATCATGAAATTTTAACAGCTGTCTTTTGAAGGTTAGTATTAACTGAAAAAAGGTGACTGCAATAAAACTAGCGCCATCTATGTTTTAGGCCCGGGACTTTTCAGCCCATGTGTTATATAGTAGATAAGGCTATGACAGTTCTAGACATTTTTCCCATGTTATTTCTTATGGAGCCTCATTTTGCATTTTTGCTTTCATTTCAAGGTCATCCAGGAAGCGCATGTGCGGGGCCAACCAATGAGCGTTGAGCAGAGAGCAGTATCGGTTGCCTATACGTTGTTACCAGTTCGATGACGTCACAGATCCTGTACAGGGAGTAGTCAAAAAGGCCTTATTACTTTTTGTGTAAAATGTGGGTAGTTTTTGTTGTAGAAAGTAATTGTCAAAAGGTCTTTATATGTGTATGTAAATAGGTTGTTAAATTAAATAAATTAAAAAAAGTGAAGTCTGTAGTAGGATTTGAACCTACATCTGTTGGTTTCAATACTGCAAAACCGAGGACTTAACCTACTTAGCCAAATAGGATTTGTAAGAGAGAATGCAATAATTGGGATGACATGAAAAAAGATCTTACTAGTCTTTGGATGCTGGTATAATTTTATTGTGTAAACAAATGATATTTAATATCTTTTATTAACAAATTAGCGAGGTTTTACCTTATAACTGCTAATACGAGAGATGCTATAACATGAATATATATTTTTATCTCTTAAGATAGCTGAAAAATGTATCCAAAAGGTCCTTATTCGTAATAATATGGGTTTTTTTTTGTTGAAAATAGTCCAAAAAGACCTAAATGAGAGACCAAAAGGTCCTTATTTGTAATAATAAGGGTGTTTTTATTGAAAAAAAATGATGGAAAATGTATTCAAAAGGTCCTTAATGATGTGAATGAAGATGTTTTTTGTTAAAAACTGAATGAAAAAAGTTGTCCAAAAGGCCTTATTATAGAAAGAGATAGTCCAAAAGGTCCTTATTTGTAATAATAGAGTTGTATTTGTTGAAACAGAGGTGAAAGTAATGTGTTCAAAACGCTGGGTTTACGTTGAGGGAGAGGTTGTAAAATAAAACATAAGTCTGATTTAAAAATCTATTAACAAAAAAAAAAAAAAAAAATTTCACAACACAAAATTGAAAATCATTGAAAACGAACTTAAAAGTACAAAATTTTCATCCCTCTTATATAAATTAAATACATAGAGAAACACTGAGAGCGAACTTAACAATATTTTTACTAAAAAGTACTATTAATCCTAAGAGAAATAGCCTGTAAGTAAAATATATGATTTTGTCATACACAAAACTGTTTAAAAAATAGACATGACTTAATACATAGAGAAACACTTGAGAGCGAACTTAACAATATTTTTACTAAAAAGTACTATTAATCCTAAGAGAAACAGCCTGTAAATAAAATATATGATTTTGTCATACACAAAACTGTTTAAAAAAAATAGACAAGACTTAATACATAGAGAAACACTTGAGAGCGAACTTAACAATATTTTTACTAAAAAGTACTATTAATCCTAAGAGAAATAGCCTGTAAATAAAATATATGATTTTGTCATACACAAAACTGTTTAAAAAATAGACATGACTTAATATAGAGAAAGTAAAAAGGACTTGCAAAATATGAATTACCTGGTACGAAATGACACCAACAAAAAGTTATAAATCCCTGAATATCGAGAACAGCCAACTTCATCGTGTCACAGTTACTTTACAACTAATACGACTTTTACAAAGCATAAAATTAAATGAGAGGTCAGCAAAGTAGATAAGAAAGGTCAAAAATAGTTGATAAGAGACGAGTGAATGTATGTGAGAATGTAAGAAATAGCAAAAACTTGTATTAATAGGAAAATTCCATGCAAATAATTAAAATTTGTTGTAAGCTCGTTAGGTCAGCAAAGTAGATAAGAAAGGTCAAAAATAGTTGATAAGGAGTTGGTTTGAATGCATACAAGTGTAGTAAAATTGATGATATTTGTCAAAAATAGTAAAATAAGTATGAAATGAGCTTAACATAGTTTAAAATAAGGATATTTGTATTCGATTGAAATGTTGTTGTCTAAATGGTCTGATAGGTCACAACATAGATATGAAAGATCAAAAATAGTTGATAAGGAGTTGATTTGAATACATTGAAGAGTAGTAAACTTTGATATATTTGGTATTTGGCAAAATAAGTATGAAATGAGCTTAAATTAGTCTAGTTGGGCCTCGTTGAAATGAGTTTGAACTCGTTGGATTTTACTATAATATGCTATATGAGATGAAAGCGAGTTAAATAATTAATATTTGTCAAGAATAGTAAAAATAAGTATGAAATGAGTCTAAATTAGTCTAAAAAAGAGTTTGAAGGAAATAGTTTCAACTCGTTGAATTGTATCTTGGTTAAATTTATGATCGCTCCTTGCTGCTCCATCACACTTCTGTGACTCAACAACTAAAACACATACAGTTAGCACGTCTACTACTCAGCACTGACTGATCACAACTGACTGGTTGAATGCAAATATGTTGTTTACTGATGTTCAAGCTTTTACTGTTGTTTACGAGATGGCGCTGCTGAAAGGCCGGGGAAAAATCAATCCGAGTAAAATATATATGTGTTAAAATGAGATGGGTCTAGCCTAGTTTAGACTCGTTGTATTTTGCTATATGGGGTGAAGATGAGAGCGAAAGAGAGAGTTAAATAAATAAAACACAAGTATGAGCTAAAAGAATAAAAATCATACAAATTTACAATATTTACTTGAATGTAACTTGTTGGTTTCTATAAGAGAAGATGAGAGAGAGTAAAATACAAGTATGAGCAGAGATTTAAGAAAATATATTAATAATTCTAAAATAGTACAAAATGTTACTACAAATAAATTTATATTGAAAATAATTCATTCAAGTCATCTGTTTCCTTGTCTTTCGTTGGCTTCTCGTTCGAGTCCTTTTCTTTCTTTACTGAAAAAATAAGAAGAAGGTAAATGTTTTGAAGCATCTTTTGTTTTAAACAGATCCTTTACATTTGGGACATTTTATTCGTACAATAACTGACATTTTTAATGGTTATCTCGGACACCTGTTATTGAACTAAGTTTAGTTACATAAATCTCAATCTTATATAGAAAAATATATTCCTGCTAATACTATTACTACTATTATGTTTATCATCAAAACCTAAACATTTTACAAGTACTTTATTTCCTTGTCGTTTTTGTTTTATCCTATAAGAAGAAGAAGAACTGTTGTTGCTATTATTGTTGCTATTGTTGTTGTCAGAAGACATACTATATGTCTTATATGCTTAAAAAAAGGAGAAAATTTGAATAACCATGAATTGTTTATAATAATTACTGACTAAAATACTTAAAAGTACAAAATATCTATAAAACAATAAAACTAACTAAAATCTTAAGATGTAAATAATATGTTGCCTGGTACGAAATGATACCAACAAAAACCAGTTGTTATAAAATTAAATGAGAGTTCAACAAATTTGATAAGAAAGATCAAATATTTGTCGATAAGAGGATGTAAAATGCATTGGATAAAGTACAAATTGCAATGTTATGCTTTACTAATAACTATTTGACTAAAAATTATGAATTGCTTAATAGTATGTATATTAAGTGCTTCAAATCGAGGAATATCTTTTAATACTATAGGAAATGTAATTCCTTCATATATTACTACTTGACTAAAATAGTTTGTTGTTTGTTTTCAAGTTACTACCATTACTTAGTAATTCTGATATTTGTATAAATCAAAATTTGTTTCAAAGGAATAAAGATTTGACTAATAATACATAGAGGTGTCTTCTCTACACCATATAATCTGCATGTCGTGGAACCATTGTGGTTACCCATTTACTGTAACAAAAAGTACAAAATGTCTTAAAAATTCTAATAGGTGTTAAACAATATATCTTGCCAATAAATTTAAACAGATTGTTGTACAGTTGTTTTAATGATTTTAACATAATACGAGAAATGGATGAATGTGTTCTTTTTGAGTCTTTGAATACATTCATCTAGGGTTATTATCTTCATCTGATTGTGATGGCAATGATGAGCATTTATATTCGGGAGAACCAAATAGGATACATTGACTCCAACTACTATTACCAAAATGCTCTCTATTCGCTGTACTATTAATATCTCGATAATAAATTTGAACTTGTTGTAAATGTGTTACTACTTGGAACATCTCTTAATTTGTTTAAATAGTTCTTTAGGTACACTATAGTTAACCTTCCAATTATACCATTCTATAGTTTTCTTTTCTCTTAAGATATTGCATAAAAAGTGGTGAAAATAGTGTTGAACGGTTCTCATATAGTAGATATTAGGGTAAATTTGAGCTTGATAGTAGAGGCTTTACAAATATGAGCTAGAGTTAATAAATAAATTTAATAAAAGCATAATTTAACACAATCCTACAAAGAGTTACATAAAATGTGAATAAAATAATGTCTAAGAGTATTGATTGGTTGAGGTAAATAAAGTATGTGCAAAATAATTTTTTAGTCGTTTGTTTTATCCTACAAGAACAAAACATTTCCAAAATGTTAATAAAATGAATGCAATATTTGTTCAAAACTAGATTAGACAAGGTTAATTTGCAAATAAATAACTAATATTTTGCTTGGTACGAATTGATACCAACAAAAACCAGTTGTTATAAAATTAAATGAAAGTTCAACAAATTTGATAAGAAGGATCAAATTTTGTCGATAAGAGGATGTAAAATGTATTGGGATAAAATTGCAATTTTATTCTTAATATAAATTCGAGAGAGCGGAGAGAGAGTTCAGTAAAAACAGATAAGAAAGGTTAAAATTAGTTGATAAGAAGTAGATTCGAATGCATTGAGAATACAATAAGAACCAAGTAATTTGCCGTATATAGTTGTCGTTACATAAAACTCGACTTGATTTTGATATATGTGTAAATAGACAACTTAAAGGATTTTACTAACTTTATGGCTCCTCATTTGTAAAATATCAACTAAAAATATCATTGTCGTTATGTGATATATGTGTAAATAGGCAAAAAACCAACCATCTTATATTATAAATGATACTAAATGACAATAATTAGTTAAAATACCTAAATAATAATATTTCTACTTCCTAATAGTTTTTAAGTAAATATACTCCCTAAATGGGACTTATGATTGCTTTTTGGACGAAAATTATCATTCTATATTCGGGAGAGCCGAAGGCGATACATTCGATAATACCTAAATAATAATTTCCTAATCAATAATAGTTTTTAAGTAAAATACTACTTGAATGAGACTTATGAACGCTTTTTGGATACAAATCGTCCCTCTATACATTCATTTCGGGTTTTGAGGAAAATTTCTTTATTTTTATCATTATAATCATCTGACTATCTGAGACAATAGATTTGAACAATTTGTAAGTGTGGTACCAATTGGAAACACCTCTTACTTACATGGTTTAAATCATTCCTTTAGGTACTAGATACAACTTTCCAATCATATTTTCAAACCACACGCACTGAACATTATAAATTTAATTTAAATCGTTCTATATCACACACAGTTAGATGGACAACCTATTTGTTTTAACTACTTAAATTTTTGAATGAGTTAATCAAATATATACATAATAAATAATGATGTATGGAGTCGAATAGTATCTAAAAATCCCAAAAATAACAGAAACATGTAAACAAGTTGATTTATTATGTAACATAAGAGAGGGTGAGCTTTTCAACCTTGAGTAGAAAAAACAGCATAAAACCTTGAATATCCTAAGTCTTATTACCTTTATATACAAGATGTTTTGTTTTAAGTGAGAATTGCTGTATTTACATACATTTTCAGTACTAAAGTCCTTACATTCTTACTACCTTTATATACAGACTATATTTTTAAGTAAGAATTGTGGTATATATGTATATATTTCCTAATAAAATCCATTATTACTACCTTTATATAGGTTTTTAAATGAGTATTGTAGAGACTCTTTTTCTTGATTGCTACTGATAAAACATTATGGTATGATTTTTTGAATCAAATAAGTAGTGCAAAACAATTTGTGGTACTACATTATACCTTTTTATCGTCGCAGGTATTGCTATTTAATTAAAATAGGTCGTAAAAGTACAATTTAATCCTAAGAATAGCCGTAAAAATAACATATTAAACAACATTTTTCTAAAAGAAAAAATGAGCTGAATAACTTAAATACGAATTACCTCTTACCAAAAATAAGATTGCATCAGCCAAAATTTTCCAGTCACCAGATATTTGTTATTATTAAAAACATGTTTTCAACAACTCAGCAGATATTTCTTCCATATCAAAGTCACGTTGCACCAACATACGCTGTTTATCAAAACAACTAGAAACATGACGTGTTAAACAAAGTATAAATACAATGATTTGATTAAGTGTAGTCATCAGTTAAAGCGCTTAATTAATACAAAATAGTTTACCAAGTGATACATTATAAACCTAAGCTTTTTTGTGTTTTTTTACGAAGTCTTTTTCAACGGAGACCGTACGACCTACTGAATTGGTAAGTAGATTACTTAAAACAAAGGAAGAATATAAAAGACATATAAGTATCTTAAAAAAATATTGATATTTAAAAAAAGGGTAAAGTCTGTGTGAACAGTTAAGTAAAGTGGAATCAAATTATGCATTTTGAAAAATTATTTAGAAATATTTAAATGTTAAAACTAAGTTATAGAAAAAAGCTTTTTCAGTTGTAAACAAAATGTGATCTTTCTGCATTGAATCATTTTTGCGTTTCAGTCTCTTCCTAAAAACAAGTAGAACTCTTATTTTTTTTCTATTTTTGTACGCAAAGGGGTTATTCTAGTAAGTTCTTTTTGTGTTTTTTATTTAATAAATTGGTGTTAAAGTAATATACTAGCTTTTAAGTAAAAAAACCATGCCTGAAAGGTGGTGTCTTAGTGTAAATACCTAAAAAACTACATACCTGGAAGGTCAATCGTTCTTGGTTTATAGTGTGCATGTAAGAAAAAACAAAAAAATATACTAGCTTTTAAGTAAAAATCGCGCTCGATGAAAGACCTATGGTGCTGGTGTTTAAAACAAACACAAAAAAAACATGGACTCATGTGTCTTGCGAGTTAATATGGGTTTTATAGGGCGCAGGGAAAGAAGAAAAAAATTTACTTAAGTAACATAACGCCTGAAAGGTTGCACCTACACACCTGGACTGCTTAGTTTTTTGTTTGACTTTTAGTAAAATCGTTCTCGATGAAGGACTTTTACCTGAATTTATTAACAAAAACTTGCCCTTATAGCTTTTTTGATATGCTTTATATCCAGCATCCACTTATAAAAGCCCATACCGTACTTCATCTTATCCACATTTCAATCAAGCACTGAAAATGAGCCTGAATTAAATTTCCCACATAACATTAAAAAATATTTCCCGATTTCGAACGAACTCTGACTAGCTTGGCTATAAATATTTTTTGTGTGCCAAAAAGGTAAATTTTACTTCTAATATTTAGTAAAACAAACTTTTCAACCAAAATTAGTTTACTTATTTTACTGCTAGAAGGCAATTTATACCTTGCTAGAGTTAACTATTCCTCAAAGTCCTAAAACATTTTTTCCATTTTGCTTATATTACCTACGACAATAGAGCAAGTTTTTTGGCATTGAATTCAGGAAAAATGTGCGAATACTGCAATTCTCCTGGAAGTGTAGTAAATGTGTTTAGCGTTAGCATAAGTGAACAGTCCAATGATCATACATTTTTGAAACAAAAAAAAATATATATCAATGAAGTCACATTAGCAGGACTTGTAAAAAGCATGCCAAAAAAAAAAGCTTCATCGCGAAAGACTGAAAAAAGGTTTACAGGTGTGTACAGGTGTAACAGGTGTAAATAAGTGATAAACAGGCTGCCAGGTAAGTATAATAGCAGACCTTGTAAGAAGCATGCCAAAAAGGCTTTATCGTACAAGGCTGAAAAAAGGCGATGTACAGGTGTTGTACAGGTGTAACAGGTGTAAATAAGTAATAAACAGGTGGCCAGGTTACACCTGTACAACACCTGTACATCACCTTTTTTCAGCTTGTACGATAAAGCCTTTTTGACATGCTTCTTACAAGGTCTGCTATTATACTTACCTGGCCACCTGTTTATTACTTATTTACACCTGTTACACCTGTACAACACCTGTACATCGCCTTTTTTCAGCCTTGTACGATAAAGCCTTTTTGGCATGCTTCTTACAAGGTCTGCTATTATACTTACCTGGCAGCCTGTTTATCACTTATTTACACCTGTTACACCTGTACACCTTTTTTCAGTCTTCGCGATGAAGCTTTTTTTTGGCATGCTTTTTACAAGTCCTGCTAATGTGACTTCATTGATATATATTTTTTTTTGTTTCAAAATGTATGATCATTGGACTGTTCACTTATGCTAACGCTAAACACATTTACTACACTTCCAGGAGAATTGCAGTATTCGCACATTTTTTTCCTGAATTCAATGCCAAAAACTTGCTCTATTGTCGTAGGTAATATAAGCAAAATGGAAAAAATGTTTTAGGACTTTGAGGAATAGTTAACTCTAGCAAGGTATAAATTGCCTTCTAGCAGTAAAATAAGTAAACTAATTTTGGTTGAAAAGTTTGTTTTACTAAATATTAGAAGTAAAATTTACCTTTTTGGCACACAAAAAATATTTATAGCCAAGCTAGTCAGAGTTCGTTCGAAATCGGGAAATATTTTTTAATGTTATGTGGGAAATTTAATTCAGGCTCATTTCAGTGCTTGATTGAAATGTGGATAAGATGAAGTATGGTATGGGCTTTTATAAGTGGATGCTGGATATAAAGCATATCAAAAAAGCTATAAGGGCAAGTTTTTGTTAATAAATTCAGGTAAAAGTCCTTCATCGAGAACGATTTTACTAAAAGTCAAACAAAAAACTAAGCAGTCCAGGTGTGTAGGTGCAACCTTTCAGGCGTTATGTTACTTAAGTAAATTTTTTTCTTCTTTCCCTGCGCCCTATAAAACCCATATTAACTTGCAAGACACATGAGTCCATGTTTTTTTTTGTTTGTTTTAAACACCAGCACCATAGGTCTTTCATCGAGCGCGATTTTTACTTAAAAGCTAGTATATTTTTTTGTTTTTTCTTACATGCACACTATAAACCAAGAACGATTGACCTTCCAGGTATGTATGTTTTTTAGGTATTTACACTAAGACACCACCTTTCAGGCATGGTTTTTTTACTTAAAAGCTAGTATATTACTTTAACACCAATTTATTAAATAAAAAACACAAAAGAACTTACTAGAATAACCCCTTTGCGTACAAAAATAGAAAAAAATAAGAGTTCTACTTGTTTTTAGGAAGAGACTGAAACGCAAAAATGATTCAATGCAGAAAGATCACATTTTGTTTACAACTGAAAAAGCTTTTTTCTATAGCTTAGTTTTAACATTTAAATATTTCTAAATAATTTTTCAAAATGCATAAATTTGATTCCACTTTACTTAACTGTTCACACAGACTTTACCCTTTTTTTAAATATCAATATTTTTTAAGATACTTATATGTCTTTTATATTCTTCCTTTGTTTTAAGTAATCTACTTACCAATTCAGTAGGTCGTACGGTCTCCGTTGAAAAAGACTTCGTAAAAAACACAAAAACTTAGGTTTATAATGTATCACTTGGTAAACTATTTGTATTAATTAAGCGCTTTAACTGATGACTACACTTAATCAAATCATTGTATTTATACTTTGTTTAACACGTCATGTTTCTAGTTGTTTTGATAAACAGCGTATGTTGGTGCAACGTGACTTTGATATGGAAGAAATATCTGCTGAGTTGTTGAAAACATGTTTTTAATAATAACAAATATCTGGTGACTGGAAAATTTTGGCTGATGCAATCTTATTTTTGGTAAGAGGTAATTCGTATTTAAGTTATTCAGCTCATTTTTTCTTTTAGAAAAATGTTGTTTAATATGTTATTTTACGGCTATTCTTAGGATTAAATTGTACTTTTACGACCTATTTTAATTAAATAGCAATACCTGCGACGATAAAAAGGTATAATGTAGTACCACAAATTGTTTTGCACTACTTATTTGATTCAAAAAATCATACCATAATGTTTATCAGTAGCAATCAAGAAAAAGAGTCTCTACAATACTCATTTTAAAAACCTATATAAAGGTAGTAATAATGGATTTTATTAGGAAAATATATACATATATACCACAATTCTTACTTAAAAATATAGTCTGTATATAAAGGTAGTAAGAATGTAAGGACTTTAGTACTGAAAAATGTATGTAAATACAGCAATTCTCACTTAAAACAAAACATCTTGTATATAAAGGTAATAAGACTTAGGATATTCAAGGTTTTATGCTGTTTTTTCTACTCAAGGTTGAAAAGCTCACCCTCTCTTATGTTACATAATAAATCAACTTGTTTACATGTTTCTGTTATTTTTGGGATTTTTAGATACTATTCGACTCCATACATCATTATTTATTATGTATATATTTGATTAACTCATTCAAAAATTTAAGTAGTTAAAACAAATAGGTTGTCCATCTAACTGTGTGTGATATAGAACGATTTAAATTAAATTTATAATGTTCAGTGCGTGTGGGTTTGAAAATATGATTGGAAAGTTGTATCTAGTACCTAAAGGAATGATTTAAACCATGTAAGTAAGAGGTGTTTCCAATTGGTACCACACTTACAAATTGTTCAAATCTATTGTCTCAGATAGTCAGATGATTATAATGATAAAAATAAAGAAATTTTCCTCAAAACCCGAAATGAATGTATAGAGGGACGATTTGTATCCAAAAAGCGTTCATAAGTCTCATTCAAGTAGTATTTTACTTAAAAACTATTATTGATTAGGAAATTATTATTTAGGTATTATCGAATGTATCGCCTTCGGCTCTCCCGAATATAGAATGATAATTTTCGTCCAAAAAGCAATCATAAGTCCCATTTAGGGAGTATATTTACTTAAAAACTATTAGGAAGTAGGAAATATTATTATTTAGGTATTTTAACTAATTATTGTCATTTAGTATCATTTATAATATAAGATGGTTGGTTTTTTGCCTATTTACACATATATCACATAACGACAATGATATTTTTAGTTGATATTTTACAAATGAGGAGCCATAAAGTTAGTAAAAATCCTTTAAGTTGTCTATTTACACATATATCAAAATCAAGTCGAGTTTTATGTAACGACAACTATATACGGCAAATTTCTTGGTTCTTATTGTATTCTCAATGCATTCGAATCTACTTCTTATCAACTAATTTTAACCTTTCTTATCTGTTTTTACTGAACTCTCTCTCGCTCTCTCGAATTTATATTAAGAATAAAATTGCAATTTTATCCAATACATTTTACATCCTCTTATCGACAAAATTTGATCCTTCTTATCAAATTTGTTTGAACTTTCATTTAAATTTTATAACAACTGGTTTTTGTTGGTATCAATTCGTACCAAGCAAAATATTAGTTATTTATTTGCAAATTAACCTTGTCTAATCTAGTTTTGAACAAATATTGCATTCATTTTATTAACATTTTGGAAATGTTTTGTTCTTGTAGGATAAAACAAACGACTAAAAAATTATTTTGCACATACTTTATTTACCTCAACCAATCAATACTCTTAGACATTATTTTATTCACATTTTATGTAACTCTTTGTAGGATTGTGTTAAATTATGCTTTTATTAAATTTATTTATTAACTCTAGCTCATATTTGTAAAGCCTCTACTATCAAGCTCAAATTTACCCTAATATCTACTATATGAGAACCGTTCAACACCTATTTTCACCACTTTTTATGCAATATCTTAAGAGAAAAGAAAACTATAGAATGGTATAATTGGAAGGTTAACTATAGTGTACCTAAAGAACTATTTAAACAAATTAAGAGATGTTCCAAGTAGTAACACATTTACAACAAGTTCAAATTTATTGTCGAGATATTAATAGTACAGCGAATAGAGAGCATTTTGGTAATAGTAGTTGGAGTCAATGTATCCTATTTGGTTCTCCCGAATATAAATGCTCATCATTGCCATCACAATCAGATGAAGATAATAACCCTAGATGAATGTATTCAAAGACTCAAAAAGAACACATTCATCCATTTCTCGTATTATTTTAAAATCATTAAAACAACTGTACAACAATCTGTTTAAATTTATTGGCAAGATATATTGTTTAACACCTATTAGAATTTTTAAGACATTTTGTACTTTTTGTTACAGTAAATGGGTAACCACAATGGTTCCACGACATGCAGATTATATGGTGTAGAGAAGACACCTCTATGTATTATTCGTCAAATCTTTATTCCTTTGGAAACAAATTTTGATTTATACAAATATCAGAATTACTAAGTAATGGTAGTAACTTGAAAACAAACAACAACTATTTTAGTCAAGTAGTAATATATGAAGGAATTACATTTCCTATAGTATTAAAAGATATTCCTCGATTTGAAGCACTTAATATACATACTATTAAGCAATTCATAATTTTTAGTCAAATAGTTATTAGTAAAGCATAACATTGCAATTTGTACTTTATCCAATGCATTTTACATCCTCTTATCGACAAATATTTGATCTTTTCTTATCAAATTTGTTGAACTCTCATTTAATTTTATAACAACTGGTTTTTGTTGGTATCATTTCGTACCAGGCAACATATTATTTACATCTTAAGATTTTAGTTAGTTTTATTGTTTTATAGATATTTTGTACTTTTAAGTATTTTAGTCAGTAATTATTATAAACAATTCATGGTTATTCAAATTTTCTCCTTTTTTTAAGCATATAAGACATATAGTATGTCTTCTGACAACAACAATAGCAACAATAATAGCAACAACAGTTCTTCTTCTTCTTATAGGATAAAACAAAAACGACAAGGAAATAAAGTACTTGTAAAATGTTTAGGTTTTGATAATAAACATAATAGTAGTAATAGTATTAGCAGGAATATATTTTCTATATAAGATTGAGATTTATGTAACTAAACTTAGTTCAATAACAGGTGTCCGAGATAACCATTAAAAATGTCAGTTATTGTACGAATAAAATGTCCCAAATGTAAAGGATCTGTTTAAAACAAAAGATGCTTCAAAACATTTACCTTCTTCTTATTTTTTCAGTAAAGAAAGAAAAGGACTCGAACGAGAAGCCAACGAAAGACAAGGAAACAGATGACTTGAATGAATTATTTTCAATATAAATTTATTTGTAGTAACATTTTGTACTATTTTAGAATTATTAATATATTTTCTTAAATCTCTGCTCATACTTGTATTTTACTCTCTCTCATCTTCTCTTATAGAAACCAACAAGTTACATTCAAGTAAATATTGTAAATTTGTATGATTTTATTCTTTTAGCTCATACTTGTGTTTTATTTATTTAACTCTCTCTTTCGCTCTCATCTTCACCCCATATAGCAAAATACAACGAGTCTAAACTAGGCTAGACCCATCTCATTTCAACACATATATATTTTACTCGGATTGATTTTTCCCCGGCCTTTCAGCAGCGCCATCTCGTAAACAACAGTAAAAGCTTGAACATCAGTAAACAACATATTTGCATTCAACCAGTCAGTTGTGATCAGTCAGTGCTGAGTAGTAGACGTGCTAACTGTATGTGTTTTAGTTGTTGAGTCACAGGAGTGTGATGGAGCAGCAAGGAGCGATCATAAATTTAACCAAGATACAATTCAACGAGTTGAAACTATTTCCTCCAAACTCTTTTTTAGACTAATTTAGACTCATTTCATACTTATTTTTACTATTCTTGACAAATATTAATTATTTAACTCGCTTTCATCTCATATAGCATATTATAGTAAAAATCCAACGAGTTCAAACTCATTTCAACGAGGCCCAACTAGACTAAATTTAAGCTCATTTCATACTTATTTTGCCAAATACCAAATATATCAAAGTTTACTACTCTTCAATGTATTCAAATCAACTCCTTATCAACTATTTTTGATCTTTCATATCTATGTTGTGACCTATCAGACCTTTTAGACAACAACATTTCAATCGAATACAAATATCCTTATTTTAAACTATGTTAAGCTCATTTCATACTTATTTTACTATTTTTGACAAATATCATCAATTTTACTACACTTGTATGCATTCAAACCAACTCCTTATCAACTATTTTTGACCTTTCTTATCTACTTTGCTGACCTAACGAGCTTACAACAAATTTTAATTATTTGCATGGAATTTTCCTATTAATACAAGTTTTTGCTATTTCTTACATTCTCACATACATTCACTCGTCTCTTATCAACTATTTTTGACCTTTCTTATCTACTTTGCTGACCTCTCATTTAATTTTATGCTTTGTAAAAGTCGTATTAGTTGTAAAGTAACTGTGACACGATGAAGTTGGCTGTTCTCGATATTCAGGGATTTATAACTTTTTGTTGGTGTCATTTCGTACCAGGTAATTCATATTTTGCAAGTCCTTTTTACTTTCTCTATATATTAAGTCATGTCTATTTTTTAAACAGTTTTGTGTATGACAAAATCATATATTTTATTTACAGGCTATTTCTCTTAGGATTAATAGTACTTTTTAGTAAAAATATTGTTAAGTTCGCTCTCAAGTGTTTCTCTATGTATTAAGTCTTGTCTATTTTTTTTAAACAGTTTTGTGTATGACAAAATCATATATTTTATTTACAGGCTATTTCTCTTAGGATTAATAGTACTTTTTAGTAAAAATATTGTTAAGTTCGCTCTCAAGTGTTTCTCTATGTATTAAGTCATGTCTATTTTTTAAACAGTTTTGTGTATGACAAAATCATATATTTTATTTACAGGCTATTTCTCTTAGGATTAATAGTACTTTTTAGTAAAAATATTGTTAAGTTCGCTCTCAAGTGTTTCTCTATGTATTTAATTTATATAAGAGGATGAAAATTTTGTACTTTTAAGTTCGTTTTCAATGATTTTCAATTTTGTGTTGTGAATTTTTTTTTTTTTTTTTTTTTTGTTAATAGATTTCTTAAATCAGACTTATGTTTTATTTTACAACCTCTCCCTCAACGTAAACCCAGCATTTGAACACATTACTTTCACCTCTGTTTCAACAAATACAACTCTATTATTACAAATAAGGACTTTTTGGACTATCTCTTTCTATAATAAGGCCTTTTTGGACAACTTTTTTTTCATTCAATTTTTAACAAAAAAACATCTTCATTCACATCATTAAGGACCTTTTGAATACATTTTCCATCATTTTTTCAATAAAAACACCTTATTATTACAAATAAGGACCTTTTGGTCTCTCATTTAGGTCTTTTTGGACTATTTTCAACAAAAAAACACCCATATTATTACGAATAAGGACCTTTTGGATACATTTTTCAGCTATCTTAAGAGATTAAAAAATATATATATTCATGTTATAGCATCTCTCGTATTAGCAGTTATAAGGTAAAACCTCGCTAATTTGTTAATAAAAGATATTAAATATCATTTGTTTACACAATAAAATTATACCAGCATCCAAAGACTAGTAAGATCTTTTTTCATGTCATCCCAATTATTGCATTCTCTCTTACAAATCCTATTTGGCTAAGTAGGTTAAGTCCTCGGTTTTGCAGTATTGAAACCAACAGATGTAGGTTCAAATCCTACTACAGACTTCACTTTTTTTAATTTATTTAATTTAACAACCTATTTACATACACATATAAAGACCTTTTGACAATTACTTTCTACAACAAAAACTACCCACATTTTACACAAAAAGTAATAAGGCCTTTTTGACTACTCCCTGTACAGGATCTGTGACGTCATCGAACTGGTAACAACGTATAGGCAACCGATACTGCTCTCTGCTCAACGCTCAGTTTTTGGTTGTGCCCGCACATGCGCTTCCTGGATGACCTTGAAATGAAAGCAAAATGCAAAATGAGGCTCCATAAGAAATAACATGGGAAAAAAAATGTCTAGAACTGTCATAGCCTTATCTACTAACATTGAAGGAAAAATATGAAAAGAGACCCACCGTGCACAGTATGTTCGCTTCAACGTCTCAAAGTAACGATGATGGCTTGCGGGCATCTTACAATATCTCATTGCTTATAGCGAAATCTGGAAAACCGCACACCATCGGAAAACAGTTGTTAAAGAGGTTTTAAAAACTGTTCTGCACAAACCTCCATTTGACGTACTCAAAAGAATTCCTTTGGGTAACAACATTGTACAAAGACGTATTGATGAAATGAGCTCTGATATTGAAAGCTTCTTGTGTAATTATCTGCAAACAACTCATTTTTCTATTCAACTGGACGAGTCAACTTTACCTGGTAATGAAGCACTATTATTGACATATGTTCGATTTGTTATGGACGAAGAAATCAATATTTATTGTCCTAAGTGATTTTTTTTAAGGAAAAATCTATTCCATTCACAAACATTATTTCGGTGGCAGCAAATGGAGCTACTGCCATCTTCGGGCGATATCGTGGGTTTATAAGCCATCTTAAAAGAATTATACCAGGAGTAACTGCAATTCACTGTGTCATCCACCGACAACACTTGGTAGCGAAAAATTTGAGTGATAGATTGCACCAATCGCTTCAATTTGTGATTAAAGCAGTTAACAAAATCAGAAGCAATGCGTTGAATACCCATTTATTTGCGCAATTGTGCGACGAAAATAATGAAGACGCTGGTTGTCGAAAGGTGCATGTTTAACAAAATTTTACTCACTTTTTGAATCAGATTTAGAGTTTCTGGAAAGTAAAGATCAAGATTTAAAAGAAAACCTGATCAAATTAAAAGCAGACATCGCGTATTTGACAGATTTGTTCAAAAAATTTAATGACATTAACTTGCAGTTACAAGGGGACAGCCTAAATTTAATAAAAACAAACGGTGTAATTTCGGCTTTTCTTGGAAAAATGAAATTTATGAAGCAAAATATTAGTCGCGTCTCCCAGTTTTCAAACTTGTCACAGGCAGAATGTCTTGATGAGGATATTCAGACATACGTTCAACATTTAAATGTCCTGCATGATGACTTCAAAAATAGATTTGAAGATATTCTGACGATGGAAATACCACCATGGATCATAAATCCATTTGATGAAACGGAAGTGGCAAATGTGTTATTACGAGAGGAGCTACTCGAACTTAGCACCAATGAGAAGCTGAAGGTGAAATTTAAAAAAGGCTATCAAACCCGAAAAATATCCTGGGCTGTGGGAAATTGCGAGAAAACTTTTGATAGCGTTTCCCCCGTCATACCTTGTCGAAAAAAGTTTTAGTGTCGTTACAAACCTATTAACAAAAAAAAGGAGCAGATTGAACAACACAGAACGGGGAGATTTGTGGTTATTTTTTACAAAACTGAAGCCAAATATTGATAATTTGCTGTCAATCCATCAAGTACATCCCTCCCATTAAAATTATGACTATTTTTTTTAATTGTTGATTTGCATTGTTGAAGTTACGGTACGTTATTAATGTTTAATTTTAATTCTATTAAGTCTGTAATCATATTATTTTAATAAATAGAACACAAGAAAATATATTAATTTTCTTTTTATTTTTACCACTCCGAATTAGGGTTGGAACTCAGCCACGACGCAAATTTCCATCGTTAGATCTAATCTTCACATTTTTTGACGAGTTTTGGGAATATGGTAGAAATGTAGCAGCAGGGGGTCCACCGAAACCAGTAAAATTTTGAAAGTGGTCTACAAGAAAAAAAAGTTTGGGAACCTCTGCACTAGAGTAATGTAATACCTGTATAGAAGTCATTTTGCTTTTAGCTGAGAAACTATTTTTATATTAGTATACTCTTTTTATACAGGCCATAATTTTTAAATCTTCATTTCAGTAAATACAATAATTTCTGATATATCTAGAGGGAGCTGTCATAATTTCGTATTAGCTTTTAATTTTTAATATGTTAAACGTATTACCGATTAATGATAGGCTTCCCATTATATTTGACGATTTTAGTGCTAGAAAATATCTAGAAGTATATTATGTCCTGTAGATGCCGTCACTGAGGATAGTAAAGTATTCAAGTAAAGTTGTATTTCCTGTCTATAAGCCAGTTGTTTTTATATGATAAGCTCTTAAGTATATCTGAAATTTAATTCTTATTTTTGTGGTCACTGAACAAGTAAATTTGCTTCACTGCAAGTGATTATTTTTAAAAGAATCAAATTTAGAAGATCGACCTGAAATTTTAGTTTTCTTTCGAATAACGTTAGATTTAGACGTGCACATTCGTTAACTGTTCATTGATATTAGAGCGGGATTGTTTAATTTCTTAGTGAAAAACATATATTTTATTTCCATTATTATTACTAAAGAAAAATAGTATTTGTACGTGATTTTCTAGAATCTATTAGGACTGCCGTTCAATCCTTTGAATTTGATATTAAAGCGTGTAGGAAACTCTTAATGGAATGAACTCGAGTAATTCGTAATTTAAACAAAAAACGGAAACGAGCTAAATTGGCACCTGAAAAACGCATGCATTTAAGTGGGGTTAAGACATATCAACATTATTTGCAGGAGAAACAGATTGGTTCAGTATTGGAGTAGGTAGGTGTGAAATAGCCACACACAGGGTTAAATGGGAAGACGTTAACTCCACCTTTGAATCTCGTATCACGACTGGTGTTATTACTAATATTCGTCATGCTGATCCAAAGGTATTTTTAATTCATTGCGCTGCAATATTTAAGCGTCATATTAAAATTGTCTTAAAGAAGGATGATGTCTTAAAGAAGGTTAACTCACCCCTTGCTGGAAAGTTTCATCGAAATAAGGCTGATAATTTAATTGAAAAAATAAAATACTAATACACACGTAATATGTCACCTCTTCTTCTTTCGACGAATAGCTAGGCACTATTGCCGGTTTTCTTTATTCCCTCCTCTATAGATCGTCGCTTCATCTCTTTCTTGGACGTCCCATTGATCTTCTTACATTCGGTGACTTGTCTCTTGCTATCCGTACTATCCTGTTGTTTGTCATTCTTCCTATGTGTTGATCCCATTCCACTTTTCTTCCTCTTATCCACTGGTTGATATTTTCTATATTACATGTGCGTCTTATATCTTCACTCCTTTCTCTATCCCTCAGTGTCTTGTTGGTACATCTCCTAAGTATTCTCGTTTCAGTTGATTCCAGAATCCTACGTGTTATACTTGTATCGGGTCTTGTTTCGGATGTGTAAGTCATTACTGGTTGTATTACGCTCTTGTATATTCTTGTTTTGGTCTCAACGAAGAGGAATTTATTTCTAAATATGATATCATTGAGGCATCCCGCTATCTTATTAGCCTTGTTAACTTGATGTCCTACTTCTTCCTCCATTTTTTCAATACTATATGTTTTGATGCCCAGGTAATCGACCTCCATCACCTGTTCTATTGCTTTATCTTCCACCACCAGCTTGCACCTAATCGGCTCTTTTGCTATTACTATTGTCTTGGTTTTTTCAGTTGAGATTGACATATTATATTGTTTTGTTGCTATGTAGAATTCGTATAGCAGCCTTTGCAGATCGGTCTCGGTCTCAGCCTTCAGTATTGCGTCATCTGCATAACATATAATTTTAAGTTCTCTGTTACCCACTTTATATCCCTTCTTTCTTTTGACATTCTTTATAATTTTATCCATGACAATATTAAATAGAAGAGGATTTAAAGAGTCTCCTTGCCTGATTCCAGATTCACAGTTGAGTGGTTCTGTCATTTCTTCTGTTAATCTTGCGATTACTTTATTGTCTTTATATATATTCTCGATAGTTATAATTAGGTCTAATGGGATGTTACTGTTATATAATAGATGAATAACGTCTTCTATTTGCATATTGTCGAAAGCTTTTTTTAAGTCTATTAGACACAAGTATGCTGGAATGTTGTATTCTATGGATATTTCTTTTACCTATCTCAAACTGAATACGGCATCGGTGCATGAGCGCCCACTTCTGAATCCTTCCTGTTCTTCTTCCAGTTGTATTCTCGCGTTTATTTTTGTTGTAATAATCTTTATTGTTAATTTCAGTGTACAGCTTAGTAGACTTATGTCTCTATAGTTATTTGGATCTTCTTTTTCTCCCTTCTTGTGCATTAATATAACTGTCGCTGGTCTCCATTCATCTGGTATTCTCTTAGATCTTATAATCCTCTGTATAAGTGTCTAGAGTTGCTTAATCAGAGAATGTCCCACATATTTTAGTAGTTCATTAGCTATTTATTACGGTTTTTTTTTTTAAATTTTTTCAGTGCTTCTATTACGTCTTCTTCCGTTATATACTATACGTTTCTTCGTTTATCGTTATCTCTGGTGTTTGTGGAAGTGTGATACTCTGTTCTCTTTTATATAATTGTGTAAGATATGTTACCCACGTTCCTTTCTTCACATTTGTATACTGTATTAGTTCTTTCATCACAGTTCTCTTCTCTCTTATGAATCTCCAAATTTGTTTTTGTTGACCATAGAAGTCTGATTCTAAATTTCTTGTGTATCTCTCCCAGTATGCCATTTTTTACTGGGGTTTTGTTCGTATTCTTTTATATTTTTGGTAGGCTTCATCTGTCCTGATTGACCTGTACTTTAGATAGCTTTCTTTCTTTTCACGGCATTTCTCTTTGATTTCTGCACTGAACCATGGTATTTTTCTTCTCCATTTTTTTATTTTTATCGACAGTCTAACGTCTCATATGCAGCTTCTAATAAATTTTCTTTCAATCTTCTCTGGTACAGGTCTCTCGTTGATTCTTCTCGTAGATTTTCTATTCCTATCTTTGTTTCCAGTTCCTTATTTTGGTGTTGCTTTGTGTTCCTTATATTTCACCTTAGTTTACACACGAACTGAA
This sequence comes from Pachyrhynchus sulphureomaculatus, assembly GCA_019049505.1. Classification (NCBI taxonomy): domain Eukaryota; kingdom Metazoa; phylum Arthropoda; class Insecta; order Coleoptera; family Curculionidae; genus Pachyrhynchus; species Pachyrhynchus sulphureomaculatus. Next base: position 82,352,683 of record CM032449.1, on the reverse strand, counting down.
CTAAATTATGATCACTTCCTACGTTTGGTAATGTCAAGCTTCTTACGTCTAATATATGGCGAGGATGTATTTCTCTGTTTATTAGGACATAATCTATCGTTGATCTATTAGCTCTAGTGTTCTCGTGTTCTCTTATGGTCAAATGTATACTCGTTTTGTAGTTCAAAAATTACCACTATATTGGAACAGCGGCTTGTTAAAAAACTTCTTGAGGTCATTTTTGATTAAGTCGTGTCGTAAATTTGACGTTGATTATTATTAAATGTAATCCTCAGAAAATACACAACGAACTATCCGCAGTTTTCTGTAGACTTTTTAACCTATCCTACAGAAAGGAAATATTTTCTTCTTGTTGAAAATGCCATACAGTTTAGCCGATACCCAGAAAACGCAAGAAGACCTTACCAAAAAACTATGGAAAGTTATGGAAAAGGCTATTAATTAGTCTTTTTTAAAATATCTGTTCATATAGCTTTCGTAAGCCAAGACCAGTAGGAGATCTCGAGTAGTTACACACGATATATCTAAGGTATTCGATAGTGTTTGGCATGTCGGATTGTTGGATAATTTATGCTTTTATGGTATGTCTGAAAGGTTTTATTTATGGCTCTCGGGTTTCCTCAGAGAGCGTTCTTTATGATGGACAGTCCACGGATTGCTTTATTATACCTTCACTGTCAACGCCGGTGTGCCCCAAGGCTCTATATTGTGTATTACTCTCTTTCTCATTTCCATTAACCATCTGCTGGTAAGGACCAGAGTTACAATCTACGGTTGTTTCTTCATTCACTTTGAACGTTCGATCATCGGCCAATCATGCAAATATCCGCAGACAGCAGGAAGTCAATTAACTTAACTAAGATATGGAAGAAATTCTATCTTGGGAAAAAAGTAACCAAGTATAATATAATTTATGAGGTTCAGCTTGGTACGCCTCGTACAACACTTTTCAACCAGTCTTTTATATAGAGAACATCATCCTTTTGTCCCAGGTCTGTGTTTTCCACAGAGTACAACTTATATATATATATATATATATATATATATATATATATATATATATATATATATATATATATATATATATATATATATATATATATATACTACTGTGATCAAAAAATAGTTAGACTTTTGAAATAAAATCCAAACGGGTTATTTATTTTTCCAAATTTATTTCGTCCCCTTTGGATACAATGCATTTATGCCAACGTTTTTTCCAGTTTTCGAAACAGTTGTTGAATTAGATTTCTGGAATGGCCTTTAAAGCCTTCTTCGATTCGATTTTAATTTCCTCAATCAACTCAAAACGAAGTCGTCGAAGCGGCTTTTTGAGTTTAGGGGATAGCCAGAAGTCCGTCGGAGCTAAATCAGGCGAATAGGGCGATTG
>CM032449.1:82281706-82346193 GCA_019049505.1 Pachyrhynchus sulphureomaculatus | reverse complement strand
GACAAATCCTATTATTCGGAAGGGATCAACAAACTAGAACATCGTTGGACGAAGTGTATAAGCCTAAAAGGAGACTATGTCGAAAAATAAAAAAGGTTTACCCCAAACACATAAGTAGTTTTTATTTTTGCACGGGCTTTTCAAACCAGCCTCGTATATATAGATACATATATATATATATATATATATATATAGGGGATATATATATATATATATATATATATATATATATTAATATATATAAATATATAAATATATAAATATATGTATATATATATTATATATATATATATATATATATATATATATATATATATATATGTATCTATATATACGAGGCTGGTTTGAAAAGCCCGTGCAAAAATAAAAACTACTTATGTGTTTGGGGTAAACCTTTTTTATTTTTCGACATAGTCTCCATTAGTGTCTGCAATCACTCCTCGTTTGAATAAAATCTTTGTCCGCCAGCCATTTCTTCAAATTGGGGAACAAATAGTACTCGAGGAGCCAAGTCTGGAGAATAGGGGGGATGTGAAACGAGTTGGAATCTTATTTCCATTAATTTTGCGACCACAACTGCTGAGGTGTGTGCTGGTGTGTTGTCGTGATGGAAAAGGACTTTCTTGTGGAAACAATCGCGGGCGTTTTTCTTGCAGCTCGGTTTTCAAACGGTCCAATAACGATGAATAATATTCACCTGTAATGGTTTTACCCTTTTCCAGATAGTCGATGAGGATTATCCCTTGAGAATCCCAAAAGACAGTCGCCATAACCTTTCAGGCCGAAGGAACGGTCTTCGCCTTTTTTTGTGCAGATTCCCCCTGGTAACCCATTGTTTAGATTGTTGTTATATATATATATATATATATATATATATATATATATATATATATATATACATATATATATATATATATATATATATATATATATACATATATAAACTTGATTGGTTTTTCTTGGGTACTTAGGTTCTTTTAGAAAATACAAACTATTTTATTTGACGTTTCGCCTTATTTTTTTTTTAGGCATCTTCAAAAATTCCTTATTTTTTAATATTCATTGTGTATATACCTTGAAAGAAAACTGAGTTGACTTTCAAGGTATATACTCAATGACTTGAGTTGACCTTCAAGGTATATACTCAATGAATATTAAAAAATAAAGAATTTTTGAAAATGCCTAAAAAAAATAAGGCGAAACGTCAAATAAACTAGTTTTTATTTTCCAAAAGAACCGAAATACCCAAGAAAAACCAACCAAGTTTTTGTAAACAAAAAAATTATTATATATATATATATATATATATATATATATATATATATATATATATATATACGTGTATATATATATATATATATATATATATATATATATATATATATATATATATATATATATATATATATATATATATATATATATATATATATATATATATATATATATATATATATATATATATATATATATATATTATATTTATATATATACGAAAGGTGGAAATTTTAACAGATAATATTCTACGTCTCTTCAATGAACTTGCACCATGGCATGTGGTTCCTGTCACCAAACCAAAATCTCCTTGGTTTACAAACATCTTAAAAAAAATGAAAATAGAGCGAAATAAACTTTTAACAAGATATAAGCGTTTAAAGAAATATGACGACTGGGTAGCTTATAAAAGAATGAGAAACTTTGTCACATCAGCGGTAAATACCGCGAAGAAGGCTTATTTATGCCAAGTTCAGGCAAATAGAAACACTAAAGAGACGTGGAGAGTCTTAAGGAATCTAAATGTTTGTTCAGCAAAAACATATCTTGTTCCTGGCCTTCTGGGCCGGCCGGATGAAATTAATATTTATTTTCTGGAGTCTTTGGGTTGTCATGTGTATCCCGAGGCTGTGCAGTACTATCTGGATAGCAGAGTTGCTGAGAACATTGACTTGTTTGGGATTGGAGTTGTTCGGTTGGATGACGTGCGCGGCGCCATTAGTTCGCAAACATCTAATGCTGCTGGCTCCGATGGAATTAGTTTGCAAATGTTGCAGCTGTGCGGTGATTATATCGTAGCTTATATCGCAAATATATTTAATACATTTATTACAAAAAAGCATTTTCCTGGATTTTGGAAGAGTTCCGTGGTTAGACACTTGCCGAAAGTAATAAGCCCTAGCAAGCTATCAGACCTCCGCCCTATTAGTCTACTGCTAGTGTTATCAAAGATTTTTGAGAAAATAATATATGATAGAGTGGTGCAGTTCGTGTCCATTAACAAACTCTTCCCTAAGTTTCAGTCAGGGTTTCGTAGAGGACACAGCGCAACCACCGCTCTCGCAGCCATAATGGATGATATACTTCGGGCTGCTGATCGTGGTGAATCGTCAACTTTACTCCTTTCGGATTACAGTAAAGCATTTGATACTGTAGATTATAGTCTCCTCTGTACAAAGCTTTATTATTACTGCTTCTCTGACCATTAGTTTTTATGATATATACCATGAATCTGGTTGAATCAGTTAATGAAAATTGCTTAATCCATCAGTTTGCTGATGATTCACAGGTGTATGCTAGTTACAATAGAGATAATGCTGAGCAAGTGTTCCATCGCTTGAATGCCACACTCAAGAATATTCAGTCATATTCGGAGAGGCAAAGCCTTGGGCTTGTGATTGACAAGGACCTGCGCTTTAGAGGTCATGTCAAGCTTATAATGCAGAAGGCATACATAGCTCTAAGGAGCTTATATCGGAATAGAACTATTTTGACCAGAGATGTAAGGAAGATGCTCTGCGAAGCATTAGTCTTGAGTCATGTTAATTATGCGGATGTGGTTTTTGGGCCATGTCTCGATGTTCGTTCCAGTTCCAGAATACAAAGATTCAGAACTCTTGTGTTAGGTTTATTTGTGGATTGCGGAAGATAGATCATGTTTCCCATGGTGGGGCTGGGCAGGCTCAATATGTTTAGCAGGCGAAAATTGCAAATAGTGGTGGTTGTTCATAGAGTTTTGGCAACGGGTTGTCCTCTATCTTAGACAGAAATTGAGGCATCGGGTAGATGTGCTCGGTTTAAATACTAGAAATATTCACCTTTTAGAAATACCAAAGCCCAGAAAGGCGATCTTTGAAAGATGTTTCAGCTGTGCTGCAGTGAGTGTTTACAATTCGGTACCGCATGCTATTCAAAGCAGGTCAGTTAATGATATCGAACTAATTTATAAGAAATTTCTCCTCTGGGATGCAGCTTGACTTTTATTTTTATTCTTATTTCTATTAGTCCTATCTTTTGGCGATGGATTGCCGTTGTCTTCTCCTTCACTTCTGTACATTACGTTATGTTTGCTGTTGAGCTGATTTTATTATTGTATGTTGTATGTTTTCTTCTTTTTTTCTTCCAGTACTATGTTATCTTTTTCTTTTTTATATTTTCATTTTATATTATTATTTTTATCTTTTTTTCTCTTTTCTATATAATGATGTAATGTTATTGTATGTATTTTTATTTAATATTTAAGCATTACTTGAATGTTGCATTATTGAATTTGTATTTTTGTATTTGTTTTTTTTTTATTTTTTGTATCTTGTATGCTTGGCTACTGGCTCGGTTGAGATGAGCAGTTCTTAACTGGACTTCGCCGAATTAAAAATAAAGATCTTTTATTATTATGATTGTTTTTGATTTTCTTTCTCATATTTGGTCAATGTGGTTACATGTTTGGTTGACGGGCCCAAACCAATTCAGCACGAACGTATTACCATTGTGTATTAAGGAATGACCTGACAATGTTACATGTTTTCAAAATCACTGACTTCTGAATGTTTTTGTGTATGTTTGTGTTAAGTCCTAATTGTACTAAGTGTGGTGTGAATGTTATTGGTGTAAGTCCTGTGGCTAATATAATGAGGGGGACAATGATGAATTTTCCTTGTTTCCATAGGCGTTCCATTTCCGTTGCAAGGTCTGTGTATTTGGAAATTTTTTCTTTGTATTTCGTTTGGATGTTTGTGTCGTTGGGGACAGACATGTCAATTAGATAGGTGACTTTTCCTTTTTTGCACTGAAAAGTAATATCGGGTCTATTGGCGGAGACTATTTTATCTGTATGGATACTGATGGATGAGTTTGTATTCAAGTACGGATGTTGATGTGTATTTGTAGTAGGGATCTGTGTTTTCTATGAGCTTATATGTTGTGGCTAGTGCTTGGTGAGCTACTTTTGTCTGGCTGTGTATTTCGTTCCGGCTAATATTTTACATCCGCTTGTTATGTGTGATCGTTTCTTTCTGCTGGTGGCATTTCCTGCATCTATATTCTGTAATAGTTGGGTCTTTGATGACATGTTAGTTTCTGGTTAATATGACTTTATCCTGGATGGCAAGTAAGAAGCCTTCTATTTCAGGGAATAGCTGCCCATCCTGTAACCAGGTGTATGATTGTTTTTTATTTACGTGGTCTTGTTCTATGTGGTAGCTGTGTTTTTCGTGGAGTGTTTTCTCTGACCACGTTTTCATCTTTTCCTGTTGTAATTGGATATGACTATGTGTGTCTGCTGAGTGGTTTGCCCGGGATAAGTCGAGAGGTGTGTAGTTTTTGTCTGCTTTAACTGTCGCTGTGTGGAGGCTGGTTTGCTTGCTTGAAAGAATTTCCTAAGTGCTTGTATTTGTTTTGTGTGTAGTGATCTGATGTCTATGATTCCTCTTCCTCCTGCCTTCCTCTCGTTGGTAAGTCTTTCTTTGCACGCGTTGGGGTGTAATTTCCTGTATTTGGTGAATTGAGAACGTATAAGGATGTGAATGTTTTCTATGTCTGTCTGTGACCATTTGATGATACCAAATGAATATGTGAGTATAGATATAGCGTATTTTGGTTTTCCATGTTTTTATAATTTACGCGAGAAATTGCCTGAGGTGTTGGTTGATTTTAGGGATTTCTAGGGCTCTGATTAACGCTGTGGGGGATGAAGTCGAAGGCTGTTTTATAGTCTATGTAACCGATGTGAAGGTTTCTGTGTTCTTTTCTGGTGTGTCCCATAATCACGCTATGAACAGCTGCTCTTTGCATCGTCGACTATTTTTCCTGCATCCCTTCTGCTCTTCTGTGAGAATATTGTTGTCTATTAGGTGTTGTTCTATTTTCTTGGAAATTGTGGTTGTGATGTTCTTGTATAGGGTTGGAAGACAGGTGATAGGTCGGTAGTTTGACGGGTTGGTGGTGTTTGAGCTTTTGGGTTTGACGTATCTCATTCCTTGTGTAAGGAAAGTGGGGAATGTGTGTGGTTGTAGAATGGCTTTATTGATTTGGTTTGTGAGTGCTTTGTGTGTGGTGATAAACTGTTTGTACCACAAATTTTGTATATTGTCTATTCCAGGACATTTCCAGTTGTGTGTGTGTTTAACTGTTTCTATAATTTCGTGTGTAGTTAATGTGGAATTTTCTTGTTCTGTCACATGTTCATGTTTGGCTTCTTCGGCTTTGATCCAGGGGGTGTTATTATTGTGTAATTTGGGTTCTGACCAGATACTTTTCCAATAATCTGTGAGTTCTTGTTTGTTTGGTGGTTCAGTCACTGCTGTTGTACATAGTTTTCGTTTGATTCGGTACGGAGTCTTGCGGCATATACGAATAGTTTTGTTTTTCGCTTTTTTGAAAGCGGTTGTTGGTGTCTTTCCACTCGTTTGATTCTTTGTATCTACGGAGTCTTGATTATTATATATATATATATATATATATATATATATATATATATATATATATATATATATATATATATATATATATACAGTGTGTCCCAAAAAGTTTTATACAAATGGAGAAAAAGTTTATCTTACATATTACAAAAAAATGTATTCTTGATAAAACGTTCTGTATCACATGGAAAATAAAAAATCATGATTTATAATGAAGAGTAAAGTGTTTTTAAATTTAAATACAGAGCAAAATATTAATTAAAAATGTTATTAGGATCTAAGTTTATTGAGAGTTGGTAGGTATTTCCAAAGATATGCTCATTTTTTTTGAGCCTAAGATTGGTAGTGATTTCGTTTTCTTTTATTCAATAAATAATCCAACAATTACTTACGTGTTTACTTGAGTTTTTTTGAATTTTTAACTAGGAAGTCCACAAATCCAAACGTGAACATAATTTTTTAGTTCCTATTAACATTTTTAATTAATATTTAAATTTAAACACTTTACTCTTCAATATAAATCATTATTTTTTATTTTCCCTGTATACCATCAAATATTTTAAACTTTTGATGCTTGATTATGGATTGCTATGTGATGCAGACGTTTTTATCAAGAATAATTTTTTTTGTAATATGTTAGATGGTCTGACAGACAGATGTCGCCCTTTTTACAACATCCAATGATTTTTGGGAAGTACCAATCTTCAGACGATACGCATCAAAATTTCATGACATTTCGAAGATTAGTTTACAAGTTACAGTAGTTTTATGGTGATGACGTTACTCTTGACATTTTTAAAACAATAGAAAAATTTCGTGTGTTAATTAGACACTGTTTGTTGATAGGAAAAAATACCATTCAACCAGAGCAATTGCTTGAAGTATTACGGGGACTCCGCCCCTGGAAAATCATTACTCATATATTGGTATTACTGGTATGCTGAATCTAAACATGGTTTTACAGATACAAATGATACTGAACGCTCTGGACGCCCAAATGAGGAGGTCACACCGGAAAACATAAAAAAAATCCACAAAATTGTTTTGGATGACCGTAAAGTGAAATTGCGTGAGATAGCTGACACCCTAAAGATATCAAAAGAACTTGTTGGCCCTATTTTCCATGAACATTTGGGCATGAGAAAGCTCTTTTTGAAATGGGTACCGTGTTTGCTTACAGTGGACCAAAAATAACAACGTGTTGATGAATCTGAGCGCTGCTTGGACCTGTTTAAGCGCAATAAAAAGGATTTTTTATGCGATATGTATAATAGATGAAACATGGATCCACCACTATATACTGGAAATCAAATCGGCAATCGCCGAAACTGAAGCCTATTTTTGAAGGTGAAAATAAGTTCATCTACAAGAAAGTTATAGAAATGTTAGAAAGCATTGGACTGATTGTATCGCTCTTGAAGGAGAGTATATTGATAAAGTCGAATTTGTGAAAAAAGAAAATGAGTTTTAAGTAGCTAAACTACACACACACACACATATATATATAATATATATATATATATATATATATATATATATATATATATATATATATATATATATATATATATATATATATATATATATATATATATATATATATATATATATATATATATATATATATATATATATATATATATATATATATATATATATATATATATATATATATATATATATATATATATATATATATATATATATATATATATATATATATATATATATATATATATATATATATATATATATATATATATATATATATATATATATATATATATATATATATATATATATATATATATATATATATATATGTATATATGTATGTATGTATGTATATGTATATATATATATATATATATATATATATATATATATATATATATATACATATATACATATCACATCTATTGTAACGTAGTCGGAATACCGATTATTTACCGGTTTCACTTTACATTTGGCGATGCTAGTGTGAGACAATATATACAAGAATATATTAGGCTCTATGTACCTGAGATGCTGTTTTACGTGTCTTGGAATACCCATTTTATTCCTTTTATACAGCTCCAGTTGATTTTATTCTTGATTCTACTTTACATGGTGAATTTTAATATGTTTCGAAAGATATATTAATGGTTATCAAAGCCTTATACTTGGGAAGTTAACTTCAATAATTTAATATTATGTTTTAATTTCAAATCTATTACACCATTTATCAACGTATGCAATAGAAGGCCTGTTACTGGTAGGCTCCCCCTTATATTTGACCATGAGGATTAGTGAGTTGATATTCTCACTAAGGACAGTAAGACAGTCGAATGATGTAATACCTTTTCAGAGATAATTTTGCTTTTAGCTTAGAAGTTATTTTATTTGTTTTAGGTTTACATTTTTATTCCTTTTATACAGATCATAAATAATTTTTAACTCTTAATTTTACTAAATATAGTAATTTCTGGTATACCTGGAAGTAGTTGTCAGGTATTAATTAACATGAAAAGAACAATTAGCTTTCATAATTTCATATTAAGCTTTAATTTTGAATACGCTCCCCGTATTACCGATGACTGATAGGCTTCCCCTTGTGTTTGACTATTATAGTCATAGCAAATATATGTTGTCCTTGAACAAGTAAATTTGCTATTTTTAAAAGAATTAAATTTAAAAAGTCGTTCTCCTATAACTCAAAATTTTTAATTTTACTGTATTAGTTTTTAACAGCGTTATTGGCTTATTATATTTAAATAGAAGTAATGTTAATGTAGGGTTTTGAAAACATTATGTTTCGGCCAATTAGTTGCCTAAGCGATTTACTACTAAATAGGTTAATTTTCTCTTTTTAAAGGAATTATAATATGTGTATGTCGTTGGACCTGAACTTGACCGAAGTTACACGAGATTATCCGAATGCTCTTACATACATTTCTATAAATAGATAACACAGTACCACAATATTTTAGCTTTTGAACGTCATAATGTTTAGATGTGCATATTCTGTAAGTGTTTATTAATATAGGGGTGACATTTTTATTCAATTATTTAATTTCTTAGTGATAAACGTACATTTTGTTTCTATTATTTTTTTACAAAAAATGCTATTTGTACGTGATTTTGTAGGCTCTATTAGGACTGCAGTTCAATCGTCTGAATGTAATACTGAAATATACAGGAAGCTCTTAATAGAATGTACTCAAATGATTCGTAATTTGAGTAAAAAAACTTAAGCGAACTAAATCGGCGCCTGAAAAAATGCATATTGCTACGTGTTTAAGTCAGATTAAGTCATATCAACGTATTTTGCAGGATAAAAAGTTAACTGCCTTACTGAAGTACGTAAAAGTGAAACAGTGAGTTACAGGGTTAAATAGGATGATGTGAACAACGCCTTTAAATCTCGTGTCAGGACTGCTGTTATTTCTAATATTCGTCATACTGATCCGAAGCTTTTTTGATTGTGCTGCAATATTGAAAAGTCATATTCAATTTGTTTTAAAGAAAGATGAAGCTTTGAAGGTTAACGCCGTCCTTTCTGGAGAATTTCATTGAAATAAGGCTGATAATTTCATTAAGGAAATAAAATACTTATATCCACGTAATCTGCAAATATATAAAGAAACCAGTCTGAACCAGTGGTTTGAACCGAATGATAAACAACCTTTGCTGAACCAGTTAGGTGATTTTGCTGAAAGATATTCTAACTGGACATTAAGTCATGCTGTAAATTTAACGGTGAATGTTAATAAATATAATACTCTGCGTGTAAAAAGTTATATTGTGCTATCAAAAGTATTGCTAAAAAAAGCTTGCGTCAATATTAAAAACTATGATGATATATGTTTTGGTTGGGCCATCGTATGTGCCTTATATTCAACACCCTCAAGTACTTCTTATAGAACACCTTCTTATGCCGATCCTAGAACAGTACTTAATCTAACTAATATACAGTTTCCCATGACCACTCAGCCAATATCACGGTTTGAGAAATAAAACAATGTTTTTATACATGTTTACAAACGAAGTAGGAAATTTGTAGAAAACTACTAACAACCTTTATTACATTACCGACAATAAACAAGGTACGTATGTAAATTTATTTCTGCGTCAAGATACTTATATGTAATTCCAGTTAAATTGCGTAACCTTTGGATTACGAATCTTTCACGTTTAGTATCTTCACAGTTGAGTAAACGTACAAAGAAAAAGTTCATTTGTGATCGATATCTTCACTATTACCATACTCAAGAAAAATTCACACACACACATTCTATATACAATTAAAAAAAGGAGTTGTTCCAGAATACCAACAAGTGAAAAAGCACTCATTGAATTTAAGAGTTACATCCAGAAAGCTACAGTTCCATTCATAATTTATGCCGACAGCGAATATTTGCTTGCTTCTGATCAAACTAAAAACACATAAAAATGCGAGCAACATGTTCTATTTATTGTTAGATATTGTAACACTCATTTTTTTCTAGGTTTTAAGATCATATAACGATACTCTTTTTCTTCCTATAATTTATATTTTATTACATTTTTATATTTATTGTAGTGATTTCAATTTTTGAGCAGTGTAGTTTAAAATAGTATTTTAAATTTTTGAGTAGTTTAGTTTAAACCGGCAGAGTGTCTAACGCGTGTTGCCGACTTGACTTATTTAGTTTGCATCAATTTTGCGCCCGGAAGTGGGCCATTTTAAAGACGCCACTTTGAAGAAGGGGCAAAAGATATATAAACGGCCAAATGGAATTTTTGAGGGCTTTTTCCACCATGAAGCAGTAACGGCTTTTTCCGCCAGAATGCCGTAGTGGCTTTTTTTCGCCAGTAGGCCGTAGTGGCTTTTTTTTCAGCACGCTAGATTGGTTTTTTTCTCAGTGATACAGTAGTGCAGTAACGTTTTTAAGTTTAAGGCCTTTTCCCGTTCTTTAAATATCCTACTCATCCTCAGGCATTTCGGGTCAAAACGTCTTTAGCAGCCCAAATGAGACTAGGATGGTAGTGGCTGAGAAAATATTTTTATGAGAATCTCACCATGAGAGGCCAAGTAACTTATGGAAAATCCTCGAGGAGAAACCAATCAATAAGTCATAAGCACATCAGTTTAAATTTCTAACCTTCTGTCTACAAGTGCGTTTCCAACGATTACTGAACACGTGTAATCCGCGGAGTTAATTTCACAAACTTTTAATATCGTGTTTATCAAGCCTTTTATTAAAAACTTAATAATCCCAATTTAAAGACTCTATGCCATAGTGTACACTTTTCTAGCTTAAGGAGTTTTTATTTAGTAGAAGTAATTTTAAGAGTATAATAAAAGTAGCAATTTTTATTTTGTTAATATACCCTTTTTTATTTAAATTTGTAGTGTCTCACTAAACTCCTGCTCTTTCTTTCTGGACGCAACGTTTTTACGTATATTAATTTTATTTCAACAACTAAATAACTCTTCAGTATTTTTTCATTTTTTGAGCTGAACTTAGATTCTTTTTATTCTAAAATGAATGGTGCCCAAACAGTACAACAAAGCTTTAAACAACTATAGAGACTATTTTCAAAAGATGTACAAAAATTATCTCTTACCCATATTCTATAGCAGTAAAAAAAAAAGAGCTAGCTTATATCTAATTTTTTTAGTTCTTTCAGTATTAATAGCCTCTCAGTCCATTTTCAAGAATTAAGATGTACATAAGGAGCAAATAACGGCTTCTATTTAATAAATAAAATATTTATTAAAAATATAGAAAGGTGGGGCTATACATAATAACGCCGCAACGAGACGTTACAAAACTGCGCTCCAACATGAAGCTATAAAAACAGCCCCGCTTCTGGACGTTATAAAATTGCGCCTCAACGTGCAGGACAGCACAATATTATACTAAATGTAGTAATAATGATACTTTATCGGTTTGTCGATCGTACACAGAACCTGACTGTATGCAGTGATGTATGAGGGAACTACATAAGTTTGCGAATGATTTAGAAACGGTCTTTTTTTGTCTTCTATTAATGAATCTTACATCAGAGGAAAAGAAATTTCTCCATGCCCCACAATGTCACATTTGCGAGAAAACACTTGCTACAAAAAATAAAAAGTTAGTGACCATGACCATCTTACTGGTAAATATAGGAGTCCTGCTCATGAAGTTTGTAACGTTAACTTTTAAGATAGTCGTATTTTACCAGTTATATTTTATAATCTAAGTTCACATGATGGGCAGCTGGTAATTAAACCCTTAGCTGAAACAGATTGACTCATAGATATTTTACCGGTTAACAAAGAAAAATACATCTCATTCACCCAACATATCAATGAAAGTTTCATACATTTTTGTTTTATTGGTAGCTTCAGATTTATGTCTAGATAATATGGCATTATATTTAGAAGACTATCTAGTTTTAAACTTTCGATTTAGTAGTAGCTTATGATTTCATGAATGGCTGGAAAAGCCTAAAGTTTTCTCAACTTCCACCAAAGAGTGCTTTTTACAATTCTCTTGAAAAGCATCATATAAGCGACAAAGCGTATGCACATGCACAAGATGTGCGGAAAACTTTCAACTGTAAATCTTTGAATGATTATTCTGAACTGTACGAAATGACAGATATATTATTTCTAGCAGATGTTTTTGAACGATTTAGATCTAGATCACATAAAACATACGGCTTTGACGCCGCATGGGCCCTACCAGGATATACATAGCAATGCATGCATGCAATCAAAAAGTGGAAATGCGCAGAACATGGTTTTATTTATCGATAAGGGTATGCGAGGGTCTTAGTTAATGTTCGAAAAGGTATACTGAGGCTAACAATAAGTATATGTCAAACTATAATTAGCTAAAAGAATCTTTTTTAGTATAACTATATTAAAAAGAAATTTTCGACTGTAATGTATTACATGCCGATACTGATTCGTTGATCTATAAGATGAAACATAATATTATTTACTAAATAATGCAAGAGTGTCTTTTACGCTTTTATATGTCTAATTGTAGTCCAAATAATATTTGTAATATCATAAAAGATAATAAAAAAGTTCTAGGTATGGTAAAAGACAAGAATAACGGAAGAATTATGACACATTTTGCTGGACTTAGATTAAAAATGTATGCTACTAAAGTACTTTACACGCAAAAGAAGCTTGATTTAAAACAGATAAATTGAATAAATCAATTAAATAAAGTGAAGACGTTGAAAGATTTTGTAAAATTTATATGTAACTAGAAAGATTAAAGGAATTAAGAAATCTGTTTTATGGAAAAACTAAGGCTTCATTAGCACTGACATAAAAGACTAATATCGAGAAGTCCTATTAATACGCTGCCATGGAAACATTCAATTGTATGATTATATTTAAATATTTTATATGTGATTTATAACCCTGGTTATTTATTTATACTGGTAGATTATTTACTAAACATACCATAATTTGGCATAAATAAGCTTACCTTAATAGGTAGCGGGTAGGAACTCTTTTGCGATCCCGTCAAGGACAGTCCTACTACAGGTTTTAGCAGCCCTGCCTGCGTGAGTTCATACCTTTTCTCCTGTCCCCTTTTAAGGAGAGGTATGTCCAAACCAAATCTCGTTTCCCCAACTCCATACATTTACCCTACCTATCACCCAACCAAACGTAACCTATCTCCCAAACCCACTCGCCAACCCACCCGGCATGCCGATCAGTCTCCTAAGTCATCTCTACAAATTGTGTACTAGAATCATTACAACTAGATTATAAAGTAAATTAGAATTATATCAGACAAGAGAACAAACTGGATTCCGCTCAGGAAAACCCATAGAAGATTGATATGGAACAGTCCAGGTGGCAAAAACAAGAACGAGATTGATTATTTCATTACAAACAAGAAATATATTTTCAAAAATGTCACAGTCCTCAATAAATTTGCAGCAACTAGCGGCCATAGGATAGTTAGGGCCAAGATCAAAATGAACACAAGACTTGAAAGAAACACACTGGTAAAGAGAAAGTTCAAACCATGGACACACCCAAAAGATTAGAAGGCATTTCAACAGTACATCAGCCATATATTGGAAAATAAAACAGAAACAAACATAAATGATTTAAACAACAAAATAACGGAAACTGTTAGGCAGCACAAAACAGATACTGCCCCAGAAATAATAAAGACCAAAAGATAAGCCAAGATACAAAAGGTAAAATGAAGGAAGGAAGACTACTAAGAAGCGATCCAAATGTGGACCCACAAACGATAACGGCACTAAACAGAGAAATTTCAAGAAAAATTATAAATGACCTTAGGAAATACAAAAATGACAAAATTATACGAACTATCGAAAACAACAAGAATATGAAGAAAATGAGAGGAAAGATTACAAACGACAGAAAGGAAATCTTCCAGCTTAGAGATAAAAATGGTCATATTACGTCTGATAGAGGAGAGATCTACTGCATATAGTTGAAGAATTTTACACAACACTATACACAAGCCAAGCAGATTCAAAAACAAAGGAGAAACCGCTGCCGAAAATACAAAACCAGGGCTCCGACTTTATCCCAGATATATCCTAAGACGAAATACGTAACGCCCTGAACAAAATGAAGAACAACAAGATTCCAGAGGAGGATGGACTTGTGTCAGAGGCTATTAAACTTGGAGGTCCTGTATTGATAGAGGAAATAAAAGAGCTATTTAATCTATTTTTACACAGACAAAACATTCCGGAAAAATGGAACAACTCCATCAGCATCCTAATGCATAAGAAAGGGGACACAATATACCTTGAAAATTATAGGTCGATCAGTCTCCTAAGTCATCTCTACAAATTGTATACTAGAATCATAACAACTAGATTATAAGGTAAATTAGAACTATATCAGCCAAGAGAATAAGCTGGATTCCGCTCAGGCTTTGAAATAAATGACCACTTACACTGTCTAAAAAGCTAATAGAAAAGTTGATTGCATATAACAGACCCCTAGTTCTCATCTTTGTTGATTACCAAAAAGCTTTTGACACTGTTGAATTACTGCCATATTAGAAGCATTAAACGAGTGTCGAATTGACTATCGATACTTAAATATTATACGTAACATCTACAACAAGGCTACAACAACAGTAAACCTACACTGTCCCTAGAAGAAAATATAAATAAAAAGGGGTGTCAGACAAGGAGACACAATGTCACCGAAGCTGTTTATAACCGTGCTGGAACAAGTAATTAAAACGTTAGAATGGGAAAATAAGGGAGTAAATATTGATGGAGAGCGGCTCAGTCATTTAAGATTCTCAGACAACATTGTCAATATATCTGACAATTTAGGAGAAGCTAAAGATATGCTAAAAGAGCTGCAAAATGCCACGATAAAGTTGGCTTGAAAATAAACAATAAAACGACAAAGGTGATGACAAACTTAGTCCCTAGCCGTTCAATAAGTCTAGAAGGTAGAGATATTGAGATGACCGAGAGTTCCATATATCTGGACCACAAAGTGAAACTTTGCAGAGACAACCAAATGCGGGAACTGCTTAGAAGAACGACCTTAGGATGGGCAGCGTTTGGCAGACTCCGAGATGTATTTAAGGGCGAAGTGCCAATCAGTTTGAAAAGAAGAGCGTTTATTCAGTGTGTAGTTCCTGTTCTTACATACGGGGCAGAGACCCTAACCCTTACCAAAAAATCCATACTTAAACTGCAACAAACACAACGTAAAATGGAGAGGTCAATGCTGGGTATTACTGTGAGAGACAGGATGAGAAATGAGGAGATTCGCAGAAGAATAGGTGTGGAAGACATAATAAGGCGCATACTCGGACTAAACTGAAGATGGGCGGGGCATGTCGCCAGGATGAAGGACAACAGATGAACGAGGAAGATCCTGGAGTGGAGACCAAGAACGGATTGACGAAGCAGGGGGAAGACCACCCACAAGATAGACCGATGATATCAAAAGAGTTTCTCGAAATTGGATGAGAACTGCACAGGACAGAGGAAGGTGGTAAGATCTTGAGGAGGCCTATGTCCGACAATGGACAGATCGGGGCTGATTGATGATGATGATGAAGCTTTTTTTTAAGATAATGCATACCCAACTTTTATTAAATTAAGACCAATTTTTACCATAACTTCCCCTAACCTGTTTGACAAATTTACGCTTCGATAGCCCTAAGTAGGCTAGTTTATCCTAGGAATGCCTTTCTGTCCAAAAACTAGTAAAGTCGTTTTGACTAACAACCTTCTGTCGAGTGTGTTATTGTTGATTACTTCTTCTGCTAAAGAAACCACTTCTTCAAGAAACTATGTTACCTACAAACTAATGTGATTTTGTGGCAGAACATACTACATCTACTTTTATGTGTAATGTCGGTAAGAATATACGTCTAGAAAACTGTGCATGCGATTAGTTGTATCAAGTTACATTAGTGTCAGAAGGGCATTAAATATGTATGCGATATAAAATTAACTCAAATGGAGAAAACCTGTAAGGTTGCTATATTCATTTTCGGAAAATTGATTTATTATTGCTGGTTTAGACTGTCATTGCCCATTGTCCTGCCTTTTATAGTCCCTAATCAACAAGTGAATTAAAGTGTTGTTATTAGCACTACTGTTAGTACTATTATTAATATTATCTAATTTTCGTCTTTTTTAAATGTATAATAATAATGAATAAATTGGGAAAACAAAAATATTAAAAAGAAGCAATAGAAACTTTGGCTTCTATATCAAAGGCAGCCAAAATTAGCCCCGTGTACAACAGGGTAAGAACCCTGTAAGAACTCTATTCGTATTTCAAGTTAGAATTAGAAAACTCATAGCCTTTTCTTACAGAACAAATTTCCAGACTACTTGCAACACCTCTGGACACTCCATAAATTTCCAAATAGTTGACGACTGCAACTCGAAGTAAATAGTTCTTACATTACAAGTTGTCAAATTTATTACCAAAATTGGCATTTGTGCTTGCAAGTTAAACGTCCTTCAAACTCACTCTGTATTTAAAACTTAATGTTATTTTTATTAACTTTGAAATATGTAAGTTAATATGTTATTGAGTAAGAAAATTCTGTACAAGTAATAATGGGACTATGATTTTTAATACGTGACCATAGAAGAAAGAATGTGGTTGCTGCTTTCAGTATTAAAAAGCGCAAAAATGTGTATACCTTATTTTTAAAAAAATTAATATTTGGAGAAACAAGGATTTAAATGAGATGAAAAACCGTCTGAAAATCTAACATTTTTTGGGATTGAAACATTGAATTTGGAAAAAAAGGCATAAGGGACAATTATTCAGAGGTAATAAAACTTATGTATTAAAATGAGTAAATTGTCATATTGTTAGTTCAGAATTACTCCAAATTTGACGTAAAGAAGAATGTATTAATGGAATTTTGGCATCATCTCTTGATATAACTATAAATACATTGTATGGTGGTTTCTTACTTTTGACGTACGGAACTCTTATGGGATCACTTCGGTGTCCGTTTGACTGTCTGTTACATCCGATTTTTTCTGAAATCATTTGACATAGAAAGTTGAAATTTGGCATAAATATAGAAATTACTGACAAAGCCGTGTCATTTTTAACGTTAAATTTTGACTTAAATGTTTTGGGGGGGGGTGAATCGGAAGTGAAAAGAAAACTTTTTTACCAGGTCATCAAGTGAGGTTTCAGGACAATATATTTTTAAGACTACTACCTCGCGTCGCTCCTCTAGAGACAAAATAATTTTATTTTATTTTTTATAATTAAACAAACATTTAAATGGTAAATATTTGTTTTACACTTTTATTACTAGATTCTAGATTGAGCTAGATTGATTTATTGGCTATTAGGTAACTACCATAAAATGCTATAACTATTATTCATTATTGACTAAAAAAAAAACGTGAAAATACATATTGGATCTTAAGATATATACATGTCAGGGACCTAATTTACTTATCAATCACGGTACGGAACACAAATTGCGCAAGTCCAACTTGCACTTTGCCGGTTTTTTTACGTAAGTATGGTTGGTAACTATCTAAAAACAAATTATACCACAAGGACACTTCGCGTATTCTATGATTTTCTGCTTCTGTCGTGTAGCCAATAATTTTAAGATGTTGGTAGCTACACTTGATGTTAAGAGTTTCGATATGCTTACCTATAGAGAGCTGAAATGTGTGTTCATTATTCCAAGTATATAAACCATATAACTAGGAAACCAATTTATAACTGAGTGGCTTAGAAAAAAAGATGCGTATTTTATCATATTTACAAAATTAGATTAAGTAACTACTGAATATATAATTTGCTGAGCAATTTGTAGGTGTGTTTTAAAAAATGTGGAAAACTCAGTTTTATTTTTACTGTTGCTATTCATGTGATTTAGGATTCCATATATTAGACTTTTTAAAAATTATAATTAATATATAAAATATTTGTTTGTAACAGAAAGAAAAACTTTGCTGTATTCTCTTGAATCGTTATATATGTATGTATCAAATACGCATTAGCATACGACATATACGGCGGCTGACCTAGGTCAACGTAAAGTCGTGTGTTCTCAAGGGTTATCAAAGTTATAGGCCGCAAGGGACGAAATGACCCTTACACGAACGTCCGGTGGGCGGTATTGTATCGACGTTACCATTAACGATAAGCAAGTCTGGTTTAGTAATAAATGGAGATTTAATCAGGGTAGTTTTAAAATAGATTAACTTTCTTGTTACACTCATTACACAAAATATGCTTTCTTGACAAAAACTTTATAAATTTCCGGAAAATTTCAGTGGTTATTATATTTGTATAAAATAATACGGATAATATTTTATGAAATGCAATTAAACACAAGTTCATTATTTTTAGTTTTTGGAGACTAAAAACATATATATATATATATATATATATATTATATATGTATATATATATATATATATATATATATATATATATATATATATATATATATATATATATACATATATATATATATATATATATATATATATATATATATATATATATATATATATATATATATATGTATGTATATATATATATATATATATATATATATATATATATATATATATATATATATATATGTATATATATATATATATAATATATATATATATATATATATATATATTTGATATGAGTTAGAATGAATAGATAGTGACTTCGTCTGACATAGGCTGCAAAGTTTTCGGCTTTTGTGTTTATTGTCAATATGTTATGCTACTTCACTTGCTGTGTATGTTTTCGGATCCGTATTGTTCTAGTACATACGTTCTAACGGTTTTTTGCTTTTTTATCTGAACTTGTGTTGCCTAGTGGCTTGGATTTAGTGTACTGCAGATAATAACTAACTGGCCTGGAATGTGCTTGTGTTATGCGTTTAAAGTTAAATAAAACTCAAGATATGCCAATCTGGTATACACCACTAGAACATGCATTTCATTTATGGGGAATGCGGAGGAAATCGAGCTGTTGCAGCTAATCTTTACCGCAAACGATACCCGAATGCTTTGAGACACCCTGACCTTCTCGTATTTATTAATACCCATCAAGACTATTCGGAAGGCAGAAGACCTGGCAATAGCGATGATGGAAAACCACGTATGGGTTATGATGAAGGGGTTTGACAAGAGATAGGGTTTGATTCGGTGCGAGCAATCGAACGACGTAGAAGGATACCTAAATTCGCTGCAAATAGGATTGTAAGACGATATGGATATTGTACATATAGTGTGCAACGCGTGCAAATGTTGCTTGTCACAGTATAGCTTAAAAATAAATCTTTGGACCGGCATTTTGAATGGTGAAAAAATAGGTCCATTTGAATTACTTAAAAATGTAATCAGAGAAATTTCTCGCAACTATTTAGAAAATGAACTGCCAAATCTTTTGGAAGATGTACCTTTGACCATACGCAGGAGAATGTAGCCTAAAAATGATGGTTGTTCGATTCATTACTCACGAAGTGTGCGAAATTATTTGGACCATGTTTATCCACAGAGATGGATCGGCTGTCTTGGTCACATTTTGTGGCCTCTCCGGTCACCGGATTTAAATCCATTAGATTTTTTCTACTGGGGCTGCATAAAGGACATAGTCTATATAAAACCATTAAATAACCTAAACGAATTAAGAGAATGAATTAATAAAGCCGCACAAGAAATCAATAACTCAGGAAGTGCAAGACGGATCAAAAGATCTTTTTTAAGAAGAGGCTACACTTGAATTCAATCTAGTGGCCGGCAATCAAACACTTACTTTAATTTTTATTTTTAATTTATTTAGTTTTAAAAAAATACCTCAATCAGTTGAATTTAATAACTGTTTTCATTCGCATCTTTTGCACTAAAATAGCATCTTTTTTCCAATGTAGAACATAGTAAATGTAATACCATTTTAGAAACTACAATAAATTAGTATTTTTTTTAAATAACTGACCATGTTAGCTTGGTACATGTTTTTAGAGTATGAAGAGTCAAAGATAGCTAATTGAAATGTTTTTACCCATGATACTTGTATGTAAATGTTTTTCCCCACAGGCCTAGCTTAATTAGTTTTATTTAGAGCCGTGATCAATAGCAGGTTTATTCAGGATTATGGTCGAATCATTAGAATCTTATAATACGGAAATTTGTAGCTGTGTCAATATCTCAAAATCTAACCATTTTTCATTACGATCGTATCTGCATTTTCTGGTGAGTTATGAGCTGGCCTATCAGCCCTCGAAGGGTACGTAGGCTGAGATGTTTTTGGCCTGACACATAGATATCGCCCTTTCTAAAAAATCCATATGATTTTTAGGAAGTACCAACCTTCAAACGATACGTGTCAAAATTGCATGACATTTCGACGATTAGTTTACAAATTATAGTGGTTTTAGTGAGGCTACTTTTGATATTTTCAAAACAATGGAAAAAATCGAATTTTGTTTGTTAATTAATCACTGTTTTTTGATAGAAAAAAAGACCGTTCAAGCAAGGCAATAGCTTGGTAAGTGTTACGGGAACTCTGGCCCTGGAAAATCATTCAACATTTACTGGTATGCTGAATTTAAATGGGGTCCTACAGATACAAATAATGCTGAACGCTCTGGACGCCCAAGTGAGGTGGTTACACTAGAAAACATAAAAAAAAAAAACAAAATTGTTTTGGGTGACCGTAAAGTGAAATTCTGTGAGATAACTGATACCCTAAAGATATCAAGAGAACGTGTTGGTCATATTTTGCGTCAACATTTGGGCATGAGAAAGCTCTGTTCGAAATAGGTATCGCGTATAGGCCATATCATTACTCATATAAATATTCCTTTACGAGCTCTAATGTTCAAAATAACGAACAGATGCTTCTGCACCATCTAAATATAAATTTGTCAAAACATTGTAATAATTGACCATTCCGATGTACTGTGAATAAAATAATAAAACTGTTCATTTATTTGTTCACAAAAATAATTCTAGGCGTTCTTTTATAATTCTGTACAATATTGAACTTTATTATATTAATTAGTTATTATTATTAGTTATAAAATGATTACCACATGTTTTCTAAGGAGAGGCCAGAGCATTTGGGTTACCGATTTGGATGAAACTAGGTGGAGAGTCAGGTTTCACCGATATATTAGGAACACCGGTTATGTTTGATATTTATTTTTTTTCTTAGGAAAATTAATTTTATTTGGCTTCATAATGTTTTGAAAAAGTAGTAATATTTCTATTAAATAAAAAATACATTGCTACAACAATTTAAATATAATTTATTATTCTATTTAAGTAGTTAAATTTGTATCATTAAAATTTTTATTTTGTGCAGTAACTTTATAATTTTTATTAATTTAGTTATTACATCTTCAAATTTTGGAAATTGTTTAAGAGGATATGGAGAATAGGAACTGTCTAAGCACCTGTTTAAGTTCTTCAGCATAGCAATATTGTTTTTTTTCAAATCTCCTCTGCAATGTCAAAAACAATTTCCTTCATATTAATTTTACAGTTCTATTGATTCCTTTAAAAAGCAGATATTCGGCAATTGTATTATAACCCTTAAATATTGCTATAAGCGACGTATTTTGCCTTTTTTTGTATAGCGCTTTGACGTGGTACATGCCTACAAAATTATTAATTACGTATATTGCTATTTTCAAATAATTAATTGCAAAGATACAAGTCAATAATTTTCGGCTTCTGAGCCTGTTTTTACGCTTTTATTCATGGTGTTGTAACAAAGAATATAACCCTAAGATATTGCTATGAGTGACATGTTTTTTTTTCTTTTTTCGTCTAGCGCTTTGACGTCATACATGCCTACATAAGTTATTCTCTTCTTAAGTATCTAGAAATTAGTCTAATTTGCTTGACTTTTTATGTTTTACTATTTCTCACATTTTCCAAATTTACATTTCAAACGCGGGTAGCGAGTAGCACTCTTCTGCGATCCCGGTAGGAGACAGGCTACTATAGGATTTAGCGGCCCTGCCCTACGCTAGCTACTGATGCTCTTCAACTTCCCATCCCAAGAAGAAATCAGGCCATCTTCCCTTATCCCACCTTTCTATTATTTTCATACCTATGCATCCTTAACCCTGAACAATGGCAGCTGGTTGTTCAAAACTGCCCACAAGTAGAAGTCAAGGGGACTGGAATGGTTGTGAAGCAGATATCAAATGGCATGGTCAGAGTCACTAAAGCCGCATTTGCACAGCGACGTAGACAGCAACGGAAAACTACAACACTATTTTTTTCCTAGGAAAACACAATGCCGACAGAGATAGAAGAAACGGCCCTCAGTCCCGGGCACCCCTCAAGTGAGGAAAGGGTGCGAAGAATCACCCGGTGGAAATCGAAAAGGAGAATAAGAATTTGGAATGTCAGAAGTTTGGTTGAAGCGGGCAAAGCTGCAAATCTGATAGGAGAGATGCAAAGAGTGAATATCGATATATTGGGATGTAGTGAAGTGATATGGCCCCTACAGGATTGACCACTACACCATTTATTACTCGGGAGATGACGGCGGAGTCGCAATAGTCGTCTCGGAAGAAATGGTAAGAATAGTGGAAGGATTTTTACCGATCTCAGACAGAATAATCTTGATTCAAATAAATTACAAACCATACAAATTTAACATCATACAAGTTTACGCCCCAACATCTCAAAGTGCTGATGAAGAAATCGAAATATTTTATGAAGATTTAAATAAGACTCTACAACATACTAAGAAAAATGAGATAAACATGATAATTTAGGATTTCAATGTCAAAGTAGAAGATGAAAAAGAAGAGGACATTGTGCGGAATTATGGCTTGGGTAAACGTAATGACAGAAGTTTGAGACTGATCCAGTTCTGCAGAAAAAAAGCACCTCTCTATTATGAACAATTATTTTAAATTGCTACCCCCGATGGTTATATACGTGGAAAGCTCCTGCAGATAGAAACGATAACAAAGTCATCCGAAATAAAATAGACCATATAACCACGAATAGAGGACAATGAAATAAAATTAAATTTGCCAAAATCTATCCTGGAGCAGATATATCTACAGACCATAATTTGCTGCTTTTAACTATCAATTAGACTAAGAAAGTTATAACATGAACAAACAATAACAAATATTAACATCGACAAACTCAAAGAAGACGTCATAAAGAAGAGAGTTCATGAGGAGGTAGAAGTCTAGATACAAGCAAAAGAACTCATCGGACACTGGAAGAAAAATGGCACCACATCAGAGAAACACTGGAAGAGGTAACGGAAAAGCACCTTAAACAAAATACAACCAAAAAGAAATAATCATGGATGATGGAGGAAATATTGGATATGATGGAAGCAAGAAGAAAGTATAAGAACAACAAGAATATAAAATAAAAATAAACTTATAATCTAATAAAAAGAAAGATAAAGGGGGCTAAAGACATATGGCTAAATCAACAATGCACATAAATAGAGGCATTAGAAAAGAAATACGATACATTTAATTTACATAAGAAAATCAAAGAAGCTGCTGGATTAAGGTTACAAAGGCAACCACAAGTAATAGAAGATAAAGAAGCTAAACCGCTACTGAACATACAAGAAAGAATAGATAGATGGGATTAATATATAGAGGAATGTATAGTGACTCAACTAGACAACATAATACAAATAAGCCTAATACAACTGCCCCTCCCTCCATAAATAAAGACGAAAAATTAGCAGCACTAAATCAGCTTAAAAAACGAAAAGGTAGTAGGAGAAGATAACATACCTACAAAAATCATTAAAATATTTCTTGAAAAACATATGGACATTATCCAGGACCTCTTCAACAGCGTAAACAACACAGATGATGATTAGTTGTCATAAATTTTTATATCATTACCAAAAAGAATAACCCTAGAAAGTGCGAGGAATATCGGAATATAAGTCTAATAAAGCCCAAACATCTTGAAACTCTTCCTTAAAATAATCCACCAGAGATTATGCAAAAAATTAGATGAACGTACTGGACATACATAGTTCGGCTTTAGGAACGAACTAGGAACGAGGGACGCAATATTCTCCATCAGCGTTTTGATTGAAAGTTATAGGGATGGCAACTCTGATGTTTATTTATGCTTTATAAATTTCTAAAAAGCCTTTGATATGGTAAATCATGAGAACAAATGGAAATACTACAATCATGTAACGTTGATGACAAAGACTTACAAATAGTATCAAGTTTATACTGGAACCAGACTGCCAAAATAAAAGGTGAGAATCGCATGTACAAAGAAATAAAAATAAAGAAAGGAGTCATGGTTGTATTTTGTCACCTCTGTTATTCAGTGTCTGTTCGAAGAAAATCTTCAATAAAGCACTTTCTGATATAAAAGATGGAATTACAATTAATGGTATGTGTGTGAATAACCTCCGCTACGCTGATGATACTGTCATTCTAGCGGACAGTGAACAAGGCCTACAAAGACTCATGATTGGAATTGTTGATGCACGTGAGGAATATGGAATGAAACTGAATACAACAAAACAAAAGCAATGGTGGTCAGTACGAATTCTAATACAAACATAAATATTAAAGTACATCAACAAACACTTAAAAGAGTAACAAAAATAACGTACGATGCTCCGTTAATAAAAATAACAGCAAACTCTGTAACTGTCAACTAAACTTAAAAAACAAGAACAAGAGTGCTAAGATGCTATGTGTTCTCGGTCATGTTATACGGTACATAAACTGCAACAATCACAGAGATAACACAACAAAGGATGGAGTCATTCGCCGAATGCTGCGTGTTCCTTGTACCGCGCATACCACAAACGTGGAAATACTTGATCGGATAGGAAAAGAACGAGAGTTGATTCCAGGTGATAAAGAAAGAAAAAGCACTTACTTTGGCCATATTATGAAAAGCCAAAAGTATGAGCTCCTGCAACTTATAACTGAAGGAAAAATGGTCGGTAGGAGAGGGCCAGGAAGGCGTCGCAACTCCTGGTTGAAAAACGTACAACAGTGAAGAAACATGACATTTACTGAACTGTTTAGAGCGGCAATAGATAAAGTCAGATGGGCAAATGTGATCTCCAACGTCCTTAGAAGATAAGGCACACTAAGAAGACAAAGACATTTGAAACAACAATATATAATAATATTTTATATAACTTGGGTGCATTATCCTAACATCTTTACAGGGAACTTTTTAATAATAAAGATCGATAAATTCCCCAAATAGTAATACGATAAGTCAAACAAAACTTAAATAATGTAGAGAAAATTTTTCGTAAATTTACATATGATTACAATATATCACGTATATGCTAGTCGGCTTTGTTATATTTTGATTATAACTGAGTGCAAATATTCCCATAAATATTATTTTATAGGTTCGCGAAAATACAAATGATATTCAAGAATATACCTGACTAGCTTTAAAATTAGATACAGGACTAAATAAGACTAAATAAGAATAGTAATTATACACGGTAAAGCCAATACTTTTGATAGCGCTGGTAGAAATCAAATAAGTGTCGCTATGTACAAACTAATGAAAAAAGAAAATCATAAATGTCCTGTCCATAATATCAAATATAACCTTATAAAACCAGTTTTATATTATTACAATAAAATCATAAGTTTTAAGAAATTTTAACTATTCATGTCGGCAGAGACAAACTGATCTAGTTCAGAGGAACCAACACTTATTAGATCTATCCTAAAAATTTTAGGAGTCTGACGATTTCCTTCTCCATTATTATTT
This sequence comes from Pachyrhynchus sulphureomaculatus, assembly GCA_019049505.1. Classification (NCBI taxonomy): domain Eukaryota; kingdom Metazoa; phylum Arthropoda; class Insecta; order Coleoptera; family Curculionidae; genus Pachyrhynchus; species Pachyrhynchus sulphureomaculatus. The sequence goes on along the minus strand of CM032449.1, from coordinate 82,320,277 downwards.
TGAGAAAATATCTGTGTTGTAACTTATTTTTTAGGAAATTTTTAATCATTAAAGGCTATGGGGAGGGAGGTTGACTAAAATAAATTTTAAATACCATAAATGTATTCGGCTACTTAATAATTTATTAAAAGATCGAGATTAGATAAAAATAAGCGGTCAAGTGCAAGTTGAACTTGCACAATTAGTGTACCGTACGTTGATTGCTTTTAAAATAAGAAATGTTGTTACAGTGGTATAAAATGACCAGTGTCAAAATTTGACTTTCGAAACTACACGGCTTTGATGAGGCCATCAATTCCTATATTATTACAAAATTTCAACATTCTATGACAAATAGTTTCGGAGAATATCATGTGTGACATTGAGACAGACAGATGGTCAGACAGACAGACACCGAAGTCATCTTATAAGTGTTCCGAACGGAACACTAAAAATACCATATTTTAGCATGTGTTGGTCAAAGTGAAGGATTTCGTTGCCATTTCGAAATCTGTCGCAGCCAAGGTGACGTTCTTACTAAAAGTAAAGAGACCCGTCAAGTTCGGAGATGTCGACATTTACTAGATTTAGATTTTAGAATATTCTGATAATTTTTTTACCATAGAACTATTATATACGAGTATTATACTTTGAAAGAAAAGCAGTGTTTTGTGGGAAATTTCAAATCATTAAAGATGTTAATGAAGTCACTGAAAATTAATTTTAATTATGAGAAATTTAATACTCTCTCAGTCTGATGCTTTTCTTTAAACGATGAAGGTTTCAGATGCTGAAAAATTAAACTATTAATATAATTGTCTAATAAATTAATGCACATACTTGGCTTAACTTAGCACATACGCCTCGCACTGCTAACACATTTACTACATATAAAACTGCTTCAAATTTACATTATCTAGTACATGAAATCTAAATTTTATAATTTTGTTACTTCGAGTAAAATGCTAAAATCTTAAAAGAGATTCAGAGTAGAAACCTACTTAACAAAAATGAACGAGCTAAGCATGTTAATTTATTGTTACTACAAGATATAAGTCACTGAAAATTAATTTTAATTACGAGAAATTTAATACTGTCTCAGTCTGATGATTTTCTTTAAGCGATGAAGGTTTTAGATGCTGAAAAAATTAAACTATTAATATAACTGTCTAATAAATTAATGTATATACCAGACCTAACTTAGCACATACGCGTCGCTTACATATAGAAACTGCTTCACATCAGCATGTTAATTTATTTTTACTACAAGACATAACAAGACAGAATTATCTCAAGAAGTTTCAAATATGTTTTAATTAACAGATTGTACTGCACAATTGCCATTGTAAAATACAATTTTTAGCGAGCAGTATTTGAGAATATAAAGATAACGCAAAAAAAAAGCAGCCTTTGTTATAATATTCATATTAAGGGACATTCACTAAAGCAAAAACAAAGAAAATCGGCAAAATGGTTTACCCCCGTACTTGCTTCCTTGCAAACAGTTCTAAGTAGGTATTAAGTTTGATTTTGTCACACTAAAAATAACACAATTCAAGCACAGTGTGTTTATATTTTAGATATATTTTTTTTTTATGGGTCTAGCACACCTGCTGCAGGGAAGTCCCTAAAGCGCTCCAGGAGCGGCACGAGTGCGGAAAAAGCGATTCACGTTGTTCTTGAATCGCTGTAAATTGTACTCGGTGGGAAACACAGCGCTGGGCAAATTATTCCAAAGGGATGACGTTCTCCATATAAAAGATTGCCTGAAAAGCGTTGTACGCGGAGTAACAAGCTGAACCTCATACGGATGCGAAGCACCAGCGCGACGTGTATTTCTAACATGCACCGCTTTGGGAGGAATTAAGCGGGCTACATCCTTCGAACACTTTCCATGAAAATACTTGTAGAACAGGCTCAAGTCGCCAACCGTTCTTCGATGTTCCAGCGAATCAAGGCTGCCGGTCAATTCCGGGTCCCCAATCAGACGGACCGCTCTTCTCTGAACAGAATCCAACAAATGCAGTGTATGTTTCGGAGCGGAGCCCCAAACGTGGGAGCAGTATTCCATAGTTGGTCGAATTTGGGCTTTGTAAAGAATTAACAGTTGCTGTGGGGTGTAAAGCTTTCTGGTTCTAAATAATATTCCCAACTTTTGAGAAGCTCTCCTTGCTATGCCTGCAACATGTTCATTCCAAGACATATTTGCTCCCAAACTAACGCCCAACAAATTGAGCGACGATGCTAGGGGAATGGAGTGCACCGACATAACTATGTCGGGTTCAGTAACGTTAACTTTTTTAGAAAAAACTGCCGCTTGGGTTTTTGTAGCGTTAAATTCCACTTGGTTACTGTCACCCCAAGATAGAATTTTCTTCCAGGTCTTTGTTAAGTTGAACGACCACCTGCTGTCTGCGGATATTCGCCTGAGCAGCCGATGTCCGAGCGTTCAAGGTGAATGAAGAGACAAGCGTACTGTCATCTGCAAAGCTATAGATTGGATTCCCGGTCTTTTCCAGCAGATCGTTAATGTAAATGAGAAAGAGAGTAGGAGACAGTATGGAGCCCTGGGGCACACCGGCGTTGATAGTGAGGGTGTTAGAAAGAAATCCGTCGACCGCCACTCGTAAAGAACGCTCTCTGAGGAAACATGAGAGCCACAAACAGAACCTTTCAGACATACCATAAGAGCGTAACTTAGCCAACAGTCCATCGTGCCAGACACGGTCGAATGCCTTGGATATGTCAAGAGCAACCGCTCGAGATTCTCCAAAGTGTTCAATTGCGTTGTTCCAAACATGTGTTACATAAGTCAGAAGATCTCCTGTTGATCTATGTTTACGAAAACCATATTGGTGATCGCTAATAATATTGAATCGTTCAAGATATTTTAGAAGATGCTCATTGATAACCTTTTCCATAACTTTCGATATTATTGAAAGCAGTGCAACTGGTCGGTAGTTATTTGGCAAGGTCTTCTTACCTTTTTTAGGTATCGGCTGAACCGTGGCACATTTCCAGCAGGACGGAAATATTCCCTTTCTGTAGGATAGGTTAAAAAGTCTACAGAAAACTAGTGTTAGTTCCCTTGCACAGTTTTTGAGAACTATGGCAGGTATTCCGTCAGCGCCAGAAGCCTTCTTGGTGTCTAGCTTCATTAAAATACTCTTTATGATGCGCTGTCTGAAGACAACATTGGGCATCCTTGACTGCAGTATGGGAATAGTCCAAGCGAGCGATATTTTAGATAACACGGACTTTTTTCATGGAAAACTGAGCGTAGAAAGGATTTGAGGAATTTGTTGATTATCTCCTTTAAACAATAGGAATAATCGATATTATAACATGGAAAATATATTATATATTTCCCGAGATCTTTTACCCTATTCCTCTATAGCAATAATGCATAGGTTCTATTCCTATTATATATGTATCCAATGTGAAATGTATATTTCATTTTATTCGACAGTTACCATACCATAAGACAGATAAATCGACAGATTGACAGACCGCGGAACTGTGGGAATATTTTTTGGTAATCTATGAATCCTAAAATTTAAAGAAAAGCGATAATCTCAGGGGGTAATTTTTCATGAATATAATCTGCTATTTTAGCAAGGCAAGTAAAAATGAACTGAAATCTGACATATATTCAAATAGATAGATAATTAACTAAAGTCAAAAACATGAAGATAAACATTAAAACTGTCATATTTGCAAAAAAAAACTTCTGGTAAGTAAATTTAAGGTGACGAGTCACTGTTAGTTGACTAAGGAATATAGAGAAGTCTCTAAAACAGTAATTTTAATGACAGTAATACTGTCCAATAACTAATATTTAGTGAACAGAACTTCAGATATTAGGGTAAAAATTGAGCTATTATAAGGAAAAATATATCTCTTGCAAAGTAATGTAAGAAGCATTAGAAGCAACCAGATTACTCTTTTAAATCACATAAAACATATTTTTTTTATTTTTTTAATCTATAAATATTTTTATGTTTACATGACTAGTTGAGGTTTACTGGAATACAACCAAAAATATTACTAATATCCTAAGAGATAAAAATTCGTGTTACAAAGCTTACAAACGTGCATTTAGCTCAAGAAAACTACTTATTTTCAAGAATATTCAAAAATATTTAGACTTTTATTTCATTATTACTAGGAAACATTTTGAATCAATTAAAGAGAGAGATTTGCCATTTGCATTTTGCGGCCCATGTTCTAAGCGGTATTCTGAAACAAAATAACGGATAATTTATGCGAACTAAGAACACGAGTTATATTTTTGATTATAATAATTAGTACGAATGTGGTATAGGCAATATGCCTGGGTTTAAATATCTCAATAAAAAGAAATTACAGCTTTTAGTACGTTAGATATTTCTAATAAGAACAATAAAGGCTTTATAGTCGAGTCAATGAAGCGAAAAAATCGTTGAAACTTCTTAATCCTCAAGAGAAGTGATTTTGATCATATTTTTTTTAATGTTTGTTTTAATTTATTATTTGAAATCAGAAATTTTGTAGTAGGGTGATATAAATATTTATTTATGTTTAAACAATAATAATGATATTTATGGAAAAAAATAATTTTTTTACGATATTTACTAAAATTTTAAATAGCGAGATGTATTTAAAGTCTTTTTACGTCATTATAAAAAAGTTTAAAATTAGATATAAATCTATCAAAATGTTTTACAAATTTTTAATTAATATATGAATAGAATTTTTTTTACATAATACGTCTAGGAATGATATAGAATTGATATATTCAATAAAATAAGTAAATTTTTTATTACATATGAACAATTTACAAATATATATAATTTAAATACATAAAAAAATGACAAGAATTATATCCTGATAATATGATTAATACACACAAAAAGTGTCAATTAAGATTTCCTTTATCTGTGCGCACTATTCTGCAATTCAGCATTTAAAGTTTATAAATACTAGTACCAAACAAAGGCAGAGTGAGTGTGTCTGATGTATCAAGTGTCTTAAAAAGTTTTCCGTGAGAACCGAAAAAAATAAAAGTTTTTAGAATTCAATCAAAGTTGTTTTTTAAAAACGTTATAGTCGCTCCCACGATTATAACTGGCGCAGTCGGAAGGGAAGAAATTTCGACAGAGTCTTCGACAAAAGTCAACTGACCAGTGCGGAAAGAAATTTCGACATAGTCAACAGCGCAACGCAGAAGTTTTCGACAGAGTCAAAGAAAAATTGCATCGCACAAAAAACAAGATTCTGGTTCGTTTCAACGATCAGCAAAAACAGCGGAAAACGAAAAGAGACAGATCTCAGCCCTCCAGGCCAGAGTACGAAAAAGTTCCTATTGATTGGTTTCAAGAGACAAGCATCGCTCAAGAAACACAAAAATCAGGGCAACTAAAAAGTCTTATTGGCGCGGCTCAACGGGACAAGCATCGCTCAGAGAGTCATATTGGTATCCAGGGACGAACAACGTTCATCCTTTTGGAAGAGGTTCAAGTTCAATCAATCAATCAATCAATCACAGTTCAATGAAACAAGAAGTTCACAGAAACAAAGAAACAAGAAGTTCAAAGAAACAAGAAGATTCCAAATGAAACTGCAGATCCATTATCTGTAAGTAAAAATTTTGAGATTTTTTCAGCAATCCACGCAGTGGAAAAACAATTTTTCAGAAAGCATTTTTCAATTTTTCTTTTCAGCAATTTTGCTCACGCAGTGAGTTTCTTTTTCAAAACAAGCTCGCGCAGTGAGAAAGACAACAGACCAAGTTTTCTTTTCTTTTTAAGAAATACCACGCAGTGGAAAATTTTGACAAAGCTCACGCAGTGAGAAGTTCAACAAAAAGAGCAGAGAAAATTTCGACTGAAAGCAAGAAATTTTTGAATATTTACGCAGTAAAATTCGAAAGATTCAAGCAACTTTAGTTGTAAGAAAAATATAATTTTAAGGCATTTTTAATTTTAAGATATAATATTTATCCTAACGATTATACATATTTGATTTATATTTTATCCATATATTTTATCCATATATATACCATATATTTTTGAATTTTTTCATAAACATTTTTGAATATATTTTTCGTGAATTTTTGAAAACTATTTTATAAAGAATGGCAAATCCAAATTATAACTTGATCAGATACCAAGCAGACAATATTCCCTCATTCGACGGAAATACAAAACTGATAACAAGATTTATTAATTCATGCTATAATTTCTTAACAAATCATATCAATCGCGAAGACCCCAATGCAGCTATAAATGTATGTTTATTCGATACAATTTTATCCAAACTAACGGGACGTGCAGCCGACTTAATAGCTTCACGCGTAGAATTAAATACATTGCGAAAAAACGCAATTATAGAAACGTTTGCAGATCGAAGATCAATAGATTGTTTAGTTCAAGACGTGATAACGTTTAAGATGGAAAAAAATGAAGCTATAAAACAATTCGGAATAAGATTACAAGACGCTAGAAGTCTACTTTTTGCCAAAATTAATATGGAAAACATAGCGCGAAATATCAAAATCCTACGAATTCAGGAATATAGCAACCTAATTCTAAAGGCATACATAAATAACCTACCCTACAATATGCAATTAATAGTTCGCTTAAAAAATCCAATATCCCTCGAACAAGCTATAAGCTTTGCCCAAGAGGAGGAGAACTTTATACAGTACAAGAACCGTGGCAATTTAATTAATAAAATAAGCCATAATATCCCAATAAGTCAAAATCCACCGACTAATCACAATTCAAGACACCAAAATGTTCAACATGTGAACAGACAGACGAACAATAATCCCTATCAATTTCTAGGATACGGTCAATTTAGATATAATCCTCAAAGGAATATACAAAATCCAAACATAAACAGACCCCAGAATTTTCAAAACAACCACAATAGAGTAATAAGGCAGAATATACCCTTATATCCTACCAGACAGAATAATTTCTCGCAGAGAAATAATAATAATAACTTTCAACAACAATACCGTGGAACAAAGCGACAGGCAACATCTTCCATAGTTAGACAAAATCAACCCCAACCTATGGATATGTCATCCGGAAACGCAGTTATGTATAGAAATCAACCCCAGCGACAATTCTTTGCAGAAGAATTATACAACCAAATGATTCAAAATAATACGGAACCCTCAGATTTCGACCAATATAGTACGGAACCTGTAAATTTTGATCCTAATATTACGAAACCCAACGATTTTGATCCACATACTTACAATGACGATTATTATAGACACGATTATAACTACGATTATAACAACGATTATAATGAAATGCAACAAATGCAATATGACAATGAAAATATGAATATCCTATCAGACCAAAATTTTTCTTTAATCCAGGAATTAGACGAGACGATTTGATAATAGTAAATTCTAACTCGGATAATCAACTACCAATAATTTATCTACCGGAATTAAATGCGTATTTTCTAATTGACACCGGAAGTGGTAAAAGTTTTATGAGACCTGAACTAGCATACGAAATATTTGCAGATTTTATAGAAGAAGAATTTTTTACAGTCAAAACGGCACATGCAATCTCAAGCCATAACGAGATAATGCATATTCCCATTTTTCCCTCTTTTAATTGCCAAGAATACCATAAATTTTATTTGTTTGATTTTTCACAAAACTATGACGGTTTATTAGGTATAGATTTTTTAACTCATATAAACGCTCAAATAAATCTAAAAGAATCACGTTTAGAGTCGATAAATGCAAATCTACCCTTATATTACAACAGAGATCCAAAAAATGAAAAACCATGCGAAATAATTATTCCACCCAAAACGCAACAAATTGTAAAAATCCCAGTGAATAAGAAAAACGGAACAGGAATTTTAAATTATCAAAAATTAGGAAAAGCGGAAATGCCCGAAGCAATCGTAAGAATAGGAAACCATCATGCAGTGACGACTATCATCAACCCTTGCGAAAATCCAATAAAAATAACAATATTTGAACCATTCGAAATTGAAAAATTCGAGGAGATAGAATTAAACTTTATAAATGAAAAATACCAGGAAGATCAAAAAGTTGACATTTTAAGGAAACAGTATTTAAAAAATTTAAGGCTAGACCATTGTAACCAAGAAGAATATAATACCATGAGAAAGTTATGTTATGAGTATAGAGACATTTTTTACTGCAAAGGTACACCTTTGACCTTTACGAACAAAATAAAAGATCAAATTAAGTTAAAGGACGAAACACCCTTATTTACAAAGACCTATAGATACCCTCATATTCATAAAGCTGAAGTTAAAAAGCAAATTTCAGAAATGCTTAGAAACGGAATCATCCAGGAGTCAAATTCACATTGGAGTAGCCCGATATGGATCGTACCCAAAAAAATGGACGCCTCAGGACAACAGAAATGGAGAATTGTGATAGATTACAGAAAATTAAACGATAAAACTATAGATCAGAAATTCCCCATTCCTCAAATCACGGACATCCTCGATAAACTTGGAAAAGCACAGTATTTCAGTACGCTTGACTTAGCAAATGGATACCATCAGGTAGAAATGGATCCGAATGATACCCCCAAAACAGCCTTTTCAACAGATACGGGACACTATGAGTTTAAACGAATGCCCTTTGGACTCAAAAATGCACCTGCAACGTTCCAAAAAATAATGAACAGTGTGTTAAGAGGACTACAAAATGAAATATGTTTTGTATATCTAGATGATATAATTATCTTTTCAACATCTCTACAAGAACATAAAGACAGACTAAGGAAAGTGTTTGACAGACTCAGAGAAGCGAATCTGAAAGTACAACTAGATAAAAGCGAGTTTTTACATCGAGAAATAGCATACTTAGGACACCAAGTCACGAATAAAGGTATTAAACCAAATCCTGAAAAAATTGAAGCAGTAAGAACGTTCCCAATCCCCAGGACGCAAAAAGAAATAAAATCATTCTTAGGACTGGCAGGTTACTACCGAAAATTCATTAAAGATTTTGCAAAAATATCCAAACCTATGACAAAATGTCTAAAAAAGGGATCGAAAGTAAATCACTCCCCAGAGTTCATTAAAGCGTTTGAACATTTGAAAAAATTATTAATAAATGGACCAATTTTAAAATATCCAGATTTTGAAAAACCCTTCATACTAACTACCGACGCATCAAATATAGCCCTTGGAGCAGTTCTATCTCAAGGCAACCCTCCAAACGATAATCCTATTGCTTATGCATCCAGAACACTAAACGACACAGAGCAAAAATACTCTACCATAGAGAAGGAATTACTAAGCATAGTGTGGTCATGCAAATATTTTCGACCATACCTGTATGGACAAAAATTTAAAATCTACACAGATCTCGGACCTTTAGTATGGTTATTTAACCTAAAGGAACCGAACAGCAAATTGATGAGATGGAGACTTAAGCTAGAGGAATACGATTATGAAATCATTTATAAAAAGGGAAAGAAAAACACTAACGCTGAGGCTTTATCAGGAATTCAAATAAATGCAATCGAAAACGAATCTTTAATAAACTACCCCGGAAACATAGACCAAGAAATTTCTGAATTTTTAAATGACAATTAAGACCCGAATAAAATATCCGAAGAAATACAAAAGGTAATAGCAGAGCTCGAAAATCCAAAAGCCAAAATTACAACTGGCAAAAACCCAAAAAATACGATTACAACTGGCGCAAAACCAAAAATAACTGACGCAAAAAAGATTATAACTGGTACGGAAGGAAGGAAACCAAAAATCTCAGATATCCAAATCTTACCCCCTTTTAAGGATCGAAAACCAATTGATACTATTCACACTACTAATAATGAAAGTAACGAAAATGGTTTAAATTGTTAGATGAAATCATCAATAATAAAAAGAACCAAATAATTATAAAGAAATCTCCTTATGAAGAATACAGTAACATAGACCGAGAAATATTTGACGGAAACAAAATCATAAAGGCAATACTACCAATGTACTTAGAAAAAATAATCAAATTTTTAAGAGAATATTTAAATGAAAAAACAACAACATATGTATATTTGCAATCTAAAGAGATAAGACCTCTACTAAATAAAGCCAGGATAGAGAATTTCAGAAACTACAAATTAATAGAGTGTACGAAACTCATTAACAATGTGGAAGAGCAAGAGAGAAACTTACTCATTCAGTATAAACATGAAGGCAAAACTAATCACAGAGGAATTGAAGAAACAGTTAAATTTTTAAAGAGCAATTATTACTGGAAGTCGTTAAAAGCAGATGTTACTGAATATATTAACAATTGCGAGATATGCCAAAGAACCAAATATAACCGAAAACCAATAAAACAACCCTTAGTGATAACCGAAACGCCGAGTAAACCTTTCGAGATCATTCATATTGATACTCTAAAAATAGGAAAAGACAAATTTTTAACTATTATGGACAAGTTTTCCAAATTCGGACAAGCCTTATCCTACCTAGGATGCAATCTCTTGTAGTGATCAATTAGTTCGATACTTTTCTTTTATGGGAATACCTAAAAAGATAATTTCCGACAACGGAAAAGAATTTAAGAATGAAGTCGTAGAAAATCTATTAAAAAAAAACTCACGACATACAAATACACTTTACTACCCCCTACCATCACGAGTTGAACTCACCTGTAGAACGCCTACATAGCACCTTAATAGAGCATATACGAATACTCAAGGAAAAAGACGCTCAAACCGACGTCACTAATCTTATGCCTTATGCCATAATAGCATATAATAATACCATACACTCAGATACGGAGTTTACACCCCAAGAATTAGTACTAGGGCATAGAAATTCTAGAGACCCTATGGACCTTATACATTCACATGTTTGTACAGAGTATCTCCAAAATCATAAAAATAATACTTAGGTACTGTTCGATAAGATAAAAGAGAAAACTCTGCAAAAGAAAGAAAAAATAATTACCAAATATAATGACAAAATAACAGAAACGGAACCTAAAATCGGAATGCAAGTTTACAAAAAAGTAGATCAACGATCTAGTAAGATTAGAAATAAATTTTTAGGACCCTTTACAATTACCAAAATTCTCGAAAGAAATAAAATAGAAATTGAGAATCTAAAAACTAAAACGAAGGAAACCGTTCACGTTAACGAAACTAAAATGAAACCCATTGTTTCAGATGTTGGAACATTTGTACAACCCTCAATATCATTACAACCCTCTACATCAAAGCTGATGAAGTAAAAATACATGAGTTGAATAATTATCCAGGGATCTTACCATTCAAGAAAGGCATAGCCAAAATAATAATAAATCATTGGACGTTTGTACAAGAGTATGACATACAACCATTAATACAAGAATTTAAAGCCCTTCAAGATCAATCACAATATATATTAACGACATTAAAAAATAAGAGCGAATATCAAAATGAATATCATAACTCTCTAATAACGGTAAACGTTATCGAAAAACGAATACAAAATTTATTATATCAATTACTACCCTATAACAAAATACAAAAAGTTAAACGAGGAATTTTCAACCCCCTCGGTACGTTCATAAAAAGTATAACTGGCAACATGGACCAGTATGACGCAGAAACAATAGATAGGAAAATTAAGCAATTACAAATACAGGGTAATGAACTCAAAATAGACGCGATAAATCGAATATCAATATTAGACAGAACGATTAATAACTTCCAAAAAATGGTATCGAATATTACGCATAACCAATTAATTTTAAAATCAAGAATTGTGCAAGTAGAACAGACTTTAAAAGAAGTATCACTTGATAAAATAAACGAGCGGCAAATGAACAGAATAACCACTCGTCTAAATCAATTATTTGCATTATTTCAAGTAATATATGATATTCTGAATAAAATAGAAATCGCAGTTACATTTTCAAAATTAAATACTTTACATAACTCCATAATAGACCCTAATGAACTAATTATGGAAATAAATAAGTTAAAAATGCAGTTAATAAACGACAAACTACCCTTCGATAACAATATCGAAAATATCTTGCTTTTAGAAAAAATAATAACAATTAAAAGTTACACTGAGAAAAATAAGATAATATTTTTACTTGAAATACCACTAGTGGATGATGAAACATATCGATATTTTCATCTTTATCCCCTACCAATTCCAATCAATAACACCTATATTATTAATATACCTTTGAAACCTTACCTTGCCATAAGTGCCCAAAGATACCAATACCAAGAATCAAGTTGTAAAGAAATTCAAGAAAGCGAATACCTTTGTAACGAAGAAAGAAGCCAATCAGTCAATGAAGAACCACCCTGTAGTGTACAAATACTGAGATATAAAAGTAATATAACTCAATGCCACCCTTTTAAAATTAAAATTTTACAAAATCAAATAACACAAGTTTCTAAAAATAAATGGTTAGCAACAACATTTAAGGAAGAATTAATTAAAATTATTTGCCAAAAATTTGAAAAAAGTAAACTTATAAATGGCTCTTATTTATTTGAAGTACCAATATTATGTCGAATCTCAATAAACAATATTACTTTAAAGTCCTATGAAGAATCAAAAATGAAGTACGAAGAAGTATTTTCTACCCCAACTCCGATGGAACCCTGAAGATGGACAACAGCCATACTTCAACCCCCATACTCTCAACCTGGACAATGTAAACCTGAGAATAAACGACGAAATCAAAGAAGAACTGAAAACACAGAAGAGACACCTAGAAGAAATGAATTCAGATGTAACTATAAGATATAATAGCATTTGGACGATTATTGCATATATACTAATAATATTGATTTTATTTGTAATAATTCGTCAATTGATTGTAAAAAGATTGAGGAAATCTAAAAGAAATAATAATAATAATAATATGAGTAATATAAATTCGGATGACGCAATCGAACTTGACTTTATGAAAAAGTATCCTAACAGGTTAAATTTTCAACTCGGTCGGGAGGAATTATATCCTGATAATATGATTAATGCACACAAAAAGTGTCAATTAAGATTTCCTTTATCTGTGCGCACCATTCTGCAATTCAGCATTTAAAGTTTATAAATACTAGTACCAAACAAAGGCAGAGTGAGTGTATCTGATGTATCAAGTGTCTTAAAAAGTTTTCCGTGAGAACCGAAAAAAAAAGAAGTTTTTAGAATTCAATCAAAGTTGTTTTTTAAAAACGTTATAGTCGCTCCCACGATTATAACTCAAGATTTAATTTTCGTTTAAATATAGAGTATTTGAGACTTCATTCTCTTCACTTGGTGAGTCATTTCCACTGTAAACAATGCATGTAGTGAACAATGCAGACCACTTTTTCTGAAGCCACATACATCTTGTTTTGCAAGAGCAAAATATGATTTTCAAGACGTTGTTCCGTGCTGCTGGTTGCGTCATGTTTACTGGTGTTAAATAATTTTTTTTTGCCAACCCTATTGTTCGAAACGTATTGGAGAATTATTTTTCCATTGCTGAACTTGTAAATAAACTCTTTTGACATGTTGTTTGGCTGCATCTTCTGTCGGAGGTAGTGAACTAAGTTATATTTATATCTCAACTCAAACTTTTAGCCGTTTTATCGCCATACAGGGTGAGAATACAGAAAATACTTTCGTTGAAAAGTATTTCTTCAGTTTGATTTTTAGCCATAAAAGTTTCAGCTGCTGCACGTAACTTGTAATTATTAAAAATTTTAATAAATTAATTTTTACCTTTTCTATAAAAAAAAGGTAGTATCACATCCTGTGAAGATATGAATAAAGAAAAAATGCTCTTTTTTATATTTACAAACTGGTTTAAATTTGTTTTCCTTAAATGTTGTTTGTAAGACATTATTTCTTTGCGATTTTAAGAAGTACAATTCTTTATCATCTGGTGATAAAGCCATCAATAACACTAAGACATCAATGTCCTCGGCTATAATAGCTACATAAGGAAAGAGGCAGTCTAGAACTGATTATACAATTAAACGGTCAGCATAACTTTTGCGCTTCACTTTAATAAAAGTTCCAGTTTTTATAAATTATTTCCATTGATAATTACACTTTGAACAGCAGAATTAAACTGAAATTACCTGACAATCGCATACGAATACTGAGTGTGATTTAAAACAGTAAGAATAGAAAACTGATCAAACACCTGAAGTTCAATCTTAAATTTCTGTATATATATATATATATATATATATATATATATATATATATATATATATATATATATATATTTCTTGACTCTCATTATATATATATATATATATATATATATATATATATATATATATATATATATTTCTTGACTCTCATTATACGGCATTTCTATGTTGTAAAAATTGAATTTTTAGTAGAAATTTTTGTTTAGAAACTATTTTTTACTACAGTTTCAACAAAAACAATTTACTTTTTAATAAGCATCGTAAAAAATATATAAAAAAAATGTCATTGTTTAAATAATATAAATATTTATGTGCCCCCCCTACAATATTTCTGATTTCAAATAATACAAACAAAAAAAAATTCAAAATCATAACTATTCTTGAGGATTAAGAAGTAAACAAACCTTCATTTATTCGAACATTATATTGAATATAGTCTTGGAAATTTTTAATGAATAAGTTTGTCGATTGATCTGTTTGTTTAGAGGACATAACTATGTCAATAAATTCACCGGATATCGAACTAATATCTGCGGTGTTTAATAAATAGTTTATTTCACTGTATAAATATATGTATAAGAGACCGCAAAATCAAGAAACTTGGTCCAAGATTAAAAGATTGGCTAAGTGTTAGCTCAATTTGCCGATCTTCGGTCAAAAGAACCTGAAAGTTCTTAGAAAAATATCTAGAGTTTTATATGATGGAAAGCAATAACTTTCGATATAAGTAAAACATAAAAGGGGCCAAAAGTCTGTTTTAAAGAACGTGATTAAGTTTGAAGTAAAGCAAAATTTAATTGAATGGAAACATCATTTTATAAGTACTATATCCTAAAAAAGCTAGCTGTGATACTTTACGTTGGGCCTGTTAAGCATGTAGAAAATTCGTCGCCGTAATTAGGTCACACTAAAAGTAATATAACTTTTTTTAAGGCCTTTAATAAATAAAAGCATATGAATAATATCTCTATACATATAGAATAGCTACGTACTACAGTCAAGCATATAATCCCAAAACATACATACTTATATAAACGTACGGCCTATACTCGTATTAACATGCAATTATATGCCCACGTGTACTATAACTAACTACACCCATGCATAATATAAGAAGTTATATACATTTGTCTGCACATAGGTAACAAAATATTACTATTAAGAAGTATAATTGTGGAAGTTTCCTAAATCGCCTCTATATACAGAACTCTTCCCTGCCGCCAAGGAACAGTTCGTAATAATATTCTTCTTCTAAAAAATTGTCAAGTTTTATAGTATATTGGACTTCGTACTAAATGCTGCCTTAAAAAAATGGGCCGAAATATTCAACCATTTTTTATTATAGCATATATGTCACTACATTCTATTGTCCAATTCTTCTAATTTTTTGGGGGAATATATTTACTTTTATCAATGGTCGAATAGACTATAACTTGGAATGGCAATATTTTAGCTGAATGTCACAGAAGACATACCGTTCTTAGAGATCCGTAATTTTAAGAAATAATGATATTTTCAAAAGTAGTAATAAAGTACACTATTTATACATATACAAGTTAGATACATAATAGATGATTTGAGAGTACACCTTCGCAATGAGAGTTATATTTATTTCTGGCGTTTTGAAGAATAAATACCAAAATACGTGAGAGGTTTGTAGGAGAAGGGTATTTTTCTTTATTCATTTTTTGTGTATATGTTAGCAACACATAATTTCTAGAAATATCTTTGTCATCCGTTTTAAAAATATATATATGTTATGCAAGGGTATAAGATCAATAAGTACTACAAAACTTGACAAGTTTTTAGAAGAACGATATTTTTAACAACTATTACTTGTCGATTTTTTCTCTTATATATATATATATATATATATATATATATATATATATATATATATATATATATATATATATATGTATATATATATGTATATATATATATATATATATATATATATATATATATATATATATATATATATGTAGAGTCGATTCACTATTATCGTCACTGCTTATTCCTTATGTTACCTAACGTAATAAAATATATCTTATCACCTGGCCAGAGAACATATGTATTTTATAAAAAAAAACACACAAATCGGATAAGTGGTTCTTGAGACAGACAGACAGAGAAACGTTGCATTTTATATATATTATAGATTCCAGATAAGCGATTCAGGAAATACTCGAAAGTCAGTTAGTTCAGGTTAGGTTATAACAACATGCCGCTATTGCCTGCTTCTGTAATTATATTTTTAATCATATCATATCATGTCATATCATAATACATGTGTGCATATAACTGCATTGTAATTGTAAGCTGCACGTCGCTTAAAGTATGTAAGTATATTTTACGGTTATATGCATAAATGTAGTATGTAGCTACTTAATATATACAGTTATATTGCGAGTATATTTTTTATTTATTTGTATTGATCTGAGTGTGACTAAATTATGACGCCTAATTTTAACATCAGGCAAAGTGTCTTTGTTACTCTGACTAACAGATTTTTTATTTTCTTAGCGCCTTAAATCCGCATTTATTTACAATATAGTAAGTGTATATATCTATATATATATATATATATATATATATATATATATATATATATATATATATATATATATATATATATATATATATACATGTATTTTTTTTTCTTATGAGTCTAGCAAATGTACTGCAGGGAAGTCCCTAAAGTGCTACAGGAGCGATACGTGTGCGGAGAAAGCCATTCAAGTTGTTCTTGAATCGCTCTAAATTATACTCGGTGGGAAACACAGTCCTGGGCAAATTATTCCAAAGGGATAATGTTCTCGATATAAAAGACTGCTTGAAAAGCGTTGTACGAGGAGTAATAAGCTGAACCTTATACGGATGTGAAGTACTAGCGCGACGTGTACTTGCACCGCTCGGGAGGAATTAAGAGAGCTACATCCATATAATAGGCTCAAGTCGCCAACCGTGCTTTGATGTTCCAGCGAATCAAGGCCGCCGGTCAGTTCCGGGTCTCCAATCAGACGAACAGCTCTTCTCTGAATATAATCCAACAAATGGAGTGTTTGTTTGGGAGAGGAACCCCAAACATGGTAGCAGTATTCCATAGCTGGTCGAATTTGAGCTTTGTAAAGAATTAACAGTTGTTGTGGAGTGTAAAGCTTTCTGGTTCGAAATAATATTACCAACTTTTGAGAAGCTCTCCTTGCTATGCCTGCAACATGTTCATGCCAGGACATATTTGCTCCCAAATTAGCGCCCAACAAATTGATTGACGATGTTAGAGGAATGGAGTACCCCGACATAACTATGACGGGTTCAGCAACGTTAACTTTTTTAGAAAAAACTGCCGCCTGGGTTTTTGTAGCGTTAAATTCCATTTGGTTACTGTCACCCCAAGATAGAATTTCTTCCAGGTCTTTGTTAAGCTGAATGACTTCTTGCTGTCTGCGGATATTCGTCTGAGTAGCCGATGTCCTAGCGTTCAGAGGGAATGAAGAGATAAGCGTACTGTTTTCTGCAAAGCTGTACATTGGATTCTCAGTCTTTTTCAGTAGATCGTTAATGTAAATGAGAAAGAGAGTAGGAGACAGTATGGAGTCTTGAGGTACACCGGCGTTGATAGTGAAGGTGTTAGAAAGAAATCCGTCGACTGTCACTCGTAAAGAATGCTCTCTGAGGAAACATGAACGCCACAAACAGAACTTTTCAGACATAAGATAAGAGCGTAGTTTAGCCAACAGCCCATCGTGCCAAACCGCTCGAGATTCTCCAAAGTGTTCAACTGCGCTGTTCCAAACGTTTGTTACATAAGTCAGAAGATCTCCTGTTGATCTAGCCATATTGGTGATCGCTAATAATGTTGAATCCTTCAAGATATTTTAGAAAATGCTGATTGACAGACTTTTCCATGATTTTCGATATTATTGAAAGCAGTGCGACTGGTCGGTAGTTGTTTGGCAAGGTCTTCTTGCCTTCTTAAGGTATCGTCTGAACTGTGGCACATTTCCAACAGGAAGGAAATATTCCCTTTCTCTAGGATAGGTTAAAAAGTCTACAAAAAACTGGCGTTAGTTCCCTCGCACAGTTTTTGAGAACTATGGCGGGTATGCCGTCAGCGCCAGCAGCTTTTTTGGTGTCTAGCTTCATTAAAATACGTTTTATGATACGCTGTCTGAAGACAATATCGGGCATCCTTGACTGCACTATGGAAATAGTAGGTGGTGTTTTTCCTTGGAAATCGACAATAGAATGTGAAGCAAAGAGTTCAGCCAACAAGTTCGCTTTCTCAACAGGTGTCGTTGCAATAGAATTATCTGGCCGTGTGAGCGGTGTTATGGTGGATTTAGTGAAATTTTGACTAACTGCCTTAGCGACTGACCAAAAAGACCTGGAATTTTTGGGACAAGCGAGAAGTTTGTTTCTAATTCGTTGATTGTGTGCCTCCCTGGTTTCGTCGATAGTTTCACGCCATTGTCGGTAGGCAAGATGTGTAGAAGCAACAGCTTCTTTGCATTTTCGGTCAAACCAAGGCTTGCTGTTGGAAGGGCATTTCTTCGAAAAAGGGTTGTAGCCTCCATATCGGCCAAAATAACATCGGAAACCTCCCTGGCACAGTCAGATGGGTCGTCGGATCAAAAAACAAACGTATAACCAAGGAAAGTTCGAAAATATTCCATGAGATCTTCCCATTTAGCAGATTTGTAGTGTCAAATCTTGCGCGGTTTAGGCGCCACTCTGTCACTAATTGGTAGGATACTCGATGTCGAAAGTAGGTTATGGTCAGAAGAACCTAACGGCGGATTTACGCTGACCCTGTAAATCTCCGGATTGGTTGTTAAAAACAGATCAAGAAGACTAGCGAACTCTCCGTCTCGATCAGGGATCCGTGTTGGTTCGTCAATAAGCTGAGTTAAGCCACAACTGATTGAAAATGATTCGGCTTCACGACCTTGCTCGTCGGTAGTATTTAAATATTTAAGCCAGTTGAAGTTGTGGACACTAAAGTCATCCAGGATGGCAATTTCGGCATTTGAATAGTTAATTTGTAAATGATCGTTGGTGGCTGCAAGAGAAGCGAAAATTGTCTTAAAGTTAGTATCACTTGGTGGTCGATAGAGGATACAGATGAACCTTGTGGTTGGTGGAGTCGTTATTTTAACCACATAACATCAAAGTTTAGAGGCTCCAAAGCCTCTTCTCGCTGGCAAGAGAGGTCGCTTCTGACAAAAAGACAGATTCCAAAGTTATGCCTAAATCGAAAATAGAAGTCGTACCCAGGATAAAGATAGTTGACTGTGCTGGTCGGTGAACTGACCTTGGTTTCACAGAGAGCGAGTACATGAGGTTTATTTGATTGCAGGTGATGGTGCACTAAATTTATGTTCGAGTTTAAACCTCGTATGTTGCAAAAATCCACTTTAAAATTCTGATCTCTGCATGTCGACGCATCTGAACCAGCCCCCACCCGGAGATCCGAACGGGGGGCTATTTTACCTCCGGAATTTTTTGTATCCAAGTGCCTCATCATGCTATTTGGTCCCATAGTCCGAAAACATCGGCTCAGCCACGAAACGTTAAGCAACTTCACGCAGCCTAAACTGATGCGATGGTGTCACACCGGGCGATGCTGGTGGGATCTGATCATCTACCATCTAGGTTGTTCTTTAAGTCGCCTCCTACGACAGGCAGAACGTACCGGGGGAGATATTTTAATCCCCATATATATATATATATATTTATATATATATATATATATATATATATATATATATATATATATATATATATATATATAATTGAATTGATTAAATTTTTCTTTAATTTTATTGCATTTAGATTTCGCATACAAGCCAAATAATCATCAAAACTTTATAATAGGCTTTTTGGTAGTTTTACTGAGATCAAAAACGTAGAAAAATCTACCACTAGAATCCCTTGAAATCAGGAAAAACACCGTAGAACAGGTCTTCGCATTTAGATACTTGGGAACCAATATAAATGACAAGTGGGACCCAAGAAAGGAAATATATTCCCGAATTGAACAGGTCTGAGTAACATATATGAATATGAATACATTTTTCCATCGCACAAGTCTCCGTCTCGAACTTCGAATGAGAATGGTGGGAGTGTATCCTCCGTGCTATTGTATGGATGTGAGTGCTGGACCCTTGACCCTGGCTCAGAGAAACGACTGGACTCTTTTTAAATGTAAATTTATAGACGCCTTCTTCGCATCTCCTGGGTACAAAAAATAGAAAAATACAGAAGTACTGGAAAGAATAAGCAAAATGAAAGTATTACTAACATCCATAAAAATAAGAAAAACTCAAAACTTCGGACATATAATGAGGAGCCCAAAGTACGAATTGCTACGTCTAATTTTTAAAGAGTCTGCAAGCTCAAAAATTTGTTGTTATATAGAAGTCTGTACGTCTGGGGTTATAGGGATCCGCACGCTGAGGGTCTTGTGGTTATACGAGTAGTATAGCTGGCGGGGTTCTGGGACTGCAGATGGCATGTTCCATCCGCAGTTGACCAATCCCCGAAGAATCACCTTGAGGAGCTGAACAAGTGATCGACATTGACGTCACATACCAGAGGCTGTTGAAGACGGTGTGGGCGTGGTCAAGTTCTTTTAGTATCGCGACGAAGTAGTCGACAATGACGTCACAGTCCAGTGGCTGTTGATCAGTGCTCTTTTCTCATCATTGGATGTCGTAAAGTTGAAGACTAGGTGGTGAGCCTAATTAAGGTGAGAGCAGGTGAGCCTCGATGTGGATGTTTTCTGCAAGAAGTCGTGACGTCACACATACATATACATATAGTTAGTTGTTGGCTATATGAATTTAAATAGAATTAAAAAAAAGTGATGTGTGTTGTAGGATTCAAACGTTCAAACCTTCGGTTTTAATACTGCAAAACGGGCGCCTTGACGACTGAGCCAAATAGGATATCGTATGAGAAAGTGTTGTAAAAGGTATGACATGAAAAAAGCTGTGACTCGTCTTGCAAGAAGTGGTGAAAATTTGCTGAAAGGTCTGCAAGAAGCGCTGAAAATGGTGCAAAAAGTGGTCGTCAATGACGTTACATGTCCAGTGGGTGTTGAATCAGTGCCGTTTTGGCATTGAATTAGGGATAAAATTAGTGTTTATCGTAACGGTAAGTGTGTTATCGTAACGTTATATGTATGGGGGCAATAGAGCTGATTTTAGCAGGGTACCTTAACTTCATTAAAACTTCTTAAAACTTTCATGGAACTTTAGTAAAGGAGAAGTTGAGTAGAGTCAAATGGAGTAAAAGTGAGTCTTTAGGTAATATTCTTGTTAGAATAATGTGCAAAAAGGCCTTATTTGAGTGTAATCGAGTTGTTAAAATGGGTCTTGTTTCCCTTATATCGTAATAAATGTAGGAAATTTCCATACGACGCTTGTCTTAACCTGTCTGAAGAAGTCACATGACCAAATTGCCAATGACGTCATCGCCGAAAATAGTCTGTTTCCAAGAAAATAATAATATCCTAGCCTGTGTAAACAAAAAATAGGTTGACGTCATCAGATTTTCTAGAATTGAAACAAAGAAGAGAAGAACTGACCAATCACAGATCGAGTTTGTCGCGATGCCCTAATATGGTCATGTGACGTCATCAGAACTCGAAAAGATGGTGCTCCGTGCGTGAATTGTTTGTTGTTATGATGATAAGGGGTAGATTAGGCCAAAAAGTCCTTATTGCCAAAAAGGGGTAGTTTTTTTAGGGGATGATTTTTAGGGGTAGTTTTCATATGATGTAAAAAAGGCAAGAATAAAATTTTTCTGTATGAGGGTAGTTTACCCTATTTTTTGGTATTTTATTTAAATTAAAAAAAGCAAAAAGTTCACTTAGTCAGGATACGAACCGTCGACCTTTGTCATTGTGTCTGGTTCTATTAGCGTTTACGCTGAGGTTCCTCGAAATAATGTGAAAATGAAAGACAGACATAAAAAAAGAATTGTCTGTTGGATAAGAATTGGGGGAAAAAAACGTTGTATATTATAAAGTTTAGAAAAAATATAAACGGTAAATATATATATATATATATATATATATATATATATATATATATATATATATATATATATATATATATATATATATATATAAAACAAAAATTAAAAATTCTTTGTTATATTAATTTGGTCATAACAGTACGGTGTGTGTTATCTGAAACAGTTTTACTATTATTTACTTCCCCTAGTATGATATTTATTAATTGCGTAGTTTTAATTTGGCTTCTTAAAGCCTATAAGAAATGGTCAAGGTAAGCGAAAAGAGTAAACAATCCATGTAGTCTATAAATAAAAAAATCGTAGTTTACCCTATTTTTTGGTATTTTATTTAAATTAAAAAAGCAAAAAGTTCACTTAGTCAGGATACGAACCGTCGACCTTTGTCATTGTGTCTGGTTCTATTAGCGTTTACGCTGAGGTTCCTCGAAATAATGTGAAAATGAAAGACAGACATAAAAAAAAGAATTGTCTGTTGGATAAGAATTGGGGGAAAAAAACGTTGTATATTATAAAGTTTAGAAAAAATAAACGGTAAATATATATATATATATATATATATATATATATATATATATATATATATATATATATATATATATATATATATATATAAAACAAAAATTAAAAATTCTTTGTTATATTAATTTGGTCATAACAGTACGGTGTGTGTTATCTGAAACAGTTTTACTATTATTTACTTCCCCTAGTATGATATTTATTAATTGCGTAGTTTTAATTTGGCTTCTTAAAGCCTATAAGAAATGGTCAAGGTAAGCGAAAAGAGTAAAACAATCCATGTAGTCTATAAATAAAAAAATCTGCGTGATAAGAAACAAAGGTCAAAATTTGTTGAGTAAAAATGCATTGTAGAGTATGGTATATTTCTAAAATCGTAAAGTATGTTAAAACAAAATTAGGCTAGCCTAAACGAGTTTGGATTCGTTGTTGTTGTTGAAAGAGTTTGAACTCGTTGGTTTATTTTCTATATGATGATGATGAGAAGTAAATAAAGTTACAAAATAAAATAAAGTAAGTTCTACTGGTTGGTTTGATTTGTGTTTTGGGTAAATAAAACACAAGTATGAGCAGATTTAAGAAAATATACTAAGAATAATTTTACATTACAAAAAAAAGTTAAAAAGTGTTAATAAATGATTTTATCTTGTTAAAATATTTCATATTATCTGTTTCTATTTAATTCGTTGGCTTCTCTTTCGATTCCTCTTCTTTCTTTACTGGAAAAATACGAAGAAGGTAAATTTTTTGCATCATCTTTTGTTTTAAACAAATCATTAACTTCATATGTCAAACATCTTTCATTATCCAGTTCTGTTTTCCCTTTACATTTGGGACATTTTACTCTTACAACAACTGGCATTTTTTAATGTTGTTGGTGTTCTCTCAGACCCTTGTTTTTTAAAATTAAGTTTATATGGATACATCTCTACCTTTTATATGTATATATATATATATATATATATATATATATATATATATATATATATATATATATATAAATGTATATGTATATATATATATATATATATATATATATATATATATATATATATATATATATATATATATATATATATATATATATA
Source organism: Pachyrhynchus sulphureomaculatus (assembly GCA_019049505.1). Classification (NCBI taxonomy): domain Eukaryota; kingdom Metazoa; phylum Arthropoda; class Insecta; order Coleoptera; family Curculionidae; genus Pachyrhynchus; species Pachyrhynchus sulphureomaculatus. Next base: position 82,296,483 of record CM032449.1, on the reverse strand, counting down.
TATACATATATATGTATATATATATATATATATATATATATATATATATATATATATATATATATATATATACATATCTTTCCCTACTGTTACTTACTATTGAACATTATTTTTATCGATCCAACTATTGCCTTTATTTTGACAACAAAAAAATTAATAAAAAGTTACTAAAAAAAAAATAATTTCTATACCCGTTGTTTTATAAAATACAAGTAAAAAACTAAAATATACCTTATAAAAAAGTACCGTTTACTCCTAAGAAATAGCTGTAAATATATAAAAAAAAAATAAAATTTGCCTTTAGAAAATGAAAATTGGTATATTTTCAATAAAGTATATTTAATATTTATTGCGTAATAGATTAAAAATAGAAATGACGACACGATGTAATTTGTCTTCTAAATTGGCTGAGAGTTCATCATCATCATCATCAAAAACAGATAAGAAACGACATAAAGTGGTTTGCTTATAAAATATTGTTTATAAGTTAGTTTTGTTAGTAGAGAAACATGTAACCAAAAATTCTTATTTTAATAGGATGCAATTAAAAAAAAATAATTATGTTTACACAAAGTTATTTGCTAAAATAGTTATTTTAATGAGGTAATTAAAAAATAATTGCTTTTGCAAAATTGTTTATACAATAAAACGAAAATTAAAAAATGTTGTTTACTAAAATAGTTATGTTAAATGACATAATTAAAAAATAATTGCATTTACAAAATTGTTTATACGATAAAAAACGAAAATTAAAAAATAATTACTTTTAAACGGTTGTTCAAAAGCATTTTAAAATATTTATGTTAATAGGTGTTAGAGGCAATTAAAAATAATTGCTATTCCAAAATTGTTTATAGTAATAATAATAAATGAATAACGCAATTTTTTTCTGTATTTACTATATAACCGGTAAAGTTCTTATTCCGAGTCAATTACATCTCTGTGTGTAAAGATTCAATATTTACTTTTACTCTATTTTACTTTTTTCGCTGTACAAAATGGTCTTCGTCATCTTTGAATCAGAAGATTTAACAGTGCTTTCAACTAAAATGTTATATGTCCTCCTTAAAAATTTATTCAAGTGAGTATTTTTTTAGTTTTTACTAGATTCTAGAGTTATAGTGAACCTTCACAAAATATAATTCAGAATTTCCTTAACATTGTTCTCTTCACTATTCATCTTTGTAATTTGAAAAAGGACAAAAATTCTTTGTTTGTTTTTGTGGTTTTCTTACAACAACATGTATTTTAATTTCAGACGTGGTGTGCAAGAGATAAAAATTCAAAAGGAACAGGTCCATGTCCATATGGAGGCAGAAATTATCAGACATAACCTGGATGATACCTGTCAGGTATATCCAGTTAGAGGCAGTATATGAAGATGAAGAAAATACATTTAAGGAAACAATGAGGCAATACCCACAAGTGGAAATGTATTTATTTAAAAATCCTTATACTTTATAATTAATAAAAAATGAAAAAGACATTTAACTGTGTTTTATTTGATATTTCCTTATTCTCTGCATAAGTATTTTCCTTTTATAAAAACAAAACACAGATGGATGTATTTGAAAATGAATTAGGTAGTAGTGGTAGGAGTAATGTAAAATAAGAGTAACAACTTGCCAAACTTATTTCATAAATGAATATCCATAAGAGGTGTTGTTCAGTCAAGAGAGAGAGCGAGAGATCGAGTAAAGTAAATTCCTTCTCATCCTCATCGTATACAAGGAGTTGGAGAAATCCATCATGTCCAACTGAAATATATAGGTCACAAACCTTATAACGAGAATAACTATTGTTCAAATTGTACTCAATAATATAAAAAAGCTTCATGGCAAACTGTACGTAGTCTAGGCTATATAACAAAAGATATATTAGAAAGACAAAAGGACAAATTGGAAAATGAGGACTAGAAGAAATTTGCTAAAGAAAGGACCATTAGTCAAGATATATCTAATAACATAAGAAACCGAAATGGAGCATCATAATCATCATCATCATCTGGAACAATTGACTTTCAAATATTAAATTTGTTGAAAGGTCAGCAAAAAAACGGATAAGATAGATCAAATTTTTGGTGTTAAGTTGTTGACTAAAATGTATTGAAGAACGTAATAATTGCTATGTATAATAATCTCTAAGTTTGAAAAAAATAATCTTGAAATGGAATTTATTATTATCGGTATGGATGGATTTTGATCTTTGAAAATTGCCATCCATGTAGGCTTCATTTATAGTCCGGAGATCCGAAGAGGATACATTGACGCCAACCAAGATGTGCTCCAGTTGCATTATTAATCTCTCGACAATCAATTTGAACAGTTTGTTGTAAATGTGGTACTAATTGGAAACACCTTTTACATTGTTTAAATCTTAATTCTTTAGGTATAATATATTTACCTTCCAATCACAACATTCTATAGTTTTCAAACCACACACTGGACACTGCAAATTTAATTTAAATCGACCAATATCTCCCATACTTTATTGCATGAGGTTATTTGACATGGTTAGATGGATAATAGTAGTATAATACTACTGATAACAAACAATTTGTTACTTTATTTAAACTAATTATTTTGAATGAGTTAATCAAATATATACAAATAAATTAAACACAAAAGGTCATAAATATATAACTAGTAATATTTCAAAACTAAACTGTTATGATGCATGGAGTCAATTAGTCTATAAAAAATCCCAAAAATAAGTGAAAACGTAAACCAGTGGATTCAAGTTAGTCTATAAAAAAAATCCAAAAATGATAAGAAAACAAGTAAACAGAAAACATGTTTAAATAACAAATATCTGGTGATTGGAAAATTTGGATGACATAATTAGCGATAACTTTTTGATTTATTTCAAAAACAAACTCCATAACACTTACAAATAAACGTGTTTTTAATAACACTATCTGGCGATTGGAAAATTTTGGCTGATGTAATAATTTATAAAGGGTGCCAAAATATTTTCAGTGGTTAATGAATTTCATTAAGGGTACCAATATATTTTTTAAACTAATGAAAAGCTTAAAATAGTTTACTAGAACAAAGAAGTCTCGAAATTGTGGTGGTGGTGTTTGTACGGGTGAAATCAAAAGGATCCTTATTATTTTTTTAAAACAGCACAATAGACTGGTAACTAGTTTCGATAACTGATCCATCAGACTATTACTATTATTGCAATGAACACTACATTGTTGTTACATTCATTAAAAAATAACAATTCTTCGTTGACACGTCGAAGTACCATACGAACGTGGAAACATTCACATGTATCAGGATCTTCTTGAACTCCAGGTTGTGACCATACACATGAAACGTAATGTAGTTGTTCCCCTAAACTTGTTGTTGTAACTTGCTTGCTATCGATATAAGGTGTTAAATATTCTCGATAAGAGATCAATCGAACCTTAGATTCACAACACGATAATTTCTTAACAAAACTATCGATTTTTCTACAGGTTTTACGTACTATATCGTTATCATCTTGATTGAATGCATTCGTCATATTTACAATAAGATGACGATCGTTAAAAAATGTTATTACTAATATGTTTTTTGTGTGTTTTTAAGAGCTTTTTATAGATTTTTTTGGTCGTATTAAAACCTTTATAGGAGATGAGAATGATTTCTTCTGTCTAATAAAACACACAAGTTTGACTTAAAAATATTTTTTTTCATCAATTTTTCTACAATTAATAAAAACTATCATCCATTTTTCTACAAATTATTCGTTTCTTAACATTGGTTACAAATTTCTTAAATCTAAGTTTATTATTAAATACATTGTTTTCCCATTATTTCAATGAATAAGACGAAAGATTGAATATAGTATCTTCTTGGTGGTTGATGCTGATAGACATTATTATGGGATGAATATTGTGAGCCATGTCAATAGTGCCAAACAATTTGTGGTACTACACTGAACCTTGTTGTTGTTGTAGTAGGCTATATGCTGATGATCGAAACATGAAGGTTTTTTCGGTTTGAATGATGGCATTTCCCATACATTTAGAGTATCTACATCTACCATTTGGAAATTGGGATCAGTCGGATGAGTAGTAGCAGCAATATTATCTTGAACGAATCGAAATATTTTCCTTTCACGTACAATACATCACAATCGGTCAATGCTCTATCCAAAATTTCTTTAATTAAATTATAATTTATATAACCAGAAGAATAACGTAAACCATGTTCCTCTTCAGCCTTACGAACTACATTTTTATTGTGTCGAGAATAGCTTGCAAATTGTATTTTCGGTTTCAACAAGTAATGACTTGTCTGTAAACCTTTTGATATAGTAATATCTTTAACATGGAATTCTTCCACATAAACCTCATCAATAGCATCATCGGCAGAAAATAAAAAGTTAAAACCTTGAATATCGAGAACAGCCAACTTCATCGTGTCACAGTTACTTTACAACTAAATTTTATAAAAATAGTACATACAAACTAATACAACTTATGACGTTATGGATGATGCGACAATTAATTATCAGCATTGATGATTTACCATAGAGAGAGAAAAAAATATTTGTGAGGAAAATTGTTAGAGTTGTATTTACTTAATTGATTTTCTAAATAACCATTTTGTTTTTTTTTTTAGTAGTAGTAGTACTGAGTTAAATAAAAAAAATAGGACACCTAGACTTTATTGTAAAAATAGTACGCAAATGGACAATTGGAGGAATAAATCTATTTATTATACTTTTATTACAAAATATATACTGTAATGTTATATAACCTAACTTAACTACATCTTCCCATGGATTCATCCTCATCATCACCATCATAGGAGTCTGCACACTCTGAATCCGTTTCCAACTTATCATTCTCATCTTTTTGTTGTTGTTCTTGTTGTTGTTGCTCTAACGACCATCCCTCTCTCAATATTGCAAGAGGTACATTTTCTTCTTCTTCTTCTTCTTCATTTTTATAGTTTGCTTGTTCTTGTTGTTGTTCTTCTGTAACAATCGCTTTCTCCAGATATTTAAAGGTAAATTTCGTTTTCTCTATTTTCCAATAATTTTAATAACTCATCATGTCTTTTGTTTAAATCCTTAATATATTCTTCTTCAGTCATCATTATTAGTAATATTATTATTAAAACAGGTTAACGTGTTCAAATTAAAAGTAGAGGATATATTGGTACGATCAAAAATTTATTAAAGTGAGTATTTTTTTGTATTTTTTTTACTATATTCTGGTATTGAAACTTATATATTCTGAAAAAAAAATTCAGGATTTTATAATTATTTTCAGACGTGATCTGAAAAAGATTGAAATTACTTTACAACAGGTGCATTTATATTTGACACCAACCAAGTTACCAGATATAGCCTGGATGATATAGGTTAGGTGCTTACCTTTGTTTTTAATTCTTTTATTCTTTATATTTCCTTACATCATAGCAATCTTATACACATTATTCTTCAATATACAGCTAGTAAGAAAATTTTAGGAAAAAACGAAAATAGACGTTTTATTTAAATTACATAATAAACTCCTCCAAATAGTATTGTCTTCTTCTTCTTCTAAACCTTTTTTTATTCCTCAATGATGTGCCAAATTGTAGTATGTTCACACTTGTAACAATAGTCCATTAGTTTTTTTCGAGGTGTAATCTAATAAACAGAATTATTAAGTCTAATGACTAAATTTAATTGAGCTAGACACGGTTGAAATGGGATACATTTTGTTTCTCTCCAGCAACCACTACATAAATAAGTAACATTCATGATAGCAGCACAATGTTATTTCTATGACTGTATGTGTCTCTATGATGATAATATACAAATTTATCCATATTAAATAGTTATTGTTGCAGTTGAATTGATTCTTTTCTCCTCTGAATTTTCTATTATTTTTTCTACATGTTGATAATCGAATAACATAGTTATCATTATTATTTTCTAAAGGTGTTTCTTCTCGTTCTAAATAATCCTAAAGATTTACAAATATTTTTCGTTTGATCTGTTACTTGTTGTTGTAGTAAATCCTTTTGACATTTTGACAAATCGTTATCTAATTGATATATTTCATGTGCCAGAACAGTAAAAAAGGGTTATATGGATATTAAATTTTATTTTGCATTAGTGTCAAAACCTAGTTACAATATAAAAAGAAAAAAAAAACTACTTACTGGAATAACTGTCTCAAAACTATCATTAAATGATCGGTAAGTTTAGTTTGTCTTCAGAAAATAAGAGTATGAATCATAATTTTATATTATTTATATCTGACAGTAGCAAGACAACTGTGTGTGCAACTAACTAACTCAATGTTAATCTGGAGGCTGGGTACGATGCATTAGTCATAATTTGTTTATGGTTGCATTATCCCAAAAACTTGATAATTGGTTATAGTCCTAGATCCATAGTACCTACTGTTCAAAAGTAATGCTCGTTCCTTGAGAGTCATTTCTACAAATCAATCAAAATTTGTACAGTGGCTCTAAGACTATTACTATTGCGTTATTCATTTATTATTACTATAAACAACTTTAGAAAAGCAATTATTTTTAATTGCCTCTAACACCTATTAACATAAATATTTTGGAATACTTTTAAACAAACGTTTAAAAGTAATTATTTTTTAATTTTCGTTTTATTTTATAAACAATTTTGTAAAAGCAATTATTTTTTAATTATCTCATTAAAATAGCGATTTTAGCAAACAACTTTGTGTAAACATAATTCTTTTTTTAATTGCATCCTATTAAAATAAGAATTTGTTGGTAACATGCTTATTTTTAGTGCAACCTATTAGGATCAAACGATTCTCTACTAAAAATACTAACTTAAAAGCAATATTTCATAAGCAAACAACTTTATGTAAACGTAATTATTTTTTAATTGCATTCCATTAAAATAAAATGGCTACTTGTCAATGTATTTACTCAACATCTGATCACCAAAAAAAAAATAATTTATTAAGATCAGGCCAGACTATAGGCTCATTCATACAGGCTAGCAAAAAACTGTTTGTTTGAACAAAAAAAAAATATTAAACCTCAAAAGGTTTTTTTTTATTTATGGAGGAATCTTTTGAAATTTTTTGGTCAGTTCTTTGTATTCTGTACTTATTAACTCTGCTCATACTTTATTTACCTCTAATACAAACTATACTTAGACATTATTTTATTTCACATTTTGTAACATTTTATTAAATTTATTTACTAGAGCTCATACTTGTATGTTTTTTAATTACCACCTAACACACACCACAACTCTTAGAAATTATATTTATTAACATTTTCTATTGTTGTAAATTTAATTCAACGAGTCCAAACTCATTTAGGCTAGTCTAATTTAAATTTTACTACTACTACTACTACTACTACTACTATTTTGGTAAATATAACATTTATTACAGTTTTATCAATATATTTCTTAAATTTGCTCATACTTGTGTTTTATTTAACTCACTGTCCTCATATAGCAAAACCAACGAAATCGTTTCAACAACAACGAATAGAAACTCGTTTAGACTAATTTAGGTTCATATATATTTTACTATTTTTTTCATAAATATACCAAATTTTACGCTATAACAATGCATTTTCATCAACTCAGTATCACCAAATTTTAACCTTTCTTATCTGTTTTTGATGATAAACTTTCAGCCAATTTAGAAGACTAATTGCATCATGTAGTCATTTCTATTTTTAAACTATTACACGGTAAATATTAAATATACTTTTGCATGGAGAATGCAACGGAAAATACAAAATTTGTTTCCAAAAGAAATCAATTTTAATAATTATTTCCCCTATTTCCTATAACAGTTTTGAATGAACATCTTGAACTGAATTGTATGTCCAGTCGTACTATTAATAGCTTGACAATAAATTTGAACAGTTTGTTGTAAATGTGATTAAAATAACAAGAGTTCTTTATTTCGAACAATTTCTATAAATTATATAGTAGTTCTCATTTAAGAATTTCTTTAAAATATTCACTTTTGTTAGCATTAAATTCTATATGAAGTTTGAGTTTTTTAATTAAAAAAATAACAATATTTCTCTATACACAAATCATCAAATTCACAACCAAAATGATTTTTGCGAAACTGTGTATGAACTAATATGTTAATATATATTTGTCTATTAAATTGATAACTTACTACGTTTGCACTAATATTTGATTAGTTTGCTTGGTGTCCATATTCCATAACCTAAATACTCAGGTGTAACGCACATATCATATGGGCTCTTCTTACTCTTGTCAAATTTAACTAACAGAAGAGAATAACACAGTATTAGTATAATATAAATCAAATTATTATTAAACTTATAGGAAATTTTCTCATAAATTTTTCATCATTATCAAGAGTACTTAGAGGTTCAGGCCTTTTCTTCTTGTTTACGGGTTTGTTGCTGCTCCCGTCTTCTTCTTTTTGAGTCGAATTGAAAGAAATCCCTGTAGGTGGTGGTAGAGGTGCTTTAAGGTTAAAATTTATACTTCTTCATAGCCATTTCAAATAAGTTGAGATCTTTATCCATCTTTTCCATTTTTGTTCATACATATTAAATAGGTAAATTACCAAATTTATACCTTAAGGTTTTTATGATTTGGAGTGTATATAAATTTGATCACTTTTGAACAACATTTTTTTCACACAAAACTGAAACAAAAAAAAATTAGAAGAAATATTAATTTCCTATGTAACTAACGAACAGAATTATTATTACTAAGAAGGAATATTCAGATAAATAATTTTTACTTACCTAAACATTTCCTTCATGACCTTGCTGCCTGATCCATTGGGAAATTAACTTTATCCAACACTTTAATAATAATAGTTGATGGAATATTAGACATGTTTTTTGATTTATTTTTCACTTTAAAAATTCTTAACTAAGAATAAACTATTTTAATAAAAGAGTCACATATATTAATATTATATATTGAATTAATCGCTTACGTAGGCTATTATTACTGACGTAGGAAACATGCGTTCAAAACAGAAGGGGAAGAAACCAGTGCAAAAAAACTCTAGGATTTTTTTTATTGTATAAAAACAATTTTGTAAAAGCAATTATTTTGTAATTATCTCATTTAAAATAACTATTTTGGTAAACAACATTTTTAATTTCCGTTTTATTGTATATATAACTTTGTGTAAACATAATTATTATTTTTTTTATTGCATCCTATTAAAATAAGAATTTTTGGTTACATATTTCTCTACTAAAAATACTAACTTATAAACGATATTTTATAAGCAAACAACTTTATGTCCTTTCTTATCTGTTTTTGATGATGATGATGAACTCTCAGCCAATTTAAAAGACTGATTACATCATGTCGTCATTTCTATTTTTAAAAACTATTACGCAGTAGATATTAATTATACTTTACTGGAAATATACCAATTTTCACTTTTTGAAGGCAAATTTTAGTTTTTTTTTATATTTACAGCTATTTCTTCGGAGTAAATTGTACTTTTTTTAAGGTATATTTTAGTTTTTACTTGTATTTTATAAATTTTTTGTTGTCAAAATAAACACAATAGTTGAATCGATAAGAATAATGTTTAATAGTAAGTCATGAAAATAGGGAAAGATTTATTTATATATATATATATATATATATATATATATATATATATATATATATATATATATATATATATATATATAAATAAATCTTTCCCTACTGTTATTATTTACTATTAAACATTATTCTTATCGATTCAACTATTGTGTTTATTTTGACAACAAAAAATTTATAAAATACAATATATATAAGGTCGAGATGTATCAACATAAACTTAATTTTAAAAAAACAAGAGTCTGAGAGAACACCAACAACATTAAAAATGCGAGTTGTTGTAAGAGTAAAATGTCGAAATTGTAAAGGGGAAACAGACCTGTATAATGAAAGATGTTTGACATGTGAAGTTAAGTATTTGTTTAAAACAAAAGATGATGCAAAACATTTACCTTCTTCGTATTTTTCCAGTAAAGAAAGAAGAGGAATCGAAAGAGAAGCCAACGAACGAAATAGAAACAGATAATATGAAATATTTTAACGAAATGAAATTAATTTATTAACACTTTATAACTTTTTTGTATTGTAAAATTATTCTTAATATATTTTCCTAAATCTGCTCATACTTGTGTTTTATTTGCCCAAAAAACAAATCAAACCAACCAGTAGAACCTATTTTATTTTGTAACTTTATTTACCTCTCATCATCATCATATAGAAAATAAACCAACGAGTTCAAACTCTCTCGCATTTCAACAACAACAACGAATCCAAACTCGTTTAGGCTAGCCTATTTTTTTTTTTAAATACATACGATTTTAGAACTATACCATATTCTACAATACTTTTTACTCAACAAATTTTGACCTTTATTTCTTATCATGCAGATTTTTTTTATAGACTACATGGATTGTTCACTCTTTTCGCTTATCTTGACCATTTCTTATAGGTTTTTAAGAAGCAAATTAAAACTACGCAATTGATAAATAACATACTAGGGGAAGTAAATAATTGTAAAAACTGTTTTCGGATAACACTCACTGTACTGTTATGATCAAATTAATATAAATAAAGAATTTATAATTTGTGTTTTATATATATATATATATATATATATATATATATATATATATATATATATATATTATATATATATATATATATATACCGTTTATTTTTTCCAAACTCTATAATATACAACGTTTTTTTTTCCCCAATTCTACAAGTCTTCTTATCCAACAGCCAATTCTTTTTTTTTATGTGTACCTTTCATTTCCACATTATTGCAAGGAACTCAGTAGCGTAAATGCTAATAGAACTAGATGCTATGACAAAAGTCGACGGTTCGTATCCTGACTAAGTGAACTTGGACTTTTTTAAAATTTAAATAAAATACCAAAAAAAAATAGGGTAAATTACCCTCATAGAGAAAAATTTTAGTTTGCCTTTTTACACCATATGAAAACTACCCCTAAAAATCATCCCCTAAAAAAAATACCTCTTTTTTCCAGTAAGGACTTTTTGGCCTAATCTACCCCTCATCATCATAACAACAAACAATTCATTCCACACAGCACCATTTTTCGAGATTTCGCCAAACTCGCTCGCTGATTGGTCAATTCTTCTATTCTTTGTTTCAATTCTCGGAAATCTGATGACGTCACATGCCAATATTAGGGCATCGCGACAAACTCGATCTGTGATTAGTCAGTTCTTCTCTTTCTTTGTTTCAATTCTCGAAAATCTGATGACGTCAACCTATTTTTTATTTACACAGGCTAGGCTATTATTATTTTCTTGGAAAACAGACTATTTTCAGCGATGACGTCATTGGCAATTTGGTCATGTGACTTCTTCAGACAGGTTAAGACAAGCGTCGTATGGAAAATTCCTACATTTATTACGATATAGGAGAAACGAGACCCATTTTAACAACTCGATTACACTCAAATAAGGCCTTTTTGCACACTATTCTAACAAAAATATTACTTAAAGACTCACTTTTACCCCATTTGACTATACTCAACTTCTCCTTTACTAAGGTTCCATGAAAGTTTTAAGAAGTTTTAATGATGTTAAGGTACCCTGCTAAAATCAGTCTATTGCCCCCATACATATAACGTTACGATAACACATTTACCGTTATGGTAAAACACGAATTCGATCCCTAATTCAACGCCAAAACGGCACTGATTCAACACCCACTGGACATCTGATGTCACTGACGACCACTTCTTGCACCATTTTCAGCGTTTCTTGCAGACCTTTCTGCAAATTTTACCACTTCTTGCAAGACGAGTCACAGCTTTTTTTTTCATGTCATACCTTCTTCAACACTTTCTTATACGATATCCTATTTGACTAAGTCGTCAAATCGCTCGTTTTGCAGTATTGAAACCGAAGATTTGAAGATTCGAATCCTACAACAGAGACATCACTTCTTTTAATTATATTTAAATTCATATAGCCAACTATATGTATATGTATGTGTGACGCCACGACTTCTTGCGGAAGACATCCACATCGAGGCTCACCTACTCTCCACCTGCTTTCACCTTAATTAGGCTCACTACCTAGTCTTCAGCTTTATGACAAAAGGGCACTGGTCAACAGCCACTGGACTGTGATGTCATTGTCGACCACTTCCTCGCGATACTAAAAGAACTTGACCACGCCCACACCGTCTTCAACGGCCTCTGGTATGTGACGTCATTTTCGATCACTTTCTTCAGCTCCTCAAGCTCATTTTTCGGCTCTTTCAAGATCATTCTTCGGAGATTGATCAACTGCAGATAGAACATGCCATCCGCAGTCCCAGAACTCCGCCAGCTATACTACTTATAAGGCTATTGGATTATTGGGTTCAAGGGTATGGGTTAGGGGGCTATGGTATTATGGGATTATATGACTCTGCTGGTTTGACTCACTTGTCTTACCATCTAATCATAAGATCCACATTTCCTCGAGTTCCATGGTTATAACATGCCTTCATAACCTAGGTTCATGGTTGTATTTTGGATTTATGAGGGTTATGGGGTTTGATGGTTTTAGGTTTATGAAAGCCTACTAACTCACAGGGATATAGTCTTGGTCATCTGACACATATAATCTACTTTTCTGAGTATTGTGGTTATACATGTCAACCTCTAAAAAAGCGTATTTTGAGGTTAGGGAAAAATGAGATGTGATAGAGCAACACTTCGGAATACTTCATATCCGTATGAGGTTCAGTTTGTTACTCTGTGTTACAATGCTTTTCAAGCAGCCTTTTATATGGAGAATATCATCCCTTTGGGATAATTTGCCCAGAGCTGTGTTTCCCCACCGAGTACATTTTACAGCGATTCAAAAATAACGCGAATCGCTTTTTCCGGACACATGCCGCTCCTGGAGCGCTTTAAGGACTTCCTGTAGCACGTGTGCTAGACCCATAAAAAAAAAAACTAAAACTGATTTTGTTTTCAAGTCTTCGGCACATCAGAAAATATTTTTGTGGTCCTGGGTAATTATCTATTATATTGATTTAGAACACATCTTAGAAAATTTTCCGTGATCTATGCATAGCCAAAAAAACAAAATAGGTAGACCACTTTAACTTTAAAATACATCCATCTCTTTAATCGGTAAATAATGTCTGCTAGGAGTAATTAAATATATCTTACGGGATATAAAAGAGTAATCTGGTCACTATCTAAATGGCTACATTTAATGTACTTTGTAAGAGAGATGCATTTTCTTTATTATCTGGATAATCTTAGGCTAAAGTTCTAGTCACTAAATGTTAGTCGCAGTAACATGTATATAACAAGACTACAACCAGTAAAATTAAAATCACTGTTTTAGAAACTCCTCTTCGTAGTTGATTAGCAGTAATATTGCACCTTAAATTTACTTAATAAAATTTATCTTGGAAAAGACCAGATGGAGATCATCATTTAGGACAGCAACGTACTTACCCCGAAGCAGTATGCGGATCAGACCTTCAAATACTAATGACAAATGTCTGTATCAAACTGAAAAATAACAAACTTAACCAAATACTCTTCGCAACTATCCATACATGAGCCAATAGAATTTCAACAATACCTACAACAAATTGACCTATAATACTATAACTGAAAAAACACCAAACACAGCGTGGGAAGGAAATCACGCAAAGTATCTCTGGAGTTCTAGAAAAACTTAACGCAGCGACACAAACAAGAATAAACATAAGCACTGGTTATCAGACGTCAGTTTGCAACTCATAGAACAACGGAAAGATCGTGTGAGGATAGGGCTCCCATTAAAATGATGTGAAAACGGAAATGGCATACAGTAAATAGAGAAATACGCAAATCATGTTGACATGACAAAAACACAAAAAAATATTACGCCAACATATGTAAAGAAATCGAAGAACACTCTAACAGCACCAACCGAGCGATTTATTTTGTAAAATAAAATTCTTAGCAGAGATTTTAAAGCTAAAACTTGGGCAATCCAAGACATATATGGGCAATTACAAATAGAAAGACACGGTTTGGAAACGTTATTGTCAACCTCTTGTACAACAATGATGATAATAATGACATTCAGTTAAATAAACGAATATAGAGTAGGTATCGTCATACGAACACAAAATGAAACCAATATTTTACGAAGTTAAGTATGAGAATGGCACTGAAGAAACTTAAAGACGGAAACGCGGCAGGCCCTCACTCAATAACGGCTGAACCACTAAAACTAACTGGCGAATCAGGAAGTGAGTTAATTCTCATAAACTCTGCAATCTAATGCTGGCAAACACGATGATGGCCCAATGACTGGACCAAGAATCTACCATTATTACGGTCTATAAGAAGGGAATTGTAGCTAAATGTGATAATTACCGCACAATCAGTCTCACATCACACGCGAGCAAGATCCTGTTACACATTATAAATTGCAGACTAAGAGCATATCTGCAGTCATAGATTCCCACCAGAGCAAGCGGGTTTTATAACTGGAACCAGAGACCACATTCTGAATCTCAGGCATCTAATTGAGAAGGGACGAAAATACACTGTACTGTATAATATGCTTTAATCCATTATCTCAAATATTTGATAGGGGTAACTGGAACAAATATAGACAGTACTGATAACTGAGTGGTAGTCCCTGGAGTACCTTATAATCATTAATTAAATTAACTTAGTATAAAAATACAACTGAATCTGTTAAACATAATTTGACGTGCAATGAGAAGAATTTCATTCATGAACGTGGGTTAGAACAGGGTCTATATTCTTTCT